>CM067298.1:127738951-128473951 GCA_034231615.1 Meghimatium bilineatum
AACTCTTGATTCCTGTGAGAGTGTTTCATTCATGTCGTAGCATGCTCTTGCTCGTTTAGAAATCATAACAATGTGGGTACTATCGGCTTACAGACACGGAATATGTTTGCGAGTAAAAGATTAACGGAGATAAAAGGTTAATATTATAATATTCAGTCACATTTATCTTCGTGAGTGAGGTGGATATTATGCATTTTCTCACTTTTTCAGTGTGAAATGTTTTCTCACTGTTTCAATGTGAAATGTTTTTTCACTGTTTCAATGTGAAATGTTTTCTCACTGTTTCAATGTGAAATGTTTTCTCACTGTTTCAATGTGAAATGTTTTCTCACTGTTTCAATGTGAAATGTTTTCTCACTGTTTCAATGTGAAATGTTTTCTCACTGTTTCAATGTGAAATGTTTTCTCACTGTTTCAATGTGAAATGTTTTCTCACTGTTTCAGTGTGAAATGTTTTCTTCACTGTTTCAGTGTGAAATGTTTTCTCACTGTTTCAATGTGAAATGTTTTCTCACTGTTTCAATTTGGAATGTTTTCTCACTGTTTCAATGTGAAATGTTTTCTCACTGTTTCAGTTTGGAATGTTTTCTCACTCTTTTACCAAATAGGATAAACTTACTGCAGTACTCTCTCACATTGTTTACAGCTATGAAGTGAAGTGTTTGCTGTTTCCTCGTTTGAAACTAACACCATTAGTATTTCTGTGCGACTAACAACATCAGTATTCCTATGTTACTAACAACATCCGTATTCATTTGTTGCCTTCATTGATTTTACAAAAGCATATGATTTTGTCAGTCGTGAGGATCATTTCACAGCACTCCAAAACATTGCTCACCGTCCCTCCAAAGTATAGGTACATCATTCCAACACGCACCAAAGATGTATAGTTGAATCATTACACAAACGCATCAAAGATGTAAAACTGAATCATCGCACACACACATCAAAGATGTAAAGTTGAATTATCCCACACACACATCAAATATGTATAATTGAATCATCCCAAGGACACACATCAAAGATGTAAAGTTGAATCATCCCACGCACACGCAATTTTGTGTAATAATGATTTTGTGTCGAAACTTTGCAAGACCGAGATAAAAACAAAGACATCCTGAACAGAGAGCGTCTATTTGTAGATGGTGCAGCATGGATGCTCAACCGGGAGGAAGAATTATGAAAATCGGACATCTGAACACATATGGACGTGTCCACTGTGTGAAGAGGATAATCAGCATAATTAATACATATTGTCTACAATGAATTATAAGAATTACAAAATGTTCTTATCTGCAGTACGTTAATATATGGCTCAGAATCATGGATAATGAATACACAAGTAAACGACAGATTTAATACCTTTGAGATGTTGGTGTGTAGAAGAATGTAGAGAAGTTCTTGGAAAGAGAAGAAAACAAACAAAGGGAATCTGACAACGCTGAGTATGACAAGGGGACTATTAAATAAATAAAAATCATTCAAAGAACATATTTTAGACATATTAAAAGACATGATACGTAGCTGAAATACTTGTAGTTTGAATGTAGAACAAGTAATTGGTCCCGAAGAGGAGGGGGGAGTGTGGGCAAGAAGTAGGCAGACATACATGTGGGATGGAAACATCACGAGATGGACAGGACGTATCAAAGTTGATTACACCACCAAGGCAAAATATGGAAGATATTGGAGGTCCGTTGCATCCAATCTTTAATGCGGAGACGGCATCTGATGATGTTGAGAAGAGGAATAACAACATCACTAGCTGCTTATTTCTGATTTCTGATGTGAGTTTGAGATAGTAACCAGAAAAAATAAGAGACACATTACGATGTAGGGTGTCATCAAGCAGCCGCATTTTGTCATCGACGGAGACGAGCTTCAGGTAATTGGCCACTTTACATATCATGGGTCCTCAATCAACAATCAATTGTGTAATGGCATTATGGTGCTGAGACCAGTTAGGGTTCTGTGGATTTTCTAACCACCGAGTGTCGGAGCCAGAATATAACTGTCATACCACCAGGAAGTTAGGTTTCTAAATATGCACTGTCTCAAGCTGTTGCAGTCAAGGTAGGGTTCAATATGCTCATTCCCCGTCACCAATTGTCTACTGGTCAAGCCAAACTTCTCTATGGTTCCAAGCATGTAACCAAATGTTCAAGGCAAAAGGCTTGTCACGTCCTGAGTCACTGCGCCTCTATGATGGGCCTCAGACATAGTGAAACAGTGCAGCTAGTCTCGTTTTCCCTATTGGTATGCAGTACATCTATGGCTCCCTCCCATCCATAGAGTGTGCATCCATACACACAAATAATAAATCATAAACACACATACATCCAAAAAGACAAAAATCATGTATAAACGATCAATTATTCCAGAATAGGATTGCCATGACATCTACAACAATCAACAGACCAACATAAAGAGTCTGGGAAACAGAAAATTAGCTATAAAAACGAGGCTACTGATGAACCAAGCCGGTGTCCTTAGAACCATAAATACGGTGAGGAATCATGGTCAATCTCTGTTAACTAGGAGAGTGATGTGTCAGGCCGAAAGGCGCAGATATCGCAGCAATGTTGTAAACCATGACACACCGGTGAGGAAATATGGTCCATCTCTGTTCACCAGGAGAATGAAAATGTAAGATCGACAACTTTCACACGCGGTGCATCTTGGGGTATGTGGAGGACAACGCCTCGAATACCGATGCATTGGAAAGCACAGACATTACCACAGCAGTGCTTTCCACGATCAGTCTATTCTGAGATGGTTGAGATACTTCCATCACTTCCACCCATCATTCCGCCCACACTCCCACCCATCATTCCGCCGACACTCCCACCCATCAATCCGCCCACACTCCCACCCATCATTCCGCCCACACTCCCACCCATCATTCCGCCCACACTCCCACCCATCATTTACTCACCCAAAATTCACTCACAGAAGATTGACTCACAGAAGATTGACTTATAGAAGATTGACTTACAGAAGATTGACTTACAGAAGATTGACTCACAGAAGATTGACTTACAGAAGATTGACTCACAGAAGATTGACTCACAGAAGATTGACTCACAGAAGATTGACTTACAGAAGATTGACTTACAGAAGATTGACTCACAGAAGATTGACTTACAGAAGATTGACTTACAGAAAATTGACTCACAGAAGATTGACTCACAGAAGATTGACTTACAGAAGATTGACTCACAGAAGATTGACTTACAGAAGATTGACTTACAGAAGATTGACTTACATAAGATTGACTCACAGAAGATTGACTTACAGAAGATTGACTCACAGAAGATTGACGTACAGAAGATTGTCTCACCGAAGAGTGAATCACTGAAGAGTGACTCACTGAAGAGTGACTTACCAAAGAGTTACTCAAAGAAGATTTACTCACAGAAGAGTGACTCAAAGAAGATTGACTTAAAGAAGATTGACGTACCGAAGATCAGCAGAAAATTAGTTTTTAGTACACCCCCCTCCCCCCCAACTTATTGAAGACGTACCAACGGCCCGGATTATAAATTATCGCGCCATCATAACTCGTAATCATAACTCGCAATCATAACTCGCAATCATAACTCGCCCGAGCTAGTGTTATGTTCTAGACCAGTGTTTCTAAACGTTGGGCGCGACGCATCACAGTGTACAATTTTATTATTTGGCTGGGAGGGTACCAATTTGACTATGTGGTGGGTGGGGTAAATTTGACTAATTTGTTGGAGGGGGCAATTTGACTGTTGTGGGGGCTATAGTAATATGGAACTATAGTAGCCTGCAAAGGAAATTATGCATTTTTATCAATAGGTGGGGGGGGGGGGGTGGACGAAACTGTGGGGCACGGGTCGAAAAAAGGTTGGGAAACACTATTCTGGACGAAGATATCTACAGATATAGTTTTTATATTTAACATTTAGTAATAGTTGCAAAACAGTCTCATACCAGATATGTGTGTTTACTTTGCTCACAGCTTGATGTCTACACCTTCTGACAAGTTCTGCTTGTTGTGCTCTTACAGTTGTTGGCAGTTTTTCTTTGATTTCTTACAACTTTTATTGTGAATTCGAGAAACACTTGTCGTGAACAATACGTCGTTGCCAATCGTTCATATAATACATCAATGTGACACAAAATAGGTTGCATGGCCCTCCCATCGGTAACATTGGCTTTCCCTTGGATCACATGGCCCTCCCATCGGTAACATTAGCTTTCCGTTGGATCACATGGCCCTCCCATCGGTAACATTGGCTTTCCCTTGGATCACATGGCCCTCCCATCGGTAACATTAGCTTTCCCTTGGATCACATGGCCCTCCCATCGGTAACATTAGCTCTCCCTTGTATCACATGGCCCTCCCATTAGTCCTTGGATCACATGGCCTCTCGCGGGTCACATCGATTTACATGGGGTACAGGAAGAAATTGATGTTTTTCTTCTTCTTCAGCGTTCATTCTCAAACTCCCGCTGGATCTCCTTTGTAGCAGGACCATGGTCCTACTAGATTTCCAGTAGGATGTAGTCCAGAGAATGGAAATGCGTTGTGCCGCCATTTTATTTGCGCCAATGGCCCGACACATCCGTCTTCGGCGGGGATGTTTTTAAATACGGGGGGGGGGCTACATACCCGTAGCATAAAAAGGTAAATACTCGAGCGAGCGATCTCTCTTGTTCTTCTGCAGCATTCAATCTCAAACTCCCACTGGATCTCTCTTGTAGTACGACAATGATCCTATTAGATTTCCAGCCGGATGTAGTCTAGAGAATAGAAATGCGATATGTCGCCGTTTTATTCCCGCCAAATGTCCGACACATCAGTCTTCGAAGGAGAGCGATATTTTATAAGACAAATACTAACAATTATTGTAGAAAGTCGATTTTTTCAAGGCTCCGAGAGGGATGGGGGGGGGTGAAGAAGGTCATTGGATGGAAGAATATTTGTATCAGACTGGGCTGTGGGGAGAACAAGATAAGAACCAAGCTTTACAGAATATGATTGCAGTTTTAATGTTTATTAATTACTATAGATATTGCCTTCCCCGTCACCTATGTACAATCTTCACTTAATATTCATGCTTGTAGTGGTAATATTGCCTTCCCGGTCACCTGTGTACAACCTTCACTTAATATTCATGCTTGTAGTGGTAATATTGCCTTCCCGGTCACCTGTGTACAACCTTCACTTAATATTTATGCTTGTAGTGGTAATATTGCCTTCCCGGTCACCTGTGTAAAACCTTCACTTAATATTCATGCTTGTAGTGGTAATATTGCCTTGCCGGTCACCTGTGTACAACCTTCACTTAATATTCATGCTTGTAGTGGTAATATTGCCTTCCCGTCACCTGTGTAAAACCTTCACTTAATATTTATGCTTGTAGTGGTAATGTGAGACATATTTCAAACAAAGGATACTATTCTGAAGGTGTACATATTTGTTCACTGGTAGTGTTTTATTCACGCTGTACATTGTTTCAAGAATGGATTAAAGTTTTTCCCATGTTCTTCCGACACCGCAAAATGGAGTTCTTTCAGAAGTGTCTCTAGTAAAGTGTTTCAAACGGTTTTTCTCGTAGAATTGTGGGAAAAGTTCAGCCGTCAGGATGGAGGAATAGAAGAGAGGTCAAAGAGAAAGACACTTTGCTAGAGATGGACACATTAAATTCGAGCAATGACGCAGGGAATATTCAGATCAAAGGAGCACACGCCGAGACCAACAGGCTGACGGAGGATACGTCACCAGAAGACATTGATGATAATGAGGTACAGCACTTTGGCGATGATGAGAGCTGTTCAAGCTGTTCTAGTGAAGAAAGTGGTCATTCTCACGTTATAGACCCTAACAGGTAAGCGCCTTCTTATTATTTCAGATTTGTATTCCAAATTTTGTATAGTACAATCTGAGAATTACTACTTTGAGAATTACTACTTTGAGAATTACTACTTTGATTATTACTTTAATTATTAATTTGATTATTAATTTGATTATTACTGTGATTATTACTTTGATTACTGAAAATTATTACTTTGATTCTTTTGAAGTAGATAAAACCATTATATTCTTTACAAAAATAACATTTTATTTACATAAATGCTGGTGCATATCTGGGCAATATGTCTGTTTTGAAAGAGACGTGTTGTACATATGGGAAATCCGGGCACAATGAAGTCAATCTTCTACGAGTATTGAACCTTTTTTTCAGTTTGTATCTTGATCGATAGGTTCTATTCATACTAATTAGAGAATATGCACGCTTGATGTCTTAACTAAAAGCGGTATAGTTAGGTAAAATACTAATAATAATAACAAACCCATAACCCATCATGGTTGTAGTGGTGCCACAATGAGACAGTTGGTGCAGAAACATCTCCATGCACCTCTATCCTCTACCATACTGATGAGTTTGGAACTTCACACCCAGTCCATTCTTTAATATTATCCAGCCATATCTTCTTCTAACCACCTCATCTTCCTGCCCCCTCCACCGTATCTTCAAGAACATCGTTTATCATCGAGAAATGTCTCATCACGTGCTAGTACCATCGAAGTTGACGAAGTTTCACGATTGTCAACAGTGGTTCTTGTTGCTCAGCTAATGAATTAATTTTATCATGCACAAAAACATTGGTCTTATGTTCTCGAGAACAGATACTCAACACACATCTATAGCATTTGTTTTCAAACGCATAGATTCTTGACTCTAAATCTTCTGTTAAAGTCCAAGTCTCACAGCCATATAGAAATATTGACAAAACCAAAGATTTATATTAGTTGATCTTAACACGGGTTGTAATCCTGTTTTTCCAAATGGTGGTTGAACACGTTAGTGCTCACATCATCCCCGATCTTCCCACAATGAAATGACTGCAGAAAAAACACAGTTCTTATGGCGCACCATTTTACTGGAAGTTGATAAATAATACTTGGACTCTAAAGGATTGAAAAGTCTTTGTGGCCCCATTCGAAACGAAATAAACTAAATATGACCTGCCGACCCAAGAAGATTGCAAACTTGTCATCTAAGCACTTCATGGCTCCTATTTTGTGATTAAATATTTTACACTTACTAGTGCACAAGTGAGCAACATATCGTGTTCGCGGTCTGGATATATCACTTTTACTTTGGTATAGGGCACAAAAAATGTCAGTGTCCTTAGGAGATCAATGTACTGTTTCCTAAGCCTTCAGCTAGTGCAGATATTATATTGTGCATGCGTTTGTGTCTGTGGATCTCACCAATGGCTCACTAGATAAACCACCCATGCAACAGAAAACCTCGGTAGATGACATGCATTATATTGAGGTTATCTTCTTTATAGAAGCTTCATGGCACGTCATCTATACAATCCCGCAGTCGTAACCTTCGATAACAGTTACCATGTTGTTCTGACAGGCCGACATTGTGCTTGAACTAGTTACGGGCACGGCGTGGGTGGGCGGAACAACAAAGAAACCAGGCTCAAGGGCCAGAGGTGTGCCCTGATGTCGACGTCTGTTTCGTCGGCATTGGACTCGAAAAACCATCGAGTCAAATCGATGCTGGAACAGAGGGCGGAGCACTTATGGGAATGCCCCACGTACTATGAGAGCAGTTTTCCAATTAAGAATGCAGAAGAATCAAGATATTATTTGTAGATTGACCTGGCTGGCCAACACTTTTTAATGCTATACACACTGTGAATTTTGATTACAAAACGTGCGCACAAGATAAGAACACACTCAGGTACACAAGAAAATCGTTGGAAGAGCGCTATACCGTAATCTATTCTATCTGTAAATATAAATCATTTGGAGATCACAAACGATATAACTTGGAGACAAGTAAGTAGGTGAGCGTAAGATAACCAAACACTATAAATTATTGACCCTTTCTTGGTAGATATCACATACGTATATATATATATATATATATATATATATATATATATATATATATATATATATATATATATATATATATATATATATATTTATACATCATCAAACTCTTGAAAGAATACATACAGAAAAAAGAGCAAGGGCTAGACCACTAGGAACACCCAGAAGAACAATACTTAGAGAAAGTAAAACAACCAATATTCATACTATTCAAGAACTGCACAGAATAGCTTTGAACAGACAGAATTGGAGAGATCTGACCTCTGCACTAACTTCAGCGCTAAAGGAAAATGAATGCATATATATATATATATATATATACACATGTGAAAACTTGCTGATGCGTTTTTTGATTGCTGCTAGTATATATTTAGATGTCTATGTGGAAACATCTCAAACACGTACCAATTTTTATCATAATAGCTGTAAAACATTCTCTTTACGGGTTATTCTACAATTTTTGTTTACAACCGCCTGCTTCTATGACGTGTAACAGTCTCTCGTTCCTGCTTGTGTCTAGATGTCTATGTGCAGCTGTGACCTTTAGCTGAATAGAAGGCCTATGTAAACAATAAATTAAGACTTCATCTGTTACGTTTTTTTTTATTAATCTCGTGCTTAGTTGGTCTATCTTTGTTATTTTTCGTGTGCGACTTCAAGTATATAAATAGTGGCCAATGAAAATCATGATAATAATAAACATAATTAACGAATGAAGTCATAATAATTCTGTACATAGGTCTTTTATACAGCGGACTGTCATGGTACAGCTCACGTCTGACAAAGGATCAATACAAGGAAAAAGTGGATGATAGTTCAACACGTGTGTTTTATTCTTGCAGACAACATCTGTATCTTGTCGGGGAGCACGTTCTCTTCATGCCTGGACAGGTTTGTGGTTCACCAATCATGCGGGCACCCATGGTGATGTTACAGCGCGATATTGAGCGAATGATATACACGCACGAATGAGGAAAATACTGGCGACATTGAATTGAATCTTTGAAGCGTTCATTTTTTTAACAGTCGTTCGATTGATCTTTGTGAGCGCGCCGTAATAAGTTTTATCTCGAAACGAATATCTGGCATGTGGAGAAACGTGCTGGTCCTGTTCACTGGGATCTCTTCTGGCATGTGGAGAAACGTGCTGGTCCTGTTCACTGGGATCTCTTCTGGCATGTGAGAAACGTGCTGGTCCCGTTCACTGGGATCTAGTAAAATATCATGTACATCAGAAGTAGGCAATCTTTCTCGTTCCGCGACACTGATTGAGCAATTTTAGTTCTGGAATGACGACAACCGATCTGCTCTTTCATTGCCTCTAACACACCCATGTCCCGGCACGAAAATAATTGTAACTACTTTCGCCTTTCTAAAGGCCTCAATGCACTTTTCGCAAAAGAGATCTTCTTGTACCTTCCTAACCATACTCATCGTCACTCAAGATGCAGTCCTGTGTTACCTTCTGTGTGCCTACCTACTCAATGTCCTGTGTTACCTTCTGTGTGCGTACCTACTCAATGTCCTGGTCACCGCCATACATCCGGTTAAATAAGCGGATTAAAGCAAAAGTGTTTTGTGTGTCACTTACAGTTTCACTTGGCCAATTGATGTATTTGTTGTTTTCAATTATGATATTGTGTGGTGATATGTTGTTATTCCCTGACCAGGAGGCTCACTCATTAAGATCTTTGCCGATACAAACGGATTTCGCGCATCTGAGTTGAAGTTTTCGCGAGTGTAGCCGCTGTTACACAGTAGAACAGTGAATCTGACACTAACTACAACCGTATATTTCTAGACTCAAGGATATGCTACAAATTTTGACACGTCAGGATAAAGGTTGTAAACATATACTGTTGGTAGTTCCGTTTACATTACCTCTAGTATTATCTTTCTACACGATTTTTAGCCTGACTTCCTAGGTGGCTGCTGGAACAGAGAGTGTAGAGGCTATTAAGAAAATATGCCATGTCGTTGGCGTATAATCAATAGTCTTACTAGTTGAAAGGTGCCAATCTTTTTACAATATAATTACAAACAATTTTCACCAGTACGACTACAGTATGGCTACTGCAATACTTTTTCCGGATATAGGTAATAGTGACTTGTCACACCACTTGGCTGACTGTTGACTAAGCCGTGCTTTATCATTGGCTGACTATTGACTAATCCGTGCTTTATTATTGGTTGACTATTGACTAATCCGTGCTTTATTATTGGTTGACTATTGACTAATCTGTGCTTTATCATTGGCTGACTATTGACTAATCCGTGCTTTATCATTGGCTGACTATTGACTAATTCGTGCTTTATCATTGGCTGACTATTGACTAATTCGTGCTTTATCATTGGCTGACTATTGACTAATTCGTGCTTTATCATTGGCTAACTATTGACTAATCCCTGCTTTATCATTGGCTGACTATTGACTAATCCCTGCTTTATCATATATTAACCGTTGACTAATCTATTTTAGAATTTTTACCGCAATCAGCAAATATGTCTTTTATAATTTCGACGGTCACACTAACGCAGTCTTTAGACGGTCACTCTAACACAGTTTTTAGACGGCCACTCTAACGTAGTCTTTAGTAGGTTACTCTAATGCAATCCTTATAACCTGTAATTTAAAAAAAATGCAACTAGTGTATTCTGTGAAGGAACTCCCAGCATGGTTCATATTTAAGACCAACTGTTATCGTGACGTCAGACATCTTCTATTATATCACTGTACCTAGATACCCGTGCTATAGATAAACTATTCCTAAGAAAAAAACAGACGTTTAGTCAACATATCCCGTTCTAACAACAACATTGCAAAGACGTTTAGTCAACATAACGAGTTCAACAACATTTGCTGACAGTGTCAGAAGCTACAGCTGTTGCCTAGCTGAAATGTGCACCGTGTGCCATTGTCAATTCCATTTTGTTTCAGTATTAGATGCGTTTTTTTACGTGTTAGAATATACATAGCTTGTGAACTTTGGGTAGAATCTAGGAAAGGCGAACACGAGGTAGGCAGAGATACACCTGCGAGAGAAACATTGCGAGAAAGATAGGTTAAAGTCTAGCAGAGTACACCACCAAAGCTAGAGACGGTATGTTGGAAGTTGCTGTAGCCAATATTCAATGCGAAGACGTAACTTGATCATTATAACTGACATGGAGTCTGTGAGGACACACCATCAAGCAGAAAGACAAGAAGATACATAACTACATATTAAATACAAAGAGAGGAGACACATAGTTACAGATTAGGCATACGTAACAAATGACCTGCCCAACGAATCTGTGTCTGGCATCAGGATAGTGTCAATCCTTGGGATTCCAGATCTGTCAAGGACCGCGGTATCTGGAATCTTGTCTTGCCATCTGATGTTCATAACTATTCTGAGACAAGTTGTGTATCTAAACAAAATTATAGAGACGTTTAGTCAACATAACCCATTCTAACAACAACAATACAAAGACGTTTAGGTCAACATAACCCATTCTAACAACAACAATACAAAGACGTTTAGTCAACATAACCCATTCTAACAACAACAATACAAAGACGTTTAGTCAACATAACCCATTCTAACAACAACAATACAAAGACGTTTAGTCAACATAACCCATTCTAACAACAACAATACAAAGACGTTTAGTCAACATAACCCATTCTAACAACAACAATACAAAGACGTTTAGTCAACATAACCCATTCTAACAACAACAATACAAAGACGTTTAGTCAACATAACCCATTCTAACAACAACAATACAAAGACGTTTAGTCAACATAACCCATTCTAACAACAACAATACAAAGACGTTTAGTCAACATAACCCATTCTAACAACAACAATACAAAGACGTTTAGTCAACATAACCCATTCTAACAACAACAATACAAAGACGTTTAGTCAACATAACCGGTTCCTACAACAACATTGTACAGACGTTTAGTCAACATAAACCGTTCCAACAACAAAAATACAAATACGTTTAGTCAATATAACGGTTAACTTCACAGGAAATCACCTGTTAAAAAAATCAGCAAATACAACAAGAGATTATGTGTGAAATGAAGAGATTATGTGTGAAATGAAGAGATTATGTGTGAAATGAAGAGATTATGTGTGAAATGAAGAGGTTAAATGAGTTATTAGAGTAACATTCATGTTGAAATATATTGAAAAAAAACAAGAATTTAAGTGGTTCGGCCACCTAATGATGAATAAACCCTTATTGGCCAGCGGCAAGAGCATACAATATAAAATGAGAACTGCAAGATACGGACGAAGATCAAGAAGAAAGTGGAGTGAAGGAGTTACCAAAATTCTGAGACGTCACAATATAACTGTATATCAAGCGACCACAGTTCGAAAGTCGATGGTCATTCAATCCTGCGTCGCTTTACAACAAAGACAAAGAAAAGACACGTTAGATATATAGATAGGTAGATAGAAAGGACATACAGATAGACAGACAGATAGATAGATAGACGGTTATGTCGATGCAGTAGCGGATTTGATAGTGATCTCACCTCGCAAACCTCGTCGGACTAGGTTCAAACGTCGACCTTGTATATTGTGCTGTTGATACATTTACATGTCTTAGTGACACCTCAAAAATCCCACAATTCCGCTGAATAACAATCTTCAATGGATGGACACAGTGCTGCTCCCCTTTCGGCCTCGGATGTATGTCACCACCAATGGATTGAAAAAGAGAAAAGTAGGTCCAGCGATTGAAGAAGCCGTGACCTTCGTTGTGTACACAAGCCGGAGTGCTAACCAATTTTACGTCATCACGTAAGGCCAATCTGACTACTACTTTGCTTTACATTAGCTGGCGAAAGTATAAATAACAAAGCATAAATAAATAAATAGCAAATGAAACTCACGACAATAGTCGCAGTGGCCTAATGTAATTGTGCTGCACATAAGCCTGTCTAGTGAAGATATCGGTAAAACCGTATGAAGAAATTATTCGTGTAAGGAATATTTAAATGTTTATTTTTTTTCGCCGAAGACGGATGTATCGGGCCATTGGCGCAAATAAAACGGCGACACAACGCAATTACATTCTCTGGACTACATCCTGCTGGAAATCTAAAAGGACCATGGTCCTGCTACAAGAGAGATCCAAACGGGAGTTTGAGAATGAACACTGAAGAAGACGAAATGAGTAATTTTAGAAGGCTAGATTCCCCTTTAGCCAATATGTCTTATATCTATGAGGGAAAAAGTTAAATCCGTATTTTTGATTCACCAACGGCGTATCAACTGTTAATGTTGTCACCATCACTCACGCAGCATTTTACTAACCATTCGATCTGGTGCCTATTTCCTGAGGCTGAATGGACCTAGAGTAAGCTGGTAATTTTAACATATTTCAAGTTGATCTGAGAAAATAAACTTGGATCACTGGACTCTGAAGTCCGTGCAAATATATGGTATCGTTATCATTATTATTGTTTACATATAGTCATGGTGATAATTGCAAGTTAATCTATTACTGCAGGCAAAATCTGTCAGGAAACCGTGTTACAAGCATGTCAGCGGTGAAATGAGTAATTTGTTGATAAGGCTGCGGGGGACGGGGGATGTTAGTTGTAGCAACGAGTGAGTTGAAAAAGTTAATGCAGGATGTGTAATAAATCTGATTTGGCAAATATGAGTTTCAATCAATCAATCAATCAATCAATCAATCAATCAATCAATCAATCAATCAATCAATCAATCAATCAATCAAATCAAATCAATCAATCAATCAATCAATCAATCAATCAATCAATCAATCAATCGATCCATAAATCGGTCAATCAACAAACCAACCAATCGATCAATCAATCAATCAATCAATCAAGTGCCATGCCGAGTGGCGTAGACGATTGTGTTTCTCCTCTACTCTCTGTCTCTTGTGTTGACAATAAGCTCGGTTGATCAACTTCTCCCGTGTCATTATACTAGTCCATCTATCAACTTCTCATATTCCGTTTCCTGTCATAGTGGAGAGCATTGCAAAACTTTATTGATGTTTATTATTATCTACTTGATTATGTTTGTATTTCTAGTGGGTGCTGAAGAAGAAGAACAAGAAAAAGACATTTGCGGGAAATAAAATAGCAGACTAGCATTTTGTCTAGCTCTAGAGCAGTTTTTCCCAACGAGCCCCACGGAGGGGGGGGGGTAATTTGTTGTTCAAGGGGCAATAGGAAAATTATTTTAGGAAACAATTCAAGTTTTTAATATAAATAATATGTATACGTTACATGAGGGAGGGGTATCGAAATTTTAGAAAAAATAGGTGCGGCATGGTAAACAAGAAAAAGATTGGGAAACATTGCTGTAGAGCAGTTTGTTTGTTTGTTTGGCGTTCGCTCCATTGTAACCATCACGGATATCCGTGCGATTTCCGCCGGGAGCGTGATTTCGTTGTGCCACCGTTATGCGCCTTGTAGGTCTAGCACATCCGATTTCGGCATGCCTTGACAATTCGGGTGGGCTACCCTAACCTGCGACAGCCTCCCTATCTGTCGACAGGCTCGCGTGTGTGTGGTGACTCATCGCCCAGACGATTTTTGCTCACGTCTGTCTCGCACAAGGTATTCCACTGTCGTTGAACTTGCCTCGTGTAATTGGACGTACTGTGCCTGTGCCCATCGGGCACTGAACCATTTCTCATCCGTGAGCCTGGTTCCTTAAGAGGAAGAACTCAACAGAAGAGTTGGACCCTGGCTCTTTCGCCCTCTTTGCCGAGGTGTCATTCACCGACATCGTGAACCCTTTGCCCAAGTTCGAGTCTCACACCACGTGTTTGACAGCAAGGCGTTCTCGAGCTGAACCACCCTGTCCCAATGGCGCCTGAGCCCATCAGGTACTGAACCCTTTCTCTCTGCAAGTGTGTTTCCGGTATAGGAAAGCTTGACAGTAGAGTTGGGCCAGGACTATCATCGTTGTTCCTTTTTTGCCTAAGCCCATCGGGTACGACACCCTTTCTATTTGCGAGCATATTTCCGACCCAGGAAGGCTCGACATTAGTTGGGTTAGCTCTTCTTGCTTTTCCGAACGCAGTGATTGGGTCTGGGTCTCTGCCTATAAGGAGTACAGGTAACTAGAAGCTCTTCTCGAGCTGACGGAGCTTGTAGTTCCCCTTTCCTTGGATCTTTTCACTTTCTATTTGCAGTTGCCGCCGCCCTCTGGCGCTGATCTGCCCTTTCGTTGTGTCACTGTACTCATTACGACATATATTTGTTTCTACCATGCATCCACCTTTACGTGTCTTTTACATTGGCCGCCCCTCCAATGTTTTGACTGGACTAACTGGCGTCACTGTATGTCGACAGTGTCGCTGTATGTGGTGATGCTAATGGTGTCGGGGATATTGTCTGTCTCTTTTGCAGTCAAATCTCTTTCCATCTGCTACCTCCACACTCTCGGACACGATCCCCAAATGATTTGGCCAGAATCAGCTCGAGCTGCTGTTTTTCTGTTACCAGGGTGCACCGCGAGGAGGTACATTTGGAATTTGGTTATCTGCTAACCCTGGGTCCGCCTAGAGCAATGCGTTGAATCCCTTTGCACCCCCTGTAGTTCAGTGTTTCCCAACGTGAGTACCCCGCCCCACAAGGAGGGGCAATTTGATTGTCAGAAAGGGAGGGGGGGCATTTCGAACAAGTTGTAATTAGGCTTAATTTCAGGAATAATTCAGTTTTTGAATATGTAAAAATATGTATATGGTACATAGAGAAGGGGGGGGGGGGCGGTGCAACCCTATTTTAGAAAGACTTAGGTTGGGCATGGTTAAAAAAAAGTTTGAGAAACACTGGTCTAGAGTGTCATCGTTCTCACTCTGTCAATTAGAACCCCTTCACAGCTATCGTCATCTATCTCTCATGCGCTCTATCTCAATCAATCAATCCTTTACATTTTCAGATGATCATTAGATCGATGCATAGCCACTAGCAAGAATTGTTCAAGTGTATGTGTTCTTGGATATGTTCAGATTCATTCACATGTGTATGTGTTCTTGGATATGTTCAGATTTATTCACATGTGGTTCGCATTTCTTGTCAGGTCCAACATCGTTTTTCTTTTCCATTGTATTCTAATTTATCCCAGTTTCCTTGTTACCTAGAGTTTCAAGTTATTTGGCTTACAGTTATATCTCTTATTAATACTCTTCTCTTGGTTTTATACAAAGTAGAAACATAATGGCCAATGATAAAAAAACTATTAAAAAAGGTCAAATGAGTAATTAAAAAAGCTCTGTATGTCTTATACCGCAGAATGACATGGTCTAACAACAAATTTCCCAATAGGTCCCAGGCGTGAATAAGGAAAACTTAACTTTAAGAAAAGGAGACCATGTGTAGAAACGCTAGTTTGTACGTATGTTCACAATGTTACAGACACCAATATCAATAAGTAGTTCATCATGGGCAAGATGTTACAGACACCAATATCAATAAATAGTTTATCATGGGCAAGATGTTGCAGGCATTATTGTTGTTCGAAAGTCCTATCGAACTGGAGTCAATCTTTCTGCTTCAGTGTCATGTTCAGGTGATCTTTGATAACTTTGACTGTCTTTGTCTCATCTCCTATATCTGCTTCAGTGTCATGTTCAGGTGATCTTTGATAACTTTGACTGTCTTTGTCTCATCTCCTATATCTGCTTCAGTGTCATGTTCAGGTGATCTTTGATAACCTGTGACTGTCTTTGTCTCGTCTACTATTTCCGTTGTTCTGGCATCATCGCCCCATTATGATTTTGACATGTCGTTTCATATTTATAAAATATTGTAATTTTCTGGAGAGAACACTTTAGTCACTCCTCTTTTACTCAATTCTCTCAGGATGTACCTACTAGTGAAATTTTTTTGTATATTATATTCTAAGCATTCTTCTGTAACATTTGGTTTCACAGGAGATATTTCAAGATTTAGTTCTATATTCACCGACTGGGAATATACGGGCTGGAAGGTAATAATCACTTCTATCTGAATAATCAAGTAAAAAAAGTGATTCTCCAATGGATTGCAGGTCACTCACAAATCACGGGAAATGAGACAGCAGAGTAATTCGTAAAAACTGGAAGTAACTGCCAACAATAGGTAGAAGATACAGTATCTATTTGACCTATGCCCGGTCTATAGCATTCTCCACAGCCACATTCACCCCTAAGTCATCTATGTCATTATATACAAGCGTTGCAACATGACGCGCATAGAGGAGAATCGAATGATGCTGGAAGACAAGTCTGTCATTTGTGTTGCATAAAAAAAACCAGAAAGGAATTCCTGTTGCTGACCACTTCAATGGCACGGGCCGTCGAGGTGCCAATGACAGTCATGTGATGGCTAATAAATAGTGCTCCTCGGATGATCGGATTCGTAACGCGCTTGAGAATCGATCTATAGGCCCCTATATATATGTTGGGGTGGCGAGTTCCTTCCCTAATGCGTGCGTCAGGTACCCATTTACTGCTGGGTAGACTGGAGGAGAGTTCGTTTCAGACGAGAAATCACGACTCTGATTTTTTATGTTTGGATGTGGTTTCGAATCTGGCACGTTGTAACCAATGTAATCAAGTTCACTATCAACTGGGCTAGAACCTGACACACTATAACCCTGAGAAAGTAAAAGCAAGCTTACTATCAACTAGATCTGGCACACTGCAACCCGGTGAAAGTAAAAGCAAGCTTACTATAAAGTAGACTTCAATACAAGCCCACTATCTTAATAAGCCGACCTTAACTACGGGTTTGCATGTACATCTTATAGGAATCACCTATAGCTTATAGTTTTCTTCCTCATGCATTTTATACGAATTACTTCTATCTTATAGTTTTCTTTCTTAGTCGCCTAGTACTGCATGAAAGGTAGAAAACAGTGTTAATATTATTTACTCCCATCATGTGGCCCGCAACACAATTTTCAATGTATTGAGTCATTTTATTGCGACATGTTTGGTTCTAGTTTATGTGCACTCGCACAATTTATATTTAAGCGCGAAAAAAAAAATAAAAAAATGTCAACAGATATAACAACACAACAATCAAAAATCAGAATAGACAATACCGAGATAAAATGTATGAATAAATTTGAATACTTAGGAGCAAACATCAACAGTGCAAGAGACTGCATGACAGAGATAGGGAAGAGATTTTAATTGCATATTGTAAAATAACACGTTTGGAAAACATAAGTAAAAACAAAAGACAGAATAGAAACGAAACTGTTAATGCTAAGAACTTTTATTTTTCCGGCTGAAACATTCGGCTGTGAAACATGGACCCTAAGCAAGTCAGCGGCAAAGAAGATCAACGCCTTAGAGATGAAATGCTACAGAAAGAAACTTTGAATATCATGGAAGGAAAAAAAGAGAACCGCAGATAATATAAACACAATGAAGATTCCAGAGTATTGGTTACTAAACACAATAGCAGAAAGATAACTACACCTTTTTGGTCATATAAAGAGACAGCATTGCTTTCTCTGCACCTGCGCTATTGGAAAAAATGGCACGCGCGATGGAAACAGAAGCAAATACAAGCAATTGTAATAAAAACATGGCCATCTGTCAAGCATATCGTAAGAGACGGGAAAATATACTTAGCTATCAGACGGAGTGGAAAGTTAACAACTAGTCAATAAATAATAACTATAGGTTCAATAGAAACCGAACTCATCCATCTGAAACAGAACAAGATAGGCCAACAATAAGGCATACAATCATACACATCTAGACACAGGGGCTAGGCCACGACACGTTATCTAGTATTCACACAGTTGAGATTCACACACGAATATTTTAGTATTGTTTCGTGGTTTCGTCTCACCTGTGCTACTGGGGGAAAAAAGGTACGCGCGGTCGAAGCAGAAGGCCCCTGGTTGCGTATAGACGCGACAAAAATCTGAAGGACATTTTGGTTCACAGCCACCTTACGTCTTCTGTTTTCGATCATTTCGGTACTATTCGTTGTTCACCCGGTCGTTGCTACACATGTCCTTATGTTGTTCAGATGCGCTCCATTTCATTTCCCAAGGTTACCTTCACCATCGATGAGTCCTGTACATGTGAATCCAGTAATGTAATTTACGTGTAAACTCTGCGGCAAGCAGTATTTCGTGGAAACCAGCTTAAGATTGAGCGACAGCTTCTGTAACCATCTTCATGCGATCAAACACAGAAAGCCTACTCCTGTTGCCACATACTTCAACGGCGATGGTCACTTTCCCGTGCTTTTCCGTGGATGACTACACGCAATATACGCAAGGCAACATCAATCACCATGAGTGACGCTATGCGAAGTACGGCCAACCACACATGTTGGTACGATTGCTGTGCGAAGTACGGCCAACCACACATGTTGGTACGATTGCTGTGCGAAGTACGGCCAACCACACATGTTGGTACGATTGCTGTGCGAAGTACGGCCAACCACACATGTTGGTACGATTGCTGTGCGAAGTACGGCCAACCACACATGTTGGTACGATTGCTGTGCGAAGTACGGCCAACCACACATGTTGGTACGATTGCTGTGCGAAGTACGGCCAACCACACATGTTGGTACGATTGCTGTGCGAAGTACGGCCAACCACACATGTTGGTACGATTGCTGTGCGAAGTACGGCCAACCACACATGTTGGTACGATTGCTGTGCGAAGTACGGCCAACCACACATGTTGGTACGATTGCTGTGCGAAGTACGGCCAACCACACATGTTGGTACGATTGCTGTGCGAAGTACGGCCAACCACACATGTTGGTACGATTGCTGTGCGAAGTACGGCCAACCACACATGTTGGTACGATTGCTGTGCGAAGTACGGCCAACCACACATGTTGGTACGATTGCTGTGCGAAGTACGGCCAACCACACATGGTGGTACGATTGCTGTGCGAAGTACGGCCAACCACACATGTTGGTACGATTGCTGTGCGAAGTACGGCCAACCACACATGTTGGTACGATTGCTGTGCGAAGTACGGCCAACCACACATGTTGGTACGATTGCTGTGCGAAGTACGGCCAACCACACATGTTGGTACGATTGCTGTGCGAAGTACGGCCAACCACACATGTTGGTACGATTGCTGTGCGAAGTACGGCCAACCACACATGTTGGTACGATTGCTGTGCGAAGTACGGCCAACCACACATGTTGGTACGATTGCTGTGCGAAGTACGGCCAACCACACATGTTGGTACGATTGCTGTGCGAAGTACGGCCAACCACACATGTTGGTACGATTGCTGTGCGAAGTACGGCCAACCACACATGTTGGTACGATTGCTGTGCGAAGTACGGCCAACCACACATGTTGGTACGATTGCTGTGCGAAGTACGGCCAACCACACATGTTGGTACGATTGCTGTGCGAAGTACGGCCAAACCACACATGTTGGTACGATTGCTGTGCGAAGTACGGCCAACCACACATGTTGGTACGATTGCTGTGCGAAGTACGGCCAACCACACATGTTGGTACGATTGCTGTGCGAAGTACGGCCAACCACACATGTTGGTACGATTGCTGTGCGAAGTACGGCCAACCACACATGTTGGTACGATTGCTGTGCGAAGTACGGCCAACCACACATGTTGGTACGATTGCTGTGCGAAGTACGGCCAACCACACATGTTGGTACGATTGCTGTGCGAAGTACGGCCAACCACACATGTTGGTACGATTGCTGTGACGCTAGAAAGGAGCTGGTTCATTTTCCGTTATCGAAAATTATTGCCATTAAACGAAACAGAAGGCCATGGAAAGACATGATAACCAATGACATATGTCATGCATCAGAAAACGTTTTCTGAACGGTCCTGAGTCACAGTTGAAGGCTTAATCGGGTACCTTGGACGTCCAAGAAGCGCTTTTTACCACTCCGCCACCGAATCGGACATTCTTACGAAGTCAGCAGTACCTCTTCTTTACAAATGCTTATCGACTGAAATTGAAGGCGCAATGTAGAGAGTTGTTTGACGACTTGGTGTCAACAGGAATGAGTGGGATCGAACCTTCTGCGCTATATTTTTTCATTATTCGTTGTGTCTTACTGTTAATTACTAACAAATAAATAAACGACACATTCACCACGGAGACGGTACATTGTAAGAATCGTAGCACATTTGGACAAGACAAAAACATTAACTGCAATGGTGCAGTTACTGCGTGAGAAGGAGGTGAATTGAACCATTGAAGCTGTGGCCGGTATGAAATATACATACGGCTCTGTGTTGCAGGCCCAGAAAGAGAATCTTAGGATAACATGACATGCATATTGTAAGATGCGACTAAGGTAGTTTGAGAGTGGATTTGACTATCATATCTCATAAAACAAAGTGAACAGAGAGCCATGCTCAATATTCTAGGAAAAAAGGTGCAGATATCGCGAATGATACGAAGCATTCAGTTCTTGATTCTTGATTAGAAACTGGCTTCACAGTACGCGGGACATTCCCATAAGTGCTCCGCCCTCCGCTTCAGCAGCTATTCCAGTGTATGTAGACTCAAAGTTCCGGTCAGGTGTTGATTGTGTGATCTTCGGGACTTTCCAAAAATTTTTCTTTTTCTTCCCTGACCTCTAGATGCTCCCATTTCAAACATTCTCTGTATGTGTACGTTCTCAGCCTCATTGACATCATCTGCATCTTGAAATCAATGTATTAATGCCTTCATTAAGTCTGCTTTATCTCTTCTCAGCATTGTGCCGTCTAACGCCGCATTGCTTGCTAACAAGTCGGCTCTCTCGTTTTCTCTGACCCCAGCATGACCAGGGCAGTATATCAATGTACTGCTCTGGACAATTGAGTTATTCAATAAGTCCCACCATTCTTTTCTCAGCATGAACGTTTCTATCTTGCGCAGCATGCTCTGAGAGTCTATGAGTATTACCGAGTGTGCTGATGTATCAGTTATCAACCAATTAAGAGCTGCTGTAACTCCCTCTATCTCCATCCTCATTCTCGATGTGAGAGTAGAATATGCTGAAGATTTCTCAACCAAATGCATGCCGTTTCTGTAAGCAACAAAACCCCAATCGCTTTTATTTGTGTTTCTGTTAACGGAGCCATCTGTGTAAATAATTATGTCTTGTAGTTTCGAGTGTAGCTGGGTGAGTTCATTCACTGTAACCTGGGCCCTGACACCCGTCCATTTTCAACACGCTTTATCTAGTTGTATTATTACTTTAGTCCGTGTTTTCTTCGCAGTGTCTACCTCTACCCATTCACTGCCCATTCTTATCTCTTCAAATTCACATACTCTTCGCAGTGTGTCTTCAGACTCTGCCATCCATGGTCTGCGATGCTTGATTCGTTTTCCATTTGACTCATCTAGACGTTTGTGTAACGGATGGTGGTTGCATTCTGTCACTAAAGTACGACCTAATTTGTGCTACCTGATGTCGCACTCTAATGCTGGGGAGATGAAGCAGATATCTCATAGCAGAGATGGGTATATCTCTAGTACACCCCAGTACCGTTATCATTGCCTCATTTGGGCCTTTTCCCAATTTATCGACTTGTATCTGTGACAGTATTAGTAGGCCGATACCATAATCTATGACAGAGAGCACCATCACTTGTAGAAACATAAAAAGTACCTATTACTGCATGTCGAAGATCGCCATTGCTTTGCTAAAACTGAACCCTGTTTAGCCTTCCGAATCATATTTGTGACGTTTTTGTTGAATGAAAGACTTTTATCAAGCATTCAGTTTTTCTAACTACATCCCGCTAAAAAAAAAGTGGTAGTTTGAGACGTTTTTTTAAAACTGCATTCCGCGAAACAGAGGGGGTTTGAAACGTTATTCTAAGTACATTCCGCTAGACAGTGGGAGTTTGAGAGGTTCATCTAACTACAGCCCTCTACACAGCGGGAGTTTGAGAGGTTAATCTAACTACAGCCCTCTACACAGCGGGTGTTTGAGAGGTTCATCTAACTACAACCCTCTACACAGCGGGTATTTGAAACGATCTCAGAATAAAGCCAAATAATTCTGTTAAACAGTTTAATTGTTCTTGCACCTACTATATATTGTATCGCGTTCTCTGTTGGTGCTATCTGGTGCTTTTTTGAAAACACAGAATATTTAACGAGATCAGGTGTTTTGTCGTTAATAATTGTTTAACCTATGACAGGTTAATGCAAACATCAAGGTAGAAAAGCAAACATGATGAAAGATGTTCTGTTTGGTGATGAATGTTTTCTTAGTTCTGTGTCACAGCTGAAGACTGTGGAATAGTGTCAATAGACTCTTACAAACTTGTCTAAAAATTGGGTTGAACATCAACATGATGCAAATTGAAATAATGTACACAACCAGCTTCTGGAAAATATTAACAATGAATGAGCGACTCAGTAAGCGTGACCCTCAGCAGTATAAGACCTAGTGGATCAAGCCTTCTTGATGAGTTATTTGGCTATTCCTGTGATTTTAATTCTCCACTATGCTTATTCTTTGTCTGACAGCCAATGAAAATCAATGTAGTAGTCATATGTGTCATTTTAAAAGGCTGGGTATTCTATTAGCAGCAGATCACATATTTCCGTGGGTCCCGCATACAAATCTACTGGTTATAAACTGAAACGAGAAAATATTCATATTATATGACAACACAGTATCACATGACGTCACAATATTCACTTTACATTGTAACTCACAACCACATGACGGCACAATATTCACTTTACATTGTAACTCACAACCACATGACGGCACAATATTCACTTTACATTGTAACTCACAACCACATGACGGCACAATATTCACTTTACATTGTAACTCACAACCACATGACGGCACAATATTCACTTTACATTGTAACTCACAACCACATGACGGCACAATATTCACTTTACATTGTAACTCACAACCACATGACGGCACAATATTCACTTTACATTGTAACTCACAACCACATGACGGCACAATATTCACTTTACATTGTAACTCACAACCACATGACAGCACAATATTCACATTACCTTGTAACTCACAACCACATGACAGCACAATATTCACATTACCTTGTAACTCACAACCACATGACAGCACAATATTCACATTACCTTGTAACTCACAACCACATGACAGCACAATATTCACATTACCTTGTAACTCACAACCACATGACAGCACAATATTCACATTACCTTGTAACTCACAACCACATGACAGCAAACTATTCACATTACATTGTAGCTCACAACCACATGACAGCAAAATATTAACAATACATTGTAACTCACAACCACATGACAGCAAAATATTAACAATACATTGTAACTCACAACCACATGACAGCACAATATTCACATTACCTTGTAACTCACAACCACATGACAGCAAAATATTCACATTACATTGTAGCTCACAACCACATGACAGCAAAATATTCACAATAGATTGTAGCTCACAACCACATGACAGCAAAATATTCACATTACATTGTAGCTCACAACCACATGACAGCAAAATATTCACATTACATTGTAACTCACAACCACATGACAGCAAAATATTCACAATACATTGTAGCTTACAACCACATAACAGCTAAATATTCACATTACGTTGTATCTCACTACCAAATGACGGCAAACAATTCACATTACATGATAACACACTATCAAATGACGTTAAAATATTCACAATACATTACATGGTTTAAAAAAGTATTAGTGTAGGTATTACTGACATTCCTGAGACAGAATTGTCTAGCTTCATCAGCTTTGTCAACAATCTTAACCCTGCTATTCAATTCACATCTAACATTTCTACCACTTCTGTCAACTTTCTTGACATTATTGTCACTATTCTCCCCTTTACCTCAGCACATCTGTTTACTTCAATCCTACTGAGGCACATGAGTTTCTGCTCTACACCTCTTCTCATCCTTCTGGTTGTCGAAACTCTCTGCCATTCTCCCAGCTTCTTCGCCTTCGTCGCTTATGGTATGATGATGACTTTCTGTATAAATCCTCTGAGATGATTGATTTCTTTCGATCCCTGACAGTGTCCTTTCATCAGCATGGCTTTGTATCCGTAAGTTGTCTCGACTTGATACCGTGACTAATACTCAGGGTTCTTCGTCCTCCGCTGATAGAGTTAAACTTGTCCTTACTTTGCGTCCACATAACTCTACTGTCCGTCGAATCTTATTCAAGCATTATTACATTCTCCAATCTGATTCTGACACTCGTGCCGCTTTCCATACGTTCCTTTCGTTGCATATAGGCGTGACAAAAATCTTAATGAAATGGTCCACAGTCACCTCATGTCTTATGTTCCTGCTAACTTTGGCACTATTCGTTGCAAACGTAGTCGTTGCTACACATGTCCCTATGTAGTTCAGATCCGCTCTGTTTCATTTCCTAAGACCACTTTCACCATCGATGATGCTTTTACAAGTGAATACCGTAATGTCATTTACGTTATCATATGTAAAAGTTGCGACAAGAAGTATGTAGTTGAAACGGGCTTATGATTGAGTGACCGCTTTGTAGGCATCTTCATGTCATTAAACACAGAGAACCATCATCCATCATTTCAATGGTGATGGTCATCATGATGCCCTCGATATCCAGGTCACTGCCCTCAGATTCTACACCACGGATGACAGATCTAGGTATGCTCTTGAAAATTTATTTTTGGGTTTGGCACCATCAAGCCTTTTGTACTTAACTCCGAACATTCATTTGTTTAAATTTGTGTTGGTGATTCTTATTGTATTACTATCCATGTTGTATTGAGTAATAATTTATTATATCTGTTATTATATCTCGTCCAATTTGCAACGAAACCTGCATCCATGTCTACATGTTTCCACATACATCATTGTAACCTTGAAATTCGTATTGTATAAATGTCAATAATGTATCTTGTTCCTCAGTGGTGGTACCATTGTTTTTACTGTTTGTTTTATATATTCTTGAGAGAGGCTTAATGTTTCGAAACGTTGAAAATATCTTGTGTATTGTAATTTGTATGTTTTAGTGTTTACACCTCATAATCCCTTAGTCTTAGTGATAGTCCGTCTGTTTTGTTCAAGTGAAACATAAAAAAACACATTTGTTCTACGTAAGTACTACTGTTATTCCGTTTTACTGCAGTATTACCTTATATTGATTAACTTTATTTATGTGTGTGTCAAATTGCAACTGCAACCGTTTCTGACTTTTAATAAAGTCAAGAATTCATATACAATATTTGCTGTTTTGCACGTGAGGCATAAAAAATTGCAAAACATCACATTAACAAAATATTGGGACTTTATGAACTTCATCAAGGCTCGCGATTTGGGTCGAGGAAACGCCTATCTACAT
The DNA here is from genome assembly GCA_034231615.1 of Meghimatium bilineatum. Lineage (NCBI taxonomy): Eukaryota > Metazoa > Mollusca > Gastropoda > Stylommatophora > Philomycidae > Meghimatium > Meghimatium bilineatum. The sequence goes on from CM067298.1 coordinate 127,765,186, forward strand.
AAAACGTTGTAAACGTGAAAACAAATCACATTTTCAATGCATTGTAATGGCCGCTAGTATATATATATATATATATATATATATATATATATATATATATATATATATATATATATATATATATATATATTCATACATTCGTATTTCATAGCAGATACAAAAAAGATATTCTACATACTTGTATCACAAATATGACTAGATATACGACATTAGTTTAATATAATTATAACTGTTTATGCAACATTAGTTTAACATAGTTATGTCATGATATACACCATTGTATTAAAAAAGATTGACCAGACATATACTATTTATTAAAATAGATATGATCGGACATACAACATTAGTTTAACTTACATATGACCAGACATACACGATTAGTTTAACTTACATATGACCAGACATACACGATTAGTTTAACACAGATGTACCGAACAATTCTGGAAAAGAATTGCGTACGCTATTTCCATTTTTGTTGTTGTTTGAATATGTTGTTGAATTACTTCCATCTCCAATTTATATTTTTATATAACTCACTAAAATATTTTATATAACTCACTCATTTATATTTTTATATAACTCACAAAAATGACAAGGGATAAAATAATGACTAGAATCTACATTCTTTGATATTGTGTACACTTTGTTAGGAAGGCAAACCACACGGTTATCGATCTGTGTACACTTTGTTAGGAAGACACACTACACGGTTATCGATCTGTGTACAATTTGTTAGGAAGGCAAGCTACATGGTTATCGATCTGTGTACACTTTGTTAGGAAGGCAAACTGCACGGTTATCGATCTGTGTACACTTTGTTAGGAAGGCATACTACATGGTTATCGATCTGTGTACACTTTGTTAGGAAGGCAAACCACACTGTTATCGATCTTTGTACATTCTTTTAGGAAAGCAAACTACTGTATTATCGATCTGTGTACACTCTGTTAGGAAGGCAAACTACATGGTTATCGATCTGTGTACACTCTGTTAGGAAGTCAAATTACATGGTTATCGATCTGTGTACACTCTGTTAGGAAGACAAACCACACGGTTATCGATCTGTGTACAGTCTGTTAGGAAGGCAAACCACACGGTTATCGATCTGTGTGCAGTCTGTTAGGAAGGCAAACCACATGTTTATCGATCTGTGTACACTTTACAAGGAAGACAAACAACGTGATTATCGATCGATCTGTGTCCACTGTACAAGGAAGACAAACCGCACGATTATCGGTTGATCTGTGTACACTCTGCAAGGAAGACAAACCACACTATTATCGATCTTGTAAACTCTGAAAGGTAGGCAAACATCCCCGATATCGATCTGTGTACACTCTGTAAGGAAGGCACGTCACACGAATATGAACTTGTGTACACTCTGCAAGGAAGGCAAGCCACACGAATATTGATCTATCAAGGGAAAGTTCTCAAGGCTTTCAGCGACATTCCCTACCACATCCCTCTCACTAGAAAATGCTAATCTGACCGTAAACATAACTAGGAATATTTCATTTAATTTTCATACGTATGACATAGGTATGGCATATGTATGATATGGGTATGACATAGGTATGACATATGTATGAATGGGTATGATATAGGTAATACACAACAATTTTGTTTTAAATAAATATAACCTTGTATGGTGATCGCCTTCCTCATTAAACTCTAGTTCCAGCACAACGTAGGCCTGTCGGGACGATTATCGAAGATTATGAAGGGTGGCGGTAGACATTCAGAAAATAAATCACTGACCAATGTAATAATACAACTAGATAAAGCGTGTCGGAAATAGACGGATGTCGGGCCCAAGTTACAGAGCATGAACTCGCCCAGCTACACTCGAAATCGCAAAACATAATTATTTACCGCTATGATGGCTCAGTTAGCAGAAATACAAATACAAGTGGTTGGGGTTTTGTTGCCTACAGAATCGGCGTGAATTTCGTTGAGAAACCTTCAGCATATTCAACTGTCACATTTGGAACTATAAGACGGCAGACTGGAAAATGTACCAGCATTTAACCAGTGTTCTAGCTAAGGACATGAATTTGGACAAAGACATCAATAGAGCAGTGAGTGAATTTAATAGATGTATACTACATGCTGCTAGTAAAACCGCACCCAGGGGGCACGCAAAAACTACAAACCCTACTGGAATGATGAACTGGAAAAGCTGCAAAATGACATCTAGTCAGCATGCTGAGAACAGAACTAGCCAAGAACATCACAACAAATATCAGCAAACAAAGGCTAAATTTCAAAGAGCCAAGTTACAAGCCAGACAGAGCAGCTGGAAAAAAAAACAGAGTCGATGAACCTAGAAAGAGATACTAGGAAATTATGGAAACTTGTTAAACAACTAAATGATGAAGGTACAGGGAGAAATACCGGGATTACACTTTATAAAGTTAAAAACATTTTAACAGGTAAACATACAGCTGATTACTTTGCAGATTCCTTTGCAGAAGACAATAACGTCAAAGTCAGCCCAGACAAACAACAGGAGGTTCGAGCGAACCAGCAAAACATTAGACAAGACGAACCTATACCTGAAGTCATGGAGGCACCAATCACAATGAGAGAACTGGAGCATGCAATATCCAAATTGAAAATTAAAAAGTCCCCTGGAGCTGATGGAGTGTCCAATGAAATGATTAGAAACCTGGGAATTGCAGCAAGAGCAAAGCTGCTGCAGATCTTTAACACACGCTGGTCCACAGGAAATGTACCACAGGCGTGGAGAGAAGCAATAATTATACCTCTCCTCAAATCAGGAAATGATGGCAGCACAGTCTCCAACTACAGGCCCATCAGCCTTACAAGCTGTCTATGCAAAACAATGGAACGCATTATCAATCAGAATGCAGTGGTACCTTGAAAGTGAAAACCTTCTGGTATCACAGCAAGCAGGTTTCAGACAGTGCTACTCTACTGAAGATCAGGCAACCTACCTCTCCAAAGAGATTGAGGATGCCTTCCAAGATAAGAAACTGGTACTAGCAGCATGGATAGACCTCAGAAAAGCATTTGATAAGGTCTGGAAAGAAGGGCTCCTAAAGAAATTGCGAAATTGCAAGGATAGCTCAAGAATGTACAAATGGGTAAAAGCATACCTGCATAATAGAAGAGCCAGGGTATAATTAGATGGTCGCAAGAGCAAGAAAGTTCTACTGCGTCATGGAGTCCCCCAGGGAGGAGTCCTGTCACACACGCTTTTCTTGGTTTACATCAATGACCTAGTTGCTGAACTACCACACGGGATCAAAGTGGCAATGTATGCTGACGACCTGGTGATCTGGTGCACGGAAGAACATGCGACAGTGGCCACTAAACAAATACAAAGAGCTATTGATGCCCTAACCTTATGGGCAAATAGATGGTGCGTCAGCATTAACACAGATAAGTGCAGCACTACACTCTTTACCCTCTCACAAAAACAAAAAGCCGGTCATATCAAGATAGACGGAGAGCTCTTGAAAGAAGACAAACAACCAACATACCTCGGAGTTACTTTTGATAATAAGCTGACATGGAAGCAGCACATAAACAAAGCAACAACAAAAGCCAGGAGGAAGTTAGCTATCCTGAGAAAACTAAGTGGAACCACATGGGGAGCCAGTGGGAATATACTCAGTAAAGTTTACCAGCAAGGCATAATACCACACCTGGAATATGGTTCAGCTGCGTGGTGTCCTGCATCAAACACCACATTACAAGATCTAGATAAAGTGCAAAACCAGGCACTTAGAATAATTTTGGGAGCAATGAAATCAATACCCATAGCAGAGATGCAGAAAATGGGAAAAATGCAAACACTTGGCGAACGCAGAGACACAAAAGTACTAATTCAAGCAGAAAAGTTTCAGTGTATGCCAAGTTATCCAATGAAGGAAAGATTCCAAATCCTAGCAATGGGGGTGACTGAAAAGAAGCAGCTTTATCCATCAAGCTAAACGACTCCGTAGACAACTTACAGACCTACCTGAAGTTGACAGCCCCTTAAGGTCTGTATCAGAACAAACCCTGTGGAATGAAAGGCATGGAATGCCAATATACATTCAGACCCATGTGAAAGGAATACTAAGCGAGGACGAACTGAACAGTGTGCAGCGGAGGACAGTCACCCACAGTTTCCTGGATGAGGAATATCCACAAGATATATGGGTCAGAGTATACACAGATGGGTCAGCACAGAATGCAGTGAGGAATGGAGGTGCAGGTGTATATATAGAATATCCACACAAGCCTAGAGATAACATCAGAACACCGACAGGAAAATTCTGCAATAATTATGATGCAGAAATTCAGGCAATTAGTGTGGCAGCTAAAAAACTGATGAACACCGTCCTACAGCCTGTGGTATTCCTGACAGATGCAAGGTCAGTGCTTCAAACTCTCCAGTCTGGAAAACTAACAGACTTGAAAAAACTACTTAGCGAATTGTCTTACCAGTATAGGGTAACCATGCAGTGGATACCCTCTCACTGTGGAATACCAGGAAATGAAAAAGCAGACCAACTGGCTAAGGAAGGTGCTGCCGAAGACCAACCAGATATACCAATCACCTACCATCAGAAAAACAGATGATAAAGTCAATAAGAAAGCCACAAACACCAACACAAGCTAATTGTCACATTATGAACAGATCAGAACAAGTTATAATTCTACGTCTCGAACAGGACACAACCGACTCCGCAGTCACATATATACAACGTTCAAGATTGGCAATACGGCCATGTGTACATGTGGACAGGCAGCACAGAGTGCCAAACATATACTTCAAGAGTGTTCTGAGCATGAAACGCTGAGGCATACATATTGGTCAGAGGAAACAACACTGGAATCAAAGCTTTATGGGACACTGTATGAACTACAAAAGACAAGGAGTTTTATTAAGGAGACAGAATTGCAGATATAGACATGTTTCAAGTGAACGAAAGAAGAAGAAGAAGAACTGTCACATTGAGCATGAGGATGGAGATAGAAGAGTTACAGCATCACTTAATTGGCTGATAACTGATACATCAACACACTCGGTAATACTCACAATCTCTAAAGCATACTGCGCAAGATAGAAAAGTGCGTGCTCAGAAAGGAATTGTGTGATTTATTGAATAACTTAATTGTCCAGTGCATTACATGGATATATCGCCCTAGTCATGCTGGGGTCAGAAGAAACGAGAGAGCCGACTTATTGGCAGGCAATGCGGCGATAGGCGGCATAATGCTGAGAAGAGATAAAGCAGATTTGATAAAGGCAGTAATAAATTCATTTCATGATGAAGATGATGTCATTGAGGCTGAGAACGTACACATACAGAGTATGTCTGAAATGGGCGTGTCTAGAGGGTTTGGAAAAGTAATTCTTGGAATGTTCGGAAGATCACGCAATCAACATCTGACCGTGACTCTTAGTCTACATACACTGGGATGGCTGTTGGGACGGAGTGAGGAGCACTTATGGGAATGCCCCACGTACTGTGAAACTAGTTTCTAATCAAAAATCGTATTAGTGAAGTACGCTTCTTTAAACCGCGGACGATTGCACAAATTGGTTTTACTAAAACTATATCTATATTAAAGCTTTGGGATTCTTTCAACCACAACCCCGGAGATACAGTAATAAAAAACATTTTTAAGGTATTAAAATAACTCCCGAGACGGACCTTCGCGAGAAGAAGTGGCCATTTTATTTTCTCTTACTTTCTTTCCGTTTCCTGTCTCTGGATTGAGAGAGCAACCAGAAACGCTTCCATTCATTTCAGAGCAGGCAGAGAAATTTGGAGTCACATAACATTAAGGTCATCCAAGGGCCTGGCTACGATCGATAACTCTAAACAGAGGTTTGATACTATCGAATCGTTTCCTGGCTTGCCTCGAACATTTTGCTAATCAGAGAAAGAGATTCGATATTTAATCACATCAAAAAAGATGATAAAACATTTACTAGCTATCTACCTCGGTTAGAGTGCTAATATAACTGCATCGATTAGACTACCAACTACCAACTAACCTACCTACCTCAGTTAGACTACTAATATAGCTACCTACACTAGACTTCCAACGTACCTACCTATCTCAGTCTACTAATATAGCTACCTACACTACACTACAAACATACCTACCTCCGTTAGACTACCAATATAGCTACCTAGGGTATACTACAACGTAGCTACCTTAATTAGTCTATTAATGTATCTACCTCGGATAGACTACCAACGTAGGTATCTATAAACTACTAACGTTTGCATTTCGGTTATACTACTGATATAGTTATCTCGGTTAGTTTGCTAGCTTAGCTATCTCGGTTAGTTTACTAGCATAGCTATCTCGGTTAGTATACTAGCTTAGCTATCTCGGTTAGTTTACTAGTTTAGCTATCTCAGTTAATATACTAGCTTAGCTATCTCGGTTAATGTACTAGCTTAGCTATCTCAGTTAGTTTACTAGCTTAGCTATCTCGATTAGTTTACTAGCTTAGCTGTCTCAGTTAGTTTACTAGCTTAGCTATCTCGGTTAGTTTGCTAGGTTAGCTATCTCAGTTAGTTTACTAGCTTAGCTATCTCAGTTAGTTTACTAGCTTAGCTATCTCGGTTAGTTTGCTAGCTTAGCTATCTCGATTAGTTTACTAGCTTAGCTGTCTCAGTTAGTTTACTAGCTTAGCTATCTCGGTTAGTTTGCTAGGTTAGCTATCTCAGTTAGTTTACTAGCTTAGCTATCTCAGTTAGTTTGCTAGTTTAGCTATCTCGGTTAGTTTACTAGCTGTTATCTCAGTTATTTTACTAGCTTAGCTATCTCGGTTAGTTTACTAGCTTAGCTATATCAGTTATTTTACTAGCTTAGCTATCTCATTTATGTTACTAGCTTAGCTATCGCGATTAGTTTACTAGGTTAGATATTTTGGTTAGTACTAGGTTAGCTATCTCGACTAGTTTACTAACGTGGTTATCTCTTTTAGACTACTAGCGTAGCTGTCTTACGTAGCTGTCTTACGTAGCTGTCTTATTAAGACAGCTACTATAACTATCTCAATTAGACTTATAGCATAGCTATCTCGGTTATACCACTAGCATAGCTATCTCGGTTATACCACTAGCATAGCTATCTCAGACTGCTAGCGTAGCTATCTCAGTTAGAATGCTAGCATATCTTTTAAAGTATTTTTTTATCTTTATTTTTAATTTTTAATTTACTTGCTATTATATCTTTTCCTTTTTCCATCTCACTTTCTTCAGTCTACTTTCTCCTCCCTACTTACTACTATGTTCTCCCCATGCCGTCTTCTCTCCTGTCATACTGCAACATCTTTACTTCCTCCATTTCATATCTGCTATTATCCTCCTCTCCTCCTTATTGTAAACCTATTTGTCTCCATGTAAGATTTGTTTTATTGTGGTCATTTGTTTGTCCTGATGAAGGCTTTTTAGTAGAAACGTCGTCTGTCCCTGTATCTTGTTGTTAGATTGTTTTATGTTTTATTTTGTTAACACATCTAACTATTTTTGTATATCTTGACATTTGCCCTGAGTTACTCCAACTACTTACTTCCTGTTTGGGGTTGTTACCCTACACTGGAACATTTATCCCTATCTCAGACTACTAGCGTAGCTAAGTTAGACTACTAGCGTAGCTGTCTCAGTTAGACTACTAGCGTAGCTAAGTTAGACTACTAGCGTAGCTAAGTTAGACTACTAGCGTAGCTGTCTCAGTTAGACTACTAGCGTAGCTAAGTTAGACTACTAGCGTAGCTAAGTTAGACTACTAGCGTAGCTGTCTTAGTTAGACTACTAGCGTAGCTGTCTCAGTTAGACTACTAGCGTAGCTAAGTTAGACTACTAGCGTAGCTAAGTTAGACTACTAGCGTAGCTAAGTTAGACTACTAGCGTAGCTGTCTCAGTTAGACTACTAGCGTAGCTGTCTCAGTTAGACTACTAGCGTAGCTAAGTTAGACTACTAGCGTAGCTAAGTTAGACTACTAGCGTAGCTGTCTCAGTTAGACTACTAGCGTAGCTGTCTCAGTTAGACTACTAGCGTAGCTGTCTCCGTTAGACTACTAGCGTAGCTAAGTTAGACTACTAGCGTAGCTGTCTCAGTTAGACTACTAGCGTAGCTGTCTCAGTTAGACTACTAGCGTAGCTAAGTTAGACTACTAGCGTAGCTAAGTTAGACTACTAGCGTAGCTGTCTCAGTTAGACTACTAGCGTAGCTAAGTTAGACTACTAGCGTAGCTAAGTTAGACTACTAGCGTAGCTGTCTTAGTTAGACTACTAGCGTAGCTGTCTCAGTTAGACTACTAGCGTAGCTAAGTTAGACTACTAGCGTAGCTAAGCTAGACTACTAGCGTAGCTAAGTTAGACTACTAGCGTAGCTGTCTCAGTTAGACTACTAGCGTAGCTAAGCTAGACTACTAGCGTAGCTGTCTCAGTTAGACTACTAGCGTAGCTGTCTCAGTTAGACTACTAGCGTAGCTGTCTCCGTTAGACTACTAGCGTAACTATCTCAGTTAGACTACAAATGTAACTAGGTACCCATGGGGAACATGTTTATTGTTATCGTGAGTGCAGTTATTGAACTAGCAACATTTATTGTGATATGTGTTCTACCGAGCGTTCATCTATCTTTTCCTTATGTTGTGATGTCTAGCGCAGGAATTTTCTATCTTTGTGGCGTCGTGATCATTTATAGTTCTATTGTATAATACCAGGTTTGTGTTCAATTAAAATATCTTGGGAGCATTTATACAAACGACGGAGGAATGGTCAGAGATCCAGACAATAATAATAAACAAAGTCAACCACGTAAATTTATGAACTTAATATAAATGACCCAAATATCACGGAATGTCCAACATAATGGAGAGTGCTGCAATAACCAAACGAATAAGTGATAAATGCTAAATAAATTGCAAACGTTACTAAAAAGCATAACTATCAATGTTAAAAATAAATAAACAGCAATAAAGAAAAGAAAAAGACTATTTCCACGTTACGTTCCAATTGGGACCTTTCTCAAGAAACACATAACATTAAAAACCATTATTGATAGTCTGAAATAGCAATGGATCCATGGACAATTGCCATTCATCTGATATACTACCTATTATTTCATCACTCCTGGCAATTGTCCATTCTGGATATTGCTATTTCTCTCTATCATGTGAAGTAAGAACAAATGCAGGAGTGTCCAATAAGTTCCAAATCCAATAAGGAGTTCGCAAGGAGTGTGTCCTATCCCCTCTACATTTTATAACATATATCGACCACATTTGTAAACTAACAAGTACCAACGAAGAAGATAACATCAAAGACAGATTGAGCGAAATACTCTTTGCAGACGATCCAGTATTAATAGCGACATCAGAAGAATAATTTCTTTCAAGAACATATGAAAAGACTCCACATAACATGTCAAAAATTTAACCTGAAGATTAATGTTGGAAAGACAGAAATAATGGCAATAGCAGTGAGAGAGAAAGAAATATTACTATCTCCATCCATAATAAACACCTTAAACCAGTAAAGGAATTAACTTACTTAATTAGCATTATATCGAGTGACGGTAAAAACAGTAAAGAGATACAAAATAGATGCAATAAAACATACCAGATCCTGGGACAGATGACACGTATTTTTAAGAACAAAAATGTAAACATAGACACTCAAGTTGCATTATACAAGACTTATTATTATCCCATCACTGTGATACCAGTGCCAAACCTGGACAATGACAGCACAAGACAAAAGAAAAATAGTGACAACAGAAATGGCATGTTTCTAAAGAATACTCGGAGTGTCATTAAGAGATAGAATTAGAAACGATAACATCAGACAGATAACCAAAACAATACCAGTATTGGAACACATTAAAAGGCAACAGATCAAGTGGTTTTCACACACCTCCAGATTACCAACAGATAACGTGCCACAGATGGCCATGACACATAGATATCATGGCTATAAAATCAGAAGAAGCAGACCATGTAAATGATGGATCACAGAAATCAAAGAGGCCACAGGAACAAGCTTACAAACAGCGCACAAGAGAATCTATCTGTGAGATTCGGTCTATCTGTGTTAAACTAATCGTGTATGTCCGGTCATATGTAAGTTAAACTAATGTTGTATGTCCTATCATATCTCCAGAGAACTATTCTACCCCTGACACCGCAAGGTAAACAAGGGCCACATCGTATAAATAATGTGCAAACATATTGAACTCACGTAATTCATCATTTACTAGATATGCTTGGCACTTCTTCACTTGAAAATGTTTTGCCGTGAAATAAAAATGTCCAAGTCGCCACAGTTTTAAATATTTTTATGATTGTGTGTGTGTGTGTTTTTTTAGGAATAAGTGTTTCTTGAGAAAGGTCCGGTTGGACCGTAACGTGGATAATAGCCCTTGCTCTTTTCTTGATTACTGTTTGTTTATTTTTAACATTGATAGTTAGATGTTTTAGTAACTTTTATAATGTATGTAGCATTCATCACTAAGTGAACTTAACCATTCTTGAAACATAAATCTATCCAGATGGAAACCAAAAGACACTTCATAAATTAAATCTCCATACTAACATTATGTTATCAAGGTGAGACAAGTAAACTAACTAATGAACAAGAGTGAGATAACTTATTACATGTGAAATGAGATAACTTATTACATGTGAAATGAGATAACTTATTACATGTGAAATGAGATGTCTAAGAAACGCAGCAAATAAAACAAGACATATTGTGAGGAATTAAGAGATTACGAGCACTCCTGGAACAATGTCTGGTGTCAAATATATTGAAAAACTGAGACTAAAATGGTTCGGCCACTTAATGAGAATCGGTCACTTAATGAGAATCGGCCACTTAATAAGAATGAACCCTTATTGACCAACAGCAAGAGCGCACAACATGAAAATAGAAACAACAAGAGGCAGAAGCAGACCAATGTAGTTTTAAGGAGGTAATGTTCTAACCAATATTCTAACACATGAAAGTCTATCTATCTATTCGCTAAACCCTTTGGTGCCTTTCAGTGTCAGGGGTAGAAGAGTTTTCTGGAGATGGCCCTCGTGTGTGGTGAGTATATTGTGGAATTTGTCGCCTATTTTATTTCGGTAGTCCATCGTTTTCGTGGTCAGCCTCTAGGTCTGCCTTCACTGTATCTGTGTAGTATAGCTTGCTGTGGTATGCTGTCTGATGGTAGTCTGCTGATGTGTGCAAAGGTGGGATTAGAATCCAGTACCTTGGCCATCACAGACGTGCTCTGTACCACGCAGCCATAGAGTCGAAAACCTGTAGAAAGCAACTTTTAAAATTACTGCATGAATGAGTCGAGTGCCCTTCTATGGCAATGAAGCCTTTGATGATTCACGTGGGTTCTGTTTGGGTTCTAGAGGGTCTGCATTATCATTTCTTCCTCCAGGTGGGATGATCCAAGCAGTAAAGGATTTGTTCCTTTGATTGATATTCTGCCTTGAAATTTGAAGAATGATCACATGTGATTGTGATGTTTCAAGTGTTTCCCTTAAGCCACCCATTCTATATGGAGGTCGCAACTACCATTTGTCACTGCCTCCTCCGCTGAGTCATCTGTATTATACTCTTGTTCATAACTCTAATTAAATTTTCAAACGTGGATGTATCAAATGGTCATCATCACTTGTGATGGACGAACAAAATACTCTTGTCCAAGAAAGTTTGTCAGTATTTTTTGAAGAAACTTCAATACTAATTGTTTTAAGGAGCTTATATCTTGTTCAGATTTTGCCAATATATTCTGTATAGTGTCTTCTATTCTAAATATTCGTTTTTGTGTGTGTACCCAAGGGTGATATAGGCTATATGGGTTATATTTTTGTAGAGGAAGATCTGTTAGCTGTAGTCTCCATCTAAGAGTGTGAGACTCATCCACAAAGCTAGTTCTTGTCATTGTTTATTTTAGCCGGGGTAGTTTAGACTGTAGTTAGAGGGTGGTTGTTTGAGACTGTTATCTGGAAGATTCAGTTAAAACTTTGGCATCTCTTCTTTCTTGTAGGGAATGTAAACAAACCAAACTCTGCATTGCTGTTATTGGGGTAGATATCATGGCACAGGTCATCAATAACATTCCTTAATTTGATATTTTTTCGATGTTTCGGAGACTGCTCCTTGTTACTGTTTCCCAAGATCCAATAGCATATTTCAAGATGCTCCTAACACAGCATGTGAAAGGTTACTTCTAGAAAAATCTTTAATCTGTAGCTTTCATGTCCTCTATAGAAGTAAGCTTTAACTAGAAGCAAGCTTAAACTAAAAGTAAGTTTTCACTAGAAGTAAGCTTTCACTAAACGGAAGCTTTCACTAGAAGTAAGCTTTCACTAAAGGGAAGCTTTCACTAGAAGTAAGCTTTCACTAGAAGTAAGCTTTCACTAAAAGTAAGCTTTCAAGGGCATGAAAGCTATAAAGGGCATGAATGCTATAGAGGGCATGAAAGCTATAAATAGCATGAAAGGGATAGATGGAAAAAACAACTAGAAAGGGCATGACAGGGTTAGATGACATGAAAGCTATAAAAGGTCATGAAAGCTATAGATGACATGAAAGCTATAAAAGGTATGATGAAATTGATAGAGAACAGGATAGATAGCGTGGGCATGAGCAAGTTGCTAGACGTCCTGAGAAGGACTGATCGAAATTCTAAAAGAAGACTAATGGAAACTTTTGGGGTTGAATGAAATTCTTGGAAAGGTCTGTAAAACATTTCTAATGTTTCGTCTGTGTCTATTTCATTACCTTGGCACATCTATAACTGAGGTTCGTATTGAACGCACCAATTTTCTCTCTAATAAATACATGTCCGTCTACATCGAGTTGGCAAATCCCATATTCTGAGCACGGGTCCAATCACTGTTAGTTCATTATTGACAAGAACATCTCGTCAGAGAAATTAGAACTGATAAAAAACTGAAACGTTGATAAATGAAAAAAAAAATATATGCACAAATTAGTTTTCCTTTTAGTGGAGCCGTAACTCCTGGCTCAAGTGAGGGATGGTCGCAACGAAATAAAATACTTGAATAAATGGATACTTAATACACTCATGATAGCACATGCCTATACATACGGATATGCAATCATTCAACCTAGTGGCGCGTACTTATGTTAAATGTTTGTGGTCTTCGTTGTTATCTGTGTGTGTCGATCAACTTATTCATATTCATAGTAACTTGAGATTATACACGTTAGAAGTCTTCCTAAACCTGCAACTTGTATAGAGATGCTGTGTGGTTGAATTTGGAAAATGTTTGACTCAAGCTACCAGGCGAATACATTACCAGCTGAACAGAGCTGGGTCAAATCCGGTCTAATGTCTTCTGATTTTTTTCTATACTCCCTCGATGTTTCATACTTATATATACGTGGATGTATATGCACTTGATGATTCATACTTGCATATCATTCGTGGATGTATGTTCTCTAGATATCATGTCGTGACTATGCATTTACAAACACATGCTATTTTATGTAATGTAGTCTTGCAAGACATCTTCCACGGTCTATGCTGCATGCCCACATGGACACAGAGGTGATGGAACCAGTCTTAGTCTATTTACGTGAATGCTTAGTCTGTTGTGTCCTTTCCTAGTGCGGAAGATGATAACCTGCTCAGCTCTGTCAGGATAGTGGTAGTTGTCTTTTGGGTGCTCGACGTTCCTAATAGTTGTGATGAAGGTTCTCTTTTCCTGAAAGGTGATTTCTGAGTGTTCCTGTGCCGCTTCCTCTTCTGCTATAAGAGATAAAAAGGGGGCTGCGAATAAAATGGTTGACTTCCTTTCAGCATCCTCCTCCCGTCACCTAAAAAATTCAAGGTATTAAAGAAGTGCAATTATATAAATCTGTCATATATGCAATAAGAGACTACAGAGGAATTTTTGAGTGTAGTTGACTATACCAATCATTACATCACAGCAAAACAGAAACCATCGGCGAGGTAGCAGATTTGATAGTAAGCTTGCCTTGCAAACGGAATCCGTCGGAGTATGTGGTTCGATCGCTGACCATCCACACTGTACAGGCGATATTATGAGTTGGATGTATTTGTTGCGCATAAAAATTCCACAATAGTTGCATAGTAACGTCATGTCTAAAATAGTAACGTCATGTCTAAAATAGTAACGTCATGTCTAAAATAGTAACGTCATGTCTAAAATAGTAACGTCATGTCTAAAATAGTAACGTCATGTCTAAAATAGTAACGTCATGTCTAAAATAGTAATGTCATGTCTAAAATAGTAACGTCATGTCTAAAATAGTAACGTCATGTCTAAAATAGTAACGTCATGTCTAAAATAGTAATGTCATGTCTAAAATAGTAATGTCATGTCTAAAATAGCAATGTCATGTCTAAATTAGTAATGTCATGTCTAAAATAGTAATGTCATGTCTAAAATAGCAATGTCATGTCTAAATTAGTAATGTCATGTCTAAAATAGTAATGTCATGTCTAAAATAGTAATGTCATGTCTAAAATAGCAATGTCATGTCTAAATTAGTAATGTCATGTCTAAAATAGTAATGTCATGTCTAAAATAGCAATGTCATGTCTAAAATAGTAATGTCATGTCTAAATTAGTAATGTCATGTCTAAAATAGCAATGTCATGTCTAAATTAGTAATGTCATGTCTCAAATATTCTTCAACTATTATTATTATTAAAACATAAATCATGATGTAGTTGAATGTATCATACCAAACGACTCAGATATCGCAGCCAATCTGCAAACAATGACACAAGGCATTCCATTGTTCCGGACTATATCCTTGAAAAAATAATTCAGAGGAAGAATAAATTCGTGGGTATTCAGCAGGTGTCATTATATCAAAGATCTTTATGTGGAGTAGCAAACTCGACACCCAGCATCCTTAATCGTGTCTTACATTATGCATGACAGTAATAGTGTTAGTAATCGTTTCTCTATTTTGGACCCTCACAACACACATGAACTTTACCAAAACTACATATATGTCGAGATAGACCCAGCCACACTTCCATATAGACCGATACCAGAATAGAGAGATCGATACCCACAGATAAATGGGCATAAATAGATGCAAATTTGCTTTAAATGCGCGCCTCTAGTGTTCGTTTTACTTGGATTTATTGATTTCATGATACGCAGAGCACGCCATTTAATTCTCACTTGTGGATCGTAACGCGTTTCAATTCAAGACATGAATAAAAGGACACACGAATGAGGCAGAAACGTTGCAAGTTAGAAAATGGAGTGAGTTGGTGAAATATTCCTACGTAGAAAATAGAAAAAATGTACAACTATATAAACATATAAATAGGTACAAAATTGAATCCTCCTCTTCCACTTATTTATTTTATTATATATAGCTATGTCTATATCTGCAGTGTTATTTCTTGTATAAATTGTTGTCTAATAATGTCTATATCTGCAGTGTTGTTTCTTGTATAAATTGTTGGCTAGTAATGTCCCATATCTGCAGTGTTATTTCTTGTATAAATTATTGGCTAGCAATGTCTATATCTGCAGTGTTATTTCTTGCATAAATTGTTGTCTAATAATGTCTATATCTGCAGTGTTATTTCTTGAATAAATTGTTGTCTAACAATGTCTATATATGCAGTGTTATTTCTTGTATAAAATGGTGTCTAGTAATGTATAATAATGTCCAATAGTGTTATTTCTTGTTGATCACACACATGTGTAGTATGTGCACTGTAACGTGTCATAGTTTGCACATTCGTAAAGGATATGCTCTGCAGTTTAGTTCCCCTGAGCACACGTACACTGTGTTGTTACCAATTAAGATTTGATGTACATTTGACTGCTTAGTCTATTGTGTCCAGTTCTCAATCGAAATATATTGAATTGTCTTTGTATGTTTAATAGATGGTAGTCAGCTGGTGAAGATGAATTCCGACTTTGGCTGTCCATTCATCGTGAACTTGTTTTGCTGATAGCTGTTACATAACAGTTTCCAGTATAGAAAACATGTGCACAGAAAACGTAAACATGACATGGAAGGCTCATTTTGATAATTTCGATGCTTTTCGTTGGTCGGCATTGGCTATTTTTGGTATGCTACTTCAAGGATATAATTAGTGGCCAACAAAATCAAGAAAATAGTCAAAAAACGAAACGAATTAAGTCTTAATTAATTATGTGCAGAGGTCTTATACTACAATCGAAGGTCACGACTGATTGGTACAGCCGGTTATTACGTGGTCGTACTTTCCTTAACCAGTTGATCAGCTCTCTCATTTCCTGCTGTTGCTCGGTACAGAAAATTCAATCAAAACGAGATAGGCAATTTAATAAATTGATTAGTTATATAAACTCAATAGAGAATCGGAGAGATTAGGTCGAATAAATGGGATACAAGTTAGAAGTGGAGCAGTTGGTGGAGTCGAAGAAAATCTTCGATCAACAACAACAAGACATGTTTCGGTCATGATTTATTCACAATCTTCCGAGGATTGGGAGAGTTACTTCAAGGAATTTTTAATAGCCAGTTTACGTATAAGTAGTTACTACCTTGACATACCACATACATACCACAGATCACAGACATACCACAGATCACTGACATACCATAGATCACAGACATACCACAGATCACAGACATATCACAGACATACCACAGATCACAGACATACCACAGATCACAGATATGTAATGATGACTATTCCAGTGTCGACATACAAAAAGGACTCGAATTTGCCGTGACTTCTAATGACAATATTGAGTGGAGTTTGAGCAAAATACAATCAATACCTTAGTTAAGATAATTCTATACATATCACTTGTAATAATTATCTTTTAATTTTCTGTAATTCCTGTGTGCCTGTCAGTCGGATCCTAGACATCTAGTTCAGATCGCAAAGATTATGGTCGCTGTCTTCTTTCCATGCATGTCGATGGAGGCGATTAAGGAAAATTGGGAGATGTACTGACAAACCTGTCACATGTGAAAAAAAATTATCATTGTCACAGCTTGTCACAATTTCTTACTTTTGTCTTCTATCAAATAATCTCCATGGAAGGACGAGGAGATGCAGAACAGTTGACATTGCACATTTTATCTTTTTGTGACAGTCTTCTAGGCGATAGGCAATGCTTCTTTTGTGTCATGGCTGCTGATGAGTCAACAAATCGGACAGAAGAATAATGAGATTGTTGGCCCAGAAGTGTGTACTGTGCACCTGGCAGGACGTAGTAATCCTGGGATACTTCATTCATTTTCCTTTTGCGCTGAAGTTAGCGCATAGGGCAGAGGTTAGATCTCTCCAATTCTATCTGTTAAAAGCTATTCTGCGCAGTTCTTGAATAGTATGAATATTTGTTGTTTTACATTCTCTAAGTATTGTTCTTCTGAGTGTTTCTTTTGGTCTACCCCTTGCTCTTTTGCCTGTAGGTGTCCATTTAAGAGATTGGTGGTGTATTCTGTTGGTGTCTGCGCGTAATACATGCCCGATTTAGGACCAACGGCGTTTTCTGATAACATCTGTGATGGAATTTTGAGATATTGGGAATCTATATATTGGGATGTAACTGGGATACTGGCAACACTGAAATGTCTTTATTCAGGAACTAAACATTCATACATAAATCCCCTTACACATCCATGTTCTTTGAGATAACCGTATGTGAGTCACCGATGACATAAAAAAAGGACATAAGCTCTTTTTGATTCTATTACCCTCTTTTTGATGAGTAATTGTGATGACCTTTTTGATTAGTAATTATGATGACGTTTTTTAATTTTAATTATAATTTTTGATGAGTAATTATGATGACGTTTATGATGAGTAATTGTGATGATCTTTTTGATGAGTAATTGTGATGATATTTTTGATGAGTAATTGTGATGATCTTTTTGATGAGTAATTGTGATGATCTTTTTGATGAGTAATTGTGATGATCTTTTTGAGGAGTAATTGTGATGATCAATTGCGATTACCTTTTCGCGATAAATACTAAAGAGATAGGTTTCACCCACGTTTCAATTAACCCCCCCCCCACTCACATTATCTAGGGGTTTCGTACACAGTTAAGTTAGTTTTGCGCACCTATATGTACAAACAAGTTACATTCTATCACTGTAAGCGTACATTAGTTACTGTTACAAAAGTTTAACCTCAAATACAGTAATATTCATCATCATAAAGTGACATAGGTTTTCCAGAACGTAGTCTTCTTTATGTATCTATTTTATTCTCCGCGGTCTTGAGCAAGTTGTCCCGCCTCTTTTAGTGACATGTGCAGGCATTCTTGAATGTCTTTCGTTCAACGGCGTCTTGGGTGGCCTTTACCCCTGTTGCTTTCTACCATCCCCTCCAATAACACTCGCTCCATGCCGCCGTGTCTTTTAATGTGACCTAGCTTTTTTTCTTAATTTGGTGATCAGAAGCCAACCTTTCTGGACATTGATTGTTCTTAGCATCTCCAATACGAATGATTCACTACATCCATACATAATTTCTTTGCATTTTACTTCCGTAGTAAATTAATATTGCATCAATATATTTACAAACAAGTCAATTCCGCGTCAATGACATTTTGTCTGAATTTCTACACATGAGTCAATTTCTCATCAATGTACGTACGTACGAGTCGCGTCAATGTAAGTACACACGCATTAATTGCAGCGTCAAATGTAAGTACACACGAGTTAATATTGCGTCAATGTATGTACAAGGAAATCGATTCCTCGTCAATGAAAGTACAAATACGTTAATATTGCTTGAATGTAAGTACAAACAAATTAATATTGCTGTAATATAAGGACAAACAAGTTAATATTTCTTGAGTAAGTACACACACGTTAATATTGCTTGAATAATGTAAGTACAAACAAGTTAATATTGATTGAATGTAAGTACAAACACGTTAATATCGCTGGAATATAAGTACAAACAAGTTAATATCACTTGAATGTAAGTACAAATAAGTTAATATTGCTTGAATGTAAGTACAAAAAGCTAATATTGCTGAATACAAGTTAATATTGCTTGATGGTATGAACACATCAATTATTTATACAGCAATATCAGGCGAACATGACAACATTTCATTATGCGTTAAAAACTAAATATTGTAGAAATGGCATATGAAACAAATGTACACATAATCACCGGCCAACTATATAACACACACACAAATCACACACACACAATTACAAGTAGCGGCAGCATCACGAAAAAGTACAGTAAAATCAATGTGTAGGAAATAGTAATTATTGGTTCACTTTTTATTTAATAATACTAATCTCTTGATTGAAAATTAAATATCCATTTCAACCATATCCAATATATCCATTATATCCATATCCATGAAATATTTGTAAATCACCAAAGGCTGTACCAGAGTTTCTGGGAAATCTGTCGACAGTGGTCACTCCATGGACATGTCCTAACTGTCCAAGAACATTTGCAGCTCGAATAGGGCTCATTAGCCATCTTCGAACTATTAGACATGGTCATAATTCTAAATGAATGTTCAAAGTAGATTAAAAAATGGTCATCATCACGTGTGATGGATGAATACATAAGGAAAGGCGACACGAGTGGCGTTGACCACAATATACCTAGTGGTATATGCATACTATGTCGTATGATTAAAAATACGGGTCAAACACTTTGTTCCCCAATACGACCTAATAGCGAGGAAAGGGAAAACTGAACTACTAATCTCTTGGGCAAACTGCGGAATTTCAGTAAAACTGCATGTATGACTCTAATCCAATACGTCTCTAGAAATATATATATATATGAACGTACGACATAGTAGGATGTTTGCTAATCTGCATGTCCTATTTAAGGCTGTGACAGAATGATACATGATAAGATAACGCTAGATTTATGTCAATGGAATCCTCAAGCCTGAAAGATGTCTGCAATCCTCTGATTAAATATTCCAGATCAGATGTCATCGACGCATCGTACGAGCTCACATTTTGTGTGTTTGTTTTACTTGCGATGTTTTATGTGAACATAAATCGCTGTCAATATCTTGTTTTATGTGAACATATATAAATAACCAAAATATGTCAGACAAAATAGAGAGTGCTGCAGTACCCAAACGTATAAATTAAGAAATATTTAATAAGATAAAAATGTTACTATAAAATACGTAACTATCAATAGTAAAAAATAAATAATAATAAAACATAGAACAAGGATAATTTTCTACATTGCGGTTCAGCTAAGACCTTCTTTAAAATGAAAACAAATAACAATTTAAAACATACAACAGCATAACAATATTGCCAACTAGAGTGACTTGGAACTGTTGTTTGGTAAGAGAAATAGGTCCAAGTTACTTTAGTTGGCAATATTTTTATGTAAGAGAAACAGGTCCAAGTCACTTTAGTTGGCAATATTTTTATGTAAGAGAAACAGGTCCAAGTCACTTTAGTTGGCAATATTTTTATGTAAGAGAAACAGGTCCAAGTCACTTTAGTTGGCAATATTTTTATGTAAGAGAAACAGGTCCAAGTTACTTTAGTTGGCAATATTTTTATGTAAGAGAAACAGGTCCAAGTTACTTTAGTTGGACATGCCGAAATCGGATGTGCTAGGCCTACAAGGCGCATAACGGTAACACAACGTAATCACGCTCCCGGCGGAAATCGCACGGATATCCGTGATGGTTACAATGGAGCGAACGAAAAACAAACAAACTTTAGTTGGCAATATTTTTATGATTTTGTATTTTTTATCAGTTAGGATCAACAGTTATTCGACTTTAATGATCGTTTATATCTTACCATTTATAGCATGTAGGGGCCTATTGCTACAACTATAAAGAATCCGGTCAATAAATATCATAAACAATGCATTTAAAGATAATTGTAGAACATCTCCTCTAGCACACATATAACAACTACATAATGATAGTGTACTTAACCTTGTATCCTAGACTGTGTTTTCTTGCAACGAGGTGATTTCTATAAGTTTCCTAAAGACAAACATATCTTCAGGGATCAACGTTACTCTCGGAGAGTAGAATTGTCATTTAGAACCCCGTTCTTTCAGATACAAGTAGACTTTACTTATCAGTTGGACAATCCCACAGCTTCTAAACGTTGACCTATACAACTAGATGGATCTTATTTGTAGGTTCCTGTACACTTACGTGAAGATGAACACGAACTCAATGTTTTATATCCTTCCAAAATTCTTAGTCAAATTAATATTTGAATAATTGTAAGCTTGTGTTCTTGTGGTAAAAGAAATATACGCTGATCACTCGTCAATCTATTTTCCAGTTTCCCTTATCTCGTTATACATTCATTCATATAAAGAAACATTTATTGATCACTTGTCCAAGTTATATATAATTGCATATAAGAATCTCTTATATGCTTTCACTACATTTCTTGTTCAGACTGGCCGAACATTTCGTACAATGTTCAGTTCCCTATCTCGTTTTGATGCTTACTTGAAAGGGTTTCTGTTCAATACATCCGTACTTGGTCTTCATAGAGATATATTAAGTTGAGGTTCCATTTTCTTTACTATTTCTTAGCCAACAAAAATCTAACTGCCACTTTGTTGATATTTTTTTCCGTTCCAATCCCGTTGTCACGATACTCTCCGAGTGATCCGTATTTCTTATTCGTCATTTCTCATTGGTAATCACGTGCTACTGTTTGGTGTATTCGTGTGCATATTTTCCGAGAAAGACAATTCTACCAGATTGAGTATTTGTGGTTACATATAGATGCCATGTGATGCTTATTTACACTTGGTTTGCCGAGGTTCAGAAATGGAGCAACAAAAAATCGACACTAGTCTGATAGTCATTTTGTAGATGAATGAGTATGGAAAAAATCGACTCTAGTCTGATAGTCATTTTGTAGATGAATTAGTATGGAAAAAATCGACTCTAGTCTGATAGTCATTTTGTAGATGAATGAGTATGGAAAAAATCGACTCTAGTCTGATAGTCATTTTGTAGATGAATGAGTATGGAAAAAATCGACTCTAGTCTGAAAGTCATTTTGTAGATGAATGAGTATGGAAAAAATCGACTCTAGTCTGATAGTCATTTTGTAGATAAATGAGTATGGAAAAAATCGACACTAGTCTGATAGTCATTTTGTAGATGAATGAGTATGAATTAAAAGACTGTTTCAACCACCAACTATTATATAAACGGAAGATAAAGGACGGTTACTTTGTTAAATAATTTATGTGGCGTGTGGAGCTAGCTGATGGGTCATATCGGATGGGTCATATCGAAAGATAGGTCAACGTCATATGGTTCAGTTTGAAAAAAAAACACGGTTTTCCTATGGAGCACTTGTCCTAAATCCTGGACGCAACATTAGTACATCTCATAAACAATAACTGACAGCATTGCCAGGTAGTTGTAAGTGTTATGGCTAAATTTCGTGTAAAATATGCCAAAAATGTTGTAAAACTCCAAAGTTTTGCACCACAAAGACCCATAAAAACATACTAAAACTATAATTAAAATACATGGCGATTCTCTCACTTTAATTACTGCATCTTGATCAGGTTAAATTTTCTTACTTGAGTTTTATACATCAATTTCATGAGACATAATTGTACCAACAACACCAGCGATAGCTTTTGTGACATAATTTATGTTTTTTTCATCAATTTAAACCCGAAAAAGATATATAATAAAATATGTGCATTTTTAAATAGGTCACAAATACAGAAATAGACTAAATATAAATTGCATGGCAAATGACATCTTAAAATAGCACAAAATGTTAAATTTGGCAGTGAAAGAGGCAATAATTTGGCAGTGAAATAGGCAATAATTTGGCAGTGAAATAGGCAATAATTTGGCAACCCTGAAAACTGAGAATTATCTCATTGGTTATGAAGAACTGCATTCACAATTGTCATATAACCAGATTCATCATATTTACGTCTGCGTTGCTTGATTGGTTGTATTATTCTTCAGGCTACACATCATTTGTTGATTTGGTACCCTCCTCACGTTCTTCCTTAATAATAAGCTTTGAAACGTTAGAATATTGCAGAATATCTGAACATTTTATATTATGTCGTCCTTGAATTTGAGATAGTTTTCGTGAGTTTAGATATTGTCATCTTTGATAATTCTGTTGAAGTTTAACATATGAAGTAGATGTTAACATGTGAGGTAGATATTACCATATGGGGTAGAAGTTAACATATGAAGTAGATATTAGCATATGAGATAGATGTTAACATATAAAGTAGATAGTAACATATGAAGTAGATGTTAGCATATAAAGAAGATCTTAGCATATAAAGTAGATATTAACATATGAAGTAGATGTTAACATATGTAGCAGTTATTAGCATATAAAGTATATATTATCATATGAAGTAGATGTTAACATATGAGGTAGATGTTAGCATATGAAGTAGATATTAACATATGAGGTAGATGTTAACATATAAAGTAGATATTAACATATAAAGTAGATATTAACATATGAGGTAGATATTAACATATGAAGTAGATATTAACATATTAGGTAAATGTTAACATATGAGGTAGATGTTAACATATTATTTATATATTAACATATGATTTAGATGCACATCTACAAAATCCCTCCCTGCAACTCCCTAAAGGAAAACATGTAGCATTTGTCATATTTTTTTTACTGGAGATTATCACGTTGTTTGTTTGAGAACCCTAGGAATTGCGAACAATTAGCTCTTACTTCCTATGTGCTGTGGGGCAGTTTTTCTGAGCTTTCTTTATACTCAAAAGACTTGCGATTATCGCGTCAAGTTACGAAGTTTCCTCCTATGGTAGGCATTCTCGACAGGTGGTGTGCTGCCCTGTTGAGAGGGAGGAGCACATATTGAGTAAACTGAATTCAATAAAGTCAATTCTCTACTACTTTTTAACCCCGTTTTTTTTCACTCAGCATGGTTGCGATATATTTCCTTTCTAATATTGGACTTAATCGTGGCATATTATTGGGTTCACTTTGACTTTTCAAAGGTTGCGGTAACCCCAATCCCACACCTATCCCTCAATGGATGAGACATCCAATCCTACACCTATACCTTAAGGGATGACACAACCAATCCTACATTTATCCATCAAGGGGAGAGAAAAACCATTCCTACACCTATCACTCAGGGGCAACGACAACCAATCCTACACCTATACTCTCTTCCCGTAATTCTCAGTTTCTATAACGTTAACCAATAGCATTTATTAACTCTGAAAGAGTGTGAGATATTATCAATCTCACATTTCAGTAGTTCTGCTACACAAGGGGGGTATATGAACCCAGCACCACTCATGTTCGAAGCCAGTGCTCTGCGCAGCTCCCAATACAAACGTACGGAAAACTAAGAGCGATGTAAAGGAAATCCTGACAACGTTTATTCATAACCAACTGTTTCTGTGACGTTAAAATCCCGTAAAATAGACTTGCATTTCTAGAAAGCCGTGGCTGAAGAGGCTTCATCGAGGTAACATGAAACTCAGACATCAGTGGTACAATACTAAAACGTATTGAAAGGCCACGCGAAACTATGGTACAGGATGATGGAGCTTTGCAGATCATTGGAAAAACAGATGATAACACACGAAAATCGACATTTCGACCAAAACCCTTTACTATGAACAGAAACAGAAGATATTACGACGAATAAGAACATCACTGTTCACGTTAATATGACCTTTAACATGCAAACATAATACTGTGTGGCTGCACAGTGACAAATCCACAAGTTAGCGAGCGATCAGTGACACATCCACATGTTAGAGATGTATCAATGACAAGTCCACACAACGCCGTTCTATTAACATAAATATCGTTTAAAATAAATTGTCCAAGAGGTACCCGAGAGTGGAACAAATGGTACGAGCGTATGGTCCGAGAGGAAAGCAAAGAATAGTAACACTGTTAATTGCCAGGCATAGTGCTGGAGCCGACTTAGGAGGGTTTGGGTTGGAATTAGCTGCATCTTCAAATAGATGGTGAAGGTGAACTAGAGACCATGCTGATGACGGATGTGTCGTATGCGCTGATATAACAGCTAGGCAGTAAGTCGTGAGACAACGCACTCCTTCTGACTGTACATGTGCCCTGTTAATCTGCAGGAGAACCAACGCTGAAGACAAGTTTCAAACAAATTAAGCAAGAACCAGATTAACATAATGTACGAACGGAACGACCACATACAGTAAATCTAACCTTGATGAAATAACCGTAATGACCACATAACTAATAACCATATAACCAATAACCATATAACCAATAACCATATAACCAATAACCATATAATTGTACTTTTGAGAACAATCAAATAGATAAGGCAATATACCAATTTACAGCCCGTAGATATGCCTTTGGTAAGAGAGAGAGAGAGAGAGAGAGAGAGAGAGAAGGGGTAAAATAAAATAAGCACTCCCTTTACATAGACCTTTTAAGGTCATGGATAAGGTTACTGATAACAGTTAAAAAATATCTTTCTAAATAATGCTAGCGATCTACTAAATATACACTGCATTCTCGCTAACTACTTGTGTATTGACTGATAAGCGGAACCTGGTCTACAGTATATGACCTATTGTCAAATGTGAAATCTAGCTTTCGTATTCACTCATTTGACCATTGTCGTGATTTCATTGGTCAATATGATTATAATTTGTAGTGAGGGCCAATACACACCAATTGAATTGTCAAAGAAGTCATTTTAGAAGGCTGGGTTTACCATTTGCCAATAGGTCTTATACTCTAGACCGTCAAGCATCTGAATAATAACAATAATAATAACAACAACAACAACAACAGCAATAACAACAACAATAATAATAATAATTATAATAATAATAATAATAATAATAATAATAATAATAATAATAATAATAATAAACCTATAACCCGTGAGGTTCGTAGGGGTGTTACATTGAGACATTTGGTGCAGAAAGATCTCCAAGCATCCCTATATCCTCTACCGTCCTGATGAGTTTGGAAATTTCACACCCTGTCCAGATATTATTTAGTCATGTCTTCTTCTCGTCACCTCGTCTTCTTCCTTCATCGTACCTTAAGGAATATCTCTTGTCATCGAGAAATGTCTCATCATTTGTCCGTACAACCGGAATTTACGATGTCTTACGATTGTAAACAGTACAAATTATATCACACACAAACACATTGATCTTATGTTCTCGGCGACATTGACTCAACACACGTCTATAACATTTGTATTCAATGTCTGGATTCTTCTATTTATATCGGCATACCTTCTTCCTACATCATCATACCTTCTCCCTACAGCAGCATATCTTTTCCTTACATCAACACACCTTCTCCCTACATCAACATACCTTCTCCCTACATCAACACACCTTCTCCCTACATCAACATACCTTCTCCTTACATCAGCATATCTTTTCCCTACATCAGCATACCTTCTCCCTACATCAACACACCTTCTCCTTACATCAACATACCTTCTCCCTACATCAACATATCTTCTCCCTACATCAACATATCTTCTCCCTACATCAACATACCTTCTCCCTACATCAACATATCTTCTCCCTACATCAACACACCTTCTCCTTACATCAACATACCTTCTCCCTACATCAACACACTTTCTCCTTACATCAACATACCTTCTCCCTACATCAACACACCTTCTCCTTACATCAACATACCTTCTCCCTACATCAACACACCTTCTCCTTACATCAACATACCTTCTCCCTACATCAACACACCTTCTCCTTACATCAACATACCTTCTCCCTACATCAACACACCTTCTCCCTACATCAACATACCTTCTCCCTACATCAACACACATTCTCCTTACATCAACATACCTTCTCCCTACATCAACACACCTTCTCCTTACATCAACATACCTTCTCCCTACATCAACACACCTTCTCCTTACATCAACATATCTTCTCCCTACATCAACATACCTTCTCCCTACATCAACATATCTTCTCCCTACATCAACATATCTTCTCCTTACATCAACATACCTTCTCCCTACATCAACACACCTTCTCCCTACATCAACATACCTTCTCCCTACATCAACACACCTTCTCCTTACATCAACATACCTTCTCCCTACATCAACACACCTTCTCCTTACATCAACATACCTTCTCCCTACATCAACACACTTTCTCCTTACATCAACATACCTTCTCCCTACATCAACACACCTTCTCCTTACATCAACATACCTTCTCCCTACATCAACACACCTTCTCCTTACATCAACATACCTTCTCCCTACATCAACAAGCACGCCCTTCAACAACTGCACTTATAGTATGTATCTCCGAAGTGTCATAGCGTCTGTTAATTTAAAAAATAAAACACTAAAGAAGAAAGTAACTAAGCCCATCTTCTACTGCCAATTTGGAAGATTGCACCTGGATCAATGAGGCCAGGATCGATGAAATGAAAGCTTGTAGCCGGAAGCACTTGAAATCTAACATACAGCGAATAGGAATATGCTGTAGAGAAGGTAGGTATGTGTAGGTTAGTTAGTTAGTCGTTGGATCATCGTCACTGCACTCCAGACAAGTCCAGAGTTTGTGTAGGTGTTCAGAGCTACAGTAACTGCTAAACGAATGATTACTTTTATTCATGATGAAGGATATTGAACGTCTAGTGGTGTGTACATTAGTGGGAAGTTAGTCTAAGAACGGATTGTTTGTAATGTCGTCACTACAGTTTTAAGTGGACCACATGTTGGAAAACGACCTCGAATGACGTCACCAGAGAATGTGCACAAATAAGATCATTAATATAGTTACAATAGTTACTGATATGGTCCAGCGCTAATTTGGGGATGTTGGAAAGGAATATTCTGTTTTGCGTGCAAAGAATTACTTCAGCAGATGACAGCCATTCATTCCATATTGCTTCACGATGAACTGTAACTGTGGAGCACATTTTGTGATGACGTCATGTACGTCGTTTTTTTCAAATGTTTTCTCAATACAAAATATAATGAGACTTTACAAACATTCTGTAGTAATGACATAAATAACAAACCAATAAAGCACCAAAATTGTGAAATGGGGAGGGGGGGGGAGGGCACGTTCGAAATACCAACGGAAAAATCCTGCAATGTCTGTCCTCACTCCCTTGTTTGAATGTTGAAAAACTGACCAGTGTCCTCTTTTATATTATCAATCAATACCTTTCTTTGCCACTCCTCCAGCCTCAGCTGTTTCTTACAGAACAGTTGTGCAAATGTATAATGCCTCATCACGTTCTCAAGTCACACAAGTTTGCATAGTTTTACCATTGTTAGAAGTTGTTCTTATCAAAAACTTAGCAATACATATACGTTTGTGTACCTCCTCAGCACTCTGCCAAGTACCGCAATAATTCCCGTGGATGTTGTCATCCGCACTACTCGTGGTAGTCCAGCTTTTGGGGTAATTGCGGACAATTTTGGATTCGGAGTGATTGGAGTCTGGAAACCAAACTGAAGATATACATTACAGTTATACCTTCTCCGCTATATGCAGATTCATCATGGACTGTCTACATCAGGCAGCTTAATCATGGACTGTCTATGTTAGGCAGCTTAATCATGGACTGTCTATGTTAGGCAGCTTAATCATGGACTGTCTATGTTAGGCAGCTTAATCATGGACTGTCTATGTTAGGCAGCTTAATCATGGACTGTCTATGTTAGGCAGATTAATCATGGACTGTCTATGCTAGACAGATTAATCATGGACTGTCTATGCTAGACAGATTAATCATGGACTATCTATGCTAGACAGATTAATCATGGATTATCTATGCTAGACAGATTAATCATGGACTATCTATGCTAGACAGATTAATCATGGACTATCTATGCTAGACAGACTAATCATGGACTGTCTATGCTAGACAGATTAATCATGTACTGTCTATGTTAGGCAGCTTAATCATGGACTGTCTATGTTAGGCAGCTTAATCATGGACTGTCTATGTTAGGCAACTTAATCATGGACTGTCTATGTTAGGCAGCTTAATCATGGACTGTCTATGTTAGGCAGCTTAATCATGGACTGTCTATGTTAGGCAGCTTAATCATGGACTGTCTATGTTAAGCAGCTTAATCATGGACTGTCTATGTTAGGCAGACTAATCATGGACTGTCTATGCTAGACAGATTAATCATGGACTATCTATGCTAGACAGATTAATCATGGACTATCTATGCTAGACAGATTAATCATGTACTATCTATGCTAGACAGATTAATCATGGACTATCTATGCTAGACAGACTAATCATGGACTGTCTATGCTAGACAGATTAATCATGTACTGTCTATGTTAGGCAGCTTAATCATGGACTGTCTATGTTAGGCAGCTTAATCATGGACTGTCTATGTTAGGCAGCTTAATCATGGACTGTCTATGTTAGGCAGACTAATCATGGACTGTCTATGCTAGACAGATTAATCATGTACTGTCTACATCAGGCAGCTTAATCATGGACTGTCTATGTTAGGCAGCTTAATCATGGACTGTCTATGTTAGGCAGCTTAATCATGGACTGTCTATGTTAGGCAGACTAATCATGGACTGTCTATGCTAGGAAGCTTAACTCTGCTCACCTGAAGCACCTGAAGTACCTGTGATTCTTTTATACGATGAAAGCATCACATCCTTGACATAGACATCCTTAAAAAGTCCAAAATGTTTGTGTAGGTGTTCAGAGCTACAGTAACTGCTAAACGAATGATTACTTTTATTCATGATGAAGGATATTGAACGTCTAGTGGTGTGTACATTAGTGGGAAGTTAGTCTAAGAACGGATTGTTTGTAATGTCGTCACTACAGTTTTAAGTGGACCACATGTTGGAAAACGACCTCGAATGACGTCACCAGAGAATGTGCACAAATAAGATCATTAATATAGTTACAATAGTTACTGATATGGTCCAGCGCTAATTTGGGGATGTTGGAAAGGAATATTCTGTTTTGCGTGCAAAGAATTACTTCAGCAGATGACAGCCATTCATTCCATATTGCTTCACGATGAACTGTAACTGTGGAGCACATTTTGTGATGACGTCATGTACGTCGTTTTTTTCAAATGTTTTCTCAATACAAAATATAATGAGACTTTACAAACATTCTGTAGTAATGACATAAATAACAAACCAATAAAGCACCAAAATTGTGAAATGGGGAGGGGGGGGGAGGGCACGTTCGAAATACCAACGGAAAAATCCTGCAATGTCTGTCCTCACTCCCTTGTTTGAATGTTGAAAAACTGACCAGTGTCCTCTTTTATATTATCAATCAATACCTTTCTTTGCCACTCCTCCAGCCTCAGCTGTTTCTTACAGAACAGTTGTGCAAATGTATAATGCCTCATCACGTTCTCAAGTCACACAAGTTTGCATAGTTTTACCATTGTTAGAAGTTGTTCTTATCAAAAACTTAGCAATACATATACGTTTGTGTTCCTCCTCAGCACTCTGCCAAGTACCGCAATAATTCCCGTGGATGTTGTCATCCGCACTACTCGTGGTAGTCCAGCTTTTGGGGTAATTGCGGACAATTTTGGATTCGGAGTGATTGGAGTCTGGAAACCAAACTGAAGATATACATTACAGTTATACCTTCTCCGCTATATGCAGATTCATCATGGACTGTCTACATCAGGCAGCTTAATCATGGACTGTCTATGTTAGGCAGCTTAATCATGGACTGTCTATGTTAGGCAGCTTAATCATGGACTGTCTATGTTAGGCAGCTTAATCATGGACTGTCTATGTTAGGCAGATTAATCATGGACTGTCTATGCTAGACAGATTAATCATGGACTGTCTATGCTAGACAGATTAATCATGGACTATCTATGCTAGACAGATTAATCATGGATTATCTATGCTAGACAGATTAATCATGGACTATCTATGCTAGACAGATTAATCATGGACTATCTATGCTAGACAGATTAATCATGGACTATCTATGCTAGACAGACTAATCATGGACTGTCTATGCTAGACAGATTAATCATGTACTGTCTATGTTAGGCAGCTTAATCATGGACTGTCTATGTTAGGCAGCTTAATCATGGACTGTCTATGTTAGGCAACTTAATCATGGACTGTCTATGTTAGGCAGCTTAATCATGGACTGTCTATGTTAGGCAGCTTAATCATGGACTGTCTATGTTAGGCAGCTTAATCATGGACTGTCTATGTTAAGCAGCTTAATCATGGACTGTCTATGTTAGGCAGACTAATCATGGACTGTCTATGCTAGACAGATTAATCATGTACTATCTATGCTAGACAGATTAATCATGGACTATCTATGCTAGACAGACTAATCATGGACTGTCTATGCTATACAGATTAATCATGTACTGTCTATGTTAGGCAGCTTAATCATGGACTGTCTATGTTAGGCAGCTTAATCATGGACTGTCTATGTTAGGCAGACTAATCATGGACTGTCTATGCTAGGAAGCTTAACTCTGCTCACCTGAAGCACCTGAAGTACCTGTGATTCTTTTATACGATGAAAGCATCACATTCTTGACATAGACATCCTAAAAAAGTTCAAAATGGAATTCCATTTGTTCATCAGGTTTCAGCTTCATTAGGTCGGGTAAGAGTGATAGTGCTCTTGTAATGAGATGTGGTGTTGCAACTATGAAAGTTAAAAAGTGCTAGCTAGCACTAACGATCACGAATTTCCTTTAGAATTCAAAATATTTGTACAAACTGAAAACATAGTCTTATTATTAACGAATATGGGGGAAATGGATGGGGGATGTGTATATAGCAATGAAGAAGGTTCTTTGACTAGATTTCACGTTCACTTTTACTGTAAATTTATCTTTAGTATTACAATTATTTAAGTACCCTATTTAATATATATATATATATATATATATATATATATATATATATATATATATATATATATATATATATATATATATATATATATATATATATATATATATATATATATATATATTATATATATATTCCTAGTTTATGTTATGGTGTTTGCACTCTCAGTGTTACGTTTGGGCATTGCTTGCGCACTCAATGTTACATGGGGGCAGTGCTCGCACAGTAAGTGATACATGGAGGCAGTGCTCGTACAGTCAGTGTTACATGGGACAGTGCTTGTATAGTCAGTGTTACATGGGGGCAGTGCTGGGACAGTCAATGTTACATGGGGGCAGTGCTCGTACAATCAGTGTTACATGGAGGCAGTGCTCGTACAATCAGTGTTACATGGGGGCAGTGCTCGAACACCAAGTGATACACGTGGACAATGTTCATACACTGAGTAATACATATGGGCAGTGCTTGTATAATCAGTATTATATGTTGACAGTGCTCGCATACTCACTGTTACATGTGGACAATGCTCGCACAATCCGTGTTACCTGGGGGGGGGGAGGAAATAGTGCTCGCACACTCAGTGTTACACGTGTCGGATGTGCTCGCCCAGTCAGTGTTACCAGTGCTTGCCTTCTGAAATAGTTAAAAACCTTGCCATAGTGGGTTAAAGTGATCAAGACATCATGTTGAAATCGAATGCATCATGCCTAAAAGCACAGATACCCCCATCCAAGCTGTAAACCATGGTACAACGCAATCTATTTTCCGCACTATGTCCTGCTAATCTGCAGTCGTGTAACAACTAACACAGAATAAAGAGATACAGTTTCGCTAAACGTTAACGTGTTAAAACTACGTAAGTGGATTCAGAAAATAATTCTGACACAAGAGTAAACAGCAATTAAGAAATAACACCAAATGTTTACAATTTATTAATTTTTGTTATTTCAATCAACATAACATTAAAAAACGTTTTATTATAAAAACAACAGACAATTACATGTGTGTAACTTTAGTCAAAAGAACACTTAACAACTTTGTTTTATTTCAGTTAAAATAACAGTTCACATTTTTTTGAGGTTTCTTGTTTGCAATTAGTGCCTAAATATTTTATGGTTAATTAAGGTAAATTTGTATACCAACACTGTGCTACCAATGTCAAACATTGTCTTTAATAGCTTCGCAGCAGAGGAAAATTGTTACATGTGAAATGAAGTGTCTGAGAAAAGCTGCAATGGTTACCAAACTAGATAAAATAAGAAATGAAGAAATTAGGAAAAAAGTTGGTATAATATCATGTATCAAACATATTGAGAAACAGCAAGGAAAATGGTTTACTTATGAGATTGAAGTAAAACCAAATACCAATAAGAGCATATAACAAAAGAATATCCGGGCGTAAGGCCAAAGGTAGGTCAAGGAAACGATGGATAGGAAACATCAAGATAGCCTTGAACAAACATGGACTACATACAACCACTGCGACACATCTGGCCTTGGAACGACAGCTTAAGCTCCCACCCTTACGATTAACGGCAAGTATGCATGCGATCAACCATCATTCACCTGGGACAATAGACAATTAAGCTAAATATTTTCAATCATTAAATAAAGTTCCATACCGAATGGCGTAGTCGATCATGCTTATTCACAACTTTTTTGTCTCTTGTGATGTTAATAGGCTCAGCTGATGACTTTTTTCTGTGCCTCAGTGACAACACATCCAGAAATTTCTCTTTTTGTCTTCCTCTTCTCTTTTCCCCTTGATTTTTCCAGTGGTTACAAAATGTTCAAGTATTAGTTTTCTCATTACATGCCCTAAAAATCTTGTCTGTTTCTAATTTTCGCAATAGTTTTTCGTTTTACCCCATCATCTCTGAGAAATCCACATTAGTTTTCTTGGCTGCCCATAGAATTTCCATCATTGCTCTTAAAAACCACTTCTCAGTTGCCGCCATTTTATCTTGGGCACTTTTGTTTATTTTCCACGGTTTACTTTCATAAAGAAGGATTGGCTCAATATAACATCCTAGCAGCTGCAGGCGTGTAGCAACCAACACAGAAGAAAGAGATACAGTTTTGCTAAACGTTAATGTGTTATAAGATCTTAGAACTACGTAAATGGATTACATACAAATAATTAATTTAAATATTCATTTTTAGGGTTAGGGTTAGTGATGTTTTACATAACTATTCCTAACCCTAACCCTGAATATATCTTTATTTAAATTAATAAATGATAACATAAACTGATAAAAATAGCCAAAGGAAATAATTAAAACGTTTGGCACTATTCCAAATCAGTTACGTTTTTTGTTATTTCAGTTAAAATAACATTTCACTATTTTTGATTATAAGTCAAAATAACACTTAACAGCTCTTTGTTATCTCTGTGTTTCAGTTTCAAGGGGAAAATTGCAGCTATGATGAAATCAAACGTGATGCAGTATTGTGTTATAGCCATGGTGATTGCAGACTGCGTTATTATAGTGTTGGAACTTCTCATCGACATGAATTTTATCACATGTAAGGCCTAATTTCATTACCACATAATGTATAATGTCATTATCACATAATGCCTAATATAATTACCACATGCGGC
Organism: Meghimatium bilineatum; assembly: GCA_034231615.1. NCBI lineage: Eukaryota > Metazoa > Mollusca > Gastropoda > Stylommatophora > Philomycidae > Meghimatium > Meghimatium bilineatum. The sequence continues at coordinate 127,799,664 of CM067298.1, forward strand.
CCAGTTTCAATACCACGTAAGGCCTAATATGGTTATCACATAACCAAGTTCATTACCAAGTCATAATTTCATTACCACACACAGCCTATTTTCATTGCGATATAAGGCCAAATTTTAAAACTGCCACGCCTAATTTGATTAACATATAAAGTATAATTTTATTATCTCAAGGTCTAATTTCATTACCGCAAAAGGCCTAAATTCATTACCACATAAGGTATAATTTCATTACCATTTAAGGCCAAATTTCATTATCACATGTCTAATTTCATTATCACATAAGGTCAAATGTATTTATCACATAAGGTCAAATGTAATTATCACATAAGGTATAACTATCGTATTCGTATTCATCATTTATTTTACGATACCTCATACATTGCAATGTTCATGTTAATTAAATATTTCACTTTTCTACTAATGTGCCAGGTTATGATAACACTTGGCTCTAAACATATATTTTAGAAGTATCTGGAAATATCTATACGTTATCTATACGTTTTTGATCTATACTTGTGACATTTGTTGAATTGGTTACAACATGCGGGAAACAATTTGCCCCAGAATATCTACCAAATGTAGTGTACTATATAAAACAGCCATCATACCATGATTGCTACCAATGTCAAACGTGGTCACTAAAGACAAGGAAACGTGTTACAACAGAAATGATTTATCTACGTTGAATTCTGGGAGTAACAATAAGAGAGAATGATAATTGAATTACATCAGAAGACTAACAAACACAATTCTAATCATGAATTACATCAGAAGACAACAGATGAAGTGGTTTTTTTTACATGCTTCCAGACTACCATCGAATATTGTCCGGCAATAAGCATTGCCATACAAACACGATGGATACAAAGCCAGGGGCTGACCTTGCAAAAGATTTATTACAGAAATGAAATAGTCCACGAAAGCAAACATATAGCCTATACAGCACACACACATAAAATATATCTCCAGAGAACGCTTCTACCCCTCGCGCTGCAAGGCATAAATGGTATAACGCCAAAGACAAAGAAAGAATCCAACAATTGTATATACTACAAGGCAACTCCCAGCACTGTTTGTTTACAATCCACTGTTTGTTTACAATACACTGTTTGTTTACAATCCACTGTTTGTTTACAATCCACTGTTTGTTTACAATCCACTGTTTGTTTACAATCCACTGTTATCCTGCATGCGAATCGTGACCATCGAATATACTATAAGACCTAACTGTAAAAAGTAAACAGGCCTTCATTCAGTACGTTTTTAAATTATTGTCCCGCTTTCCATTGGTTACCATTTGTATATTTGGAGTAGACTTGGCTATTTTTGGCATTCGATTCTCCAAGTATATAAATATTGACCAACAGAAAACACTGGAATAATGAAGAAAAGGAACGAATGAAGGCCTAATTAATTCAGAGAATGGGTTTTCTACCGCCGGTCGGTCGCAATGACAAATCCACATGTTACCATCGACATTAGAAGATATATGATCTAAAATGGAAATCATTGTTCAAACGTGACGTTTTTACCGTTTCTCGTGATGTTCATTGGCGTCGACACAATGTATACACAAAGTTACCAATGGAAAAATGGAAATAAGTAAAATACGTCGCTTTAGAATGATCTGGGATCAGCAGGACTGTATACACGAAGAAAGGCACGATTCAGCAGTATACCCTTGCAGACAGAGATACTAATCCTCTAATCACCGAAGATTGTTGTGACAGTATTACCAATTTATACCTGTCCTATTTATAATGTTAATGTGCTATGATTAAACCTTGTAGGAATCTTGTAGGTGGCTCAACAGAAGTGCATCACTAAATTTTGTAGGAATATCGTAGGTGATTCAACAAGAGTGCATCACTAAAACGAGTCTCAAACTTCTTATCTACCTAGGTAAGGTAAAGGTAAGCTGAGTAATGATGCAGCGTCACAGTACACGCTTTCGTCGAAGAAAGGATTTTGATTGTACCTCCGAAAGAAAAAAAATCGTGTCAGAACCCTGGATTGAACCCAGAGTCTGAAGGATCTGATAACAGCGTTCTAACCACACGGCCATGTGCTGCACTTTGGTGTCTTATAGGTAGACAATAACGTTTTGGATAAAACCTCACCTTTCCCCCTCTCAACCAAATTGCACAAAAGGATAACATAACTGTATTGCTTATAATTCTTGGAATCGAAACAAGCACATAGACATACACAAACAAATACACAAATAAACAAACATATAAACATATACACAAGAGCACTTTGTATTTGAATGATCTGTGAGTCGTGATCATAGATAGTGTTTCGCATTTTAATATTCCTCTCATGCACGGCTCTACAACCGTATCACACACAGAATATAATATGGCTATTCAGAGTGAGTAGTGTCAATAAATTAGATTTCAAACCTACATATACAAAGGATGACATATATGGCTGTTTTGTAAGGGAGCTTCTATCGGATAATGATACGGCTATTGGTGGTGTATCTATGTTGTGATCTAAGGGGTTTTAATAGTTGATGTATGTATGTGCTATCGTCACAGTTGTTGTTGGTGTGCTTGTTTCAACCCCTAGGAAAGCACAACGATGAAGCTCTTCTTTTCTATACCCAACAGGGGATAGGGGAAAATGAGTCTACTGTGCTTTCTCTCGTACCTATAATGGCCAAACTCTCAGATGTAGACAATGCTTTGACAAGAAGCCTCGTACTCACAGAGGATAGATGTTTAGGTACCTTGATTATGTACGGCAGTGTGGCGATATTGTACAGATCGCATCTGTGACAGCAAAGGTACCAAGTTCGAATCAGGCCACAGGGAATTTGTGCATTCGAACCTTGCAGAAACCGACGGCTAACTACTGGACGTATTTGGTTGTATTTACGATTTAGTACAGAGCGCATGTGACGGTCAAGATATCGGGTTCAAATCCAGCCACAGTCTATAGGTGCATATTGCCTAGAAAATCACTACAGCCAAACATGCTGGGTTGAAGGCTACCTCCTAATATGATACATATCTAGAATGCATATACTTTGTAAGACAGCAATGACAATAAAAACACTGAATTGTCAAATTAGTCAAAAAACAATGAATTTCCCATTTGCCAATATGTTTTATACTGTAGCCATTCATGTTTACCTACACTGTTCTTTTGTTAAGGTTCCATACACACTATGTTGTTACATACACAGCAGACTCGTGTTTCATTAATCTTCTTATAAACTCTCTGTTTTTCGCTTCTACTTTTCCAGCATGTGTTCCCACTCAAAATAACGGTAAACGTTTGTGCATTATTTCACATTCATACAAACACAACTGGTCTGTAGATTTTAAAAATGAAAGCATGTACAATCTAATCTCCCTTGATTTATTGACGCCATTTTGTTTTTATCTGACTGGCGTAGTGATTAAACCGTTCGCTTTGTGCTTTAGAGGTCGGTGGTTATTATGGCGCTCGCGACGTCTTGTTTATAAGGATTGTTGAATGGACAGTCCTACAGATTTATTGATTAGAGATATTTAGTTATGTGGTATAAACGATACTTTATAATAATCTGAAACAGACGTGCCACTTCGATGTGAGGGACGGTGTATATATATATATATATATATATATATATATATATATATATATATATATATATATATATATATATATATATATATATATATATATATATGCGAATTGGCACAGAGCGCATCTATGACGGCCAAGGTACCAAGTTCGATCCCCGCCACAGGCAATTGCGACTCCGGACCGTTCAGAAAGCCATGGCAAACTACTGAATGTAATTATATTGCATAGAAAAAAAATCACTACAGCCAAAACATGCTGGGTTGATGGCTACCTCCTGAATAGGATTGCTTGTTTGTTTGTTTGTTAAGTAGGGGTTTATGCCTCATATGGTCGAGGCCCGCCTCTTTCAACCTAGGACTGGTGTCCATATTGGTTATATCGAGGCGGTTGGGGACCTGTGGTTTTTGTGGCTTGTCTGCCTGGTTGTTGCTAGGATGTGGCTCTGTTAGCCGGGTTCGCTGTTGGGCCTCCTAACTGCAGTCCTTGTATGGACTATTGTGGCTCTGCCTGTCTCCGGTATTGATGATACTATAATGTGGTAGTCCTTAAAAGGACTTTGTGTTGGATTGGTTGGAGCGCTTTCTTCTGCTTCTTTCCTGTGCTGTTCCTTCGCTTAGTGGGCCTGGAACACATGTTGTCTGTAGTTGTCTATACTGACAATGGTTGTGCAGTATCGGCTGCTGACTGTACCTGTGGAGAAAGATTTTTTATTTTTTTTAAAATATGAAATGACGTTGATAGCCCGTATAAGGACTTTATTCTGTCTGGTTGGTGCTCTTTGTTATGTTGTGTCATCTCTGTGTTGTTCCTGTCTTGGTTGGCTGTTGATTATATGCTATGTTGCTTGCCTGCTGGCGTTACCTGTGGATTTTTTTTATTTCTTTCTTTTATTTAAATTCCCACCCCCCCCCCAAAAAAGCATATATATTCATACATATATAAGGTTTTGAATTTTCCTATAGTTCTCTGCCTATATGCATACCATATACATATACACACACAATTGGGTCTACATAATCATATATATGCACATACCTCCCATATCCAAATATACATACATAGTCTTACCCCTGTACACATATCCATACATACATACACCTATGTATGTATATATGTATACACATCCACATATATATATATATATATATATATATATATATATATATATATATATATATATATATATATATATATATATATATATATAGATACATATATACGCACATATATACACACACTCACGTATATATATATCTAAGAACACATTATCGTGTTTTAAAAAAAATTAGAATTACAAGAGAAAATCTATACATACAATGGGTATTATCTACATCTCTATTCTTGATTCGATACATGTTGTGATTATACTAGTCTAGACATGACAATATATGGTATGTGTTACAATCCTTTAAAGTCTTCCTGTTACATAGAGTACAAGCTTCTGTCACTTGTGTTTAGATTCCTATTATTCATTCTTTCTCCTGCATTCTCTCCTTCTTACATACCGTGCTCACCCACACATTCTTATAATTCTTGTCTGTTCTATTACATTTTCAGTCTCTATGGTTGCATCATGCAGTCTCGACCTTGTACTTTTTTATGTCCTCATATGTCCTTTTTTCCTTTTCAACTTTTCATTTATACTCACATACTCTCTCATATGTATTTCTATTTGTTCTTTGCCATATTCAAATCATTTATATGGATGTCTCAATGGTTCTTCTATTTTTTTCTTATACTTTGTGGTTTTAACTCTTTCTATACATGTCAGTCAATATCACATATTCAAATAATTGTATATTGCTAGTCATAGTTATTGCAAAAATTCACCTCAGATTTCCAACTTCTTACAATATCACTAATAGTCATATATTTATACATTGTTATATATCATTTGCTAAAATATTTCCAACAAGTTTCATTTAATATTCATTACTGGTTATAGTATATCCAATGATTCACCTAATTGTTCTTTCTTTCACAAGGTATTCTATCTTCACTTATTCAATTGTTGATGGAATCTTTCTCATGCAATTCTTATATGATTGTGGTCTAGTGCTGATGTATGTGCTTATTTTGTTTTGTGGGTTGTTGTTCTATTGGGTTGCGTATGTGCTATTTTGCTTTAGTTGGTGTGAAACTCTGGTCAAGCACAAGGATGTCTTCCTGGGGGTATAGAGTGTGTTTGTGTGTGATGTTTTTAGAGGTTGAAACTCTGGATCAGCACAAGGTTGTCTTAATGGGGGATGTAGCTTGTTATGTGTGCTAATTTATGAGAATGTGGTTAAGCTTGTCTGTATGTGTTCTTGTTTTAGTGGGTTGAAACTCTGGACTAGCACCAGGGTGTCTTCATGTGGTATATCTTGTTTGCGTGTGACCTGTTAGTTTTAATGGGTTGAAACTCTGGCATAGCACATGGTTGTCTTTATGGGGTGTGGGGCATGTTTGAGTGTGATATTATTGTTTTAGTGGGTTGAAACTCTGGCGTAGCACATCCTGAATAGGATACGCTACCAATTTATATATATATAAATATATCTCATACGTGTCTCCAGAGCTTAATAACTCGTAGGAAGTATCTACAGAGCTTAATAACTAGGGGACGTGTCTCCAGAGCTTAATGCCTAGAATTCATATCTCAACAGTGAACAATGCTCTGAGATGATGTCCTCTACTCACACGGCGTAAAATATAATTATATAGTTGAAAAAGCTTAAACGTCATGGAGGATTGAGTTAATTGTACTCGGGTTAACCAATATGCACTCATTTCCTCTCAGTGAACTGTCTGGTGACCTGCTGAGAGTACCACTCATAGCACGTAACTCGGTAGCTTCAAGTGGGTATTTGGATATCTGGGATTGGTGTGTTTGGAAAATTTTGCTTAGGCTATACATTTTTTGTGGCAGGGTTTAAAATAGTGATGACATCTGTTGTCATGTTTAAAAATAGATTTATTAAGTTCTGTAACCATATTTCTTTTTATATATGTAACATTTAAGAGAGTAAAACAATGCTCACGCCAGCAGTTATTTGTTTTAAATATCAACATTTGTTTAAATTATGTAAATTGGCAACATTTTGAATATTAATTAGTTGTACTTGCATCTGAGAATCACAGCAATGTGATCAACAGATTCGGTATGTCTTTGCGAATACAAAAATATATAGTCTCTGCGGTATTTTATTATTTTTAATACATATATAATTTATTTTCATTATAACTATGCTAATTAGCCGCCATTTTGAATATCAATTAGTTCTGTGTCCATCTGAAAATTCCAGAAATGTGATCAACATAAGCGTCGTGTCTTCACAAACACAAAAATGTACAGTTTGTGTGTTGTATTATTGAAAATAACAATGATAATTTAGAAATTATCAGCTATGCTACATTGTGTGCCGAGCTTAAGTTTTATTTATATTAGCCTATATGTTTCATGTAAATTAATTTGATGTCAAATTCATTCTAAAAATAAATTCATAACTTTTTTCACGATTGACGTACAGACTTGGTTGAGGTATCGTTGAATTGCATTTTTAAGGGTTATCTAACTATAGTATTTGTGATTATATAGCACTAACACCAAGCAATAAACCACAGGGATCTAAAAGGAAATCCATTTTATGAATATGACGACGCTAACCGGTTTCGAACTTGCCATCTCTTGAGCACAAAGCGAATGGCTTAGCCACTACACTAAAGAAATCTCCCTGTGTAGTGGCTGAGCCATTAGCCTTGTGCTAAACAGGTAGAAAGTTCGTTCCCTGGTCGTGAGATCTTGTTTACAAGTCTATTTTGTCTGAAATACCATGAGATACGGCTTGAAGCTACGGCGTTATATGCAATGAGTGATAAGCTTGATAGTCGGTGTGCAGTTTCGTTGATATGTGTTGAGTATACAAGGATAACCTGAGTACAATGAAGTCAATACTCTACATTCATCGAGTCATAATACGTGAATGTTTAACATATCCAGCACCGACAAAGAGTCATATACGAAGATTACCTGTGTGTGCCAGGTCCCCGAAAGGGAGGCAAATAATACTGACATTATTACCTGCCATGCACTCCGTAAAAGGTGACTAAAGAGGATGTGGTATAGAGCTGCTGCCCCATTCAATGGAGTGTCAAAGGACACATGTAAATCATGACACAACGCATTCCATTCTTCGGACTACATCTTGTCAATCTGCAGGAGTTTGAGAACGAATATGGAAGAAGATAATGTAAGATATTGGCCATAGTTTAAATGGAATCACTGTGGACCACCATGACAAGCTCCTTGAAGTGGACATGGTACACTCAGGCTAGAAACTAAGATTGCTCGGGAAATTCCCTATATCGAACTGGACCACAGTACTGCCCGGCAATCACAGATGCGGAAGTCGGAGATATCAGGCCGATAAGCACACACGCAACAGTGGAATCATGCAACCCGCCTCTGTAAACAAGAAGAAGAAGAAGTGGACCGTTGAAGAGCGATAGTAGCGATTTGATCTTCTATCCTAACACTTGAAGTTATTGAAATGTTTATCCAGTTAGATTTAGTGAGGAGTATTTACTACCGGCACTAGCTATAAAACCTCAGCCAAATTTCTGAATGTAAACACAACATGACACCTGACATCAAGAGAACGCTAATACAACACAATGCTTACACTTTTGCACAATAATTTCTTGAACAAAATAAATCAAACTAATCCCAGACCAGATGGTCTATTGTCTGTCTATCCCCAGGTGGTGGTGGTGTAGCTTCCACACTTGCCGTTGAGCGTAGGGGTTTGTGAACGAGATATAGTCTGCATTCCAGAGCCAGGTGTGTTGCTCTGGTTGATGTGGTCATGTTTGTTCAGGATGGTCTTGATATCGTCTAATCACCTTTTCCTAGACCTGCCCTTGGCTCTGTATCCTGAATCTATCTTGTTATAAGCTCTCACGGGAAGTTGATCGTTCATCCTCGTAAGATGTCTAAACTATTTTATCTGTTGTTTCTCTTTTTCTTCGATACATGATGTGAGACATATTATCTTTCTGATATTCTCACTACGCATTTTGTTAAGTCTGGTGACTTCAATAGCCTTCCTTAGACATATCAACATGGTTCCAGATGGGCACAATTGTATACGCCATCATCATCAGGACAAAAAAAAACAGCTGGCAAATAACTTTAATATAACGACATACATTTGATATAACAAATAACTTTAATATAACGACATACATTTGATATAACAAATAACTTTAATATAACGACATACATTTGATATAACAAATAACTTTAATATAACGACATACATTTGATATAACAAATAACTTTAATATAACGACATACATTTGATATAACAAATAACTTTAATATAACGACATACATTTGATATAACAAATAACTTTAATATAACGACATACATTTGATATAACAAATAACTTTAATATAACGACATACATTTGATATAACAAATAACTTTAATATAACGACATACATTTGATATAACAAATAACTTTAATATAACGACATACATTTGATATAACAAATAACTTTAATATAACGACATACATTTGATATAACAAATAACTTTAATATAACGACATACATTTGATATAACAAACGCTTTAGGAAGAAGAGAAGTATAAAAGCGATAAAAGAGAAACAGATATATATCAAAACAATGTGTGAAAAATTCACACAAGATAAGAAGAAAAAAGCAAGAACGAGAAGCAGAAGAATGGATGATAAAATAAAGAAACAAAAACTTAGAGTAGCTCAAAGTGCAAGCACATGTGCTTAACGCAAACTGAATCCAGCAGTAAACTAGGCACACACAAAAAAAGCAGTAAACTCTTGCAAAACCTGGATTGTAGAGCTATCTCATTTACTGAGCCGTTTGTATGACAAATTGTAGAGCCATTTCATTTACTGAGCCGTTTGTCCGTTTGTATGACTGATTGTAGAGCTATATCATTTATTGAGCCGTTTGTATGAAAATAGAAACGAAAGTGCTGATGTTACGAACTTTTATTTGTCCGGTTGCAACATACGGCTGTGAAACATGGACTCTAAGTAAAACAGCGACAAAGAAGATCAACGCCTTCGAGCTGAAATGCTACAGAAAGATACTTAGAATATCATGGAAGGATAAAATCAGAAACTCAGATATTATAAACACACTGAATATTCCAGAGTGTTGGTTACTAAACACAATAACAAAAAGAAAACTACGCCTGTTTGGTCATATAAAGAGACATAACTGTTTAGAAAGACAAATAATGGAGGGAAGAGTACCTGGGTAGAGGAGAAGGGGCAGACCAAGAAGACGATGGACTGACGACATTAAAGATAATATGAATACATCGCTAGAAAATGCAAGCCACATCGCCCAAGACAGAGAGAGGTTCAGAGAGTTCATTGGGAAGACAACGTTCTGGAAGGAATACGTCACATGACACTTGTATGACAAATTGTAGAGCTATTTCATTTACTGAGCCGTTTTTCCATTTGTATGACTGATTGTAGAGCTATCTCATTTACTGCTTACAACTGACGGGAATTGAACCAGGTCTGTTCTAGCAGCACCGAATCGCTTTGCAAAACAAGTAAACAGGTTTTCCGTACTTGACCAACCACATCCTCAACAAAAGATGTGGTCTCGTCAAGACTTTCAGCATGCGTACTCAAGTCACTGAGAACAAACCAATCGAAACAAGGACTATTACAACATCATGGAACATCCCGTACAAGTATTAAAATATCCCCAGGAACACAAACACAGAACATGCATATTCGTACACAAGGGCCAATATGTCTTCTTGTAAACATAAATAACATAGAGAAATAACAATGTTTCTTCAAATAATATCTTATACAAGTAAATTCAAGTAAATTATCTCATTTACTGAGCCGTTTGTCTTTTTGTATGACTGACTGCAATCAAAGATTATTCCAAGACAACTCAGTTCATAGAACAATGAGCAATGTTCTATCATCACCATCAAATGTCGTCTCCTCAACGAAGGTTGACTGCAACGGATCTCCAACATCCCATGTTGTTCTATACATACCTTTAATTATTATGTACATTATCGCTCGTTTTTCCCATGGTGTTCTAACTTTGTGTAGATTACATAAGGATTATTCAGGACACAGGCAATCAGTGGTAATATATCTTCTATTGCTATCGATTGATTTGTTAAAAGCTAATGACTCCCTGCACGGTCTAAGTGTAATGGATGTGTCTGGTCATTAATGTTAAAGAACTGAATCAATTAATGATTTTATCCACTATATATAGTGAAATCCCGTTATAACAACTTGGTCCGGGCTGATAAAATATTTATGTAATAACAGAAATCCGCTTTATGCAATATATGAATTAAAGAATATATATAATGGTGGGTTTTGAAAAGTGTCGTCAAATAGGAGAATGTGTTATAAACTTTTGCGCTATAACGGGATTCCAATACTATATATAGGTCTATCAGGTGAAATTTTTGTTCCGGAACATAGTCTTTCTTGTGGCTTATACATGACCATCTCCAATAAAGGTCTTTCAACATAATTAATTAGGATCCCATTCGTTAGGTTTTTCATTTTTGAAACACCTCCAACAGCCGTAGCAGCTGCGTGTGCTGCCAAACTATCTGCTCTCTCATTACCCCAGAAGTAATTTTACTCTCAATACTCTCTCTCATTACTCTATAATATGCTAGTCTTCACTAGAACCAATATTCCACACCTATGTACAGCACTAAATTAGGCCAAATATTCTTCTTCTTCTTCAGCGTTCATTCTCATACTCCCGCTGGATCCCTTATGTAGCAGGACAATGGTATTACTAGATTTCCAGCGGAATGTAGCTCAGAGAATCGAAATGCCATATGTGACCATTTTTTGCGCCAATGGCCCGGCACATCCATCTTTGACAAATATAAGACCTGGCTCATTGGGAATCATCCTTCAAATGTGATGCATTTGGATTTTCCCGCAATTTACATTGGTCAATTTCTATCGACAGCAAATGAAAATCACGGGAAACGTCAACATACGTCACTTTAGCGGGGAACCTTTTTCTGCAAAGGCCCATTTGTTTGACTAGTGGGATGTGATGCTACGAGCTGGGCACCTTCTGCTCTGAATGGAACTATGTCGTGATTTTCTTGCAATCTCGAATCATGCTACAGATAGAGTTGACCCCTTATCACAGAGATACACAAGTCTTCAGTAGACTACAGCATACATTTTATTACTGATAATAGGTAGTAACTGCAGCAAAACTTAAATCCTACAAGTGAAACTTGGAAACGTTGATGTTTTTCATAATCACTGGATACACACATGATAACACACGAAAATATAAGTTTCTGCCAGAAGGACATGGACAGTGCCGTTCTTACTCATATTTTGTTGTGATTTACCTTTACAATTCAAACTTGTTTTTTGTGTGCAAAGGGTCATTTGTATATTTATAACATTATTCTTGGGACATACAAAATATTATCACATTTAAAAGTGTGCAGTGTTTGCTGAAACATTACAGTAACTCACCCATAATGTGCTGGCTGAAACTGTGTCTCTTTAGTGGGGCTTGTGATTTTAGCTGTGTTGTCTGCAACTCTAGTCAGTGATGACACAATTGACACCAAGTGGTTAATTCCTGACGTCTACCACTAATTAATAGGTTATAAGCGATTTTAGCATTTGCCGATCAAAATCGATAGTTATTTTTGTCGTGATGTCTCTAACAATTCTGTACCAAGCGTCAAGAACATATGCTATTTACTCTTGAATTGTATTACGTGTTAACGATGAACTCGGCTTACTGGTACCTATTCCACCCCAATAAGACGAGTATTATATACGTTATTATTATGACTCACTTAATGGAACATGGTCTTAATTTATATAATTTTCAGCCTAGCCTCCGTTGCCTTCGGCGGGCACAACCAAATCATTTCGTACGTCAGAAAGATTCTGCGATCCAGAGGTTTTCTCACCCTATTTTAGAAGGATCATTGTCAATGAGTCCGCAGATTTTATATTTTCAATGGTCACGGATAAGCCCGACATTGGCACTTTACTGACGAACTGTCTGTCAACGGTTAAATACTATATTTTTCCGTTAGCAGTTGCAGGGAGGTTCCGTGTGACTTAAGCGATAAAATCCGCATACCCTTGCTGTCGCCACGTCATGTACAGGGTAAGTTTAATTCAGACTCCGACAGAAAATACAACACAGTTCTTACCGAAAGTCGACGCCTCGATCTTACAGATACCAGACCATCGTTCTAACCTTTCATGTGAATCACATAACTGAGAAAAGATATTAAATAACTGATGAATGACGAGCTCTTTAAGGAAAAACTGATGGTCGGTGGGCACTTGAAATCTTCAACTTTTCTTAAAGTGGTTTCAACAATGACCTTGCTGCATATGAATTGGTTGCTCACAATCACAAAACTATAGCGCACTAGCATAAACTAGAGTTCTCGCGTTGTCAAGAATCAACAAATATCGCGCACTAACATCAGTAGAATTCTAGCGTTGCTAAGAAAGAAGCAAAAATATCGCTCATTAACATCAGCCAAAGTTCCCGCGTTGCCAAGAATCATCACATTTCACCAGCTGATGTAACGTGTTATCCGAAAGGACAGAATAGCAAACACCCAAATAGTCAACTCTGACTATACTCAAACATACAGATGGTCAACTCTGACTATGCTCAAACATACAGATGGTCAACTCTGACTATACTCAAACACACAGATGGTCAACTCTGACTATACTCAAACATACAGATGGTCAACTCTGACTATACTCAAACACACAGATGGTCAACTCTGACTATGCTCAAACACACAGATGGTCAACTCTGACTATACTCAAACACACAGATGGTCAACTCTGACTATACTCAAACACACAGATGGTCAACTCTGACTATACTCAAACACACAGATGGTCAACTCTGACTATACTTAAACATACAGATGGTCAACTCTGACTATACTCAAACACACAGATGGTCAAATCTGACTATACTCAAACACACAGATGGTCAACTCTGACTATACTCAAACACACAGATGGTCAACTCTGACTATACTCAAACACACAGATGGTCAAATCTGACTATACTCAAACACACAGATGGTCAAATCTGACTATACGCTACACAATCTGTGGTCGCGAATGTTATGAAAAACTTTTATTTCACATTCATTTCTATAGATATAGATGTAACACAAATATGATGCATGTGTCAGCTTCGTTTACCATAAACAGTTAGTAGATTAAATTAGATCAAATTCTTAATGACTTCTTTGATCTGATGACTGAATCTGTAATTAATTTAATTGTTCTTAATGACTTATTACATATAATGACTGATTCTCGAATCTTTAATTGATTCATTCAGTTATTATTTTTAACGACTAATTACAATTAATGTCTTCAAACATCGATTATTTTTAATGATCATCTCCTTAATTGCGTTAACTATTGACTAATATCAATGATTTGGTTTTTTTTTACATTTGATGAACATTGATCATGACAATGCTATTTTTTTACATGTCGTCATTCATCTAATAACGTGAAATCATTTCTGCTTTCATTCATATAATAACGTGATTTATTTCTGCTTTCATTCATATAATAACGTGATTTATTTCTGCTCCCATCCATCCGATAGCATTATGCAGTTCTAGAATTCTGCCTTGATATATCCAATAACGTCATCAATTTTCGCCTCCGTCCATCTAATAACGTCATCCATTTATGCCTACATCCATCTTATAAAGCTATTAATTTCTTCCTTCACCTATTTAATAACACTATTTATTTCTGATTTTCATTCATCTAATAACGTCATTCATTCAAGTTTTATCCAATTCACATTCTAATTCACTCACATAGGATAATGTTTCACTTATTGCTTCCAGGTTCCTTACTAGATTTAGAAAACAACGTTATAATTTCGTATATGTCATCAACTCATACATTTCACGATTTCGAATATTGCACAATTTTAGTGAACTTGTTAATTGTTGCAAGTTTTTGTCATTGCTCTGTTAAATTGAATAATTACGTAACACTAATCTGATACAAGATATTTTATAATTCCACATTTCCATCGACTCTGAAGTCCCCGAAGACGATCCTCCTCAGACACATCATACAACTGACTCCTCTCACCCAGTCTCCGAAGCATCGATGATCAACACAGCCCACCATAACGGCCACAATTTCTCCTTACACAACAGGTCTGTGTCTATGTTCATCTCTCCGTGAAATTCCCTCCGTGATTGTCTGTGTCTCCATGTAATGATTTTATCCATAACTAGGACAAGAAAATGTCGGACGCACAGCATTCTACAATTAATATGTATATTTAGCAACCATTTTGTTTAAAATTATCCCGACAGCAATGTTTGATGTTCGCTATAACAAACATTCTCTAGAATCACTGGTATTCAACATTTCGTGCAAGGGGATCTTTAGAATTATTTTTGATTACCATCAGTCCCAATTTAAATGAAACATCAATTTCTGATACGGAAGAATAATGATTCTGTTGGGAAATAAATAACTTCAACAATAATAACATGAGTTTGTTACTGACTATACGGAATAGGATATAGACAATAGGGACAAACAAATTAATTACATTGAGTAAAATTAAGAACATTAATTACATTAAGCGTAGTAAGTACATTAATTACATTAAGCGTAGTAAGTAACACACACTGATGTATGGTAGGACAAAGTCACTAACACTTATGTATGGTAGGACAAAGTCATTAACACTGATGTATGGTAGGACAAAGTCACTAACACTGATGTATGGTAGGACAAAGTCACTAACACTGATGTATGGTAGGACAAAGTCACTAACACTGATGTATGGTAGGACAAAGTCACTAACACTGATGTATGGTATGACAAAGTCACTAACACTGATGTATGGTAGGACAAAGTCACTAACACTGATGTATGGTAGGACAAAGTCACTAACACTGATGTATGGTAGGACAAAGTCACTAACACTGATGTATGGTAGGACAAAGTCACTAACACTGATGTATGGTAGGACAAAGTCACTAACACTGATGTATGGTAGGACAAAGTCACTAACACTGATGTATGGTAGGACAAAGTCACTAACACTGATGTATAGTAGGACAGTCTCAAATACTGATATATTGAAAAGAACATACAATACCACAATATTTTCTATGCTAATTCTGCGCAGACTCAGATGGTTGGAACGGACTAAGAGGATGGGCAATGACAGATTACCGAATAACCCACTTTATGAAGAATTGCAGTCTGGGAAAATATCTGAGGGTCGACTTCTACTTTGGTACAGAGACTATGCAAACACGATATGTATCATACAGGTATTGATACGTAAACATGGGAATAAGATGCCATGGACCACGGTGCATTAAGCCGAAAGACTGAGAATGGTATAAAGACAAAGAAGAAATTGATAACAGTTAGTTCAATAATTGTATATATCTAAGAAGGCATACATCAGCTGGCGATAGTACAAGTTTTCCTATGATGTCGTACACATACTGTGCTAGCATCTTTGTGGCTGAAATTGATCTTGTCACATACATCATGGCCATGGATCGTAGATTACATTTCTTATAACAAAACAATAACACTATCGTCTGGAGAGGCGGAAAAGTGCCTACTATCGTCAAGTAAATATTCATATAGAAATGATATAATTTAGCGATCAGGATTTTATCGAATTCGTCACTTCGTCGGCACTGCTTGAATGTCTCATAAAAAATGATGACTCATGTTGTCTAGAATCATGATGACTCATGTTGTCGAGAATCATGATGACTCATGTTGTCTAGAATAATGATGACTTATGATGTCTAGAATAATGACGACTCATGTTGTTTAGAATCATGATGACTCATGTTGTCTAGAATCATGATGACTCATGGTGTCTAGAATCATGATGAATCATGTTGTCTAGAATAGTGATGACTCATGTTGTCTAGAATAATGATGAATCATGTTGTCTAGAATCATGATGAATCATGTTGTCTAGAATCACGTTGACTCATGTTGTCTAGAATAATGATGACTTATTTTGTCTAGAATCATGATGAATCGTGTTGTCTAGAATCACGGTGACTCATGTTATCTAGAATCATGATGACTCATGTCTAGAATCATGATGACTCTTGTGTAGAATCATGATGACTCATGTTGTGTAGAATTATGATGACTTTTGTGTAGAATCAGAGATGACTCATGTTGTGTAGAATCATGATGACTTTTGTGTAGAATCATGATGACTTATGTTGTGTAGAATCATGATGACTCTTCTTGTGTAGAATCAAACTTCTCACCCCCCCCTCCCCCATGTATAATGTAGTACCGACATTTCATGTCAGTGTTCACCGCTCTAACGAGCGTAACACCACAAATTCTTTGATCGATTATTCCAACTGATCTGTTCATTAATATACTAGTAATTCATTTGTATTGTAAAATTAATGAACACTTCTTAAAGTAGTCCAGAGTTTTACGAGCAATGTCTGTGTTTATTTGTCGTAAAGTTGGTTTTACATTCACAAATATCGACCGAAAAAATATGTATTTCTCCACCTGAGCATAAGTAATTTTTACATTAACTGTATGATCTGTAATGTTAGTTTTTATATACATTTTAATATGTATTTACACTTGTGGTTTGCTAGAATCTGGAAGGGGAGCAAATAACAGCAAAGCTATTTACCTTCCTTGCATATTTTAAGAGACGACTAGTTATGGGGTTGAATTGGCTGCCCCGTCCCATATAGTATCAACGTGATTCAGAAGGCATATTGAAATCGGATGTGTCAAATTGAAAGACGTGGATATCGCCACAAAGTTGTAAGCCATGATACAACGCATTCCGTTCTCTGGATTACGTCCTGCTAATCTGCAGGAGTTTGAGACATTCCATTCTCCGGATTACGTCCTGCTAACCTGCAGGAGTTTGAGAACAAACGAAGGTGAAAAAGATAAATTTAAATATTTATTTTTGGATTATGATCTCCATAGTTTTGGTGGAGTAGTCTGTGGCACACTCTCTGTTTCCACAATTTGTGACGAACTTAGTTTCCACAATTTGTGACGACTCTGATTCCACATTTTGTGGCGAACTCTTTGTTTCTACCTAAAGATATCAATGCCAGTTCGCCAGAACCATTCTTTTAGGGTGATATAATTGCATGCTTTTTGTAAGTTATTCTTTTATTCTAAAGTAATTTTAACATTAGTATCTGACACTGTTGAAGCCATTGTTATAAATAACAATTTCATATTGTTGCACAGCGCAGGTACCTTACTTTCAGGTGGCTGAGTAAACCATGAGAAGAGTGATTATTCCCAATCTCGAATAACGAGTAGATTCGAAGCCCAGGTTTGTTGGACAGCTAGTGAATGACTTAGCTTTACACAACAGCCGAATCCAATCACCAACATAATTCACATCAACAATTTGTGTTTTTTTTCTCAGTTCTGATCATGACAATTCCAATCATACGTTACATGATGCGCACCATCACACGAACAAAGAGAAGGCTGAACATATTCTACATGCGTGCAGTTTGTCAATCCTTTCACTCTTCATGATTGAGGTGAGCATTTTGTGAAACACATACATATATATAATGTTTGTAAGTGAATGCTCAAGTTGGGAAAATCATTTTGTGAAACATACATACATATAATGTTTGTAAGTGAATGCTCAAGTTTGGGAAATTATTTTGTGAAACATATACATACATATAATGTTTGTAAGTGAATGCTCAAGTTTGGGAAATTATTTTGTGAAACATATACATACATATAATGTTTGTAAGTGAATGCTCAAGTTGGGAAATCATTTTGTGAAGCATATACATACATATAATGTTTGTAAGTGAATGTTCAAGTTCAGAAAACATTTTTTTGGAGGGAAGATGAAGTAATAATGAAAGAAGAAGAAGAAAATCTGCAGTAAAACCGTCTACAACATGGTAAATAGAAATGTTCACACAAACAACAACAACACAGATATGGTTAAATATCAGTTTTACAAATAGGATGAATAGAAAGATTCAACGTTTCCACCACGAGGCCTTTGTCAAAATAAGGACTAACACAAAACCGGGAATTAGAATAGACAAACAACTAAACTGTAGGAAAGCATGTAGGCATCTATGTTACCATCGATGGTAAGTAAGGTAGAATACAATATAAATATACGGTACACATTGAGATAGGTAAGTAGTTAATGTAAATATAGAAACTGGTTGTAAACAATTGTAAAACATCACTGCCAAACCTTGATAAACGCAACTAAGATGGACAATGAGAACCTCCAACTCCACAGGACGCCTGAAACCATTTGTGGAAAAGACAATAGGTAGATAGAAACAGGTACTTTACTTCTAATTACATCTTCTATTGTAGCATAGGCCTACATGATTACATACTTTCCTCAAAAGATTGTATGTTTTAATCTATTCTAAAAATCTGTTTTTTGTGTGTGTGTTTTCCTTATCTTGACAAAGGGAAGAAGAAGAATGAAACTTGCTGGTTTCGTATATATCGTCGTTGTTTTGTTAGGTACACGCTGTACTTAACATTATATCTGCAGAGAGTATCCAACTCTCACAACCATACTGCACAACAGAAAGCACTAATGAATTATACAGTTTGATTTTCACTCTAACACCGATGTTGATTTTTCAAATTCAATTTAGCCTTGACATTGCAGGTAAAGCCATCTCCAGCCATTAACTTTAATTCTGATGTGAATTTTCCACCACTGCGTATGCAGGATCGAAGATATTTAAAAGTATCGATCTGATCAAACTTCTGTCTATTCATGATGCTGTTGACATGTTCTCTGTGTTTTTTTCTATTAACCAAGATCTGAACTATTTTCGGTACTGATTTCCATTAACTTCTTGGTAACTATTACAACGTAGCTGTTAACTCTTATAGTTCTAGCTTTGAATCGGCTATAAGATTAATATTATCAACGCAGCGCAAATTGCTGATAAGGTGACCTACGATCGGTATAAAAGTGTTGTAATCCTGAAGGGTCGCTTTGAGTATATGCTCTAGGTATATGTTGAAAAGTAACGACGACATTATGCATCCCGGGTGAACTACGACATTTGTTTGAAATAACTTGCTGATTATATTATTTGATAAAACAGCGCTATTCACGTCAGTTCTCCCGTAATTAGTCATTACCGGCTGCGACATTCCACGACCATCACAGAGCAATCGCTCTTTTATCATTATCGTTATTCCTGGGCGGATCACAGATTCTGTTAAAGTGAGGTATGAATCCCAAACCCCATTACCTATGTCACCTCGTTGACGGTCGAGTGACTTAGATACTTCACTGCCGAGTGTTAGTGTTATTGCAAAAGAATGCCTTACACTGGATTCTGTTAGAAGGAAATTCATTTCAGAATTAGTTCTTCTTATTCTTTTTTCGCTGTTCAAAGTCCGTCAGAGTGGAGTCCGTCAGAGTGGAGTGTGTCAAAGTGGAGTGTGTCAGAGTGGAGTCTGTCAGAGTGGAGTCCGTCAGAGTTGTGTCTGGCAGAGTGTAGTCCATCAGAGTAGAGTCTGTCAGAGTGTAGTCCGTCAGAGTGGAGTTCGTCAGAGTGGAGTATGTCAGAGTGTAGTCCGTCAGAGTGTAGTCCGTCAGAGTGGAGTTCGTCAGAGTGGAGTATGTCAGAGTGTAGTCCGTCAGAGTGTAGTCCGTCAGAGTGGAGTTCGTCAGAGTGGAGTTCGTCAGAGTGGAGTCTGTCAGATTGTAGTCCGTCAGAGTGTAGTCCGTCAGAGTGGACGCAGGCCTTTGTTTCCGAAAAAGCAAGATCTAATTCACTGCACTGTTCTCGTTTGACAGCCATTTCCCTGCTCTGACTATCTCTGCCTCTGCTATTAACTGCTTCCATTTCTCTTTCACGGCTTTCGGTCACATCAACATTAACTCACCTTATACGGCTGTCAGTCACATCAACATTAACTCACCTTCTACGGCTGTAGGTCACATCAACATTAACTCACCTTCTACGGCTGTAGGTCACATCAACATTAACTCACCTTACAGGGTTGTCAGTCACATCAACATTAACTCACCTTTCACAGCTGTCAGTCACATCAATATTAAATCACCTTACAGTGGCATCAAAATCTTTCTGATCACATGTACGGAACACAGTAAAGGTTATTTGTTAGTGTTTATTTAATTCTGGTATATGACGTTTTGTGGTACGGACTTGATATCATACGATGAAATCTTATGCTAGATGATATAAAAGCCACATTACATCTGACCAATCCTATCTGTCGTATTCATCTGTGTCTGCCTAAAGCGGGTAAGCAGTTCTCTTTTTTAATGGATTTCTTTCAAGACATCTTTATTACGCTTTCTGTCCTTCCTTAACATTCTTCTATAAAATCACACCCTCGCTGCCTTAGAAAAATATAATTTTGTACTGTTCTACTACAAAAAAACGTCAAATTGTGACAGCTGAAATGGCATGCTTGCGCAGAATCCTAGGAATATCACTAAGAGACACGCCCATGTGTTGCCGGGGCCTGAAAGGGGAACACAGAATAACAACACTGTTTACCTTCCACGCATGTCGTAAAAGGCGACTAAGGAGGTTATGAGATGGAGTTGGCTGTCCCATCCCATATAGGGTCAGTGACAGAAAGCCATGCTGAAGCCGGATGTGTCAGGCCGAAAGGCGCAGATATCGCCGCAATGCTGTAAACCATGACACAATGCATTCCGTTCTCCGGACTACATCCTGCTAATCTGCAGGAGTTTGAGAACGAACACAGAAGAAGAAGAAGATCACTAAGAGACAGAGTGAAGATTGAGGACATTAGACAAAAAATCCGCACCATCTCAATCTTGGAATATATTAAGACACAACAGATAAAATGGTCTGCACACATCAGCAGACTATCATCGGACAGCATACCACATCAAGCTATGCTACACAGATACAGCGAAGGCGGACCTAGAGGCTGACGACTAAAACGATGGACCACCGAAATAAAAGATGCGACAAATTCCACAATATGCTCAGCATACAAGAGGGCCATCACTAGAAAACTCTTCTACCCCTGACGTTGAAAGGCAACAAGGGTTTAACGAATAGATAGACAAATAGACTGTTCTGCTGTGTCAAAGATTCACTTTAATACATTCGAATTCGTTGTATAAAACTTTTAAGAACTCTCTCACATCAAAGGACAAAGTTATATATTACATAGGATGGTCTTCATCTTGTGAAATGTTGCCTTCGCCTGGGCAATTCTACCTTTGTTTTTTTTTAAATACACCTTTCATCTGATATTATTAATGTACTTAAATATTTGTATATTTTGGTTTGCTTCAAACTCTTACCATCTAATGGTATGTTGCATTCTGGAGGACATATATTTTTTAGTTTGATATCACCATTTCTTGAGTTATTCTGCTATTGAGACAGCCCTTTGTTGAGACTGTCTGTTTCAATAATAGGTTATAGGTTACTTTTCTAAGACAATGTGTTCCAACCTCCATAGCGCCCATTCAATTCTTCGAAAACACACGCCTTCAACCAATTCAAAGCATTGGTCTCATGCTCAGCCCCAACCACTAACTTTATTTTATTCATGAGTGTGAACTCGACATGATACCAAAACCAATTTGGCCTTTCACAATCGGATCATTTGCAGTAGAGTTGGAAGATATACACGCGAACAGCAGAGTTGGAATATATACACGAGAACAGCAGAGTTGGAAGATATACACAAGAATAGCAGAGTTGGAAGATATACACAAGAATAGCAGCGTTGGAAGATATACACAAGAAAAGCAGAGTTGGAAGATATCCACAAGAATAGCAGAGTTGGAAGATATACACAAGAACAGCAGCGTTGGAAGATATACACAAGAATAGCAGAGTTGGAAGATATACACGCGAACAGCAGAGTTGGAATATATACACGAGAACAGCAGAGTTGGAAGATATACACAAGAATAGCAGAGTTGGAAGATATACACAAGAATAGCAGCGTTGGAAGATATACACAAGAACAGCAGAGTTGGAAGATATCCACAAGAATAGCAGAGTTGGAAGATATACACAAGAACAGCAGAGTTGGAAGATATACACAAGAATAGCAGAGTTGGAAGATATCCACAAGAATAGCAGAGTTGGAAGATATACACAAGAATAGCAGAGTTGGAAGATATACACGAGAATAGAGAAATAATGAAATGTATACACCACGTATAGTAGCGCGGTGACAGTAGGAGGCTTGAAGATTGAGTTTAATCAAGTGCATATATATCGATGGCAAAAGACAAAGAAGAGTTTCCAGCTTAGCTCATGAACTATTGAGAACAAGAGACACGGAGATGATTCCACTTGATTTGTTTTGGGTTGTTTTTGAAAACGAATACGGACTACTTTAGATAATAAGATTAGGGTACGGTAGAGTGGTACAGTCAAATGACTTTAACAAGTCTTCCAGACAGGACTGATGAGAGGAACGGTCTTTTATATGGCATTATCATATGACTTCAACAATATTCCTTCAGATTGACTAACGATGGTAATTTGGGGCAATTTACTGATACAAACTAGTCCCATGACTGATTTGATAAAATGTATGAACCATATACGAGTTATGTATGATCCATATATGAGCCATGTATGAGCCACGTATGATCCATGTATGACTCATGTATGAGCTGTGTATGAATCATGTATGTTCCACGTATGAGCCAGAGCCATGTATGAGCCATGTATGAGACATGTATGAGACATGTGTGAACTATATATATATTCCATGTATGGGTCACGTATGATCCATGTATGAGTCGTGTATGAGACACGTATAAGTCATGTATGATCCATGTATGAACCACGTATGAGTCATGTATGAACCACGTATGAGTCATGTATGAACCACGTATGAGTCATGTATGAACCACGTATGAGTCATGTATGAACCACGTATGAGTCATGTATGAACCACGTATGAGTCATGTATGAACCACGTATGAGCCATGTATTAACCACGTATGAGTCATGTATGAACCACGTATGAGCCATGTATGAACCACGTATGAGTCATGTATGAACCACGTATGAGTCATGTATGATCCATGTATGAACCACGTATAAGTCATGTATGATCCATGTATGAACCACGTATGAGCCATGTATGAACCACGTATGAGTCATGTATGAACCACGTATGAGTCATGTATGAACCACGTATGCGCCATGTATGAACCACGTATGAGTCATGTATGAACCACGTATGAGCCATGTATGAACCACGTATGAGTCATGTATGAACCACGTATAAACCACGTATAAGTCATGTATGATCCATGTATGAACCACGTATGAGCCATGTATGAACCACGTATGAGTCATGTATGAACCACGTATGAGTCATGTATGAACCACGTATGAGCCATGTATGAACCACGTATGAGTCATGTATGAACCACGTATGAGCCATGCATGAACCACGTATGAGTCATGTATGAGTCGTGTATGAGACACGTATGAGTCATGTATGAACCACGTATGAGCCATGTATGAACCACGTATGAGTCATGTATGAACCACGTATGAGTCATGTATGAACCACGTATGAGTCATGTATGAACCACGTATGAGTCATGTATGAGTCGTGTATGAGACACGTATGAGTCATGTATGAGTCATGTATGAACCACGTATGAGCCATGTATGAACCACGTATGAGTCATGTATGAACCATGTATGAGTCATGTATGACCCACGTATGAGCCATGTATGAACCACGTATGAGTCATGTATGAACCACGTATGAGTCATGTATGAACCACGTATGAGTCATGTATGAGTCGTGTATGAGACACGTATGAGTCATGTATGAACCACGTATGATCCATGTATGAGTCGTGTATGAGACACGTATGAGTCATGTATGAGTCATGTATGAACCACGTATGAGCCATGTATGAACCACGTATGAGTCATGTATGAACCACGTATGAGTCATGTATAAGTCATATATAAGTCATGTATGCGTCATGTATGAGCCATGTATGATCAATGTATATGTATGAGTCATGTATGAGAAACGTATGAGTCATGTATGATGTATGTATGTCATATATGAGTCATGTATGGGTCATGTGTGAGTCATGTATGAGTCATGTATGAGTTATGTGTGAGCCACGTATGAGCCATGTATGAGCCACGCATGAGTCATGTACAAGCCACGTATGCGCCATGTATTAGCCATGTATGAGTGATGTATGCTCAATGTAGGAGTCATGTATGAGCCATGTATGATCCATGCATGTTCCATATATGTTCCACGTATGAGCCATATATAAATCATGTATAAGCCATGTATGAAGTATGTATGTTCCACGTATGAGTCATGTATGCGCCGTGTATGAGCCATGTATGAACCATGTATAAGCCACGTATGTTCCATGTATTAGGCACGTATGATCCATGTATGAGCCACGTATGAGCCACGTATGAGTCATGTGTGAGTTATACCATTTGTGTGGAAAATATGTAAATTATTAATCATATCAAATTGGTTAATATTTGAAATTATGACTAATTATTGTTATTGTGAATATATTGATTTCGATTTAACATATTAATACCTATATATCGTAAGTGATCCATAGTTTCATACTTGTGTTGTTTCATCTCTCTTGTGTATGTAGAGATTACAATAACGTCCAATGCAGAAAGATAGTTCTCTGCTATATTTGGTACAGCTATGATCAGAATTGT
Source organism: Meghimatium bilineatum (assembly GCA_034231615.1). Lineage (NCBI taxonomy): Eukaryota > Metazoa > Mollusca > Gastropoda > Stylommatophora > Philomycidae > Meghimatium > Meghimatium bilineatum. The sequence goes on from CM067298.1 coordinate 127,825,083, forward strand.
GCGCCTGTGTGTTTCTTGTTTTATCTTTTCACTTAGCACGTTATTGATTTCTCTTGTTGATGCAAGCACCTTTACTTGTGTTTGTTAGTCACACTGGTCAATTCTGAGCGACAGACTTCCAGGATATCGTGTCGATGTTGAAGTTCTTTAATTTTCTTTTAAAGAATCTTTTATTAAATTATATGTACATGATCTCCATCCCCACCGAAGAAGGATGTGTCGGGCCATTGGTGCAAATAAAACGGCGACATAAGTTATTTCCATTTTCTGGACTGCATTCTGCTGGAAATCTAATAGGGCCATGGTCCTGCTACAAGGGAGATCCAGCGGGAGTTTGAGAATGAACACTGAAGAAGAAGAAGATGATTCTCCATCAGTAGATGTTGAATGGTATGGATACTCTTGTTCCTTGTTGCCCTTTATTGAAACAGATTCCTTTTATGCCTTGTTGATACACAATCTCGTCACTGCAAGATCACCGAAATCCAAGAATAAATCTAACAGGCGATCGCTAAGCAACTACAATACTCTACAATATTCACCAATTCACAGATATTCACTTTTTACAGCAGCAACCGAATATTTCGATCACATTTCCACTTGTACACAGTGTTTAACATAAAGTAGCCCAAGTGATAGAAATTTATCGGGCAAAGAGGCAATGTTTACAACGAGGTTGCGTAACACGTTACGCCTTCCATTAGCTTCGATATCTTGTTGTGAATGGTTAATGTGTACATCCAAAACTCAAGCATAGTCGTAAAGAAAAATAGAGTGGTTCATCATAACCTTCAGCATTGAAATCAACTTAGAAATAGCACGCTTTTTATGAGATTCCTTCAATTCATATAACAAACCACAAACTATGGTTAAGATATAATTTCTTCAACACATTTCTTAAACAACAAACTATGGTTGAGTTAAGGTATAATTTCTTCAACAAATATATTAAACGAAAAACTATGGTTAAGCTAAGAGTAATTAATATTCTTCTTCGTTCGTTTGCCAAAATATGCCTATATCTCTATTTTTGTCTCCTTAGTAAATTTCACTATTTTTAAAGTAATTAATATGATTTTAAATGTTTTAATCGTTTACACACGGTAGTACACACAAAAGTATACTGTTTACGAACGATGTTACACACAAACACAGATTGTTTACACACGATGTTACACACGATGTTACACACGATGTTACACACAAACTTAGATTGTTCGAACCGTGCCGCCTTATGTCAAAATAAAGTAGATTGTCCGAACTGTATTGATCAAATTGCATATTGGAAATAATTTATAAGTCACTATGTATGAGCAAACAAAGTCGATTGAATGAACCGTGCTCTGAAAGTGGCAACCGCGTAGCGCATTGGTTAGAGCACTGGCTTTCACATATGCGTGGTCCAGGTTTCATTCCCCAGTTGAGACGGTAATGTTTTTTTCAGATCGCAACGACTCCAGGGTCGACTCAGACTTAATTGGATACCGGATTAATCTGGGAAGTAAAAACTGCAAGAGAGAGAAGATGGCTACCGCCCTCATATAGCACAGCCACTGAAATGTGTCATCGATAACATCTCACACTACGTTAATAAATGCTATCGGTTAATAAAAGCTATAGGTTAATAAACGCTATGGCTTAATAAATGCTATGGATTAACTTTTTTCTTTTTGCAGTCATTGATAAGGACCATCAAATATGGAGAAATAAAGTACATTAACAGAACTGTACGTTGGAAGTCATTTATAAGGACCACCATATATGGAGAAATAAAGTAGATTAACAGAACTGTACGTTGGAAGTCATTTATAAGGACCACCATATTTGGAGAAATAATGTAGATTAATATAACTGTACATTGGAAGTTATTGATAGGGACCATCATATTTGGAGAAAGAAAATAGATTAACAGAACTGTGCATTGGACTTCATTGATAAGAGCCACGATATATATCCAAATCAAGTAAATTTAGTAAATTGTATATTGAAAGTTATTTAGAAACTTTCTCAGAGTCTCAGAGGTACATGTCTCAGAGTCATGTATGGACAAACAGAGTAGATTGACTGAAGAATAGTTTCGATGTCCCTTCCACTTCACTGCAATGTTAAATATGCTATTGTGAAGAAATATTGACAATGTTTTAATGACATATAATTATGTAGTTACTAAATGCGATGCTAGTCCTCGCAGCACTTTGTCGTAGAAAGTTATAAAATAATGTAGCTAGATCTTATCCTTGCTAAAAGTCACTTCCCCTAGCTCATAGATATTGGTTATAACTTTGATAGTTTTAATTTTACCTCTTCCTATTCAGTTTTTTTGCATTATCATTTATTATTAAACTCGTTCCGACAGTTATGTTTTCATTTAATACTGCGATGTGATAGTAAGCAGTGCAGTACTTTATTTGTTTTGTGCTATATTTAGGTCTTGATAAAGGCCCTTTGAACGAAACGTGGTATGTGTTTTCGATTGTGATTCCAGTGATATAAAATAATTCATTACCCTGTGCCTTCAATTTTCGCTTACCCTAGCTCATCAAGATATAGTTACAGGTTAGCTGATACGAGCTGCACAGTCCTAAAAATGAACTTATTCTGAGGCATCGCGGGCTGATGATACAGTCCTCTGTTCATATCTCTTCACCGTACCCTGTCATCAAGAGCTTTGGCCTACGAATTAAGAATAACATCTCCCTTCTATACCCTCTTCTCCCTCGTTCTTGTCACAACAGAATAGCTCTCATACACGTTCATGCATGCTGATATAGTTGATTTTCCACTCTCTCTCTATATATTATTCAAAACCGTACTTCACAGCCTATACGACATAATAGTCATAACTAGTTTACGTCATTAACTCCGGCTGATACGACTATCTGATATATTTCCTAGATCACCATGCAAACATTCTGTAATAAGCTAATTAAAAACACGGATCGGTCATAACCGGACTCCTGTTATTTGAACACAAAGTAAACAAAACTTAATTCGTAATGTTTTTTTAAATTATTGTTTTGATTTTGTTTGTCACTATTTATTAGGGCTGTACCGGATTCAAAATTTTGAAATTTATGAAGTTGTATCCGGCCGTAGCCGGATTTACAAATAAAAAAATTAAAATTAAATAACGTACTACATCACTTGACGTAGGTGAGTGGAGTCACTCGACTGTTTATTACTGCAATTCATTACTATAGACATGACAATGATGCCTCATATTAAATCATTTAAATGTAAAATAATTATATTTACATTAGAATAAGTAATATTAAGTTCCATAAGTTCAAGATGAAACATAATACATAAGCACATAATGCTAATTTAGTAATTTTAATTTTTAGTTTTCAGTTTTTAGTTTTCACATTGTTTTCAGTTGGCAATTTGGCAGCTGAGTTACAACTCACAACAACAGTACATTGAACAGATTGAATTTATTGAAATAAATTCATTCAGTAATTTCACTATTTCAGTCAGTCAGTCTTCATTATGACTTTGAAGTTGAAATCTCAGAGTCAAGAAGGGACGAGTTGTATTTCAGGAAAATCAACATTTCCGCATTTTGTGGTACAATGCTAATACGGTGGTCAGTGATAATGTCTCCTGCAGTACTGAACAGCCTTTCCGATGGCACACTTCTAGGTGGTGGTGCAAGAAATGTCTGCGCCAGTCTAGCCATACTTGGAAATCTTTGCTTATTGGCATGCCACTATGAAACTGGATCTGACTGTCGAGTTTGAAGTGGCTCTGACAGGTACTGTGTCACCTCAGTGTTAATGCTGTTGCCTTCGGCACTTGCAGAACGATATGTTGTGGGATTTTCCTCGACAATTGTGTCAAAACAGCTCTATAGGCTGGACTCGTACTGTGTGGCACTGCTCACAGAAGTCAAAACACTAGTACTACTACTAGTAGCTGATGGATCCTGTGCACTGACTGTGTTTGCTGAATCAATAATGGAGTTAGCTGTTAACATCAGATGGACTAGTGCATCACTTCTGCCACGTTCGGAGAAGAAGCACAGCTTGAATCGACGATCCAGTAGTGTGGCACAGGTGTAAATACTGTTAGATTCAATGTCCGCAAATCCGCTGCTAACAGCTTCAAGCAGAGCTGCTTTCATAGTTTTGATCCCAGCATCACTACCTTCTTTCTGGAGGAAAGTCATGAGTGTTTTCACTAATGGGATCACAACTGATATAGATGCCTGAGCTGCACTTATTTCACGTGTGAGTTCTTCAAATGGTGCCAAAGTAGCTACCACATTTCTCCGTTACTGCCCACTGATGTACCGTTAGCCCAGTTACCGAATCAATTTCAACACAGTACAGGCTGATGCAGCGCCGTTGTTCTAACAGACGTCGTAGCATATAGAACGTTGAGTTCCATCGTGTTGTCACGTCCTCGATAAGCTGATATTGTTGTAGGTTTAATTCATTTTGAAGTTCATAAAAATAATTAGTTGCTGACGAAGAGTGTTTAAAATGTCCTTCCAGTACTGATGATGTCAGCAACATACTTTAGACTCAAAAGACCATCACGCTCACACAGCTGCAGTTGATGCCCCAAAGTTTGGCCACGTCCCATGCCTGTACAATTGACTGCTGGGTACTGCTGCTTGCTTTGTGCACACACCGATTCATCATAGATGTGGTTGCCACGACAATACACTGGCCTCCGGTGATGCTTTCTTTTCCATCATTTTGTCATAGCTTTTTCTGTGCATCGATCGCAAATGGGGTCTACATTGATGATGTTGAGAAGTCTTTGTGACGATCTGATCGTCCACGTGATAACTGTTTGTCACACAACTTACATATTACCTTGGCTGAATCATCGTCTTTAACCTTGAAGTAATCACAAACGGCGCTGTATGACTGATGCCATTTTATTTTATCGGCAAGACCACAGAAATTTACGAAAATTCGAAATATTCAAGTCCCACAAACTCATGAAGTAATGCACCATTAAAACTCAAAATGAATTTTTGTTTCTTAAAATTCTTATTTACATCAGCGAGAAATAGTAAACCAGAAAGTGCTACTGTGCTATTGCCTAAAATTCGGCTTGGCCTCATGAAACATGTACAGAAAATTCACGTGACTAGGCAACACAAATCCGGCATAAATCCGGCAAAATCTGACCGGAGCCGGAGCCGAAGCCGGATTTGTAAAAATGGCCGGATTCCGGATTTACCGGAGCCGGAGCCGAATCCGGTGCACCCCTACTATTTATATACTTGGAGTCGCATACCAAAGAAGCCAAGACCGACCACCGAATTGCACGGAAACAATAAAGAAAATCAGCCTTTCACGTCATGCTTACATTCTGTACATAAAATTAATGTTTATGTTGTTACATACAATTACATAATGAATATAAACTGATTGAGGAACCGTTGTACAACAAGGGATCATATAGAAGAGAGAACCCAGGAATGATAACAGAGAAAGGGAGAATATAGAAAGGATAACACAAGGAAGAATATAGAAAAAAATTACAGGGAAGGGAGACTCCAGAAGGGATTAAATATATGGGAGAATCAATAATACAAAACATAGGAGGGAGATTCTAGACGGGATAACATAGAAGCAAGAATCTAGACGGGATAACATAGACGGGAGAATGTAGAAGGAAAAACACAGAAGGGAGAATCTAGAAAGGATAATATAGATGCAAGAATCTAGAAGTGATAACATATAAGGAAGAATCGAGACAGGATAACATAGAAAGGATAATCTAAAAGGGATAACATAGAAGGGATAATCTAAAAGGGATAACAGACGGCAGCATCTAGAAGGGATAACATATAAGGGAGAATCGAGAACGTATAACACAGAAGGAATCTAGAAGGGATAACTTTGAAAGGGGAATCTAGAAGGGATAACTTTGAAAGGGGAATCTAGAAGGGATAACAAAGAAGGAAGAATCCAGAAGGAATAGCAAAGAAGGAGGAATCTTGAAGGGATAGCATGAAGGGGAGAACCTAGAAGACATAACACAGAGAAAAAAACATCCAACAGAGAAACTTGATAACAAATGGCAGAGTGTAAGAATAAGCATAACACTTAAAAAATGTTTCAAGTGTTTCTACATCATTTCCATCTTCATACACCTAGGTCTTCAGTCATATTTCCATCTTCATACACCTAGGTCTTCAGTCATATTTCCATCTTCAAACACCTTGGTCTTCAGTCATATTTCCATCTCCATACACCTAGGTCTTCAGTCATATTTCCATCTTCAAACACCTAGGTCTTCAGTCATATTTCCATCTTCAAACACCTTGGTCTTCAGTCATATTTCCATCTCCATACACCTAGGTCTTCAGTCATATTTCCATCTTCAAACACCTTGGTCTTCAGTCATATTTCCATCTCCATACACCTTGGTCTTCAGTCATATTTCCATCTCCATACACCTTGGTCTTCAGTCATATTTCCATCTTCAAACACCTTGGTCTTCAGTCATATTTCCATCTTCAAACACCTTGGTCTTCAGTCATATTTCCATCTCCATACACCTTGGTCTTCAGTCATATTTTCAGTCATATTTCCATCTTCATACACCTCTGACTTCAGTCATATTTCCATCTTTATAGACCTAGGTCTTCAGTCATATTTCCATCTTCATACACCTCGGTCTTCGGTCATATTGCCCAGCAATTTTAATCAATAGAAAAGTATTTCATTAATGCCTTGCATATATTTTTGTATCTCAGGAATGTTTTTCCTCTAAAGTTTTTTCCCTTCCAAAAGTTCGCCAATAAATATATGTTGTAATATACTACCATTGTTCACTCTTTGCATACGGCCCAGATAATTGCCTAATGCTCAGTATTCCAATTATTGATGGTAATTTTTCCCCTCTGTAGCACCTCTGTGTTTGTGATTTTATGCTGGCATTTAACGTTCATAATAAGTAGTATTTATGGCTATGTTTATGTGTGATATTTTGCAGGTATCCTTGAAGATATACGTCGAAGGCAAGCATCTATTGAGACAGAAAGCAGAGGTAAGTCAGACTTTTCTTACCAGAATATATCTCTAGTGCTCTGACTGTTCTTACAAGATTATATCTCTAGTGCTCTGATTGTTCTTACAAGGTTATCGCTAGTGCTCTTATTGTTCTTACAAGATTATATCTCTAGTGCTCTGATTGTTCTTACAAGATTATATCTCTAGTGCTCTGACCGTTCTTACAAGATTATATCTCTAGTGCTCTGACTGTTCTTACAAGATTATATCTCTAGTGCTCTGCCTGAGCACAAATTGAATTTATCTGTTTTGATCTACATAAATTACGAGCCATGAAGCCTTTGTTGCCTATTTTCAACATGAGATTTGAAATTGTAAATATAATACAATTTGGTTGAAAAATGACTTTGCATTACGAAATTCTTTCAATCGTGTTAAAATTGTACCAAGAACTCTTAAATTAACATAATATTAACCTCTGGAAATGATGGGGGTGTGGGGTTGTCCACAAAGTCCGTCACCGGTCATTTTTCATTTTTTTGACCGACTACCATCCTTGTCAACAACTGTCAAGAATTCAGTGATCCCACCCCCTAATTAAATAATTTTATTTTAGGCCGATATTTCACATTCAAGTAAGTTAATTGGTGTATTAAAAACCCAGTATTGTTGACGTCAATTTTAATGAAAATTCCACCCTACTCTCTCTTGTCAAAGGCTGTTAACCTTATTCAGATTCCCGCCCCCTAATTGCTGCTACAATTTATGGATATCCCCTAGTTTCATGCTGGGTTTTTGTAAAAATAATATCAATTTAAGTGTCATCTTGAAAGTGTCGTTTGATTTGAAGCCATGGAACACGCCCTCATATGGGTAGCAATTATTTCTGACATTATTTGTGTGGTGTTTTCATAAGTGGCCAATTTATAGCAATGGTCTTCTACCATATACAAGAAGTGACTCATGTCATCAACCATAATCATATTTCCTCTGTGATTTCATCAGATCTCAGAAATAGCTATCATGGACCATGTGTTGTTTGATAATTATATATTTAGACTCAGCAGGTTCTAATTACTAAATGAACGGTCTGTGTGGAAAATTGTCTGTGTCTGGAATTGAGCCAGCTGTCTTTGCCGGCTGAGTTCTGTACCTCTCAACCACAGAGCCACAAACTCTCCACCGCCAAGCGGAGATCATATGCGATTAATAAAGGGAACAAGCTGGCGTTGTTTGGATAATTAAACAAAATTCATTTTCTAAAACTATTCTGCAAGGAATGGTTGAGGGTTGAAGGAGAAGAGATAACGAAGGAAATATTGAACCGACAGCATTAAAGAATAGCATCCGAATGGCTGAAAACAAAAGTATATGAATGTATTTTACTGCTTATGTCATCACACTCAACACTTTGATGTGTTATGAGTCTTATTACTATTATTATTGTATGTGCTAAACAGTACGTGACCATTTGTTGTGTATTTATATGTGCATACTCAGAGAACAATGACTGGTTGGTTGATGGTTAGGACATTGATGTCTCCTAATGGATGTGCACGTCTAACTACTGATGTAAGCCCATGAGAGGGAATTGTCCAGGCATATTGGTTAACTATTTATCCTGTACTCAAGAGGTCAGGGGTTCGATCTCGTGCTGTCACAGCTATACAGGTTATCCAGTGCGCAGCTTCCAGTTCTACTGGAAATATCAAATCACAATAGCTTTTGGGTCGATCTAGCCTAAGTGAATTGGGTACCAAATCTTCTGGGAAGGTAAAAGTTACTGACATGATGCTGACCACATGATCCTATATACGCGAAGGGCTAATGAAAAATGCCGGACTAATACTGTATTTCCCAAGCACCTCTTGGTGTGAAACATGAAAACTCGTACTATCCTTCGAAGCTATGGAGGTCTGGTACCTGTGGTACACTAACAGGTTGCGTGCGCTTCTTTGAGAGAGGCGGTGCATATATGGAAAAGCCCAAGTACTATGAAGTCAATCATTTACATCTATTGAACCTGTAAAAAGCAAAAACGAGTACGTCAGAGCGTGACCTTCAGATATATAAAACCTACTGACTAGCGTCTTCTTAAGGACTCATTTGAATCTTTCCGCGATTTACATTGGGCAATATGGTTATAATGTGTGTAATAGCAAATGAAAATCAAAGGAATAATCAAGTGTCATACAATAGCTCAGAGGATTGTTTGTCTGTTGGGAAGGACCTTAAATATTTCTGATTGCCGCGGAACCGCAAATGTCTGTCAATGTACTTTTTTAAAATTATAAATGTAAAGAGTCATAATATTTCTTCAAGTCATCGCAAAACTTTATGAGATGACCCCAGGGGTAATCGGACAACACTTTAAGAACCGCTGCTATAAGCAAAATACAAAATTAATGGCGCACATTATACTATTTTTAGTCAACTCATGTTAATGATATTTTCCCGAAACGTCACTGTGGAGTACACAACTTTCTCAGCAGAAAGTATCCCATGCTGGTTAGGGTAGGAGATCCAACATGTCCACATCTTTCTGCTAGTGTTAGCTATACATTTCAATGTCACAACTTTTGCTTTCACCAGACAGTCTAGAATATTTTCATTACTTAATGTTTTCCTGTGAAGAAGTGCAGGGAGGTTTTCTATGGTCTGTGGAAATAAAGGCCGCTTTGCCATAGCTGATGCCGCGACATGTACAGGAAGGATTTTGATATATTATAGAATATTATACCTAGAATATTATACTCTCTGTAACACCCATGCAACTCTACAAGGAAGATTTTTTTTTTAAATATGGTGTTAGAATATTCTAAATACCAAATATCCTTGCTGTGTCAAACTATGCTCATGGTGACTGCTGTGTTAAAATATGTTCATGGTGACTGCTGTGTTAACATATGCTCATGGTGGCTGCTGTGTCAAAATATGTTCATGGTGACAGCTGTGTCAAAATATGCTCATGGTGGCTGCTGTGTCAAAATATGTTCATGGTGACTGCTGTGTTAAAATATGTTCATGGTGACTGCTGTGTCAAAATATGCTCATGGTGGCTGCTGTGTCAAAATATGTTCATGGTGACTGCTGTGTTAAAATATGTTCATGGTGACTGCTGTGTTAACATATGTTCATGGTGGCTGCTGTGTCAAAATATGTTCATGGTGACTGCTGTGTTAAAATATGTTCATGGTGACTGGCCTATCAGGATGTGACCATTGTCACTGCAGTATCATGATGTGTATGAGTAGCTTTCTGTGTATTTTAGCCTCATGTATATCCTTTTCTTTGCTGGTTGTAGCTGCCCATGAAGCTCATAACATTCTTCTGTGAAACCACATCTTCGTAACCTCAGGTGTTATTCTTAGTTCCGTCTATCCAGAACCGTGCCATACTACAATGCAGATAGAAGGCCGCATTAGGCAGCACATATCAAAATACATTGTCTGGGCGGCATTTCGAAGAAAAACCTTTTAAGGAGCGACATTTCAAAGACATGCATCTTACTGAAAAATTCTACTGTACGATCCTGTGTCTATCTGTTCTCCTTTCTCTTCTGTTGCTCTTAGGAGTCGAAATATTGAATAATATTTTCGGAATACATCACGTTTGATCACTTGATATGCAGTTATATTGTAACTCCACAGGACGCCGGTAACTCCTTCAATCCTCCTTCTTCTTGGTCTTTCATTACATCTTGTTGTTTCCATTCTCATGTTCTGTGCTCTTGCTGCTGGTCAACATGCATTCCTTCTTATTAAGTAGCACAATCATGTCAGTATTTCTTTTCCATATGTTTTACCGCAGATTTTGTTCCAACTTGAATTCAAGCGAGTTGATAACGTGAGAACTAAAATATGGCCCCAAGAGACAGATCTGAAGGTGAAGCTGTGGGGCAACCGTGAGGACCTCCTACTGACGACTGAATTCATGGAGGCGGCCCACCTTCCTGTATAGACTTATGAGCATAGGAAACTGATCGCAGAAGAAGAAGAAGAATTCAAGCGAGTTGAATTAACTAAAAGTAACATGTCATAACACAAGTAAATAGAGAATAAACTAAAAGTAACATGTCATAACATAAACAAACAGATAATAAACTAAATGTAGCATGTCATAACACAAGTAAACAGAAAATAAACATATAGTGAGCATCCTGTTATTCTTCTTCTGCGTTCGCTCTTTGAAAACAAACACGAAATATTTTGTGGTTTCAGCCGGGAAGACTGAATCATGTCGTGTTGCAAGTTTCTCAGCTAGCTGCATTATTTGCGCCTTTTGTTCAACTCATCCTATTTCGACATGATCATCGTATATCTGATGTGTACACTTGCAGGATGTATTTCGTCAGTTATACAGTCCTGTGGCTCATTGAGGTTTATGATTCTCATATGATGAATTTGACATTTTTCTCGTGGTTACTTTAAGTATGCCTGCTGTGGACAGCCAATGAAAATCACGAGAAAAGTCAAATGATTCACTTTAGAAGGATGATTCCCCAATTAAGCATACATGTTTTATATTATCGATGGTCTCGCGTGCAGACTCACATACAGATCAACATAAACACATCGCTACAACCGCCACCATCATTAGCATCTTCACCACTACCAACGATAACCACCATCTACATCTTCACTTTTACCACGAACATCAACATCATCCTTATCATCATCATCACCACCACCACCACTACAATCACCATCATATACCTGTCTGATGCAGCTGTTTCCCAAATTTGAGTCTTTTTCTCTCACACCACACACACCAATTCTACTGCCCATTACTTTCAACATTGATTATCCAATTATCTGGCAATCTTAGGTTGATCAAATTTTTTGTAATGGTCATACCCCTGACGTTGCTAAAAGTGTACTAACATTGTTGAATTAGTCAGTCCGACCATAATACTTTAATGTCCTGACTCTAGTCCCAATTACTGTCAATGGCAGACCTCCATTTCTCAGGATAAGAGTAAAATCAAATACCCGAAGCGTTTTACCTCTGAGTTACCAGTTTTATCCGAATATAATAATTTTACCTCTGAATTACTAGTTTTACCCGAATATAATAATTTTACCTCTGAATTACTAGTTTTACCCGAATAGAATAATTTTACCTCTGAATTACCAGTTTTACCCGAATAGAATAATTTTTTTTCAAGTTATGAGAACCAGAACAGAAAATCACGATCCTACAGAACTAATAAATGACAGAGAAGGTAATCCAATTTCAAATAATTAATATAACCTGATGGGGTCTTTGTTACCTCTAATATTTTATGGTAGTGTGTCCTGATATAACCTAATTGGACTTTGTCCGCTGGTTGAAAGGGGCACGCATCTCCAAAAGAGAGGCAAACTCATTAACTACCAACTACCTACCCATTTCAAATAAGCAAAGAGCATTAAAAAGATGGAAAGAATACTTTTCTGAGTTACTAAATACAACACCAAGCATTAATACAGCAAAAAAACCATAAAGAGTTGTAATGAACAAGAGCAAAATATTCTCATAGAGGAAATTGCCGTGGTCATAAAAAAGGCAAAAAAATAACAAAGCTCCATGGATAGATAACATACCACTAGAAATTATAAGAGCAGCAGGAGAAACAGGATTATATTGGCTACACAGAATGTTTAACACGGCGTGGAGGCAACAGAAGACACCAACAGACTGGAGAAAAGCTATCATAGTGCCAATATGGAAAAGGAAAGGCAGCAAAAGAGACTGTAACAGTACAGGGGAATTTCCTTGTTAAGCCATGCAGGAAAACTATATGCAAAAATAGTAGAGAAAAGACTGAGACCTGTAATAGAACAACAACTTAGCAATACACAAATGGGTTTTAGAAGAAACAGAGGATGTACTGATGCAATATTTATTCTGAAACAGTTGGCAGAGAAGTCAATAGAATACAACCAAAATTTATACATATCCTTCATAGATCAAGAGAAAGCATTTGACCGAGTAAACAGAGAAAAACTATGGGAAACATTAAAAATGTATGGAGTATGCCAATATTTAATTAACGTTTGTAGAAGTCTCTATAACAACAGCAGTTGCACTATAAGAACAGCTGCAGGCTACACAGAGGACTTTGTGATTAGCACAGGAGTAAAGCAGGGATGTGTATTATCCCCACTACTTTTTATTACATACATGGACCATATAAACAAAACAGCAAATTCTAATGAAGCAAATGAACTGCTTTTTGCAGATGACCAGGTTTTATTCCACAACAGCATTAAAAACCTGCAAGACCACCTAAACACAATAGACACAGCAGGCAAGCAATTTGGAATGAAAATCAACATAGACAAAACAGAAGTAATGAATATTGCAAGAGAAAAGGAGAACATCAACATAAAGATAAATAATAAACAACTAAAACAAGTAGATGAATCCAAATTTCTGGGCAGCACATTGAGATATGACAACAAACAAGAAGCAGAAATAAACGCAAGATGTAATAAGGCCTGTCAGATCATTGGTCAATTAACACCTTTACTAAGAAACAAAGATATTACACTAGAAACAAAGAAAGCGCTTTTCAACACCATTTTCTTACCAACATTGTGTTATCAGTGTCAAACTTGGACATTAGATTCTAGAACAATACATAAGATTAACACCACTGAAATGAAATGTGTGAGACGTATGATTGCAGTTAGCTTGAGAGACAAAATAAGGAATGAAGCACTAAGGAAACAATTAGGGATCAAACCAACATTAGAATACATACAGAAATAACAAGTTAAATGGTACGGCCACATAACCAGACAGAAAGAGCAAAGTATTATCCAAAAAACACTTAACAAACGATACGAAAACAGGAGACCTATTGGACACCCTCGTAAAAGGTGGATAGATAGTGTATTAGAGACACTCGGAAATATAACAGCAGAGGAGGCAAATACAAGGGCAAAAGACCGTACACTCACTCTCCCCTCAACACCGAAAGGTACATGAGGACAGAAAGAAGAAGAATAATTTTCCTCTGAATTACTAGTTTTACCCGAATAGAATAATATTACCTCTGAATTACTAGTTTTACCCGAATATAATAATTTTACCTTTGGTTGGTTGGTTGGTTGGTTGCTGATCCAGCGGTCCATGGGCTCATGCCCTTTGACCCAATGCCATTGTGTGATATATGCATGTGTTTGTGAGTTGTTGTTTTGTTCCATATAATGTGTTAATTTTACCTCTGAATTACCAGTTTTACCAGAATAGAATAATTTTCCTCTGAATTACTAGTTTTACCCGAATAGAATAATATTACCTCTGAATTACTAGTTTTACCCGAATAGAATAATTTTATCTCTGAATTACCAGTTTTACCCGAATAGAATAATTTTACCTCTGAATTACCAGTTTTACCCGAATAGAATAATTTTACCTCTGAATTACCAGTTTTACCCGAATAGAATTATTTTACCTCTGAATTTCTAGTTTTACCCGAATAGAATAATTTGTACCTCTGAATTACCAGTTTTACCCGAATAGAATAATTTTACCTCTGAATTACTAGTTTTACCCGAATAGAATAATTTGTACCTCTGAATTACTAGTTTTACCCGAATAGAATAATTTTACCTCTGCTTTTGCCATCCAAGACTTTCTGAGTATGATTCATTGTCCTTTTGTCTCATCTAGAATTTGGTGTAAGTGGTAGTGGTCATTTTTGACTACATTACGGTATGTTCCTACTTGCACCACTAGATACCCTACCGTAACATGCTGGGCAAATCTAACAAGAAAACTGTTTCATTTCCCAATGCCACTTTCTCCATCGATGAGGCCTTTACATGTGAATCCCGTAATATCATTTACGTGATCATATGTAAACACTGCGGCAAACAGTACATCGGGGAAACCGGCTACGATTGAGCGATCGCTTTTGTAACCATCTTCATGCCATCAAGCACAGAACACCCACTCCTGTGGCCACACACTTCAACGGCAATGGTCATCATTGTGCTATTGATATTCAGGTCACCGCCATCAGATCTTGCACCACCAATGAAAGATCTAGGTATGCTCTAGAAAATCATCTCATTTTTGAATTGGGTACACTCAAACCTTTTGGACTCTATTCCGGTCACTCTTTTGTCTAGTACCGGGTTGATGAGGTCTTGGTCTACATTCATTATGTTCCGTCATTTACTCATCTTTTTGTTCGTTTCGTTCCAGGTCTCTAATTACTCCACCTATCCTCTTTTTTGACTTTCTGAATCATGTGATTGAATCACTTAGTATGCAGGCATGGAAAGCAGCTTGTTAATCCAGCAAGTTTGTCTGCGTTACGGCAAATACCCTGAGAAAAGCTACTTAGGCGGATCTCGGTCAGTACACGATGCTCCGTTGCACAGCGCTTAAGAAATGTTTAACCAACAAGATAGAGGGAACATTAACAAACGCACAAGTCATCAATATGAGGAAACTACGTGAAACGTAACAACAATTGTACTTACGTAAAACACAGGTTAATATAATCGCTTCACTCAGACACGACGGACTATAATTAAAACTAGTGGGTAATGATATGCACACAAGAAAACATACAAATTGCAATACGCAAAATATATTCAACGTTTCAACCAAAAGGTCTTTATCAAGAAATGCACAAAACATCAACAGACGACGAATGGAAATTATTACGACACACAAACGTATTTAACGGAAATATGGAAATGATATGACGGAAGGACAGGAAAACGAAAATATATGTGGAAAAGAAAAGAAATATATATTTACATATATTTACGTTTATATGTACTTTCTGACCTTCCGGCATCTCATTTCCATATTTCCGTTGGATGTTGTGATAATTTTTCCATTCGTCGTCTTTTGATGTTTTGTTTGTGTCTTGATAAAGACATTTTGGTTGAAACGTTGAATGTGATTTGTGTATTGTATTTTTTATGATTTCTTGTGTGCCCACCATTGCCCATCATTGCCCATCATCACCTACATTTTAGCTATAGTCTGTCGTGTCTCATTGAAGCGATATATAAACCTGTGTTTTACGTAAGTCTAATTGTGAAAAACTAACGAGAAACTCAGGGCCGTGATGGGGATATCTCTAATACATTCTAACACTAATGTTGAATTCTGTCTAATCTATTCTCGTGCGTCTGTGACAGTGTGCGCAGACCGAGGACACAATCGATGACATATAACACTAGTGTTTTCAGCAGTAGAGGGAGTGCCCATTGTTGCTGGTCGTGATGACCGAGATAGCACGAATTTCACTCTTTGCTTTTCAAAGTATATTTTCAATATGTTTGCTGGCTGAGAGAGAGAGAGAGAGAGAGAGAGAGAGAGAGAGATAGGTTTCTGTCGAAACGTATCCCTCATCATCAGGTAGCATATGCTGAACATGATGTAGCAGTGATCACAGTCTATGGAAACCTCTGTCTATCTTGAGCCAGTCCTGCTTCCGTTACAATCAAAATTAGGGTCTTCTTTAGGCCGTCATGTCGTTTGATACGGTCAGAATGTATTCGTTTTCTGAAAAGAACCATGTTGTTTAGCCTGTTTTCTGGTACACTCATTTCTCTCAGGATGGCTACATTGGTGATCTTTTTGGTCCATGGTATTCTATGAGTTTTTCTGTAACATTTTGTTTCAAATACTGCTATTTTATTTTTCGCTTTATTGGTGATTGTCCAAGATTTACACCCATATATAGCTACTGGGAATATGCAAGAAATGTATATATTTCAGATATATATCTCTAGATATTTTAATTCATGTTCTCTATCGATAATGGAGTCCATACAACTGACAGTTGGTATTGTGTAAGTGAATAGCTTGTTATTCAGATAATGGAGACCATATAACTGATATGACAATTGTGGCTGTGACTAGCTTGTTATTCAGGGAACTCCAGATGACATTTGCCTTTGGTGGATTAATAACAGCATTATCGCAGTAATGCACACCATAATCACAGTTGGTCTAATTCACTCTGTACATTAGCAGCGATATCAGTTCTGATACTGTCTACTTTGTATAGCTGAATATCATTAGCATATGTGAAACACATATATGGCATGTTTCTAAGAGTTTGTGAATTGGAAGAATATATATATAGGGCACGTTTCTAAGAGTTTGTGAATTGGAAGAATATATATATAGGGCACGTTTCTAAGAGTTTGTGAATTGGAAGAATATATATATAGGGCACGTTTCTAAGAGTTTGTGAATTGGAAGAATATATATACAGGGCACGTTTCTAAGAGTTTGTGAATTGGAAGAATATATATAGGGCACGTTTCTAAGAGTTTGTGAATTGGAAGAATATATATAGGGCACGTTTCTAAGAGTTTGTGAATTGGAAGAATATATATAGGGCACGTTTCTAAGAGTTTGTGAATTGGAAGAATATATATAGGGCACGTTTCTAAGAGTTTGTGAATTGGAAGAATATATATAGGGCACGTTTCTAAGAGTTTGTGAATTGGAAGAATATATATATGGCACGTTGCCCATAGTGTGGGAATTGGAAGAAGTTGGCAAAGGCAGTGAATGATGGAGGTCGACAAAACAATCTCTGACAGAAGTAGTAATACAATTGTGGAAAGAGTGTAAGGAATGCACTGGTGCCAGGACAGAGGTGACAGTACAAGAACTTGTCCAGATGCACTCATAAAAGCAAGACAAAATCTTATATACAGATGTCTCAGCCAACAGAGAAACCAATAAATTATGATGGTGTTATGTTGTCTACAAAAGTGGAAAAAAGTGCTTGAAAAATCGTCTGCTTGAAAATCGGTGTTTTACGTAAGTCTAATTGAGCAAATCTAAATCACTACAAAATCACTACAAAATCGGGCATGAAAATGAAAATAAAAGTGGCGACAGCGGCACTAGGTTGATGAATAAAAATGAAAATAAAAGTGGTGACAGTGGCACTAGGTTGGTTACTGAAATATAAATTCACACGGTTATAGTATCTGTCTTCCAGAGCACGATGCATAAGACGGAAAGGAGCATATTAAGAAAGCATTTGGTCAAGTTATTGAAAAATCTAGATTGGCCAAACTGTTACATAGACATACCGTCCTGGTCATGCGGGGGTCAGAGGCAACTAAAGGCAGACTCATAGGTGAGCAATTTTGTGGT
Source organism: Meghimatium bilineatum (assembly GCA_034231615.1). Lineage (NCBI taxonomy): Eukaryota > Metazoa > Mollusca > Gastropoda > Stylommatophora > Philomycidae > Meghimatium > Meghimatium bilineatum. Next base: position 127,843,196 of record CM067298.1, read on the forward strand.
TGATGGCAGAGTACGGAAGAGTGATAGTACCGACTTAATAGGAGTGGTCACTGATTTACCACAGAGAGAAGAAGACGCTGCAGGAGGTGATAGTGTGCGCGTGCACAGAATGACAGATATGGATAACCAGGGGTGAGGTGTGTCCTTTCTGGAAAGCTACGAAGATCACATAATCAACATCTGTTTTGAACTTAGAATCTTATATTTCTCGGATGGCTGCGGGAACGGAGAGTGGAGCACTTATGGGAATGTCCGGTGTTGCATGATACTGGTTTCTAATCGATAATCAAGTTTCTCTACCAGAGCCATAGAAGAGTCGTCTCGTCTCGCACGTTACTGCGAGAGCCATAGAAGAGTCGTCTCGTCTCGCACGTTACTGCGAGAGCCATAGAAGAGTCGTCTCGTCTCGCATGTTACTGCGAGAGCCATAGAAGAGTCGTCTCGCACGTTACTGCGAGAGCCATAGAAGAGTCGTCTCGCACGTTACTGCGAGAGCCATAGAAGAGTCGTCTCGCACGTTACTGCGAGAGCCATAGAAGAGTCGTCTCGCACGTTACTGCGAGAGCCATAGAAGAGTCGTCTCGTCTCGCACGTTACTGCGAGAGCCATAGAAGAGTCGTCTCGCACGTTACTGCGAGAGCCATAGAAGAGTCGTCTCGCACGTTACTGCGAGAGCCATAGAAGAGTCGTCTCGCACGTTACTGCGAGAGCCATAGAAGAGTCGTCTCGCACGTTACTGCGAGAGCCATAGAAGAGTCGTCTCGTCTCGCACGTTACTGCGAGAGCCATAGAAGAGTCGTCTCGCACGTTACTGCGAGAGCCATAGAAGAGTCGTCTCGCACGTTACTGCGAGAGCCATAGAAGAGTCGTCTCGCACGTTACTGCGAGAGCCATAGAAGAGTCGTCTCGTCTCGCACGTTACTGCGAGAGCCATAGAAGAGTCGTCTCGCACGTTACTGCGAGAGCCATAGAAGAGTCGTCTCGCACGTTACTGCGAGAGCCATAGAAGAGTCGTCTCGCACGTTACTGCGAGAGCCATAGAAGAGTCGTCTCGTCTCGCACGTTACTGCGAGAGCCATAGAAGAGTCGTCTCGTCTCGCACGTTACTGCGAGAGCCATAGAAGAGTCGTCTCGCACGTTACTGCGAGAGCCATGGAAGTGTCGTCTCATTCTCGTACGTTACTACGAGAACCATAGAAACGTCGTCTCGTTCTAGCACGTTACTGCGAGAGCCATAGAAACGTCGTCTCGCTCTCGTACGTTACTACCGGAACTGACCTATTCCTTAAGAAGGATGATCCCTAATTCTAATTTCTTACTATAGCCATATTTTTTACTATTTACACCCACAGCATTCCAGTGCATTATTGTAAGTGGTGTCTCATTGGTTGCTAAAATGTGTTGGTCAGTGATATTACTCTTGTGCCTCCTGGCTCCACAAGGCAATAGAAAAAACCTCCGGTCGTATGGAGTGGACCCTTTCGAGGTATAGGGCCCGGTGCAACTTCTGCCTGATGAGTCGTCACAGGGCTAGCACCATAACGGGGTAATACAGATATAGACATTCATGTGCAATAGCGCATGACATTCTGGTTATTGCGGTGCACCCCCTGGCCAAATGTCGCAGACTTCAGCACCTTTACTTGCTAGACAAGACTGTGGTCCTGCCCAAATGTGGGAGGGTCCAGCCAGTCTTAGTTTCCAGGCTCTGCTGGCTGGACTAAGCCCTCATCTCCTCGGCGAAAAACTGGCCTCGATGGGGGATTTCTGTTAAACGCCAGCAATCTAATAAAAGATTAATCACGTGTCAGGGATGACCCAATCAACTGGAAATATATGGGCTGCGATAGCACAGAGTACGTGATAGTATGAACGGAAATAATTAAATTCAAGTGTTACCAACATTAAAAATTACAAACTAACAATGAATTGAAATGATGAAATGATAAATTACGTTTCGACTAAAATGTCTTCATCAGGATGCCTGTTCCTTATTTTCGTTGATAAATGCACTTCAGTTAAAACTTTGTCCTTGAATAACGTTGGTAATTATATCGTTTTTACTATTGTTAACACCAGGTACTTTTCCATTCAACATACAGTTTATTCAATTATAACAATCTTGGTCACTGAATTCTTTTCGTTCTGTTTCAACAACAAGTAACCAAATGATTTCTTATAGCATAAACATAATTTAAAAAGGGGGGGGGGGGATTACGTTTAAGATTTATCCAGGAAATATTGATAAATATATGAGATTTATCAGGCAATATTGATAAATATATGAGATTTATCCAGGAAATATTGATAAATATAACAGATGTATACAGGAGATATTGACAAATCTATGAGATTTATCCAGGAAATATTGATAAATATATCAGATTTATCAAGGGAATATTGATAAATATATGAGATTTATCCAAGGAAATATTGATAAATATTTCAGATGTATCCAGGAAATATTGATAAATCTATGAGATTTATCCAGGAAATATGGATAAATATATGAGATTTATCCAGGAAATATTGATAAATATATCCGCTTTATCCAGGGAATATTGATAAATATATGAGATTTATCCAGGAAATTGATAAATCTAAGAGATTTATCCAGGAAATATGGATAAATATATCAAATGTATCCAGGAAATATTGATAAATATATGAGTTATCCCGGAAATATTGATAAATATTTTCTATGTACTGACATAACTAACACGCGGGAGAGAAATATTTATACACGATTCGATAATATACATACAAGACATTTAACGGCAGAAAATCGTCACGTGTAGCAGAGTTGATAACTGTGTTTATCTTCAAAGATTTGGTATTTTGACTACAATTTAAAAGTAACTATTGATTTTCGGTTGTCACGGAATGTTTACGATGGGACGTTAAATATTCAGTGTAAAAGTTGCAAGTTTATTTCTGGGAATCACTAAGCGATCAGTTCACAACTATACCATTTATTTCTGGGAATCACTAAGCGATCAGTTCACAACTATACCATTTATTTCTAGAAATCATTAAGTGATCAGCTATAACTATACAATTTATTTCGAATGTTATATGTACCTGGCAATAGAGAAGGAATGTTATATGTACCTGGCAATAGAGAACGAATGTTATTCGTACCTGGCAATAGAGAACGAATGTTATATGTACCTGGCAATAGAGAACGAATGTTATATGTACCTGGCAATAGAGAACAAATGTTATATGTACCTGGCAATAGAGAACGAGTGTTATATGTACCTGGCAATAGAGAACGAATGTTATATGTACCTGGCAATAGAGAACGAATGTTATATGTACCTGGCAATAGAGAACGAATGTTATATGTACCTGGCAATAGAGAACGAATGTTATATGTACCTGGCAATAGAGAACGAATGTTATATGTACCTGGCAATAGAGAACGAATGTTATATGTACCTGGCAATAGAGAACGAATGTTATATGTACCTGGCAATAGAGAACGAATGTTATATGTACCTGGCAATAGAGAACGAATGTTATATGTACCTGGCAATAGAGAACGAATGTTATATGTACCTGGCAATAGAGAACGAATGTTATATGTACCTGGCAATAGAGAACGAATGTTATATGTACCTGGCAATAGAGAACGAATGTTATATGTACCTGGCAATAGAGAACGAATGTTATATGTACCTGGCAATAGAGAACGAATGTTATATGTACCTGGCAATAGAGAACGAATGTTATATGTACCTGGCAATCGAGAACGAATGTTATATGTACCTGGCAATAGAGAACGAATGTTATATGTACCTGGCAATAGAGAACGAATGTTATATGTACCTGGCAATAGAGAACGAATGTTATATGTACCTGGCAATAGAGAACGAATGTTATATGTACCTGGCAATAGAGATTGTAATTTTCAAGACGTAAACTTTAGAAATCTATTTAATAATTTCAAGATATGATCTTTAGATGTCTCTTCCATACTTGCAAGACCTCCATAGATCTCTTTTATACTATCTAGACGTGATCTCACAAAATATGCCACGTTTGTTCCATTTGATATTTATTAGTTTACGCAAAAATGAACTATAAACTAGTTCTACCGGTAATGGGAAAATCTGAACTAATTCTACAGTCACGGAAAACATGTTACGGATAACTATTCGATTATGTTTGTTTCTTTATTTTTTGCGTTCGCTCCATTGTAACCATCACGGATATCCGTGTGATTTCTGTCGGGAGCGTGATTACGTTGTGCCACCGTTATGCGCATTGTAGGCCTAGCACATCCGATTTCGGCATGCCTTGGCAATTCGGGTGGGCTACCCTAGCCTGTGACAGCCTCCATATCTGTCTACAGACACGCGTGTATGTAGTGACTCTTCGCCCAGACGATTTTTGCTCTCATCTGTCTCGCACGAGATGTTCCTCCGTCTATGAATTTGCCTCGTGTAATTGGACGTACTGTGCGTACTGTAATTGGACGCCCATCGGGTACTCAACCGTTTCTCCTCCGTGAGCCTGGTTTCTTAAGGGGAAGAACTCAACAGAAGAGTTGGACCCTGGCTATTTCGCCCTCTTAGCCGAGGTGTTATTCACCGATATCGTGTACCCCTTGTCCAAGTTCGAGTCTCACACCACGCGTTTGAGAGCAAGGCGTTCTCGAGCTGAGCGACCGTGTCCCAATAGCGCCTAAGCCCACCAGGTACTGAACCCTTTCTCTGCAAGTGTATTTCCAGTATAGGAAAACCTGACAGTAGAGTTGGGCCAGGGCTCAAATCGTTGTCACTTTTGTGCCTGAGCCCATCGGGTACGGAACCCTTTTTTTCTGCAAGTGTATTTCCGGTATAGGAAAACTTGACAGTAGAGTTGGGCCATGACTGCCATCGTAGTCCCTTTCTTGCCTAAGCCCACCGGGTACGGAACCCTTTCTCTTCGCGAGCATATTTCCGGTTTAGGAAGGCTCGACGTTAGAGTTGGGTGAGGTCTTCTTTCTTTTCCGAACGCCAATGATTGGGTCTGGGTCTCTGCCTGTAAGGAGCACAGGTATCTAGAAGCTCGTCTCGAGCTGACGGAGCTTGTAGTTCTCCTTTTCTAGGAATTTTTCACTTTCTATTTGCAGTTCGCGCTGCCCTCTAGCGCTGTTCTGCCCTTCATTTTTTTTCATTGTACTCAGTATTAAATCTATTTGTCTCTCGTCAAGCATCTACCTTTACGTGCATTTTACATTAGCCGATCCTCCAATGTTCGGACTGGACTGACTAGCTTCACTGTATGTCGACAGTGTCGCTATATGTGGTGATGCTGGTGGTGTCGGAGATATTGTCTGTCTCTTAAGCAGTCAAATCTCTTTCCATCTGCTACCTCCACATTCTCGGACACGATCACCAAAAGGTTTGGCCAGAATCAGCTCGAGCTGCTGTATTTCTGTTTACAGGGTGCACCGCGAGGAGGTACATTTGGGATCTTGGTTATCTGCTAACCCTGGTTCCTCCTAGAGCAATGCGTTCCCTTTGCACCCCACTATTCGATTATGAAAACCTGCTGGTAATGGTAGACACACTAGAAAACATATTTGATTATGCTAAATTTGGTTCAAAGACTTGCCAGATAATAGGACATAAATCTGCGTGATAATACGAAACAATCTATAAAACCTGCATGACAAGGAGAAACGCTTTATGAAATCTGTCCTAAATAATGAGAAATGGTATGCCCGAATTGAATCTTATCGGCGCCAACATACAACTTTTAGAGAGAACATACAACTTTTAGAGAGAACATAAAATTTTGAGAGAGAACATACAACTTTTAGAGAGAAAATACAACTTTTAGAGAGAAAATACAACATTTAGAGAGAAAATACAACTTTTAGAGAGAAAATACAACTTTTAGATAGAACATACAACTTTTAGAGAGAAAAGAGAACATACAACTAGGTGTAGGAATACTGATCAAGAATTAGAAATATCCGTCAGCGGGTACTAGACATACAATCTATCTATTCGCTAAACCATTTTTTGCCTTTCAGCGTCAGTGGTGGAAGTGTTCTCTGGAGATGGCCCTCCAGAGTATAGTGAAATTTGTCGCCTCTTTTATTTCGGTGGTCCATCGTTGTCGAGGTCGGCCTCTAGGTCTTCCTTTACTGTATCTGTGTAGTATAGCTTGCCGTGGTATGCTGTCTGATGATGTGTGCAAACCATTTGATCTGTTGGCTCTTAATATGTTCTAAAATTTGAGTGGTGCCGGTTCTTTGTCTAATGTCTTGATTTCTCAGTCTCTTAGCGATATTCCTAGAATTGTGCGTAAGCATGCCATTTGAGCTGTCTCAAATGTGTTCTGTTGTTAATGTTTATTACTGACAAATTTAGATTTTAATAAAGGATTCAAAAATCGTAGAGGATTGACTTCACTGTATTGGTGTTCCCTATGCACTCCGACACTCTTAACGAAGCAATACTCCACTTACCGAGAGTAGCACTCATAGCACGTAGCTCCGTAACTTCGAAAGATAATCCACAGGGATCTTCGAAAAAATCCACCTATTAAACAATACGGCACGAGCTGGATTCGAACCCATGTCTCCTGAACAATAGGCGGACAGTTTAACCACTACGCTTGGGAGATCCCTGCCAAATTTAGATATCAAATATCAATCATATATCTAGTTATCAATGTAACAAGAAATCAACATCGGTGATATAGCAACACAAAAATAGAAAACAGACGAACAAAAAGTGACTTGGGAAGAGATGGCTTACTATGAAAACGAAGTTTGCCGTATTTTGCAACAACACTGAATCAATTTATATCATATTAGAATTGATTATTTCTCTGCGTATTTCTTATTTTTTTATAAACCTTCCACACTTTGTCACAAACAATATAGGAATCGATCTACAAAAAAAGATATGTTTGTTTGTATTGGAAGACTCCATGCACAGTCTGAGACAAGTTATGTAATTTGGTCTCATGTGCTGTCAAGAACGACTTGACGCAAAATCTGAGACACGTTATGTAATTTGGTCTCCTGTGCTGTCAAGCTCTCTTCTTCTCGTTCATAAATTTGTTTGTGAAGACCTGTTATGTAGTATTGCATGATACCATGGTTGCTTGTGTAAATATCGGCCTGGTATCTCCGACTTCGGCACCAGTCCTTGCTTGGATAGGACTGTGGTCCTGCTTGATATCAGGTACAGCACGACCACTCCAATATTCTATCCTCTGTTGGCTGCACTAAGCCCCCATCTCCACTACAAGGACTTAGCCTCGATGTGGGTCGCACTACCTAAACTCAGTTTGTTTGGAACTATAATTATATCGTAGTTAATGTGTTTCTTTAGTGTTTGTTTAATTTAGTTTAGTGGTCTGAATCGACTTTGTTGCACTGTGCTAACTCTTATCTCTTATGTCTATCCAAACACGCGATGACGTGTGCTTACGTAAAACACAGGTTAATATAATCGCTTCACTCAGACACGACGGACTATCACTAAAACTAGTGGGTATGATATGCACACAAGGAAACATACAAATCACAACACACACAACATATTCAACGTTTCAACCAAAAGGTCTTTATCAAGAAATGCACAAAACATCAAAAGACGACGAATGGAAATTATTACCACACACTAATGTATTCAACGGAAATATGGAAATGAGAAAGGATAAAGTCGATATAGAAAGTGGCCTTTACATGTGAATCCCGTTATGTAATTTACGTGATCATATGTAAACGCTGCAGCAAACAGTACATCGGGGAAACCGGCTTAAGATTGAGCTTTGGCTTCTGTAACCATTTTCATGCCATCAAGCATAGAACACCCACTCCTGTGGCCACACACTTCAACGTAGTTGGTCATCATGGTGCTCTTGATATTCAGGTCACTGCCATCAGATCCTGCACCGCCGATGATAGATCTAGGTACGCTCTAGAAAATCGTTTTATTTTTGAATTGGTTACACTCAAGTCATTTGGACTCCATTCTGGTCATTCTTTTGTCTAGTACTGGATTGGTGCGGTCTTGGTCTTCATTCATTTTGTTCCGTCATTTACGCTATCTTTTTATTTGTTTCGTTTCCACATATATTTACGTTTCCCCTGTCCTTCTGGCATATAATTTCCATATTTCCGTTGAATACGTTTGTAGATCGTAATAATTTCCATTCGTCGCCTGTTGATGTTTTGTGCATTTCTTGATAAAGACCATTTGGTTGAAACGTTGAATATGTTTTGTGTATTGTAATGTGTATGTTTTCTTGTGTGCATATCATTACCCACTAGTTTTAGTGATAGTCCGTCGTGTCTGAATGAAGTGATTATATTTACTCGTGTTTTACGTAAGTACAATTGTTGTTACGTTTCACGCAGTTTCCTTATATTGATGACGTGTGCGTTTGTTAATGTTCCCTCTTTCTTGCTGGTTAAAGATTTCTTAAGCGCTGTGCAACGGAGTTTCGTGTACTGACCGAGATCCGCCTAAGTAGCTTTTCTCAGGGTATTTGCCGTAACTCAGACATTAAACTTGCTGGATTAACAAGCTGCTTCCCATGTCAGCATACTAAGTGATTCAATCATATGATTCAGAAAGTCAAAAAAGGGAATAGGTGGGGTCATTAGAGAGCTAAAGTACGGGCATCACTGCGGAAAATCCCGCTTATCTTTGTCCTCAGACACGCGGGTGTGGAGGGAAACTAACGGGCCGACCAATTAGCTAGCCTCGCCAACATAACAGGTAATAATATGTGGACCGAGCAGGCATACTCAGTCCTCTTCGTGAGTCCGTAAGATCAGAGGATTGTGAGACAAATGAGCACGCGTTAATATCGAGAATACGCGATCTGTGAGGGAGAATAGACATGGCTCGCATAGAGCACTTAATAAAGATTTGAAAAAGAGCACAAAACCAACATAGAACTGGAACCATTATCGTTATACCCTGAGAGAGTTACTGAAGCGGAGATCTGAACACATAATGGCATGTCCAATGTGCTAAGAGGGTAATGAACATAGCGAACATAACCTAGCCTAATTCCAAATTATTTAATTCTTTTAGTAGTTTGCTAACCATTTTTTTTCCAAATTATTTCTCAGACACTGGCTCATTTCCGAGTGGTTAGGTCGTTGGTTTTATAATGGTAAGGTCAGGGACTCGAATTCCTGTAATAACTGGGATTTTTAAAGTCGAAGAGTAGATTTAAATACCCAACCTTCACGAGAACGTCATGCGACATTTATCTCACAACAACGGTTCCCGCAACTCTATAACGTGATACATTGACCGGATTTATGTATTCCGATTTATAGACACATAACAAAATTGCTATCAGAAAACAAGAGATTCAGTGGTTCTCACATGCTTACAGACTACCATCAGTAGACAACAGATTCAGTAGTTCTCACATGCTTCCAGACTACCATCAGAAGACAACAGATTCATTGGTTCTCACATGCTTACAGACTACCATCAGAAGACAACAGATTCAGTGGTTCTCACATGCTTCCAGACTACCATCAGAAGACAACAGATTCAGTGGTTCTCACATGCTTCCAGGCTACCATCAGACAGTGCCCCTTAAAAACCATTACTATAACGACACGATGAATACGTCAGGGGCAGAAATTGCACACAATGGATAACAGAAACTAAAGAGTCAACGAAAACAAACATGTGAAGCACACACAAATCCATCTCCAGAGAACTCTTCTACCCGTGACGCGGCACGTCACAGAGAACTCTTCTACCCGTGATGCGGCACGTCACAGAGAACTCTTCTACCCGTGACGTGACAAAGCACAGAGAACTTCTACCCGTGACGCGGCAAGGAGAACTCTTCTACCCGTGACGCAGCACGTCACAGAGAACTTCTACCCGTGACGCGGCAAGGTACAGAGAACTCTTCTACCAGTGACGCGGCAAGCTACAGAGAACTCTTCTACCCGTGACGCGGAAAGGTACAGAGAACTCTTCTACCCGTGACGCGGAAAGGTACAGAGAACTCTTCTACCCGTGACGCGGCAAGGTACAGAGAACTCTTCTACCCGTGACGCGGAAAGGTACAGAGAACTCTTCTACCCGTGACGCGGCAAGGTATAGAGAACTCTTCTACCCGTGACGCGACAAGGTACAGAGAACTTCTACCCATGACGCGGCAAGGCACATAGAACTCTTCTACCCGTGACGCGGCAAGGCACATAGAACTCTTCTACCCATGACGCGGCAAGGTACAGAGAACTCTTCTACCCGTGACGCGGGAAGGCACATAGAACTCTTCTACCCGTGACGCGGCAAGGCACATAGAACTCTTCTACCCGTGACGCGGGAAGGCACATAGAACTCTTCTACCCGTGACGCGGCAAGGTATAGAGAACTCTTCTACCCGTGACGCGGCAAGGTATAGAGAACTCTTCTACCCGTGACGCGGCAAGGTACAGAGAACTCTTCTACCCGTGACGCGGCAAGGTATAGAGAACTCTTCTACCCGTGACGCGGCAAGGTACAGAGAACTTCTACCCATGACGCGGCAAGGCACATAGAACTCTTCTACCCGTGACGCGGCAAGGCACATAGAACTCTTCTACCCGTGACGCGGCAAGGTACAGAGAACTCTTCTACCCGTGACGCGGGAAGGCACATAGAACTCTTCTACCCGTGACGCGGCAAGGCACATAGAACTCTTCTACCCGTGACGCGGGAAGGCACATAGAACTCTTCTACCCGTGACGCGGCAAGGTACAGAGAACTTCTACCCATGACGCGGCAAGGCACATAGAACTCTTCTACCCGTGACGCGGCAAGGCACATAGAACTCTTCTACCCGTGACGTGGCGAGGCACATAGAACTCTTCTACCCGTGACGCGGCAAGGCACATAGAACTCTTCTACCTGTGACGCGGCAAGGCATAAAGGAGTATAAAACGAAAAGAAGAAAAATAAAATAACACAAATATTCTTATTATTGCATATGCCTGTTTGTGATTTTCTCATGCGACAGTGACAACCCATTCAGCAACTTCTGTATTTATCTTCCCCCTGTTGGTGATTATGTTTAGGGCCGTCGATATGTTTTCATAAAGGGAGAGGGACTTACCAAAAAAGAATATTTCATCCATTTTGTGAAATATTTATTGACCGTTTTAGAAACCATTAAGGAGGAGGTGCTCACCGGCTATTTACAATGCCTCTCTGTACTACATGGAGTGTTCTCATTTCAAATGGTGGGGTTGATGGGGATCGGATTGATGGTCCTACCAATAATCGCACCCCATAATCTACCGGGAGGTTTATTTGTATATATAACGTGATTTTACTAAACTGGACAATATTGATGTTTATAATTTGGTGCTTATTTTCATGTAGAATTTTACACTCTCATGAACAGTTCAAGAGCCGAACACATAGACTTGTGCCTTATCTCACTTCAAGAATCGTGTACAAGTGAATCCCTCTATAGCGAATCCTTTTATAATACTTTTCACTATATAACAATACTTTTAAAAATCTTCAATCACATTTACTCTATTTTGAGTTACTGCACATTGCGAATGTCTGTTATTACATACATTGTCTCGGGCAAATTTGTTATAACGAGGCTTCACTTATAGTTGTAAATTATGATCTATTTTCGTCTACCGAACCTCAGCATCAACAAGCACCATTCTCAGTCACATGACTGTGAAATACTATACATTCAGGTGACTAGGAGTGTGAATGCTTCACGTAAAGTCTACAAACTACTAGACTAAAGAAACGCAACAATATAGGGACAGAATAACAACGAATCCAACCTTCATCCAGTCATTCATAACAGCAAAGGAGATACTATCTTATCAGACCTCTTTGGTCTCACTAACAAGCATCTGATATAGCGTCTGCTGATTTCATCGGAGAATCATGAAGTCCTGGAGCAACTTGTCTAGTGTCTCTTGTGACCTATTAGGTTTCTGCAGAACTATTTCGGGCACTTCAATTTTCCTAGTAATATGGTAATAATTATATTTTTCTAATTACAGGCATTTCGTGAAATATTGTCTGTCTGTATGCCTGTATGCTATCTACACGTCTATCTATCTATCTATCTATCTATCTATCTATCTATCTATCTATCTATCTATCTATCTATCTATCTATCTATCTATCTATCTATCTATCTATCTATCTATCTATCTATCTATCTATCCATCCATCCATCCATCCATCCATCCATCCATCCATCCATCCATCCATCCATCCATCCATCCATCCATCCATCCATCTATCTATCTATCTATCTATCTATCTATCCATCCATCCATCCATCCATCCATCCATCCATCCATCCATCCATCCATCTATCTATCTATCTATCTATCTATCTATCTATCTATCTATCTATCTATCTATCTATCTATCTATCTATCTATCTAATCTATCTAATCTGTCTATCTATCTATCTATCTATCTATCTATCTATCTATCTATCTATCTATCTATCTATCTATCTATCTATCTATCTATCTATCTATCTATCTATCTATCTATCTATCTATCTATCTATCTATCTATCTATCTATCTATCTATCTATCTATCTATCTATCTATCTATCTATCTATCTATCTATCTATCTATCTATCTATCTATCTATCTATCTATCTATCTATCTATCTATCTATCTATCTATCTATCTATCTATCTATCTATCTATCTATCTATCTATCTATCTATCTATCTATCTATCTATCTATCTATCTATCTATCTATCTATCTATCTATCTATCTATCTATCTATCTATCTATCTATCTATCTATCTATCTATCTATCTATCTATCTATCTATCTATCTATCTATCTATCTATCTATCTATCTATCTATCTATCTATCTATCTATCTATCTATCTATCTATCTATCTATCTATCTATCTATCTATCTATCTATCTATCTATCTATCTATCTATCTATCTATCTATCTATCTATCTATCTTTCTATCTAGTCTGTCTGTCTGACTGTTTCAATACAAAATATCACCAATGTACTGATAAATAATTATTTTTCTGTAACCGTAGTTACCATTTCACGGATATATGATATACAGGGATTTACGTCAAAAATGAGAGTGTTCGGGATAGGGTTTTATTTTACAGTTGATGACAAGGCGGAGAGAGGAGGGGGGGGGGTGAGTTATACTAAGTCAAAACCCCATACCATAATCATGCATATTATGCTACGAAAGCATACAAGGACACAATACATAACAATATTTTTATGAAATTTAAATTAAATTTAATCGGAATATAAGAATCAAGTCCTGTTTTAATGATCGTTTGTTGGATAAAGGCAAGACAATTAATGATCGCTTGTTGGATAAGGGCAAGACAATTAATGATCGCCTGTTGGAAAAAGGCAAGACACTGAATGATCGCCTGTTGGATAAAGGCAAGACACTGAATGATCGCCTGTTGGATAAAGGCAAGACAATTAATGATCGCTTGTTGGATAAAGGCAAGACAATTAATGATCGCTTGTTGGATAAAGAAAAGAAAATTAGTGATCGCTTGTTGGATAAAAGCAAGACAATTAATGGTCGCTTGTTGAATAGAGACATTTAATGCTGTATTTAGAGCATTATTAAGGAAATATATAATCATATGCAGGACAAGGACATGCAAGCAAGGTTATGTGTGTTTGTAGTCAGTGAGAGATGAGAACCCCTGCTTGGTGGGAATGTTAATACAGGACAAGAACTGGGGGTATGTGAGCTGAATGAGGTATATAATCAGCGAGCGATGAGAACCCCTGCTTGGTGGGAGGGTTGATAAACTATATCTGTTTCCGGAGTGTCAATATAGCGACTTATTAAAAAAAACATAACAAATAACCAATTAATCGGATTGACACGACGCTTATTATTGTCAGAATGATTGCTACGCTATGTCTTCATTCTTAATGATTGTGTGGCTATGCATAGATTACTTTAACAAGTGAGTGGGCTGACATTTATGACATGGACAAAACAACATAACCATTATAAACAAGTATTGTTTGGATCTTGTAGCTTGTATCATTTGAAAATAATAATTCAAGATTTGCAATGATTTATTTCTACGAAACAAAATGTATTTGAATGACCATGAGGTGAAGCACATCAGGTGTTTTGATTTAATCAATATCTATGATGTTTTCAGCATTGACAATTATCAAATAAATAAATTCATCAATGTACCTAGCTGTTTATGTACCTACGTATTTGATTATCTACATACCCATGTATTTATATATATCTGTTTATTTACTTTCACATTTATTTATATATATTTGTATTTATATATATTTGTTTATTTACTTTCACATTTATTTATATATATATTTGTATTTATATATAATTGTTTATTTACTTTCACATTTATTTATATATATTTGTATTTATATATATTTGTTTATTTACTTTCACATTTATTTATATACATTTATATTTATATATATTTGTTTATTTACATTCACATTTATTTATATATTTGTTTATCTGCCTACCCATTTTCCATATATTTATTTATCTATCTAATAACTTATGTACATATTTATTTATCTATCTGCCCACTTATGTACATAATGTTTTATCTATCTGTCCACTAATGTACATATTTATCTATCTATCTGTCCACTAATGTACATAATTATTTATCTATCTGTCCACTTATGTAAATATTTATTTATCTATCCGTTCACGTATGTACATAATTATTTATCTATCTGTCCACTTATATAAATATTTATTTATCTATCTGTCCACTTATGTACATATTTATTTATCTACCCACCCATTTATTTATATATTTGTTTATTTACCTACAAATTTATGCACATATTTGTTTATTTACCTAATAATTTATGTACATATTTGTTTATCTACATACCCATTTATGTTTATAATTGTTTATTTACCTACCTAACACCAATAAATCACACACTACATAGAAAAAAAAGATAGAACAGACACCCAATTCTTATCAAAGGTTTCCCAGATATGGCAGGGGATTCTTTGTCACGATTGAACTTTTCAGTCCATAGAGAGATCCAACACCGCAAGTCTGAAACTGTTATCATCGTCGCATAACATGGACGGTGCTCTGTATTATGTATTGTTTTAGTTTATTTCTTCCTGTCTCTTATTTTGATTCCATGAGTCTCTATATTTTTTTTATTTTTTTTTTGTTTTTCTTTCGTTTGCTCCATTGTAACCAGCACGGATATCTGTGTGATTTCCGCCGGGAAATTGATTACGTTGTGCCAGCGTTATGCGCCTTGTATACCTAGCACATCCGATTTCGGCATGCCCTGGCAATTCGGGTGCGCTACCCTAGTCTGTGATAGCCTCCCTATCTGTCGCCAGGCACACGTGTGTGTGGTGACTCGTCGCCCAGACGATTTTTGCTCACGTCTGTCTCGCACGAGGTGTTCACTGTCTATGAACTTGTTTCGTGTAATTGGACGTACTGTGCCTGTGCCCATCGGGTACTGAACCTGTGCCCATCGGGTATTTCTCATCTGTAAGCCTGGTTCCTTTAGAGGAAGAACTCAACAGAAGAGTTGGACCCTGGCTCTTTCGCCCTCTTAGCCGAGGTGTCATTCACCGACATCGTGAACCCCTTGCCCACGTTCGAGTCTCACACCACGCGTTTGAGAGCAAGACGTTCTCGAGCTAAGCGACCTTGTCCCAATAGCGCCTAGCCCATCAGGTACTGAACCCTTTCTCTCTGCAAGTGTATTTCCGGTATAGGAAAACCTGACATTAGAGTTGGGCCAGGGCTAAACTCGTCGTCTCTTTTGTGCCTGAGTCCATCGGATACGAAACCCTTTCTCTCTGCAAGTTTATTTCGGTATAGGAAAGCTTGACAATAGAGTTGGGCCAGGACTGCCATCTTTGTCCCTTTCTTGCCTGAGCCTATCGGTTACGGCACCCTTTCTCTTTGCGAGCATGTTTCCGGTATAGGAAGACTCGACATTAGAGTTAGGTCATGTCTTTTGCTTTGCTAGACGCCCATTATTGGGTATGGGTCTCTGCCTGTAAGGAAAAAATAACTAGAAGCTCGTCACGAGCTAACAGAGCTTGTAGTTCCCATTTCCGTAATCGTTTCCACTATCTATTTGCAATTGGCGCTGCCCTCTAGCGCTGTTCTGTCATTTCATTTTTTCCATTGTACTCAGCATGAAATCTATCTGTCTTTCGCCATGCATCCACCTTTTCATGCTTTTTTTCGTTGGCCGCCCCTCCAATGTTCGGACTGGCCTAACTAGCTTCACTGTATGTCGACAGTGTCGCTGTATGTGGTGTTGCTGGTGGTGTCGGAGATATTGTCTGTCTTTTAGGCATTCAAATCTCTTTCCATCTGCTACCTCCACATTCTCGGACACGATCCCCAAATTATTTGGCCAGAATCAGCTCGAGCTGCAGTATTTCTGTTCCAGGGTGCACCGCGAGGAGGTACATTTGGGATCTTGGTAACCCTGGCTCCGCCGAGAGCAATGCGTACCCTTTGCACCCCTCTGTATTATGATAGTTTATTTCTTCCTGTCTCTTATTTTGATTCACTGAGTCTCTGTATTATGATAGTTTATTTCTTCCTGTTTCTTAATTTGATTTCTTGACAGTCTCCAATGATTATCTTTTACCGTAGAATAATTATATTTCTATTATGATTTATGTCTGTGAGCCCACAGATGATTAAAGCCGAATGAAGTAATGAAAGTCATGAGATTGTCAGAAAGTCTGAATTCTTTTGTTTTTATCTAGTTGTAATTGGCATGTAGTGTTCTAGTGTTTAATACATACACTGTCCGGTCATAACACGCTAGGTGGCCACAAGCAATTGTTTGAGAAGTGCGTGGTTCAATCTGTTCTTTTGAGAGATGTCTTCAAATAGTTGTGAAAACGGTTTTTTCTGATCTTAGGTTGAACGTGGTGCAAAAAGATATTCCATCTGAACTTATTAACAACACAGGAGACAGAGAAACATGATCGCCTACGCCACTCGGCTTGGCACTTGATTGATTGAGGTTGAATGCTTACCTACTAATCATACGCACATCTTTCTTTCATTTCGCTTTACACCATTTTATGCATTGCAGCATCAGGAGTAGAAGACCATCTTTATTCTCCGGAGATGATCTTATGTGTGCCTCATATGTATCTGTTTTCGTTCATTCTTTTGTTTCTGTAATCCATCCTTTACATGGTCTGCCCCTGGCTTTGTATCCATCGTGTCTGTATATTAATTCTTTTTTGAAGAGCACTAGCTGATATTAGTCTGGAAGCGTGTGAAAACCATTTAATCTTCTGTTTCTGATGTAATCCCGGATTGGTATTGTGTTTGTTAGTGGTCTGATGTTTTCATTTCTGATTCTGTCGCTTATTGTAACTCCAAGAAAACTACGCAGGCAGATCATTTCTGTTGTAACAAATTTTCTTTTGTTTTTGTGTCCACGTTTGCCATTGGTAGCACAGTGATTGATG
Organism: Meghimatium bilineatum; assembly: GCA_034231615.1. NCBI lineage: Eukaryota > Metazoa > Mollusca > Gastropoda > Stylommatophora > Philomycidae > Meghimatium > Meghimatium bilineatum. Next base: position 127,860,687 of record CM067298.1, read on the forward strand.
GTATATTGATCGTTTAATATAGTGCAGTTTTAGTATTTATGTTGACATGATTGTTTTTGAAAACAGGAAATATTTGTCCTAATGTCTGATATGCTAAATTACATCTGTGTTTTTGTGTTTTCCCATTTGATGACATGATGCTGATAAGGTAAGTAAATTCTTTCACCTGTGCAAGTTGTCGATCATCGATGAAAATAGTAGTCTTTCTGTTTTTGCGATTGACATTACCTGAGTTTTTTTCTATGTTTATCTTCATGTTAAAGTTCTTACATGTTGTGTGGAGTCTATTCATATGTTGTAGTTATTCATATTAAAAACAAAATATTTCGATTTTGAAGGAGCGCATCTGGACCAGCCTATTGAAGTTAAGACTAGATTATGATGGCATGTATTCGGTCCATCTTGGACTTCTAAAGGATTACCGTGTCAGGAATATGTTCCTGTAATCTTTACACCTGTGTCTGTCTCTAAGCCTTTCTATATATCTGCCTGTCTATATCTCTGCCTGTCTATATCTCTGCCTGTCTATATTTCTGCCTGTCTATATATCTGCCTGTCTATATCTCTGCCTGTCTATATCTCTGCCTGTCTATATATCTGCCTGCCTATATCTCTGCCTGTCTATATCTCTGCCTGTCTATATCTCTGTCTGTCTTACGTTTTTCTACGTCTCTGTGACGTCTCGCACTGTGTTTATCTGTACAATCGTCATTTATGTCCCTGCCTCTCCTTATCTATTTGTCTACATATCTGTCTCTGACTGTCTTTATCTGTTCACCTCCATACCTGTCTCTGCCTGTCTTTATCTGTTTATCTCCATACCTGTCTCTGACTGTCTTTATCTGTTTATCTCCATACCTGTCTCTGACTGTCTTTATCTGTTCATCTCCATACATGTCTCTGACTGTCTTGATCTGTTTGTCGTCATGTTTGTCTTTGGAGGTCTTTATACGTTTGTCTTCATTCCTGTCTCTGACTGCCCTTACCTATCTGGCAGTCTCATTTCCGGTTGTTTTTAACAGTGTCACCAGACCTAACTTCAAGATTCCATATATCGTGTCCATCATTTTTATTCCTCTATCCTGTTTACGGAGCCATGCCCAACATGTTTATTCATCTATCCTGTTTACGGAGCCATGCCCAACATGTTTATTCATCTATCCTGTTTACGGAGCCCTGCCCAACATGTTTATTCATCTATCCTGTTTACGGAGCCCTGCCCAACATGTTTATTCATCTATCCTGTTTACGGAGCCCTGCCCAACATGTTTATTCATCTATCCTGTTTACGGAGCCCTGCCCAACATGTTTATTCATCTATCCTGTTTACGGAGCCTGTCCAACATGTTTATTCTTCTATCCTGTTTACGGAACCCTGTCAAATGGATATCCATCTATGACATTCACGCTACTATATTATTATCCCAATTTGTCGAATGATTCCTGACAGACGAAATTAAAATCACTTTCCTTCCTCCATGCACACTCTCTCGTTCCCATTTTCATTTCTTGCCCAGTTTAATTCCTCTCTCTCTCTCTCTCTCTCTCTCGCTCTGTATAATACACAACGTTCTCATTACAGAATTATCACTCTGGTGGCAATGATAAATTGAATAAACTGGATTGCACGTTTCTTTTGAGTCACTTAAACTATATGAAAATGTTAGTAAAAAAAGCTTTCGTTACTGCATGTTTTCATGTGAAGGAGTACAGGGAAGCTTTCTATGGGCTGTGGAAATAAAGACCGCTTTGCCACAGCAGACACCGCGACATGTACAGGAAGGATTTTGTTTGCACCTCCAAAAGAAATAATCATGTCCCAACCGTGGATTGAACCCGGGATCGCAATGGCCCTCGTCAGTACTTATTTAATATCTTAAGCAATGAATTACTATTTTCCACAATTAAGTTCTGGAGCCCAATTTGAGTTGAGTTACCGGAGAAATGTACATGCAGGGAATAGCACGTGTAGAAACTGCACTAATTCAGCTCACTGCTAATTCATTACACTCTCTTCCTTTACATGTACCTTTAATCTCTCCGTAAACTAATCCTTCTATTTCTCGATTTCTCTGTTTTTCTTCTTTAGTGTTCATTCCCAAACTCCCACTGGTTCTCTCTTGTAGCAGGACCATGGTTCTATTAGATTTCCAGAAGGATGTAGCTCAGAGAATGGAAATGCGTTGTTTCACTGTTTTATTTGCGCCAATGGCCGGTCACATCCGTCTTCAGCGAAGTATCTGTTCAATGAAGAAATATTAGCCTGGCGGAGGTGTGCCGCCTTTAATTTACAGTGTTGTTAGATGTTTGTAATAGTATTCTAATTTAAATTCCGCATTTTTGCTTCTTGAAATGTAACATTGTGTTAGAACTAAATCACTTTAACAAAAATGCATTTACATTTCAAAGATTCATTGAAAATCCGCTTGTGAGTACAATAACGTTAATAAGGAAAGTTTTATTTGTTTTTGTGATACAAATTTTCTTTTTCGGTTTCCGATCAAAACGAAGTCATAGAAAGTTAATGATGTGTTACAAATGCTGATACCAAGGAAAATAGTTCTTACGAATTGTTTTTTTAAATTATGACCTTGCAAGCAGGAATGATGGAGAATGCAGAAACGTGAGAAGTTGGTGCATCAGCTAGCAAAGTCGGGATCTTAGTAACAGCAGATTGCTTCAGTTCCCAGCGGAGTTGGTGTATCCCCTATCAAAGCCGGGATCATACTAGTAAATATGTTGTTTTATTTCCCAGCGGAGTTCACCCAGATGATTGTCGTGCCGAGGAAGCATGGATTCGCGTGATGTTTAAATTGTATTTAAATTGTATTTGTTGTCTAGTCACATTTAGGAGAGAACAACTTGTTTTACCATCAGATGTCTTCCATGTTGTAAGAAATTATATTTAAAATAAAAATAAAAAACAAAAACAACATAAATATTTATCTGATCAAGTGGTTCTCACGTTGTAGTTTTCTGGATTTTGGAAAAAAAAGATATGCAGAAACTTCTTTGCTTCCCTTTGCTCCATTCTTAGAGGTACTTACACGACATAAGTTGGAGTTCTTTTTGAACATTAAATGCAGAACGGTTCACTTTCTCACAATATTTTGCTAGGAACAGTTCAGAGTGCAAGGACAACAGGTGTTAAAGAAACTATTTGGCAGAGAACATAAAAATATGTTCCTGGCATGAATTGTTTAGTTTATCCGAAAGACAGTGGACAAAGATATTTTTTTAGGTCTCTACCGCTGTATTCTTCAATGTAGTATCTCTACAAAACTGGCGACTAGTGGGGTACAGTTGTTATTATTATTATTATTATTATTAATATTAACATTATTATACACAAATGATACGTGCGTATATACATTCACAATTTGTGTAATTATACACACACATACATATATATATACAATATTTTTGGAGTTTTTGTTTCTTGAAAAAAGGTCCAAGTTGGACCGCAACTTAGAAAATTGTCCTTGTTCTATGTTTTATTGTTGTCTATTATTTTTACGAATGAGAGGTAGGTATTCTTTAGTAACTATTTTACTTCATTTTGTACTTCTTACTTATTCGTTTGGCTACTGCGGCACTTGTCCATCGATATCTCGGTTATTTATATGTATATAATTGGTAGCCTGTCATATTCCGGATGTAACCATCAACCCATACTTTTTTTTTGGCTGTAGTGCTTTTCTAGACAGTTCAAATTCATTAAATAGTGTGCCATTGCTTTCTTAAGGGTCGGATACACAATTGCTTGCATCGGGATTTGAACCACACCACGAGGAGTGTGTACGAGGTAGCTTCAAAAAGTTCCCAGAATTAGTGGAATATATTAATAAGCAACAAGTGTTACTAAAGTAACAATATAATTATCTACACTACATTTCCTTCAAAGCAGTTCCCTTCAGCAACTACAAACGTTTACCAAAGTACATACAGCTGCTGGGTACATTCATGGAACCCATTTTTTTATACTTCTATTAGTTGCCTTGTCGCATCAGTGATAACAGCATCTGCATCCTTAAAGTGTTGTTCTTTAAGTGCCAATTTGAGTCACTGAGTAAGAAGACATTCGCGGTTTAAGTTCAGGAGAATGTAGAGGTTGTTCCAAGGTATTCACATTGTGCTTTACGAGGTACATCACTACCAAAAGGAATCGATTCCCATGTGCACTGTCATGAAGCATAATATAACTGTGTGAAGAACTTCTCGAATACGCTGACCACACAGATACAGGCGAGTTCTTCATTTCGGCATCATCATATATTTTATTAACTCTTTGTCTCCGTACGGTTTTCCTGCTATGCCGAACACGATAGTAAATTCATATTAAAATGTAGATATTAGTGGCTCAGTGGATATAGAGAGTTAAGCAATAGTGTCTCTAAGGGTGACTTCTCAAGCAAAACACAGATTTTGACATTTGTACCTTATTCAATCAAATATATTTTCAACTCCTACGATGCAACTAGCACAACACACAAACAAACATCTTAGATGCTTAAAGAGTATATATGGTCACTTCTGCCATGTTGTTTGGTCATTACCAACTTCTAAACATATAATCTCCATAGCATAGTCTTTCATTCAAACACTAGTCAACTAATCGATGAAATCCTTGAAGCTAACAAACATATACATACATAAATTATACATATATAAATATATACATTGGTAGTGTATCCTACTGAGAACGTAGCCATCAACCCAAACGTTTTTGGCTGTAGTGATTTATCTAGGAAATATACATATGTTCTGTATTTGCCATTGCTTTCTGAACAGTCCAGATGCACAATTGCCTGTGGCGGGATGCGAACCCGGTACCTTGGCTGTCACAGTCGTGCTCTGTACTACAGGAATTCACTATCGCTGTAATTTGCATATCTCATTTCACTACATCTTTTACTATATATATCTCACTTTGTCCTTCTCACTTTCAATCTCTACAACTGCTTTATCTGTGTGGTTGTGTTAATATCTTCTATACCCATATCCTGCGTGTACCTCTAGAAAAAAAAACGACCTAATATCTGTGATTGTAGACGGGAATCTTGTAGGCTACACGTAACATCTTAATGCTATTACCTGATCTGATTATATTAAATCGATTTTCTGAAGTCGATTTCATCCAGTCCAATATCTTGACTCCTTCACGAACACGTCAATAATCATCACCATCACCTTCACCAGTGATAGAATTAACTCTGAATGTCTGTAGCGATTTCTCATCGTACCGTAATGTAACTTAGACGTAACTTTAGTAGAATCCGTTATAATAACTGTGTCCGGACGGACAAAACATGGATATAATAACAGAGATTCGCTATATACAGTACACATAATAAAGAATAACTATAATTGGCGATTTTTAAAAGTGTTGTTATATAGGGAACTTTGTTATAATAGGATACGCTATAGAGGGATTCCACGTATAACTATTGAGGTCTTGTCAGCGTATCGGCACGGCGGGTCCTCTTAACTGGTTGTTTAATCGGCTTTCGTGCAGTAAAGAGTTAATTTTTAGACAATACGCCATTAACAAAAATTGAAGTAGTTAGCTATATTATTATGTATTCGATATTTCACTTTGTGTAGTCGTTTTGTTCTCCAAAGATCTTTTTCCGTGATTTCGATCCATTGCAGGAGCTCGGAGTGAAGTATGATGTTGCAAGGAACGAGACACGTAGACATCAAATGAAGAGTAATCAAGCAAAAGAATCAAAACAGACAGTTACCGCCTGCTGAAAGACTTACTGAATCTGAGATAGGATCAATTATGGACGTTCGACGTGGCATGATGTATAAACTATCAACCAACAATAAACAAACTAACCAACCAACTATATTAGATCTTCCCTTTGTTTCAGACCAAACTCAATGACCAATTCATACGTAGCGCACGGGCAATCTCAGAACTCACTGACCAAATCATCCGTAGCGCACGAACAATGTCAGAACTCACTGACCAAATCATCCGTAGGGCACGGACAATCTCAGAACTCACTGACCAAATCATCCGTAGCGTACGGACAATCTCAGAACTCACAGACCAACTCATCCGTAGCGCACGGACAATCTCAGAACTCACTGACCAACTCATCCGTAGCGCACGGACAATCTCAGAACTCACAGACCAACTCATCCGTAGCGCACGGACAATCTCAGAACTCACTGACCAACTCATCCGTAGCGCACGGACAATCTCAGAACTCACTGACCAACTCATCCGTAGCGCACGGACAATCTCAGAACTCACTGACCAACTCATCCGTAGCGCACGGACAATCTCAGAACTCACTGACCAACTCATCCGTAGCGCAGGGACAATCTCAGAACTATATTTATCTAACTGTATGTCCCAAACTATTGATATGTCTATCTTATCTATTTAACTATATGCCTATATTTCTGTCCATCCATCAATCCATCATCCATCCATCCATCCATCCATCACTGTCTGTCTGTATGTATGTCTGTCTGTCTGTCTATCTAGCCATCCATACATCTATCTATGTCTATCTATCAATCTGTCTATCTGTCTATCTATTCTGTCTATTATGTCTATTCTGTCTATTCTGCCTGCCTGTCTGTCTGTCTATGGATCGATCGATCGATTTATCCATCCATCCATTCATCTATCAATCTATCCATCTATCCTTGTACTTATATGTGGTTATATCTGTGTTTATTTTCTGATGTCTCTCAGTCTGCCTAACATTGTATTTATTCACATTCCTTCTCAACCGACACCACTCTGTAATATTTGTTTTTGCTTCTTAATTCCCTTTATTTCTCCCCGCTTGTCCGCAGTGAAGTTCATTTCCTTGGTATTAACTTTTATGTTGTTGATTTTTCTAACTACTTCGCTCTCAAATCACATCCTCTACTTTACTCTTTCTCTCGCTCTTATCTCTATGCCCTTCACTCTTTCTTCAATTGTATGTGTGATTTTTCTCACTTTAAGTTTCTAGAATCGATGTAGCCATTAGCCTTTAGCTATTGACATTTTGAAAAAATGCTGGGTCCTAGAGATGGCTACATTGATAACATTCGAAATGTCCCTTTAATTTATCACGTGCGCAGTCATTTTTAGAAACATAATTTTAGGAGAGTAATGCATATCAACAGTAGTAGACTATATAAGGTTATACGACTTCAGATCAGCAATAACATCAGCTCACAAGAGTAGTATATTTGGGTCTATCTATCAATACGTTGTGACCCTTGTTTGTATTATGGTGTCAGGGGTGGAAGATTTCTCTGGAGATGGCCTTCTTGTGTGCTGTTTGTAAGCTTGTTCCTGTGGCTTCCTTGATTTCTGCGATCCATCTTTTACATGGTCTGCCTCTGGCTTTATAACCGTTATATCTATGTGTCATGGCTATTTTTGGCATGCTATCTGTTGGATATTTTGGTGAATTACTTCTACAATAAATGATCTCTACGGCACCCGAGTTTATTCGAGGCCCGAAAGTGGAGTAACGAGTAGTAACATGTTTACCTGCCATACGTGACGTTGAGACGCGCAAGGAGGTTTGGGGGTGGATTGGCTGTTCTCTCCCATTGAGAGTTAAAGTTACCCAAAATCCATGCTGAAGTCGGAAATGTCAGACTGAAGGCCAGTTATTGCAGTCTAGCTGCAGACGTATGACACAACGCGCTACATGTTCCTATGAAATTCTTCTTTTTTTTCATACTGTGCTTATGTCTCTTTCTTTTGATATATTTCCCGATTCAGAACAATTCCTTATGTCTTTTGATTGTTTTCCAGAATGATTTCACTGGTGATTCAGTTTTCCAGAATGACGTCACTAGTGATTCAGTTTTCCAGACTGACGTCACTGGTGATTCAGTTTTCCAGAATGACGTCACTGGTGATTCAGTTTTCCAGAATATCTTCACTGGTGATTCAGTTTTCCAGAATATCTTCACTGGTGAATCAAAATTATATCATTATGAGCGAAAGATGACTACGGAACCACTGAGTGAATGAAATCATTGGATGGGTCGAATATTTGGTGAATCAAATCATTGGTTCGGTCAATAATTGAGTAAGTCGATTCAGTGAGTGGTCGAATCATTGGGTGGGTCGATTCAATGGATTGGTCGAATGATTGAGTGGATTGAATCACTAGGCGGATTAACTTGTTACGCCAAGGTGACACTCATAGAGTCTTCAAATAACTCGAAATAACATACAGAAAAAGTTAAGACATAATGAAGATTTAGAGATGTTTCCGTGCCAGAAATTATGCGATCACGTCGGGCAGGAGAAATCAATAAGAAATAAACATTTTTCAACTGAAAGAAGACGCTCAGTTGTGTCAATAAAAATAAATTATTGCAGATCATCATTATATTTCATGGCTCCTGACACTGGCGATCAATACCCTCCATAACATTCTGTCTTCTTATCTGAGTAAGCGAGGAATTCTCATTCTCGACATTTCCATAGGTATATCATATTTTTCCTCGTTTATTTCTATGTCCTTATGATTCTTTATTTATGTCTTCCATTATTCTTTGTGTGAATGTGTCTTACATGATTCTTTGTGTGAATGTGTCTTACATGATTCTTTGTGTGAATGTGTCTTACATGATTCTTTGTGTGAATGTGTCTTACATGATTCTTTGTGTGAATATGTCTTACATGATTCTTTGTGTGAATGTGCATTCCATGATTCTGTGTGTGAATGTGTCTTATATGAGTGCTTGTGTGAATGTGTCTTACATGATTCTTTGTGTGAATATGTCTTACATGATTCTTTGTGTGAATATGTCTTACATGATATTTTGTGTGAATGTGTCTTACATGATTCTTTGTGTGAATGTGTATTCCATGATTATTTGTGTGAATGTATTTCATGGTTGTTTGTGTGAATTTAGTGCATTGTTGTTTGTGTGAATTTAGTACATGGTTGTTTGTGTGAATTTAGTACATGGTTGTTTGTGTGAATTTAGTGCATGGCTGTTTATGTGAATAGTGCATGGCTGTGTATGTGAATTTAGTACATGGTTGTTTGTATGAATTTAGTACATGGTTGTTTGTGTGAATTTAGTGCATGGATGTTTATGTGAATTTAGTGCATGGCTGTTTATGTGAATTTAGTTCATGGCTGTTTATGTGAATTTAGTGCATTGTTGTTTGTGTGAATTTAGTACATGGTATTAACATTCAACGTAGCCTATGTGTCTTACCATCCTACTCATTCACAGTATGTGTGCTCTCGTCATGTGTGTTTACTTATTCATGAACAAATAGAAGTTTCTGTATTGAAGAAATTGAAGTAGATTGTTCTTCTGTGTTCGTTCTTAGACTCCACGATGTTCTTGGCATTCCTTACTTTACGAATGCACAATTGACTTGGCGGGATTCGAACACTGTACATTGGCCGTCGGGAACCAGGTGTTTATCATCATTTTATTAAAAGACCTAGCTTCCTTCACATTGTATTGGGGTCTCCGCACATTGTGCCCTTTTCAAAACGACATTCGTCACGTGAAGTGTCATCTGATACACAAGTTTGAGTAGGTATGGAGGGGGAGAGGGATGTGAGCCACTTTTTAGCTAACTTTCTAGTATAAATATTCATGTAGTGGATGAAAACTCTCAAACCCCTACCAACTCACCTTTATCTACGGACTTGGCTACATATACACACAGATTACAGATTAACAAAAGAACCACACAATCTCCAACATTCACATAATCCCAGCTTTCACACAATTCCCAGTTTTCACACAATCAGCAGCTTTCACACCCCCCCCCCCCCCCGCTTTCACACGAACCCTTGCTTTCACACAATCCCCAGCTTACACACAATCCCCAGCTTTCACACAATCCTTGCTTTCACACAATCCCCAGCTTTCACACAATCCCCAGCTTTCACACAAACCCTAGCTTTTACACAATCCCTAGATTTCGCACAATCCTAAGCTTTCACACAATCCCCAGCTTTCACACAATCCCCAGTTTTCACACAATCCCCAGCTTTCACACAATCCCCAGCTTTCACACAATCCCCAGCTTTCACACAATCCCCATCTCTCACACAATCCCCATCTCTCACACAATCTATAAACACAAAACTAACTTAGATTCTAGGATTGACAAACACAGATTGTCTATACAGAAATACAAAGCTAAAGATACGGCTAATACTAAACACATCAATAATCTATTTACCTCTCACAATTCTCTAGATGCGCTCCCTTAAGTGAATTCTGACACTGTGGAGATTGCCTGGGCTAATTAGCACAAGAACACAACACATATCACAGGCGCATGTCTAGGTTTAATATCAACTCACTTTGGTTAAAAGAAAAACCTGTCAAAACGGATGTGTCGGGCCATTTGCGCAAATAAAACGGAGACACAACGCATTTCCATTATCTGGACTACATCCTGCTGGAAATGTAGTGGGACCATGGTTCTGCTACAAGGAAGATCCAGTGGGAGTTTGAGAATGAACGCTGAAGAAGAAGTAGAAAAAGAAAAACAATACTTAAACAGATATCGTACAAGCGGAAGTTGAGTGTAATTTATTTTATGTTGTGTATTTAACAAACAGTACTCACATGTCATGTTTATTGTAATATTTTCAATTTGATCGTTAATCGATCCACGTAGTTCATCTTCGTCTTGGAAAAATCTCATTTGCTGTTCTCATACACGACCATCTAGATATATTTTGCAAAAAAGACGGACAAAGACGTCATAAAAACAGTCGGTTGTTTACAAGCTTAGATTTTACGTCCGTGAACCAATGTTGACTAGTAATGCGAGAACATGAATGAGCTTCGTGTCTACCAAGTCTATGTATAGGATGGTTATACATGCTGATCGTAACTATTGATATATGTAAGATGTGTTCACTGATTGGAAAATAGATTATTAAAATTACTCAATGGTATTTCCGTTGATTTTTATTGTCATTATAAAAGGCGGTTTTCCAATTAACCAACGGATTTTATATATGTCAACGGTCTCGGCGCTCATCCATAGACTTCTAGATAGACAAGGGTGTACAACGAATCACAGAAACATGAAGATTTTTCTAAACATGACAGAAATGTACTGTATTTAGCCAATTCACATAAACACAAATACATTTCCAAGATAGTTTATCACATTGACATCATGCAGCGTCAATTATCTTGATATATCAGACTTTTCCGTAATTTTCTTGGCCATTGAACTGTTGCATCAGCGAAGATGAGTGTCGTTGTGTGTGATCAGCCAAGATGGGTGTCGTTGTGTGTGATCAGCCAAGATGGGTGTCGTTGTGTGAGATCGGCAAAGATGGTGTCGTTGTGTGAGATCAGCCAAGATGGATGTCGTTGTGTGAGATCAGCCAAGATGGATGTCGTTGTGTGAGATCGGCCAAGATGGATGTCGTTGTGTGAGATCAGCCAAGATGGGTGTCGTTGTGTGAGATCAGCCAAGATGGGTGTCGTTGTGTGAGATCAGCCAAGATGGGTGTCGTTGTGTGAGATCATCCAAGATGGATGTCGTTGTGTGAGATCAGCCAAGATGGGTGTCGATGTGTGAGATCAGCCAAGATGGATGTCGTTGTGTGAGATCAGCCAAGATGGGTGTCGATGTGTGAGATCAGCCAAGATGGGTGTCGTTGTGTGAGATCAGCCAAGATGGGTGTCGTTGTGTGAGATCAGCACGCGTCACTCTTCTAGGGAAGGGCTTGGCAAATATTGTGAATTTCCGGCTATATTTAGTATCGTCCACCTCTTTCTATAACTTCCGTGCTTTGGAATGTTCTATATCTAGAAGGCACTGAATGATACAGACTTCCGATAAAAAGGCGCGAGGCGACGGTTGTGTTGATTCTCATTCGTCACAAATGGAAGTGTAGTTCGGTGTCTCGGGATCCTTCATCTGGAATAGGTGCATTCATAGGTTTTTCCGATACAACACAGCGACAGGATTAGCAATCCGACAGTGAGAACTCAATGTGCTCGTAGTTAAATCGAGGTTTTTCCCAAGACACCCCTGACGCTGAAAGGCAACAAAGGGTTTATCGAATAGATAGATAGATAGATTCCTAGATATACAAGAGAACATGAAAAACCACAAGAATGGTTAAAGAAATTGCTATTTACTGTCAGAAAATATCCAGGTAATAATCTTTTGACAACCGACTGTTTTTATGACGTTGTAGCATTCCTTTTTGCATTTAGATGTCTGCGCTTCGATACCCTGAAAGAAACTAGGTTCTACTGACCGCAGAAGTTGGATGTGTAGTGTCACTGACTCAAATAAGACAGCGACGCAACGCATCTTCGTTCTGTGTACTACATCTTACTGAAAATCTAGTAGAATCATTGTTCTGCAACAAGGGAGATGCAGAGGGAGTTTGTCCTGCAACAAGGGAGATGCAGAGGGAGTTTGTCCTGCAACAAGAGAGAGGCAGAGGGAGTTTTCCTGCAACAAGGGAGATGCAGAGGGAGTTTGTCCTGCAACAAGAGCGTGGCAGAGGGAGTTTTCCTGCAACAAGGGAGATGCAGAGGGATTTTGTCCTGCAACAAGGGAGATGCAGAGGGATTTTGTATTGCAACAAGGGAGATGCAGAGGGAGTTTTTTCTACAACAAGGGAGATGCAGAGGGAGTTTGAGAATGAACTCCAAAGGAAAATCTATCAAACATTTTTCACTATATACTCTTGGACTTCAAAGAGATTGACATCTACAACGACATGCACAACGATATCCACAACGACATCGATAATTATTATCAGAAGGCAGTTGATGGGATAGGAACCAGGTCCGTTCAGATGGCACCCATTCGGCTATCCTCTTGAGTCAACGCGATTTTCGGCCTTTATCATGGACTCATTAAACGTTCCTTAAATTACAGATAATTTTCAGAAACTTTGTGCGACGTTATGTCTGTGACACTGTCATTGGCACAGGTAGCTGACATTATGTTTGTAGCACAGTCATTGGCATAAGAAGCTGACATTATATTTGTGACACTGTTGTTGGCACAAGAAACTGACATTTATATGTGATACTGTCATTGGCATAAGAAGTTTTTACCTTTAGTATGTGTAAAGATTCGCATCTGTTGTGATAAGTCTATCGTCGGTGTTACAACCAGGGCCCGAACTTTTAGTTCAGAGTGCGAAGAATAGAGACATATTCCTCTATCTAGACTTTCTGCAGGAGGCAACTATGGTAATTTAGGATAAGATGACAACCTATCACCTGTGAAAAACTGTTGCCACTTCATGTCTTGTCTCAGGTACTTACGTCTTATATCGTACTTATTCACACACTGCCTTACTCGTTAGTAGGGGAGTGTCTTAGGCTAAGAGATCAAATCTCAACAGAAAATCTGGATTAGAGACTCTAAGGTGTATTGAACCATCTTCTGGCATATCCTGCAGGTCTGCTTGTTTTAAGGCATATTGCCATTACCTTCCACTTGGAACTAATCAACAGCGCCGACAGAGGGTCGGTGTAAATATGCACGGCTCTTTCTTCATTTGAAATTAATTTTACTCAAACCAAACTAGTCCAATTTACTCAAACCAAAATATTCATTTGAACCAAACCAAACTAGTCCATACACTCGCCTGTTTCCTAACCGTCTGTAAAAACTCGAAAGGCTATTATCTTTATATGTGTTGTGAGATTTACTTAACAAATGCAGCAAGTCAAGTCGTGTGTCGTGTACTCAAGTCAAGTCGTGTGTCGTGTACTCAAGTCAAGTCGTGTGTCGTGTACTCAAGTCAAGTCGTGTGTCGTGTACTCAAGTCAAGTCGTGTGTCGTGTACTCAAGCCAAGTCGTGTGTCGTGTACTCAAGCCACGTCGTGTGTCGTGTACTCAAGCCAAGTCGTGTGTCGTGTACTCAAGCCAAGTCGTGTGTCGTGTACTCAAGCCAAGTCGTGTGTCGTGTACTCAAGCCAAGTCGTGTGTCGTGTACTCAAGCCAAGTCGTGTGTCGTGTACTCAAGCCAAGTCGTGTGTCGTGTACTCAAGCCAAGTCGTGTGTCGTGTACTCAAGCCAAGTCGTGTGTCGTGTACTCAAGTCAAGTCGTGTGTCGTGTACTCAAGTCAAGTCGTGTGTCGTGTACTCAAGTCAAGTCGTGTGTCGTGTACTCAAGTCAAGTCGTGTGTCGTGTACTCAAGCCAAGTCGTGTGTCGTGTACTCAAGCCAAGTCGTGTGTCGTGTACTCAAGCCAAGTCGTGTGTCGTGTACTCAAGCCAAGTCGTGTGTCGTGTACTCAAGCCAAGTCGTGTGTCGTGTACTCAAGCCAAGTCGTGTGTCGTGTACTCAAGCCAAGTCGTGTGTCGTGTACTCAAGTCAAGTCGTGTGTCGTGTACTCAAGTCAAGTCGTGTGTCGTGTACTCAAGTCAAGTCGTGTGTCGTGTACTCAAGTCAAGTCGTGTGTCGTGTACTCAAGTCAAGTCGTGTGTCGTGTACTCAAGCCAAGTCGTGTGTCGTGTACTCAAGCCAAGTCGTGTGTCGTGTACTCAAGTCAAGTCGTGTGTCGTGTACTCAAGTCAAGTCGTGTGTCGTGTACTCAAGTCAAGTCGTGTGTCGTGTACTCAAGTCAAGTCGTGTGTCGTGTACTCAAGTCAAGTCGTGTGTCGTGTACTCAAGTCAAGTTGTGTGTCGTGTACTCAAGTCAAGTCGTGTGTCGTGTACTCACGAGGTTTGGATAAATGTAGCTACAAAACTATTTTATCTTATTATCTTTTGGCATTGTTTGACATATCATGCAGAGTGAAATGTGGTTTCGTGGACAAGATGAAGATGGTATAAGTAGATTTTCTGTAGATTATTGGACATTGACCACTCTTCTGTCCAGGTATAAGTAGATTTTCTGTAGATTATTGGACATTGACCACTCTTCTGTCCAGGTATAAGTAGATTTTCTGTAGATTATTGGACATTGACCACTCTTCTGTCCAGGTATAAGTAGATTTTCTGTAGATTATTGGACATTGACCACTCTTCTGTCCAGGTATAAGTAGATTTTCTGTAGATTATTGGACATTGACCACTCTTCTGTCCAGGTATAAGTAGATTTTCTGTAGATTATTGGACATTGACCACCCTTCTGTCCAGGTATAAGTAGATTTTCTGTAGATTATTGGACATTGACCACTCTTCTGTCCAGGTATAAGTAGATTTTCTGTAGATTATTGGACATTGACCACTCTTCTGTCCAGGTATAAGTAGATTTTCTGTAGATTATTGGACATTGACCACTCTTCTGTCCAGGTATAAGTAGATTTTCTGTAGATTATTGGACATTGACCACCCTTCTGTCCAGGTATAAGTAGATTTTCTGTAGATTATTGGACATTGACCACCCTTCTGTCCAGGTATAAGTAGATTTTCTGTAGATTATTGGACATTGACCACCCTTCTGTCCAGGTATAAGTAGATTTTCTGTAGATTATTGGACATTGACCACCCTTCTGTCCAGGTATAAGTAGATTTTCTGTAGATTATTGGACATTGACCACCCTTCTGTCCAGGTATAAGTAGATTTTCTGTAGATTATTGGACATTGACCACCCTTATGTCCAGGTATAAGTAGCTTTTCTGTAGATTATTGGACATTGACCACTCTTCTGTCCAGGTATAAGTACCTTTTCTGTAGATTATTGGACATTGACCACCCTTCTGTCCAGGTATAAGTAGCTTTTCTGTAGATTATTGGACATTGACCACTCTTCTGTCCAGGTGTAAGTAGATTTTCTGTAGATTATTGGACATTGACCACTCTTCTGTCCAGGTATAAGTAGCTTTTCTGTAGATTATTGGACATTGACCACTCTTCTGTCCAGGTATAAGTAGCTTTTCTGTAGATTATTGGACATTGACCACTCTTCTGTCCATGTATAAGTAGCTTTCTGTAGATTATTGGACATTGACCACTCTTCTGTCCAGGTATAAGTAGCTTTCTGTAGATTATTGGACATTGACCATTCTTCTGTCCAGGTATAAGTAATTTTTCTGTAGATTATTGGACATTTACCACCCTTCTGTCCAGGTATAAGTAATTTTTCTGTAGATTATTGGACATTGACCACTCTTCTGTCCAGGTATAAGTAATTTTTCTGTAGAGTATTTTTCTGTAAATATTGAACATTGACCATTTTTCTGTCCAGGTATAAGTAGTTTTTATGTAGATTATTGGACATTAACCACTCTTCTATAAAGGTATAGGTAATTTTTCTGTAGAGTATTTTTTCTGTAGATATTGAACATTGACCACTCTTCTGTCCAGGTATATGCAGTTTTTCTGTATATTATTGGACATTAACCAATCTTTTGTGTAGGCAAAGATCACTCATTTGTTAAAACGGAGCCCTTTTATCCGTCCAGGCGGAGCCTACTGGCAGTCATCGAGTAATTACGAATGTACTTAGGGGAAGATCGCAGCATATCTGCAGGTATCCTGTGTGTATGATCAGACAAGAGAATAATTAACATACACTGAAATATTTACTAGTAAATTTTGTTTTGTTCCTTCCTATTTCAGGTTTTTGATGCAGTCGTGGTCATTGTGTCCTTCACCCTTGACATTGTCTTCAGTTTCGTCTCAATTGAGAGCGCGGCTAAGGATGCCGCTGGACTTATGGTTCTTCTTCGGCTATGGAGAGTAACAAGAATTATCAACGGTCAGTAACTCTTTATTAATATATAATCAGTGGATTACTATTGTCCAATTCTCACGATCATTCATGATTATCTCCCCTTTGATCGATCATAATGAGACATTCGAAGCAAGAGTAACAGTAATAGCAACGTAAAGAAGGCCTTCAACTATGTACCAACTATAGAACAGTAGCACTAATTGGTCAAGTCAGAAACATAATACCGCAGATCATACTGAAAAGAATCAAACACAAATTAAAAAGAGGAAATTCATGAAGTTCAAGATGGTTTTCGAGCAGGAAGTTGAACAAGAGACCACATATTCAACATGAGGAATATAATTGAGAAATGTAGAGAATACAGCTTAGATCTACATATGTGTTTCATTGACTACACCAAGGTGTTCGATTGTGTTAGACATCACCAGCTGTGGTCCATCATGAGAGACATGTTTCCCCAAACATCTAATGCAGGGGTGGGCATACTACGGCCCGCGAGCCGCATGCGGCCCGCCATTGGATATTTTGCGGCCCTCAAACACATTTTTAAATACACGAACATTATTAAAATATTTGCAAAACCTTTTATCCATATTAGAAAATATACTGTTATAGTTTAAGTCTGTTAGAAATGTAATTTATTTCAGAAGTTATCTACATTATGAAAAACTACCTTTTAATACAATAAAAATATTTAATTGATTACTTAGCGAGAATTTTAAACAAAAACATACATAATATTATATACGGCCCTCCAATAGCTTTACAATTTTCAATGCGGCCCTCTGCACAAAAAGTTTGCTCACCCCTGATCTAATGCAACTTATTGAAACAATATATCACGGACAATAAGTAGCAGTAAGAGTGGAGGGAGAAACATCTGAATGGTTCGCTGTTCAAAGTGGAGTGAGACAGGGGTGCACTCTTATCTCCTTATATTTTTAACATATATGCAGAGAATATAATTGAGAAATGCAAGAGAAAAACTAGAAGAAAATGAGTTTCATCCAATACAATATCGGTGGGTACAAGATTCCAGAAATAAGATATGCAGATGACACAGTTCTCCTCACTACACAGAGGGACTGAAACAGCGTATCACAACAACAAAGAAATGTAGCGAGATTCAAAAGGTATATCTAAAAGCACATAAAACAAAGATTACGATAACAAGACAAAACAAAGATCAAACCAATAATCAACATAGACAATATAGAACTAGAATGTGGAAACAAATTAGAATATCTGGGAGCAAATATAAACATTTCCGGAGATTATTCAGTCGAGATATGAAGAAGATTTGGAATTGCAACACTCAAATTAACACAAATGAGAAAGCTATGGCAAAGTAGTAATAACGATACTAAATGAACCCTTTCAGATCATGCGTTTTCCCAGTGGCAACATATGGATGCAGTGTTTGGATTTTAAACAAGACAATATCCAAAAGAATAAATTCATTTGAAGTTAAGTGTTACAGAAAGATCCTACGAATATCATGGACAAAGAAAAAAAGAAGAACATTGAAGTTTTGAATTTACTGAAACTAAATGAAGGCTGGCTTCTAAATACCAACATAAGAAGGAAGCTACAGTATGTTGGATACTTAAAGCGACATGATAGTATCGAAAGACTGATTCTAGAAGGCAGAGTGCCGGGAAAGAGAAGAAGAGGAAGACCAAAAATACAATGGACAAGCGACATCGAAGAATGTGTGCACATATCTCTGGCCAATGCAGGACTGCTTGCCTGGAAACAAAGAGGCGATCAGAGTATCCGCGACGAAGGCAATGTTCTGGAAATAATATGTCACTTGATAAAATAGCAATTGTAATAATAATAATAATAGTAAAAATAATAATTATTACAGCTGACGGGAATTGAACCAGGTCTGTTCTAGCAGCACCGAATCGCTTTGCAACACAAGTAAACAGGTTTTCCGTACTTGACCAACCACATCCCCCAAAAAAAAAGAATATGTGGTGCGGTCAAGACTTTCAGCCTGTGTACTCAAGTCACTGAGAACAGACCAATCGAAACAAGGACTATTACAACATTAACGAACATCCCGTACAAGTATTAAAGTATCCTCAGGAATACAAACACAGAACATGCATATTCCCGTTTGTGTTCCTGAGGATACTTTAATACTTGTACGGGATGTTCGTTAATGTTGTAATAGTCCTTGTTTCGATTGGTCTGTTCTCAGTGACTTGAGTACACAGGCTGAAAGTCTTGACCGCGCCACATATTTTTTTTTTGGGATGTGGTTGGTCAAGTATGGAAAACCTGTTTACTTGTGTTGCAAAGCGATTCGGTGCTGCTAGAACAGACCTGGTTCAATTCCGTCAGCTGTAAGAATTATTTTCATTTATCCTCATGCTTCCTACTTGAATTTATTTGTAAAAATAATAGTAATATTAATAATAGTAATAGTAGTAATTATAATAATAATAGTAATATCAATACTAATAGTATTAGTAATAAAAATAGTAGTAGTAATAATAATTGTAATAATAATAGCAATAGTAATAATAATCGTAATAAGAATAATAATAGTATTAATAATAATAGTAACTATAATAGCATTAATGGTAATAGTAGTAGTAACAATAGTAATTATTATAATACTATTAATAGTAATCTAAATAATAGTAATAGTAATTATAATAATAGTAACAATAATAGTAATTATAATAGTATTACTAATATTAATATTAATATTAATAATAGTAATCATAATACTAATAATAATATTAGTAATAGTATTGATAATAATAGTCATTGACATAAACAAATTCTCCCCCCCCCCCCCCAAAAAAAACACACTAAAAACTAGAATTATAAAATGCTACATCTATTCAATACTATTGTATGGCTTAGAAACATGGACATTAAACAAACAATTAGAAGACATAATTGATGCCTTTAAGATGTGGACATATAGAAGAATAAGGAGACATTCATGGAAAGAAGAAAACGAAGAGGTTCTGACAATACGGCGTATGAAAAAGGAACAATTAAAGCAAACAAAGATTAAATAAATAGAAAATTTTGGACACATTAAATACATGACAGCTAGTTGAAAATCTTACTTGATGTTAGAGCCGAGGGGAGGTGAGCAAAAAATAGGCATAGATACAAGTGGAAGAGTAGCATCTCAAGATGGACATGTTACAGTCTAACAGAGTGCACCACCAAATCACGAGATAGAGGATGTTGAAGGTCGGTTGTACCCAACTTGCGTTGGGGAGATGGCACTTGATGATGATGAATGTGACATAAGAGGTGTCTTGTACATATGTTTAAATATAATATTTTTACAATGTATAAATATCACTGTAGGCAAATACGCTTCCTTATGGCCCACTGTTGACCACTCTATGTTAAAGTTAGTTTCTTCCAGGCCAATGACTCATAAGGCAGTAATCTCTTCTGTCCATGTTGAGCGACTTGTTGCACAGTTGCTGTAGTTGATGCGTATTATCTATGCTAAATATTTATCTCTTCCCATTTGATTGTTCTGCGTAGAATTTTGTCTTCTTTACCCTTGCTTCCATCCTGCTTCTAATCAAACGCCTGGAATAACGTCACAAATTATCTCATTCACTGTGATTTTTTATCTTTTCTCAAATTATCAAAATCTCATAACCCTGTACGTAAGCCAGTTCAGAAAATGTAAAACAACGGTTTCTGTAAAATAAAAACGCAACAACCGTTTCTGTATTATAAAAACAAAACCCGTTACACGATTAAAAAGAAAAATCTGAATTATCTTAAGGACAACGTGAAAGAGATGTACAGAAAAGAGTTTGTGGCACATAAACAGCGACCAACAATTAATTCTTTGCCCAATGTTGTATTCTGAACGCAGTTCGCATATTATATCGTCAAATTCATTTGTTAATATGCAGTTCTTTCCTCCCTCGATTCTCATATCCAATTTTCCACTTAAAAGGGGATGATGAATGAACTACGTTTGATGGAGTGTGCAATTCTGGAAGAGATAAAAGCATCTATTTTTCTGAAATCAGGGTGTCTTTTCTTTTACACTTATAGAAGTGGTTAAAAGAACGAATGGGATGATTTTTTCTCATTTAGATAGTTTGTACAGGAATTCGTTCGTTTATTGTCGTGGTCAGGAATGGGAAAAATGAATAGTGACACTGTGGTCTGTCATACATGTCGCAAGAAACGACTATGAAAGTTTGGGGTGTTGGCTTGATTTCACTTCGGACGAGCGTAAAATTGATTTAGGAGTCCTCCTGAAATCAGGTATAACGGGCCGAAAGTAAAAGCTATCGCAGCATAGATGTAAACCATTATACAAAACATGCCTTTCCCTGGATGACAACCTGCTAATCACGAAAATGTATGACATGATATACTCTCATATCCAGAACAAACAATTAGCAATAATATTTTACATACCAGAGTTCTCATTCTACAAATTCATTCACTCTAGAAATATTGAACAGTAGAAGGACCATGATGCAGGATCATGTTGCAGGACCATGTTGCAGGATCTAGCAGGACCATGGTCCTGCAAGATCTAGCAGGACCATGTTGCAGGATCTAGCAGGACCATGTTGCAGGATCTAGCAGGACGATGTTGCAGGATCTAGCAGGACCATGTTGCAGGATCTAGCAGGACCATGTTGCAGGATCTAGCAGGACCATGTTGAAGGATCCAGCAGGACCATGTTGCAGGATTATGTTGCAGGATGATGTTGCAGGACCATATTGCAGGACCATGTTGCAGGATTATGTTGCAGGATGATGTTGCAGGACCATGTTGCAGGACCATGTTGCAGGACCATGTTGCAGGATCATGTTGCAGGATCATGTTACAGGATCATGTTGCAGAATCATGTTGCAGGATCATGTTACAGGATCATGTTGCAGGACCATGTTGCAGGATCTAGCAGGACCATGTTGCAGAATCTAGCAGAACCATGATGCAGAATCATGTAATAGGATCATGTTGCAGGATCATGTTGCGGGATCTAGCAGGATCATGTTGCAGGATCATGTTGCAGAATCATGTTGCAGAATCATGTTGCAGGAACATGTTTAGGACCGTGTTGCAGGACCATGGTCATACTAGATCCAGCCACACTAGATTTGTAGTTCGGAGAACGGATATGTATTGTGTTGCCCTTTTATTTCCTCTAATGGGTCCGACATATCAATTCGGTGGGTTGTGTTAGTAAATCATGAGAAGCCCACAAAGAAAAAGCTAGGGTTTTTTTCGGTCTCGCTAAGAGACAGACGAGAGAGTGATACTGGACGGAATAACAGAAGGTAACAGAGGTAAAGGCCGACCAAGATACCGGTGTACAGAAGACATGCAGGAATGCCTGCTCATGTTCCTAAAGGAAGCGGGACAACTTGCTCAAGACCGAGGACAATTCAATGGATCCATAAGGAAATAATATGTCATGCTGATAACTTATGGTAGAGACTAGAGTATTCTAGATAACACACCATCTGTAACTTGTCCTAGAGACTGGAGTACCCTAGATAGCCTATTATCGAAATTATATTGTAGAGAGAGGACTACATCAGCTATCGCATCATTTATAATTTGTCCTAGAGACTGGAGTATTCTAGATAACACACCATCTATAACTTGTCCTAGAGACTGGAGTATTCTAGATAACACACCATCTATAACTTGTCCTAGATACTGGAGTATTCTAGTTAACACACCATCTATAACTTGTCCTAGAGACTGGAGTATTCTAGAAAACACATCATCCGTAACTTGTCCTAGAGACTGGAGTATTCTAGATGACACATCATCTATAACTTGACGTAGACACTGGAGTATTCTAGATGACACATCATCTATAACGTGACTTAGAGACTGGAGTATTCTACATGACACATCATCTATAACTTGACGTAGACACTGGATTATTCGAGATGACAGATCATCTATAACTTATCCTAGAGACTGGAGTATTCTAGATAACACACCATCTGTAACTTGTCCTAGAGACTGGAGTATTCTAGATAACACACCATCTGTAACTTGACATAGACACTGGAGTATTCTAGATGACACATAATCTATAACGTGACGTAGAGACTGGAGTATTCTAGATAACGCCATAATTTGAATTAATGGTTCTTAAACTGTAATCTGTCGACATCTTTAGTGTCCTTTCTTGTATTTCGCAAAGACTTAGAAGTATAAGTTTTTACATTTACAATAAAAAGTAAGTGGACATACATAAAAATAAAAACAGAAACAAAAATAAATACTACCCAAGCTATTTACATTAGACAATCTTTACACAATTAGATACGTGCCGGTTACACAGAAACATTAGTGGAAATTTGATCAGGTTAATTTTCCGGGGTGGGCAAAAAAAATGCAAGACCGAACTATTAACGCTGATCGATCAGGTAACCGAATCATGTTTCATTGTTTATTAGTAACAAATTGTTATTACATTTTCAATTATAGATATTGTTTACTATCGTTAGCACACTGGTAATTTATTCCTGGGCATTTTATAATAAGAATATTTGAGGGGGCCACAGCAGAAAATAATATTCAAAAGGGTGTCACGACAGCAAAATATTTCAGAGCCACTGTTCAATAATGTTTAGTTGAAACTGGAGTATTCTAGATTAGTGGTTCTCGACCTGGATGGAATGGCCCCTTAAGAGACTGTGGCGATTTCCATTGGGGTGGATGAGGAAGGGCCACGAAGAAAAAAAATTACAATTTAGTTACCACAGAACCAAATCTGGGGGGGGGGTGGCATTGATAGTGTGATTGTGGGACAAATTGTTGTGTTCTGAGGACAGCGAAACTGAGACGATTCTGTAATATAAGATAATGCGGTGATTTTCTCAAATATACGATATTTTAATGTCTATTCAGATGTATAGTAATTGTTCATGAATAAAGTCAACACATGTATAGGTTTAAAAAAGGTGGAACAAGGACATTTTTTTCTCAAATCAGGAAATAAGGTCGCATAAGCGTAAATAGATTGAGGACCACTTTTCCGGACAGCACATCATCTATAACCTGTCATATAGAATTTGTGTTGTTGTTTATTCAAGGCATGTAAGAGCAATGATTGATACACTTCAGTGAGCAAATGTGTAGAGGGAAGAACGCACTACATGCAGCATCTCAGCTAATTAGCAATGACGTCATACATGACGATTTCAGCCTCCATAATTGTTGACATTGTTCTGTTCACATTCAATACATGCACTCATGAATTAATTGCAGTGAGTCTCAAATCTGTAACATTAGTAACGGCAGGTCTTATACTTGTAACATTAATAACAACAGGTTTCATATTTGTAACATTAGTAACGGTATGTCTCATATCTGTAACATTAGTAACGGCATTTATCCTTTATTTAAGATTAATTCTTCTTCTTCTTTCGTTATATATTCTGTAATATGCTTATATCTGACGTTTTCTTTCTTCTATAAACTTATATGTAAAATTGATATCAGTGTTATGTAAGATTGATGTCAGTGTTATGTAAGATTGATGTCAGTGTTATGTAAGATTGATGTCAGTGTTATGTAAGATTGATGTCAGTGTTATTTAAGATTGATGTCAGTGTTATGTAAGACTGATGTCAGTGTTATGTAAGATTGATGTCAGTGTTATGTAAGATTGATGTCAGTGTTATGTAAGATTGATGTCAGTGTTATGTAAGATTGATGTCAGTGTTATGTAAGATTGATGTCAGTGTTATGTAAGATTGTTGTCAGTGTTATGTAAGATTGATGTCAGTGTTATGTAATATTGATGTCTGTGTTATGTAAGATTGATGTCAGTGTTATGTAAGATTGATGTCTGTGTTATGTAAGATTGATGTCAGTGTTATGTAAGATTGATGTCAGTGTTATGTAAGATTGATGTCAGTGTTATGTAAAATTGATGTCAGTGTTATGTAAGATTGATGTCAGTGTTATGTAAGATTGATGTCAGTGTTATGTAAGATTGATGTCAGTGTTATGTAAGACTAATAGTACATTGTGAGTGATATTTTTCATTGCTCAATACACATGAACTAAATTTGGCTACTGTAACTTTCTCATGTGGTATTGGTCTATATAAAATCTTCTGCAAGCTTCTGACAGACTTCAAGAGTGTTAA
The DNA here is from genome assembly GCA_034231615.1 of Meghimatium bilineatum. Taxonomy (NCBI): domain Eukaryota; kingdom Metazoa; phylum Mollusca; class Gastropoda; order Stylommatophora; family Philomycidae; genus Meghimatium; species Meghimatium bilineatum. The sequence continues at coordinate 127,885,472 of CM067298.1, forward strand.
GAAACAAGAAAATATTAATCAAATGTTAAATGATCTATATTGACGAGATGTGTAACTACAGTGTGCTTTTGTCGGATTGTATTCGATGCATATACTTGTATATATTGTATTCGACGCATATACTTGTATAGATTGTGCAATGTTGCCAACGATTCTCTCGTCAGTCTCTGCGGACTCATCGAGAATATTCTTCCAAAACTAAAGTGACGTTATTTTACTGTTACACATTTTGTCCTAAAAGTAACCAGTGCATGAAGTGAAACTCAACTCATCCATGCAGTCAACACAAAATTTGGTAGATACACAAGTTTGGAAGAAAGGAACACAACAAATATTTCAATAGTGAGAACAGGACACCGATGATTTAAATAACACATGAATAGAAGGTTTGGAGGTCGTAGACAGTATGTAGACAACATGACATAATTTTCATAAATATTTACTGTAGAAAACATAACATAATTTCCAGAACTACTTTCTGTAGAAAAAAAAACAATTTCCAGAACTACCTAAGGTAGAATACATAATTTCTACCTACTGTAGAAAACATAACGTAATTTATATCTATTGTAGAAAACATCACATAATTTCCAGAATTACCTACTGTACCGCAAAACACGAATAAAACTAATCATCAAAACAGGTTATAACGCACAAACTCTATGGTCCTGTCTTGTGATGGGGACATTTATTGAAGACATCCATATCAGATTCTGATTCTGAGAGGAGAACGAGGAAAAATATGATGAATTGATTGTTACACGTTTGATACCATCAAATGGTTGCTGAATATGTTTGATAATAATAATAATAATAATAATACTGTTAATAATAATAATAATAATAATAATAATAATACTGTTAATAATAATAATAATAATAATAATAATACTGTTAATAATAATAATAATAATAATAATAATAATAATAATAACAATGATAAGACCAATACACAGGATCGTAATGATGCCTGATTGGATACATCAGCACAAAAGCCCTACATATAACTCTTTTCTCAGTCATTCAAAGAAGTCATTCAATCTCACCAATGGCTTACTAGACAAACCACCCATGCAACAGAAAACCTTAGTAGATGGCATGCATTTATATTGAGGTTATCTTCTTATAAAAGCTTCATGGTACGTCATCTATACAATCTCGTAGTCGTAACCTTCGATAACAGTTACCATGTTGTTCCGACAGGCCGACGTTGCGCTTGAGCTGATTACGTGCACGGCGTGGGTGAGCGGAACAACTACGAAACCTGTCGCAAGGGTCATAGTTGTGCCCTGATGTCGACGTCTGTTTCGGTGGCATTGAACTCGAAACACCATCGAGTCGAATGGCTGCTGGAACAGAGGGCGGAGGAGCACTTATGGGAATGCCCCACGTGCTGTGAGGCCAGTTTTCTAATCAAGAATCAAGATTCAAAGAAGTGTAGAAAATTACGCCTAGACAATTCCTTGACCAGGATTTTCTATGCACTTCTCTCCACCTTCTACCCGCGAATGTTCCTTGCACAGAATTTTAAAAAGCGAGTCGTGTCTCGTTACATGTCCATAACAATCAAGTTTACGCCGTTTCATCACTGTCAAAATTCACATTTCTTTTATTTGCTGACAGATAAATATATTTGTCTTGTGTTCTATATTACTTATTCTTAACAAAATTATGTAGCACATGTTTCCACATGCCTGAATCCTTCTTTCTATTGTGTATATCTGAATACAAATTAGTGGAATACGCCTTCTATATATTTACAAATATACCTTCTATATATATATATACAAATATACCTTCTATATATATATATATATATATATATATATATATATATATATATATATATATATATATATATATATATATATATATATATATACAAATATACCTTCTATATATATATACAAATATACTCCATTTGAGTCGGACATATTCTCTCAGGGCATTGTAGATCGTTAAGGAGTGGAGTCTTTTCTGAGTAAAAGAGAAAGTTCTGGAGAAGAACCTACAGCTGACAGGAAACAAGAGCATCATAGCTCGCAAAATCTGGAAATAGAAAATGACTGCAGTTTGTGGGTCAACGTTATATATAAAAGAATGCAACATACCACGTTCCACTAGATAGTATTTTAGAGGTATCAAAAAACATATCAAAGAGCATGATGGAGTGACTTTATTGTACTAGAATTCTCCATTATTTAGTCACCCTTCTCAAAAATGCTGTATAAATGGTACCTTGTCGAAGATGCCACTCGTAGAACGTAAATTGATAAGGAACAAGCGACAGGGCACAAGGTCTTTCCCATACATCCTCTGCCTAGTAGTCAGTAGATGGTATATAACAGATAAGGGAGCCGCGTAGTGCAGTGGTTAGCGCACTGGCTTCGCATATGAATGGTCCTGGGTTCATTCCCCGGTTGAGACAGAAATTTTTTCAGATCGCAACGGCTACCGGGTTGACCAAGCCTTAAAATGGGTACCAGATTACTCCGGGAAGTAAAGACTGCGAGGTAGAGGAGATGGCTACCGCCGTCATTTGCAGAGCCTCGGAAATGTGAGATCGCTAACATTTCACACCCCTACATCATTAATAGATGCTATGTGTTACTTACATTTTTTTTTTACTTATATAACAGATAACCTTGTCATTAATCTGCAGATATATATATATATATATATATTTATATATAAAAGCTCAGTGTCCCACTCAGGTGTTGGTTGTGTGTTGTTCTAAGCTGGTTAGTGAGGACACACTTTATCTTCCCTGGTGATTCCCATTTCTATCGTTTTCTGTACGTGTTCATTGTTTCTTTCAGGGATCTCTTCCATTGTTTTTAAGCTTAATCTATTTAGTGCTCAATTAACTCAGCCCAGCATCTTCTCATTACTGTGTTACCCAGTATAGCCTTGCCTGCCAGTGCATCAGCTCTTTCGTTGTCCCTGACTCCCCATGACCTGAACAGCAGATCAAATTAAAGCACTAGACAGTGTTCAGAAGAGTGTCCCGCAACTTTCGTATCGTACATTTCCATATTTTGTACAGCATAGCCTGGAATTCTTATAAAAGTACTGTAGGTGTTGTGGTTGCGGCGTCTACCAATTGAGGACCGTCGGATACCCAAGAGAGAGCAATTCAAGTGGGGGCCGTTACAACTCCCTCCATCTCCATTCTTATGATCGATATTTTGGTGTGATAGGCAGCAAATTGTCCACAACTTTCTTGCAATTTCTGTTGGCGATCAAGCTTCATCCACATCTGTTTGTTTCTCTTACAACTACGCCATATGTTTATTTCTCTTACAACTAAACTATATGTTTATTTCTCTTACAACTAAGCCATATGTTTATTTCTCTTACAACTAAACTGTTTGTTTCTCTTACAACTACGCCATATGTTTATTTCTCTATCAACTACGCCATATGTTTATTTCTCTTACAACTACGCCATATGTTTATTTCTCTTACAACTAAACTATATGTTTATTTCTCTTACAACTAAGCCATATGTTTATTTCTCTTACAACTAAACTGTTTGTTTCTCTATCAACTACGCCATATGTTTGTTTCTCTTACAACTACGCCATATGTTTATTTATCTTACAACTAAACCATATGTTTGTTTCTCTTACAACTACGCCATATGTTTGTTTCTCTTACAACTACGCCAAATGTTTATTTCTCTTACAACTAAACTGTTTGTTTCTCTATCAACTACGCCAAATGTTTATTTCTCTTACAACTAAACTGTTTGTTTCTCTATCAACTACGCCATATGTTTATTTCTCTTACAACTGAACCATCTCTTTGTTTCTCTTACAACTAAAATATATAGGCGTGACAGAAATCCTTATGATATCATGGTCCATAGTTACCTCAGGTCTTATGTTCCTAATCACTTCGGCACTATTCGTTGCAAACGCTGTCGCTGCTATACATGTCCATATGTAGTATAGAACCGCTCTGTTTCATTTCCACTTTCGCTATTGATGATGCGTTTATATGTGAATCCCGTAATGTCATTTACGTTACCATATATAAACGTTGTCATAAGAAGCATACAGGTGAAACGGACTTAGATTGAGTGACCTCTTCTGTAGGCATCTTCATGCCATAAAAGACAGAAAACCAACCCCTGTCGCTATTTTTCATTTCAATGGTGATGGTCATCATGGTGTCATCGATATCCAGGTCAATGCCCTCAGATCCTGAAACCACGGATGACAGATCTAGGTACGCTCTTGAAATTTGATTTATTTTTGAGTTTGGTATTCCTCAAGCCTTTTGGACTTAACTCCGAACATTCATTTGTTTAAATTTGTGATGGTGTGTTCCTTAATGTATTGCTATCCGTGTTGTATTGGGTAATAATTTGTTAATTTATTATATCTGTTATCATATCTCATCCAATTTTCAACAAAACCTGCTTCCATGTCTACGTGTTTCCTTATACATCATTGTCACCTTGAACTTCGTACTGTTTAAATGTCAATAATGTATCTAGTGCCTCTGTGGTGGTAACATTGTTTTTACTGTTTTCATTATTTTTCTCTGTTTGTTTTATATATTCTAGAGAAAGACCTGACGGTTCGGAACGTTGAAAATGTCTTGTGTATTGTAATTTGTATGTTATCTTTGTTTACACCTTATAACCCCTTAGTTTTAGTGTGTTCAATTGGAACGTTCTAAAAACATGTGTTTTACGAAGTACTATTGTTGTTACGTTTCACACAGTATTACCGTATATTGATTCTTTTACAACTAAAACATCTGTGTAAATGATTAAACAGCACGTAACTCCGTAGTTTCCACATATAATTTCAGGGATCTCGGAAAAAATTTCTGTAATCACGGGAAAATATTTCTGGGATCTCGGAAAAAATGTCAGGGATCTCGGAATAAAATTTCAGAGGTCTTGGGAAAAAATATTGCGTAAACGAGACATCCCATCCGGAATAAAACCCGATACTTTATTTTAGCTTATTTTTATTTTAGCGTCTACACATGCAAAATTAGGAACATAAGAAGAAGAAACACAATGATCGATTCTGTATCGATCGAATTGCTCTTTGGCATTCAGATATGTCAGACGTCGGGCTGCATTCATGCATTGATATATCGACGAGTGGTACTTATACCTCCCAAATTGTGTCCATTACTTTCTGTACCAAAATTGATAAATAGGATTTTTACAGTGGCGAACATTTTCTCGCGTTATCAAATGTCTAGTATGAAAATAAGTTGAAATGCGTAGATGATTAACTTTCTTGTACTAGGGTTTCCCAATGTGTATTCTATCCCTCTCAAAAGAGTGACACATCACCTGCCAAAGGTATTACTCATAGAACGCAAACTCTGTAGCTTCTAGCAATAACACAAGGATCCCTGAAAAAGTCCAGTTTGTAAAACAAACTCCGCAACCGTGATCTTTGAGCACAAGATAGACAACTTAACCACTACTCCACATATATCAAATTTCTTTAGTCTCAAGGATACATGAGAAAATTATTGGCTCTAAACAGCATTGAATAAAGAAAGCCGAGTATTTATTTGCTATATTCCGCCGAAAACGGCTGTGTCGGACCATTGGCTCTAAACTGCATTGCATAAAGAAAGCCGAGGATGTATTTGCTATGCAAAGACATATATAATGTCATGGGAAAACAAGCAATAGAAATAATGGGTTCCGGTAACAGTAGAAAGTGCCTAAAGAGAGGACAATGGACAGAAACATTTCATAGTATTTAGACATGTGCTTGACTACAGCATGTGAACTCGCCTAGAATGCTGAAGGTGTCAGCTTGTCCATGAAGATTACGTGTAGCCGTAATAAATTGTCGTAATCAATTGTCGTAATCAAATTGCCGTAGTCAATCTATACACTGTATCCCTTGTTTGTCTTGCAGGGTCAGGGTAGAAGAGTTCTCTGAAGATAACCTTCCTGTGTGCTGTTTGTAAGCATGATCCTGTGGCTTCTTTGATTTCTGTTATCCATCGTTTATATGGACTGCCTCTGGCTTTATAGCCGTTATGAATATGTGTCATGGCTATCTCTCGCATGCTGTCTATTGGTAGTCTGGAAGCGTGTGAAAACCACTTGATCTGTTGTCTTTTGATGTGTTACAATACTGGTATTGTTTTGGTTGTCTGTCTTATGTTATCGTTTCGAATTATATCTCTTAATGTCACTCCGAGTATTCTTCGTAGACAGATCATTTCTGTTGTCACTATTTTTATTTTGTCTTGTGCTGTCATTGTCCAGGTTTAGCACTGGTAGCATAGTGATGGAATAATAAGTCTTGTATAATGCAACTTTAGTGTCTATTTTTACATTTTTGTTCTTGAAAATACGTGTCATCTGTCCTAGGATCTGGTATGTTTTATTGCATCTATTTTGCATCTCTTTACTGTTTTCCCTTGACTCGTTATAATGCTTCCTAAGTAAGTGAACTCATTAACTTGTTTTTTGTGTGTGAAACTTGTAAATTATCGTAGTAAATTGTCGTAATGGGCAGACTTGTAATATGCTTGTTAACCTTTTTCTGTGTATTATTCGTAGTGTTAAATCTCATCTTTTCCTTAATGGAAGAGGAAAACAGTGGAACCGCTCCCCTCAAATCACCTTCTCCACATCTACAACCGATCTTACAGTGATTGTGATGATAGGTTAATACTGTCTACACCCCTCAAAAAAAAAAAACGTTTGCAAAGTGCTAGGAAAACAGTTCTTACAAATAAACAAATATATAAAGAAATATACTCATCAACAGACCAACCTTAACACCATTTACTGGCAAACAAGCGTGCAGAAACCAGGCATGAATTAGTAAGATGGCAGGACGAAGTGATTGAACACGTCACGCTCCAGGAATCCACAAAGTAAACCACTCTCTCCATAATTATTATTCTTAGACCTATAATTATGTTCTATCATTGTTCTAAAGTCAGATCATTTTCAATATGCGTAGATCCAACACTCCATCATCAATAGTGTAGACCCAACACTCCATCATCTAATAGTGTAGACCCAACGCTCTATCATTTGATAGTGTAGACCCAACACTCCACCATCTGATAGTGTAGACCCAACACTCCACCATCTGATAGTGTAGACCCAACACTCCACCATCTGATAGTGTAGACCCAACACTTCATCATCTAATAATATTGACTTATTTTCTTGACAAGAATGTGGTCATACTTCATTCTTGTACTTCTCTATGAGACGCTGGAATTTAGCTGTCACTCATTTTATGGGTTTCTGTTATGGATCTGAGTAGAGAGGAGAGGAAAGGGCGTCGGAAATTACATTTCGCTAATAGATTATCTGTATTATCTTACTTGAATCTCACAACATAATTAATCACAACATAATTTTCTCAAAACATAATTTTCTCACAACATAATTTCTCACAACATAATTTCCTCACACCACAATTTTTTCACGACATAATTTTCTCACAACATAATTCTCTCACAACATAATTTTCTCACAATTTTCTCACAACATAATTTTCTCACAACACAATTTTCTCACAACATAATTTTCTCACAACATAATTTTCTCACAACATAATTTTCTGACAACATAATTTTCTGACAACATAATTTTCTGACAACATAATTTTCTCACAACATAATTTTCTCACAACATAATTTTCTCACAACAAAGTTTTCTCACAATTTTCTCACAACATAATTTTCTCACAACATAATTTTCTCACAACATAATTTTCTCACAACATAATTAATTTACACAGCATAATTTTCTCACAAAATAATTTTCTCACCACATAATTTTCTCACAACACAATTTTCTATCCTATATATATATATATATATATATATATATATATATATATGTATTGTTTCTTTGAAAACCCCTGAAATTGCATTTAGCTATTAGCTTTTACTTACTATGTGCAGTGGGGTGATTTTTCTGAGCTTTCTTTTATACCCAGGAGACTTCAGCTTTCGGCTTATTTTAATGCCTATTGACGAAGTCTTCTACTCAGAGGGGGGTCTATAATTGTATAGATGACATGCTACAAGGCTTCCACAAGGGAGAATCAATATAACGGAATGTCATCTACTAAGGTTTTCTGTTGCATGGATGATTTGTGTAGTGTGCCATTGGTGAGACCAACAGACGCAACCTCATGTGTGTTTTTATAGTGAATAAATGACCATTATATTGTTCTAAATCCAGAAATGAACTTCACACATATAAAATATCAATCAGTTGTGTTTTCTCTCTGCCTGTATCGAAATAAATCAATAGATCAACAGATAATCACTGAATATATAACAAATGCAGTTGTAAACATAACGTTACCCAACAGAATAGAACTCTCAATCTCTTAAAAATAATGTAAATGCTCAATCACTACGTAATTGAGATCCATCAATGAAAATGCGTAAAGGATTGACATAATTGTATTTAGATGTCGCCATATGTACTCCGTAACTCTGCTGAATAAAAAGTTGTCTTCGAGAGTACCACAACGAGCACATGACAACGTCTTAGTTATAATGAACAGTGAGTTCAGAAAAAAAAACAGTTTGTAAACAAGTGATGAGCACATTTTGAACACAAGCACTTGTATTTACCACTAAGCTAAGAACATCCTCAAAATAAAAGTGGGATACCAATACAGACTCAGTGAAGATCAATTCAGAAATCATTTCTACTAATCTCATATAGGTACAAGAATATTTGTGATTTTGTCTAGATACAAGAAGATTTACAGCATAATAAATATAAGAAGGAATAAACAGGGACAGAATGAATGATCTGTCGGTATACTATCTATACCACGGAATTACAATTTTCTACATCCTAAATCACACAGACACACACACACACACCCACCAGCCGTTAAGACGAAAATCGAATCTATTTTGTATGCTTAGATAGTGTGTTCAGTTTACGTCAGAGCACAAGAAATCAATACTTGTCTTCACTATGTCCCAGGGGGCTGCCATCATATCCCTGCATTCCGTAGAAATATTCTCAAGTAACTATAATTTGCTGGAAGTTACAATTATTAGTCGGCAGAGAAACTGGGTACATTGTGCGCTAAACATAATATAAAGAGTACTATTTTTACGAGAAACAACGTTTCGATCACAAAGTCATTGTCATGTACGGCGACATACTAATCATTAATATTGGTGTTTGTGAAATAGAAGGCAGCAATAAAATGCAAATGCTGTCTTGAGTATATTTTGTTAGAAAGTAGGTGTTGTGTTTCTTTTTTTTAAAGTGTTTTTGATATAGCATATTATACATGTGGCTTCTGTGGTAGAGTGGTTAGTGAATTCGTCTCATAAAAATAACTCGATCGAACTTGCTCCTGGTTCGATATTTTATTCTTGAAAATAATAATGGCCATGCGATAGGCTGCACTAGCGGTGAATAAATATTCAAGAGGAATTAAATAGCAGGAACAGTGTCGTTTATCAAAATAGAGGCCACATGGCCCCTCTGGAAGCGTACACATTTTCAAGATGGCCGCTGAGAAATATTACTTTTCACTTTCAGGGATGTCACACGAAAATAGCTACTTGCACCATAAGCAAGAATCATTGTATTTTGCCTTGGTAGTGCATTCTGTTAGACTGCAATATGTCCACCTCCGAAATAGTTTAACGGCAATGGTGTCTTGTAGAGTAAAGCAATCGATAATATGTACCAACTGCGCAAAACTGACATCCAGCAAGGAAATCCAGGAACAGTGTCATGAAGTTTTGCTAATCACTTAAGACTTACATAATAACACACACAAATCGACGTTTCGGCCAAAAGGCCTTAATCACAACAAAGATTTAATTTAAACATGCAACAGAAAGCGGACAGTACGAATTACGGACATTCATATGCTGACGTGTACTTTAAATTGACCGGAAGAGGTGAAACGACATTGAACAAGGAATATATAAAAATTACGATACACATGTGACACGAAACAAACAAAAATTATGAAACAACTAGAATCATCAGAGACAGGCGCTCATTGAAATTCCTTGTACAGTGTCCATTCACCTCTTCTGGTCAATCTACAGTACAAATGAGCATGTGATCTTTCATAATTCTTACTGTCCGTTTTCTGTTGTATGTTTAAATTGTGTTTTAATTCTTGTCTTGATAAAGGCTTTTAGTCGAAATGTCGAGTTGTTTGTGTTATTATGTGTGTCTTGAGTGATTAGCCAAACATCATGACCATGTTCCTGAATTTACCAGAGCAACGCAATGACTGTTTTTTTCATTTTTAGGCAACAAAGGGGGGTGGGGCGCACGGACAGAGTACATATGGAATGATTCTAGTACACTAAGTCAATCCTGTACTACTTTCAACCGTTTTACAATATTTCATCAAGATACTGTGTGGTGTACTCTGTTAGAATGTAACATGTCCATCTTGTTATGTTTCTCTCAAACTTATATCTCTGCCTACTTCTTGCTCCCCTCAACTCGATTATACACTCAAGTAAGGCCTTCAACAAAGAGTCATGCCTTTTAATATGTCCAAAATAATGTCTTTGTTTGATTTCTTCCTTTTAATATTTATTCATACGAAGTGCTATTAAAACCTCTTTGGTGGTTTTCATTTCTTTCCATGAATTTCTTTCTATTCTTCTACATGTCCACAACTAAAAGACACACATTCTATCGTCGTATATAATCATTTGTCCATTGTCCATAATACTCAGACATAATATAGTTATTATAGTTAATATAGTATAGAGGTCGCATTCTATAATTCTTATTTTTAGTTTGTGATCTGTGATTTAAGGTTACTAAATTATGATTTACAAGTACGTACGCTCTGGTTGCGTGATGCGACTGTTGATATTACTAAATTATTTTATATTATTAAACTCTTAATTATATCTACTTTGACTCTATATTGATTCTACTTAAATTCTACTTTAATTCTACTTTGATTCAACTTTGAGTCTTCATTGATTATGCATTGAGTATACATTGATTATATACTGTTCAAAATAAGAAACGCCACGTTTTTTGGAAGTTACTATAATAAAAATATATTCACTGATTGAACGTCACTCAACCTATCGACTGTGTCTGCCTGTTTCATTAACTTCTCGTGGCTACCTGAAATGTACTGACCTCATTATTCGTTAGGTCATGAAATAGGTCAAGGTTAAAACACAATTTTTGGCAATAACTCGTGATAGGTTCATGACAATCCGGTGAAACTTACTGAACACAGACATCTCTGACCATATTACTTATGCCTATAGTTATATTATAGGTTCTCGAATGTATTCAGTTTAAAATTCAATGCGCAAATATGGCCCATTTCACTACAGAACAACGATATATCATCATTGGATGCTTACAGATTGGACAACAACAAAATGTAGTGGCCCGATAATTTAATGTGGTTGGAAGCACCATTTGTCACCTTTGAAGGCGATTTAACAAATTGGCTCAGTGACAGACCGTCCTCGCAGTGGAAGACCCAGTGTCACAATCCCTGCCGAAGAACGCTTCATACGACTGCTCCCCTCGGGAATAAATTTGTATCTGCATCCTCCACAGTCTAGTCAATGCCAGCAGCTCGTCAAATTTCAGATCAAACGGTCAGGAAACTGGCTCTACAACGATGGTCTTTGGGCTAGAATACCCTACAGGAATCTTGTTCTTACCGACCGACACAGCCAGAACCGACTGCAGTGGACAAATCAGCATTGTCAATGGACCGCTGGGACTGACTGGAGACGGGTTTTGTTATGTTAAAGTCTGAAATTTTCTTCATGGAAAGCTTGAACAATTAATTTCGTAAAGAAAATGTTGGTGCACGTTTGAAATAATGTTGCGTTTCTTTTTTTTTTTTAACAGTGTACATTGATTCTACATTGATTTTACATTTATTCTTCTTTGAATCGACATTGTTTCTACATTGGTTCTTCTTTGAATCGACATTGTTTCTATATTGATACTTCTTTGAATCGACATTGTTTCTACATTGATTGTACAGTGATTCTACATTGATTTTACATTGAATCTACATTGATTCTACATTGCTTCTACATTTATTCTTCTTTGAATCTATATTATACATTGATTTTACATTTATTCTACATTTAATCTACATTGATTCTACATTGATTCTTCTTTGAATCTACATTGAATCTACATTAATTCTTCTTTGAATCTAAATTGATTCTACTTTGACTCTAATTTTTTTTTAACACTAACACGATTGTGAAATACGACATTGATTTGCTGTACGGATTTACTAAGAGTGTATTTTCGTGTCGTTTGCAAGTTTTCTCATCAAAATCTCGTATGCTTCCCCGAATCTCTCCGAATTTCCCCTTATCTAAATAACACACATTTGATAGTACAATGCTAGACTTGCTAACTAGTTCAATCCATTGTTGACTAATTTTCTTTCTAAGTTAAGTCAGTGTAAACAAATTTAAAGAAGTCTTGACAAATCAACATATTATTTATAAACTATGCGCACAAAAATCTCTCTTGCTCATTTTCTAGAAGTATTTCTCAGCCGTGACAGTCACTGTGTAAAGATCGATACTTCAGCGTGGGAGTGAGTGCAGTTTGAATGGAAGCAAACTTGCTTAGCCCGCTCGTGGAAATATTTTTTTCCAAATAGTACGATTTTGCTAAATCAATGTTACACTTAATATAAAGATACCCTGGCACAGAAAGTTTGCATTTGCATTTAGAATCACCCTTCCCTTTTTCCAAATCAGTAATAAATAATGGTAAAAACTTGAGTAAACTATTTCTTTTTCATCGTTCATTCTTACACTTCCACTGGATCTCCCTTGTAGCAGAACACAAACTTCCACTGGATCTCCCTTGTAGCAGAAAAATAACTTCTACTGGATCTTCCTTGTAGTAGAACACATTCTAAACTCCTACTGGATCTCCCTTGTAGCAGAACACAAACTTCCACTGGATCTCCCTTGTAGCAGAACACAAACTTCCACTGGATCTCCTTGTCGCAGAACACAAACTTCCACTGGATCTCCCTTGTAGCAGAACACAAACTTCTACTGGATCTCCCTTGCAGTAGAGCACAAACCTCCACTGGATCTTCCTTGTAGTAGAACACATTCTGAAACTCCTACTGGATCTCCCTTCTTGTAGAACTCAAACTTCCACTGGATCTACCTTGTAGTAGAACACAAACTTCCACTGGATCCTACTTGTAGCAGAACACAAACTTCCACTAGATCTCCCTTGCAGCAGAACATAAACCTCCACTGGATCTTCCTTGTAGTAGAACACATTCTCAATCTCCTACTGGATCTCCATTGTAGCAGAACACTGATATTACTAGAATTCCAACATGATGTAATCTAAAGAATGCAAATGCGTTGTGTCGCCGTTATATTTGCGCTAATGGCCCGAAATCTCCGTTATCGAAGCTCATTATACTTTTAAATTGTATTTATATCAACGGGAATTTCGAGCAATTAAGCTTCAGTCTCCTCGTGCAATGTACAGTCTCTCTGCAGCTTTGTTTGTTTTACTTAGAAGACTACACTCAGCAGTATACAAGACATTAAGATGCAGGCATCGGATCACTGGTATACAAGACATTAAGATGCAGACATCGGATCGCTGGTATACAAGACATTCAATGGCAGACATCCGATCACTGGTATACAAGACATTAAGTGGCAGACATCGGATCACTGGTATACAAGACATTCAGTGGCAGACATCGGATCACTGGTATACAAGACATTAAGATGCAGACATCGGATCGCTGGTATACAAGACATTCAATGGCAGACATCGGATCACTGGTATACAAGACATTAAGTGGCAGACATCGGATCACTGGTATACAAGACATTCAGTGGCAGACATCGGATCACTGGTATACAAGACATTAAGATGCAGACATCGGATCACTGGTATACAAGACATTAAGATGCAGACATCGGATCGCTGGTATACAAGACATTTAATGGCAGACATCGGATTACCGGTATACAAAAAATTACGATGCAGACATCGGATTACCGGTATACAAGACATTAAGATGCAGACATTCGATCTCATAAAAGTCTGCAACTATGTGACAATATCTTATTTTTCTTATACGTCCGTCCTCAAACTCCTGCAGATTAGCAGAATGTAGCCTAGTAAACATATACGTCCGTCCTCAAACTCCTGCAGATTAGCAGAATGTAGCCTAGTAAACATAATGCGATGTGTCATAATTTTAAAATTTGATGTGATATTTGTGCGTCCTTCAGCCTGCCACATCCAACTTCAGAATAGCTTTTGTATCACTTCAACCATTTATGGAATGGGACAACCAACTTCAACCATCGAAACCTCAACAGATATTCAACGGAGATAATTATACCACCATCTTTTGGTTGTAGTAATTTTCTATGCAATACTTACGTTTGGTAAGCTGTCATTGCTTTCTGAAAGGTCTGATGCATAATTACCTGCAGCGGAAATTGAAATCCTTGCCCCTCTATAACGCAATATGTACATTTGTACCTCTCTGCTGGACAATAGTGGTAGATTTTATATACAAATATTTATTGTTCGCAGATCAAGTTACTACCATCCATTACACGATTAAATTAAATCCACTGTTGTTGAATTCCGTTAGTGTACTTACTTAAAAATTGCGATGCGAATAGAAGCACTTGAACAGACCTGGTTCAGATTCCATCTAACGACTTCTGAATTACATCTCCTACTACCTCGCCTACTCCCTCTCGGAACCATACAGTACAGAATAATGGATACCCCATCAATAGAAACATTAATATACACATTTTCCTATTTTTATCTTCATATTATGCAGACCTGAATCTAAAATACTTGAAATATTCAGTAAATATATTTTTATCACAAGAAACTTTGATTGATGTAATAGAGAGCTAATGTTCTCACAAACACTCTAACATTTAAGGGGCACTCTTCATCAGATAGTTTTCACACTCTCTAAAGTTTAAAAGGTCCTCTTCATCAGATAGTTTTCACACTCTCTAAAGTTTAAATGTCGCTCTTCATCAGATAGTTTTCACACTCTCTAAAGTTTAAATGTGGCTCTTCATCAGATAGTTTTCACACTCTCTAAATTTTAAATGTGGCTCTTCATCAGATAGTTTTCACACTCTCTAAATTATAAATGTGGCTCTTCATCAGATAGTTTTCACACTCTCTAAAGTTTAAAGGTGGCTCTTCATCAGATAGTTTTCACACTCTCTAAATTTTAAATGTGGCTCTTCATCAGATAGCTTTCACACTCTCTAAAGTTTAAATGTGGCTCTTCATCAGATAGTTTTCACACTCTCTAAATTTTAAATGTGGCTCTTCATCAGATAGTTTTGACACTATCTAATGTTTAAAGGGTGCTCTTTATCAGATAGTTTTAACACTCTCTAATGTTTAAATGGTGCTCTTCATCAGATAGTTTTCACACTATCTAAAGTTTAAAAGGACCTCTTCATCAGATAGTTTTCACACTCTCTAAAGTTTAAAAGGTCGCTCTTCATCAGATAGTTTTAACACTCTCTAAAGTTTAAAGGTCGCTCTTCATCAGATAGTTTTCACACTCTCTAAAGTTTAAAAGGTCCTCTTCATCAGATAGTTTTAACACTCTCTAAAGTTTAAAGGTCGCTCTTCATCAGATAGTTTTCACACTCTCTAAAGTTTAAAAGGTCCTCTTCATCAGATAGTTTTCACACTCTCTAAAGTTTAAAAGGTCGCTCTTCATCAGATAGTTTTGACACTATCTAAAGTTTAAAGGTCGCTCTTCATCAGATAGTTTTCACACTCTCTAAAGTTTAAAGGTCGCTCTTCATCAGATAGTTTTCACACTCTCTAAAGTTTAAAAGGTCGCTCTTCATCAGATAGTTTTCACACTCTCTAAAGTTTAAAGGTCGCTCTTCATCAGATAGTTTTCACACTCTCTAAAGTTTAAAAGGTCGCTCTTCATCAGATAGTTTTAACACTCTCTAAAGTTTAAAGGTCGCTCTTCATCAGATAGTTTTCACACTCTCTAAAGTTTAAAAGGTCGCTCTTCATCAGATAGTTTTCACACTCTCTAAAGTTTAAAGGTCGCTCTTCATCAGATAGTTTTCACACTCTCTAAAGTTTAAAGGTCGCTCTTCATCAGATAGTTTTAACACTCTCTAAAGTTTAAAAGTTCGCTCTTCATCAGATAGTTTTCACACTCTCTAAAGTTTAAATGTTCGCTCTTCATCAGATAGTTTTCACACTCTCTAAAGTTTAAAGGTCGCTCTTCATCAGATAGTTTTCACACTCTCTAAAGTTTAAAAGGTCGCTCTTCATCAGATAGTTTTCACACTCTCTAAAGTTTAAAGGTCGCTCTTCATCAGATAGTTTTGACACTATCTAAAGTTTAAAGGTCGCTCTTCATCAGATAGTTTTGACACTATCTAAAGTTTAAATGTGGCTCTTCATCAGATAGTTTTCACACTCTCTAAAGTTTAAAGTGCGCTATTCATCAGATAGTTTTAACACTCTCTAAAGTTTAAAGGTCGCTCTTCATCAGATAGTTTTCACACTCTCTAAAGTTTAAAGGTCGCTCTTCATCAGATAGTTTTAACACTCTCTAAAGTTTAAAGGTCGCTCTTCATCAGATAGTTTTAACACTCTCTAAAGTTTAAAGGTCGCTCTTCATCAGATAGTTTTCACACTCTCTAAAGTTTAAAAGGTCGCTCTTCATCAGATAGTTTTCACACTCTCTAAAGTTTAAAGGTCGCTCTTCATCAGATAGTTTTCACACTCTCTAAAGTTTAAAAGGTCGCTCTTCATCAGATAGTTTTCACACTCTCTAAAGTTTAAAGGTCGCTCTTCATCAGATAGTTTTCACACTCTCTAAAGTTTAAAAGGTCGCTCTTCATCAGATAGTTTTCACACTCTCTAAAGTTTAAAGGTCGCTCTTCATCAGATAGTTTTGACACTATCTAAAGTTTAAATGTGGCTCTTCATCAGATAGTTTTCACACTCTTTAAAGTTTAAAGTGCGCTATTCATCAGATAGTTTTAACACTCTCTAAAGTTTAAAGGTCGCTCTTCATCAGATAGTTTTCACACTCTCTAAAGTTTAAAGGTCGCTCTTCATCAGATAGTTTTAACACTCTCTAAAGTTTAAAGGTGGCTCTTCATCAGATAGTTTTAACACTCTCTAAAGTTTAAAGGTCGCTCTTCATCAGATAGTTTTAACACTCTCTAAAGTTTAAAGGTCGCTCTTCATCAGATAGTTTTCACACTCTCTAAAGTTTAAAGGTCGCTCTTCATCAGATAGTTTTAACACTCTCTAAAGTTTAAAAGGTCCTCTTCATCAGATATTTTAACACTCTCTAAAGTTTAAAGGTCGCTCTTCATCAGATAGTTTTAACACTCTCTAAAGTTTAAAGGTGGCTCTTCATCAGATAGTTTTAACACTCTCTAAAGTTTAAAGGTCGCTCTTCATCAGATAGTTTTCACACTCTCTAAAGTTTAAAGGTCGCTCTTCATCAGATAGTTTTAACACTCTCTAAAGTTTAAAAGGTCCTCTTCATCAGATATTTTAACACTCTCTAAAGTTTAAAGGTCGCTCTTCATCAGATAGTTTTAACACTCTCTAAAGTTTAAAGGTCGCTCTTCATCAGATAGTTTTAACACTCTCTAAAGTTTAAAGGTCGCTCTTCATCAGATAGTTTTCACACTCTCTAAAGTTTAAAGGTCGCTCTTCATCAGATAGTTTTAACACTCTCTAAAGTTTAAAAGGTCCTCTTCATCAGATATTTTAACACTCTCTAAAGTTTAAAGGTCGCTCTTCATCAGATAGTTTTAACACTCTCTAAAGTTTAAAGGTGGCTCTTCATCAGATAGTTTTAACACTCTCTAAAGTTTAAAGGTCGCTCTTCATCAGATAGTTTTCACACTCTCTAAAGTTTAAAGGTCGCTCTTCATCAGATAGTTTTAACACTCTCTAAAGTTTAAAAGGTCCTCTTCATCAGATATTTTAACACTCTCTAAAGTTTAAAGGTCGCTCTTCATCAGATAGTTTTAACACTCTCTAAAGTTTAAAGGTCGCTCTTCATCAGATAGTTTTAACACTCTCTAAAGTTTAAAGGTCGCTCTTCATCAGATAGTTTTCACACTCTCTAAAGTTTAAAGGTCGCTCTTCATCAGATAGTTTTAACACTCTCTAAAGTTTAAAAGGTCCTCTTCATCAGATATTTTAACACTCTCTAAAGTTTAAAGGTCGCTCTTCATCAGATAGTTTTCACACTCTCTAAAGTTTAAAGGTCGCTCTTCATCAGATAGTTTTAACACTCTCTAAAGTTTAAAAGGTCCTCTTCATCAGATATTTTAACACTCTCTAAAGGTTAAAGTGCGCTATTCATCAGATAGCCCACAGAGTCCAGTTGCTTTAAAAAATGTGGACACATTGGCCAGTTCGTCAGTGATCTCTAAGTTTGTCAATTAAAACAATAATCATATCGCCGCATTCTATAACTCTCCCCCAGGCGTGATCATAGCGCCGCATTCTATAACCTCACTCCACAAGCGCGAACATCAAGAATTGAAATACTAACAGCAAAAAAAAAAACAACAAAAACAACAAATTTTCCAAAGTTAAACAATAAGATCAATCAAACGTTAGACTACATACTTTACTTGGAAAATGTCTACTCTACCTACACCATTGACCTCGTACGAGAGAGCAGCTTGAACTATGCCTGATCATTAACAGTAATTACCCCAGACAATTTGTGTCAGATTAAGAGTTAATCTGGAAATTGTATGTCACTAGATCCTCTCATCTGACACTCAGACTGGGGTAATATTCACTGATTACACACAGATTACACACAGATTACACACAGCTATTAGAGGTAGAAGATTTAAATGTTGATATTCTAGAAGCAGCGGCAGCAGAGACGAGATAGAAGAACTGCCGGGCTACACACGAAAGGAAGATTTTAGTTTTATACATTCAGAAGGAGATCACCATGAACGAAGGGGGGGGGGGGTGTAGGAATACTGATCAATAATTAGAAATATCCGTCAGCGGGTACTAGACATACAATCTATCTATTCGCTAAACCCTTTGTTGCCTTTCAGCGTCAGGGGTAGAAGAGTTTTCTGGAGACTGCCCTCTTATGTGCTGAATATATTGTGGAGTTTATTGCCTCCTTTATTTCTGTGGTCCATCGTTGTCGTGGTCGGCATCTAGGTCTGTCTTCACTGTATCTGTGTAGCATAGCTTGCTGTGGTATGATGTCTGATGGTAGTCTGCTGATGTGTGTAAACCATTTTATCTGTTGTCTCTTAATATATTTCAAGACTTGAGTGGTGCCGGTTCTTTGTCTAATGTCCTCATTTCTCACTGTCTCTTAGAGATATTCATAGGAATCAATGCAAGCATGCCGTTTCGGCTGTCACAAGTTTACGTTTATCTTGTGCTATCGTTGTCCATGTTTGGCTTTGGTAACATATTTTGGCATAATAATTGTTTTGAATAGTGTTATTTTGATGTTTAAATCTACATTTTTGTTTCTGAAGATTGGTGTCATTTGCCCTAAGGCTTGGTATGATTTACTACATCTATTTTGTATTTCTATGGTGCTCCTGCCGTCTGTTGTTATATTGCTTTCTAGGTATGTGAATTTTCTCATTTGTTTAATATACATGGATGATTATAAAGATCAAAGCAAAACCTTTCGATCTAGCCATTATACAAACATATGCACCAGCTACAGACTACATTGAAGAAGGAATAGAAATGTACTGCGAAGACCTACAACAACTACTCAAACCAGTAAAATCAACAGTCATTATAATAGTCATGGGAGACATGAATACAAAAATAGGAAAAGGAAGACACAAGAACATTGTAGGACAATTTGTACTATGGACAAGAAATGACAGAGGAGAAAGATTTATACAGTTCTATGAGGAGAACAACATGACCATATGTAATACATTCTATGAACATGAAAATAGGAGATTATATACATGGAAAATGTCCTGGAGATAGAAAAAGAAATCAAATAGATTTTATTATGATCAGCAACAGGTTTAGAAATAGTGTCCAGAACACTAAAGCATATCCAGGTGCAGATATCAATAGAACATAGAAGAAATTAGGATCCACAGGTAGACAAATATGCACAGGTAGACAAATATGCACAGGTAGACAAATAATGCACTAAAACAATCAGATATACAACAAAAATACTTTGTGGATGTAACGAAGAAATGCGAACATTTAGTGATAAAATGCATAGAACAGATTGGAGAATCCATTAGAGAAAATAGATAATAGGGGGACAACCAAGGAAAAGTATTCAAACATTAAATGACAATTTACAAATAAGAAAAGAAAAAAAAAGAAAAAAGAAAAGCAATTAAATATGTATGAAATATGAAATGTTAGAGACAATTGCCAAAAAGAAACAAAAATTAACAATACCCCGAAATATTCACTTATAGACACAGCGATACGCAACGTGTGCAGGACAGTGAAAGAACAATGGCTAGCAACAAAATGCAGAGAAATAGAGATGTCATTGTAACTGAAGACAAAAGAAATACATAAAGAAATAAAACAGATCACAAATAATAATAATGAAAAAATCCTTTAAATGGGACAGGGACACTGCATTAAAGATAAGAGGGGACAAAATTATATTTTATAAAACATAAGTACTCGCAAGATGTGCAGATTATATAACAGATCTGTTTGATGGCCAGCAATACAAAACAATGATGGAACAACAATATTGAACTCAGAATTAGAAAACACAATAAAATCAATAAAATGTGGTAAAGCTGCAGAAGCAGACAATATAACAGCAGACATAATTTAAAAGTCTAGATGAGATTGGTGTGGAAAATATCACAGAATGTTGCAGTGACATACATGAAACAGGCCACATGCCTAAAAACTTAAGATCATTAATATTCATACCACTACCTAAGACGCCCAGGAATGTGGATTTTATAGAATATAGAACAATACGTTTAATGAGCCACATTGTCAAAATACTACTCAAGATAATACATGAAATAATTAAAAACAAGATGGACATTGAAGTCGGTGATGAACAATTCGATTTTAGGAAAAAACAAAGGAACCAGAGAAGCTACACTTAGTATCTCACTAGTGATAGATAAATATATAGAAGTTACAAAATGTATCTATATTTGTTTCATAGACTACAGCAAGGCCATTTACAGAGTCGAACATGAAATATTAATCAAATGTCTTCAAGAAATAGGCATAGATGGAACAGACATCATACTGATTAGATAAATATATTTTGAGAACAAACTGCACCAATAAGGTGTGAAAATAGCTAACTCACCATACATAGAAATCAGAAGAGGAGAAAGACAAGGATGCATTTTATCACCTATCCTATTTAATATCTATACAGAGAATATCTTTAAGCATAGAAGGAATGTCAGGACTGAAGATCAATGGGAAAATAATAAACAACCATAGATATGCAGAAGACACCCTACTTTTTTGCAGAAAGTGAACAGTAACTACAAAGACTAATAGACGAAGTCAATAAATCAAGTAAAGACTTGCTGCAGATGTAAACATTTTCTTAAAATACATGATAAGCAGCAATATCACAGAAGAACATGTTCTAAACATAAAATTATATGGAGAGAAAAACCCACAACAAATTGAACAGTATCAATATTTCAAACACTTAATCAAAAAAGGGATATGTATGCGAAACAGAAGTTAACAGAAAAATGTGAATGGCTAAAAGTAGTTTCAAATATATACGGAAAATATAAACATCCGAAAGAAATACAAACCAGCTAAAATGAGAAATATGAAATGCTACATCTATTCGATATTAATGTATGGCTCAGAAACATGGACAGTAAGCACACAATTGTAAGACAAAACATGGAAAGAGAAAACAAAGAGATTCTAACAAAACTTAATATGAAGAAAGAAATTATTAAAGGAAATAAAGATTTGAGAAAAGAAATATTTTGGACATACAAAATAGCAGGATACCTTGTTGAAGACCTTACTTGAGTGTAAAGTCGAGGGGAGGTGAGCAAACGGTAGGCAGAGATACAACTGGGAACGTAACATCACAATATGGACAGGTTACAGTCTAGAAGAGTGCACCACCAAAACAAGAGATTGGATGTTGGAAGTCTGTTGCAGCAAACCTTCGTTGTGGAGACGGCACATAATGATGATGAGACAGAGTAATGTATGATGTCTGTATTCGTTTCTAGACAATCTACATTATTCCAGTCTTATTGGCAGAGTAGAAGAACGATCTTCGTTATTCCTCTTTCATTGGTTGACTAGGAAGACAACTGCCATTATTCCAATTCCCATTGGTTGACCAGGAAGGCAGCCGCCATTATTCCAGTCCCATTGGTTGACCAGGAAGACATCTGCCATTACTCCAGTCTTATGTTTTTACCAGGAAGACAATCTATATTACTCAAGTCTTATTTTTTGATCAAGAAGACAATTTACATTACTCCAGAGTCATTAGTTGACCAGGAAAACAATCTATATTACTCCAGTCTTGTTACAATCTTGTTGGCTGATCAGCACAACAATCTACATTACTTCATTCTTGTTACAATCTTGTTGGTTGATCAGCAAGACAATCTAGACTACTCCAGTCTTGTTACAATCTTGTTGGTTGATCAGCAAGACAATCTAGACTACTCCAGTCTTGTTACAATCTTGTTGGTTGATCAGCAAGACAATCTAGGTTACTCCAGTCTTGTTACAATCTTGTTGGTTGATCAGCAAGACAATCTAGATTACTTCAGTCTTGTTCCAATCTTGCTGGTTGATCAGCAAGACAATCTAGATTACCCAAGTCTCATTGGTTGACCAGGAAGACAATTTTTATTTCTACAGTCTCATTTTCTGACTATGAAGACAATCTTATATATTACTACAGTCTCGGTGTCTGACTTGAATGATATTTATCTAATATGTTTTTTTTTCTATTAATGAGTAGAAATATAATTTTCATTGTAAACCCAATTATATTTTTTATAGTTTCAATTATTCAAGACTTGTTTGAGGTTAGCTAGAAATCTGGATCTTCTGGATTAAGTACTGGCAATTCTTAAGCTCGAGAGTTGTTTGGGGGGGGGGGTGGCTGTTTTCTAAAAACGGCATTGTTGTTGTATCGTTATCGTTCTATACATGATGATGATGATGCTATGACGACGACGGTGAGGGTGATGGATGAACGATGGATACTGTTGACAATGGCATAATTCCACGCCAGTACGAGTCTGTCGTTCTTGTTCTGTAAAGCAGGTAGTCGAGTTTTATTTTCAGATCCAGGGTGGATGTTTATCTGGCATTCTCCTTTTGATGGCAAGGTGTTCCGAAGTCTTGCAAGTACATGGTGAATGTTTGAATAGGTATGTGCAACGCCAGGAGCTGTACAGTCTTTTATTTTGGAGACTGCTCTATGGTTTTATTACAATATCGAGGTACGCAATATCGAGACATGCAATATCGAGACACGCAATATTGAGACACACAATATTGAGGCCAGCAATATCGAGACACGACATATCGGGGCACACAATTTTGAGAACAGCTATTTGGATACAAATAAACATAATGATTCCCTCTTCCTCGAGTTTAGACATGAATCATCAGTCTTTGCTGCAGCGATGATCACGTTGTGGGATAGTCAGTGTCATAACCAACCTCCTTGGTCCTCTTCTACGACATGCATGGTAGATAAAAGTATTGCTATTATCACTACATTTCGGTCCCGTAAACGCATTGGCAAATATCTATAATAACAGCTATATCATTTCACAGACACGCGAAGTTTATAATTACTTTAAAGAATTTTAATTTGAAAAAGAAATATTGACAATAGAAACTCACTGTGTCGTGCAGACGTTGAGATTATCAATGTTTCCTGAATTCCTTTAGTTTGAGTAACTAGTGAGATTGATTCATGAAAGTTTACAAAGGCGCCTTGATCGTAAGCTGGGTCGACTAAGTGGTCAGTCTATTTGAGGATGAATGATAAATTCGAAAGTCCCGTGTGCAAACTGCGTTCAGTAAAGAATAATTAGGTTTTGGAATATAAAAGAATACCTCATTTTCTTTTCCTCTGTTCGTCAAGTGAGGTATTCTGAAGAACTCAGTGTGTTAGTAGAGATATTCTGAAGAACTCAGTGTGTTAGTGAGGATATTCTGAATAACTCATTGTGTTAGTGAGGATATTCTGAATAACTCAGTGTATTACGTCATGATTCACAACGTGGCTACGATATCCGCGAGTTTTAGCTTTTCAATATCTCTTCTCCGCATTAAAGATAGTTTCATTTTTTTTACCTGTGATTTCTTTGAAATTGCTTGGTGTACGACAGAATGACAACATTCCTTAAATTATCTACCTACATACTTGCCTATCCAACCGCCCGCTCATCTATCTATCTATCTATCTATCTATCTATCTATCTATCTATCTATCTATCTATCTATCTATCTATCTATCTATCTATCTATCTATCTATCTATCTATCTATCTATCTATCTATCTATCTATCTATCTATCTATCTATCTATCTATCTATCTATCTATCTATCTATCTATCTATCTATCTATCTATCTATCTATCTATCTATCTATCTATCTATCTATCTATCTATCTATCTATCTATCTATCTATCTTATCTAATCTAATCTAATCTAATCTAATCTAATCTAATCTAATCTAATCTAATCTAATCTAATCTAATCTAATCTAATCTAATCTATTCTAATCTAATCTAATCTAATCTAATCTAATCTAATCTAATCTAATCTAATCTAATCTAATCTAATCTAATCTAATCTAATCTAATCTAATCTAATCTAATCTAATCTAATCTAATCTTATCTAATCTTATCTATCTATCTATCTGTCTATCTATATATCTGTCTATCTGTCTGCCTGCCTGCCTGCCTTCCTGACTGACTGCCTGTCTTTCTATATTAGTTCATATTGCTTGGGACAGAAACAAGTGATCTCCAGTTTGGTGTCTTCTCTAACATTCTTATTTGACTTCAATTCTTCTCAAGCAATATCTCAGAAATGTCTAGACATTTATCTGTAAATGAATGTAATTATTTCATCTCCGAAAGACTATCTATCTATTCGCTAAACCCGTTGTTGCCTTTAAGCGTCAGGTGTAGAAGAGTTTTCTGGGGATGACCCTTGTGTGTGCTGAGTATATTGTGGAGTTTGTCGCCTCTTTTCATCTCCGAAAGACTAAACGTCTAAAATATAAGTATATTGAACACCTAGTTAAACATGTCTTCACTTTGTTGAGACGGTCACGCCATCCCTATCTTTCAAAAAGACCTGTATGGTGATCTGTACAAAGGTAAGTGTTCTAGTGAAGGTCATACAAAATATTCAGGGATTACTTGAAGACATCTCTTACGCACTGCAGGATTTACTCAAATTTTAAGGGAAAGCACAGTTCTTAACCGCCCATTTTGACATGGTTAGATTAGTTCAGGCATTACAAACTTTGAAAAAAAAAGTACAACACTCCGGACGATACGGGAGAACAAAAAACATCAGGAAAAGTCATAAATCTGTCCACAGCTCAATAGCTTATTTGTTTGTGCTCACATTACAAATCAGAATTCTCAAACGGATTGAAATCCTCAGCCATATCTGTTGACTCCTCAGCTACATCTGCGGACTCACAAACACAAAGCTAAATGTAATGTATGTCTTTGCTTGCAAAGAAGGGTGATAAACATCACCGCCATCATCTCAATCATGAGTATTAGCTAGCAGCAGTAGTGCGATGGTAAAGTCACTAGTCTGCTGACAAAGAGACTTGTGTTCGAGTTTTTTTTCACTCGCAATTTGAAGGGGAAAAAACAAGGTAAATTTAGCCACCGACAACTGGGTACCAGTGTTCTGTTGCTGTGGGAGAAAACATACATTTCTTTAAAACGGATTTAAAACTAAAACGTTTTAAATCTAACTGAAGGGTTTGAAAACTACTAGAAAGGCCGAAGATATGCAGCTGGTCATGGATGGGTAAACCGAGTTCTAAGACCCTGGTATTAAATTAAATACTTTAATCTTTATTGCAGTGTTCGTTATATCCATGTGTTAATAGCGCCAAAAGGGACCAAAGAATAGCAGCACTGTTACATGCCATTCATGCTGCAAGATAAGACTAAGTATTTTTGTGGATGGAGTACGCTGCCCCATCTCATTGGTGAAAAGTGAACAAAAAGTCCATAGTTAAGTGTGCTGTATAAGGGTGAAAAGTGAACAAAATGTCCTTAGTTAAGTGTGCTGTATAAGGGTGAAAAGTGAACAAAAAGTTCATAATTAAGTGTGCTGTATAAGGGTGAAAAGTGAACAAAAAGTCCTTAGTTAAGTGTGCTGTATAAGGGTGAAAAGTGAACAAAAAGTTCATAGTTAAGTGTGCTGTATAAGAGTGAAAAGTGAACAAAAAGTCAATAATTAAGTGTGCTGTATAAGGGTGAAAAGTGAAAAAAAGTCCTTAGTTAAGTGTGCTGTATAAGGGTGAAAAGTGAACAAAAAGTTCATAGTTAAGTGTGCTGTATATGGGTGAAAAATGAACAAAAAGTCCATAGTTAAGTGTGCTGTATAAGGGTGAAAAGTGAACAAAAAGTCCATAGTTAAGTGTGCTGTATAAGGGTGAAAAGTGAACAAAAAGTCCATAGTTAAGTGTGCTGTATAAGTGTGAAAAGTGAACAAAATGTCAATAGTTAAGTGTGCTGTATAAGTGTGAAAAGCTTAACTATCACAGCAAAGATATAATCATTTACGTTGTATTCCGATCTTCAGATTACATCCTGATAGTTATCAGGGGTTTGATCATGAACACAAAAGAATCAATGATATATGGGGTTATATTTCCAAGTGTACTAATCTAACATTTCTTTCTTACATTTCCAAGTCTACCTTATAACATTACTTTCTTACATTTCCAAGTCTACCTTATAACATTACTTTCTTACATTTCCAAGTCTACCTATATAACATTAATTTCTTGCAAGTTAACATTTGCTTGTATTATCATCCGTAATGATTCTCTAATTTAATCGATTGAGATGATTTTTTTAGGTTTCTTCCATAGTGACCTTCTGATTAATTTATATTAAATTGTTTTAGTGTCATCCGTAAGGATGTTTTGTTTTTGTTTACGTGTCATCGGTAGTGATGTTTTGTTTACGTGTCATCAGTAGTGATGTTTTGATTCAATGATTGATATGATTTTTTCTTTAGGTGTCATACTCTCTGTGAAGATTGAGGCGAAGAAAAAGTCAGACGCTCTCAAGAAAATCATTAAACAGCTGGAGCGAGATAACAGAAAACAACGCTCAAAAATAGATAGATTGGCGGTAAGGAACTGTTTTATTTGAATGTATCTATGATCAACAACGCTCAAAAATAGATAGATTGAAGATTGGTTGGGTTTGTTGCTATCTTCAGGAATTGCGATAAATTTTCTCTTATTTCCTATGTGCATTAGGGTGGTTTCTTGGAAACTTATTTCTTAACCAGAAGACTTCAGCTTTTGGCTTAGTGCAATACCTATTGAAGGAGCCATCTACTCAGAGACATGTCACGAGACGAGCAGATATTTTACGTGTGTCACCAATTGTGTGTCTTTCCTCGGACGAAGCTCTTCGCAGCCAGCAAGCTATTCCTTGTGTAGAAAGGCTATTCCATTACCATTCTTCGTGTCATAAGGTCCCAGATCAGAAGAACGTGTAATCAGCAACTGGCTGGGACACTGAGCTCATACACTTTTAGATGGCGGAACGGCAAGCAGAGCATATATGGGAATGCCCCCAGTGCTGTGACGCTTGTACCTAAACAAGAATCAAGGTCCCAGATCTAATTTCTTTTGTATAAATCGTGATGGGCAACGGCGACAGTCGAATTAGACTCAATGAAGTTTTACACACCTACCTAGACTAGGTGCTGATTTGTCAAACACGTTTGAGTCTGGAGTTTGACCTGTACATTTCTCACACACTCGCCTCACTCGCCTGTTATGGCCTGATGATGTTCGTCCGTCGTGATCGACGATGACCAAAAACCCAACCATAATAATAATAACAATAAATAATAAAATAATAGAGTTAATAGTGCGTTTTTAAATGACTAACAAGTCCAATGCGCGCACAAAATGTTCTTTTACAGAATTGACAACAATAGAAGGTATCTGTGTGACGTTGAGATGTTTTTTCTTTTCTACGTGTCCGCTTCTGTCTTGCAGTTTCTTGTCTGAATTCCTCTGCCGCTAGTGCTCCCGTTCTAATGCTGTAACGCCATGCTGTTCTATCCTGAGCGAGGCTCTCCCAAGCGCCTACGTCAATGTTAAGATGTTTCAAGGATGACTTGGGCGTGTCTTTGAAACGCTTTTTCTGTCCACCAGCTTTTCGAAATCCTGCCTTGAGTTCTCCATAATATATTTGTTTTGGCAAACGCGAGTTCTCCATACGCACAAGACGGCCTGCCCAGCGTGCCTGCGCCTTCATAAGTATTGTGTGGATGCTTATTGAGGTTGATTTTTCCAAGACCTCGTAGTCTGGTACTTTGTCCCACCAATGGATGTTTAGTAATTTACGTAGGCAGGTAAGATGGAAATGATTTAACTTTCTTGCATGTCTAGCATACACTGTCCACGTTTCGCATGCGTATAGTAAGGTTGGTATAACAGCAGCATGATATACTTGTAGTTTGGTGGTTGTTCTTATACCTCTTCTGTCCCATACATTGTTGCGTAATCTGAAATGTTATGGCCTACCAATACATCGACAGACGCATTGGTTTGTGTTTTTGCTCTCCACTATTGCGTTTATCACCCAAATTGGTAGATTGCACCTATCCTGGACCAGCAGTAGGCGAACAAATCTCGTGTAAGAAAATCATCATTTCCATCTATGACCTTTAGTACTGAACGCAATTATGTCTGTATGAGCCTGTTGGGCAACGGTGGTAGCCTAGTTAGACTAGGTTTCAGATGTCCTCAAAGACTAGGACTTGTTTCCTGTATACGGTTCCGACAGAGCCCAGAGTCCGAGTCTCAACACTTCTTCGGACGGACGTTTTGAACAAAGTGCTCCCCGACATTTCTTCAAAGCTTTTACTGTGTGCAGTGGAGATCTGTATTCAACGCTTTTTTTTGAACACCGAGGAGTACATGTTCAAGTTTGCATATACAATATCTGAGTCTTGACTCCTACTGAGAATGGGGTCAATTGTGATTGGACATGCAGGCTTCTGTGTGTTCAGGAACATATACAGCACTTCTACCAGTCGGTCTCTTCTGGACAAGTGTAGCTTCGTTGCCACTATAATGTTTCACGTACACAACTCTGCCCTCTAGCTCGTGTTGCCTTTTCCGAATTCAATGTGTGCTCTTAGGATCACCATATCTTAGCGAGATCTACCCATATTGGGACATTGACATTGGCCATCCCTCCAATGCTTCTGCATTTTGGCTGACCTAGACGAAATGTACAGCTGCCATTGTGACTGTGCACCGACAGTGCTGCTAGGTGTGTTTGCGTAGTGGTCTCGGAGATATTGCCTGTCATTTTGCAGGCGATTCTCATTCCATCTACAGCCTCCACATCCACTGACACGAGCATAAAAGTGTTGGCCAGGAAGACAGCAAGAGCAGTTGTATTTATGTTTCCATGTGCACCACGTGGAGGTACTTTTACGGTCTTGGTTATCTGCTAACTCTGAGACCGCACGAAAGCTATGCGAGATCCTTTGCACCCCAAGCAACTGTTTATTTTGTCTTAATTTATTTATTTTAACTATGATTATCAACCTTCAAAAATAGAAATGCTGGAGGTAAGCAACTGTTTTATTTGATTGTAACTATGTTTAGTATGTGTAATCAGAATATGTAATCAGTATATGTAATCAGTATATGTAATCAGTATATGTAATCAGTATATGTAATCAGTATATGTAATCAGTATATGTAATCAGTATATGTAATCAATATATCAATTATGCGAGTAATGTTTGGGTCTGAAGGATATAAGTGATTAGTAATACTGTGACATGTAATGTGACATGTAATGTGACATGTAATGTGACATATAATGCATGCTGTAAAAGGGAACTAAGGACATTTTGGAGTGGAATTCTCTGTCCTAAGCCATGATTCAAATTAAACCTATAGTCAGGCTAATGTGGGATTTGTTAGTTTGGAAGGTGCAATGAACAATGTCAATCTGTAAACTGTAACAAAAACATTTGTTCTCCGGGCTACGCCTTGCTAATCATGCGCTTTGAGGGTGGACACAGGAACAGAACAATTATAATGATTATTGAATCACGGAGAGATTCGATCTTGCATTCTTAGAAGCTGGCATAGTCTGTTTATAGGAAGGTGTGTATGTGTTTCAGAGCAGGTGTGTGTCTGCGTACATGTATGTGTGTGTTTCAGAGCAGGTGTGTGTCTGCGTGCATGTGTGTATGTATTTCAGAGCAGGTGTGTGTCTGCGTGAATGTGTGTATGTGTTTCAGAGCAGGTGTGTGTCTGTGTGCATGTGTACGCTTGATTGACTTGCTGATTGGTGTATTTATGGGGGTAGGGGGGATGTTTTTTTATAAAAAATAACAATAATTCCAAATAGAAAATAGCGAGAGTATTGATCTAAAATCATCATTAAGTTCAGTGATCTAAAATCATCATTAAGTTCAGTGATCTAAAATCATCATTAAGTTCAGTGATCTAAAATCATCATTAAGTTCAGTGATATATCGGTCGGCTTGCTTAAGCGAGTCCTAATCATCTTATGGTATGCGTTACGAAACAAACTAATGGCAGAACTAATTTACAATTCTGTTACAACTTCTGACCGTGATATAACAACAGAAACGTTTTGTTTGGACATTTTTTCACTCAATTTTACAAAACTATAAACCAGGCTAAAGTATGACATTTCTACAAAATAAAAAATATGAAACAGACTATCATCTTTTGAAAAACTAAAAACTATGACACATACTATCATCTTTTGAAAAACTAAAAACTATGACACATACTATCATCTTTTGAAAAACTAAAAACTATGACACAGACTATCATCTTTTGAAAAACTTAAAACTATGACACAGACTATCAACTTCTGAAAAACTAAAAACTATGACACATACTATCATCTTTTGCAAAACTAAAAACTATGACACAGACTATCATCTTTTGAAAAACTAAAAACTATGACACATACTATCATCTTTTGAAAAACTAAAAACTATGACACATACTATCATCTTTTGAAAAACTAAAAACTATGACACATACTATCATCTTTTGAAAAACTAAAAACTATGACACATACTATCATCTTTTGAAAAACTAAAAACTATGACACATACTATCATCTTTTGAAAAACTAAAAACTATGCAAAAGATAAAAGTATCATCATTTCAAAAAGTACAAACTTTATAACAGAAGATTCCATTTGCTGAACAGACAATGTGATACACGATTACCCTGACTGTAAACTGATAGAAGGATTATTGAAGATACAATCTAAAAGTTACTAGTATATATATATATATATAGAACATATAAACAACTGACATATTTCTGAATGATGCCGTTCTATGACAAACTCAATGGATTTTATAAAAATGAACATTGTGTCTATTGTTTGTCTGTCAGATAAATGATGGTTGATCTTGTTCACACTTGCAGTTAAGCGTAGGTGTGGGAGACTAATCTGTCGATCCAAGGCCAGATGTGTTGCCAAGGTTGCATTTAATCCATGTTTGTTTAAGGCTATCTTGATGATTTCTATCCACCGTTTTCTTGGCCTAACTTTCGCTTTATGTCCGGATATTCTTTTGTTATATGTTCTTATTGGTATTTGTTTGGGTTCATTCTCAAAAGATGACCGAACCATTTTACTTGCTGTCTCTCAATATGTTCAATACATGATATTATACCAACTCTTTTCTTAATTTCTTCGTTTCTTATTTTATCAAGTTTAGTAACAAGTGCAACTTTTCTCAGACACTTCTATTTCACGTGTAACTATTTCCCTCTACTGCGAGGCTGTTAAGGATCATGTTTGATATTGGTAGCAGGGTGGTGAATATTTTCTATTCGAAAATATTGAAGTTCTAGTCTGAGTGAACGCAAATAAAAGTAATAAATATCCTTTTTTTGGTATTACTTCACTGTGTCCGATACTGCGTGTTTCTGTAGCCTCTGCTCATATTTTAGTTCCTGAGGTCGAAAACTTTGGAATAATTGTAAGAGCGATATTCTAGTCTTAATGTGTCGTTCATCATCATCATCAAGCGCCGTCTCCGCAAACAAAGGTTATATGCAACAGACCTCGAACATTTAATACTTAATTGTTACTTTAATACTGTTTAATAATCCGGAATAAAGAATCTGGAAACTTTTTTCTGGAAGGTCTGGAAAATCTGGAAAGATTTGCTAGTAACACATAACTGATCCAGAGAAAGAAGATTTACTAGTAACACATAACTGATCCAGAGAAAGAAGATTTGCTAGTAACACATAACTGATCCAGAGAAAAAAGATTTGCTAGTAACACATACCTGATCCAGAGAAAGAAGATTTGCTAGTAACACATACCTGATCCAGAGAAAGAAGATTTGCTAGTAACACATAACTGATCCAGAGAAAGAAGATTTGCTAGTAACACATAACTGATCCAGAGAAAGAAGATTTGCTAGTAACACATACCTGATCCAGAGAAAGAAGATTTGCTAGTAACACATACCTGATCCAGAGAAAGAAGATTTGCTAGTAACACATACCTGATCAGAGAAAGAAGATTTGCTAGTAACACATACCTGATCAGAGAAATAATTCTTTCATCTGACGGGAATTGAGCGAGGTCTCGCAAGTGTGTTGCCGGGGCCCGAAAGGGGAGCAACTAATAACACCATTGTTTACCTTCCATGCATGTCGTAAAAGGCGAATACGGAGGTTATGGGATGAAGTTGGCTGTCCCATCCCACATAGGGTCAGTGACCCAAAGCCATGCTGAAGTCGGATGTGTCAGGCCGAAAGGCGCAGATATCACAGCAATACTGTAAACCATGACACAAGGCTTTCCGTTCTCCGGACTACATCCTGCTAATCTGCAGGAGCTTGAGAACGAACGAAGAAGAACAAGAAAGAAGAAGAACCAGGTCTGTTCTAGCAGCACCGAATCGCTTTGCAACACAAGTAAACAGGTTTTCCGTACTTGACCAACCACATTCCCAAAAAAAGATGTGGCCCGGTCAAGACTTTCAGCCTTTGTACTCAAGTCACTGAGAACAGAGCAATCTAACCAAGGACTATTACAACATCAACGAACATCCCGTACAAGTATTAAAGTATCCTCATAAACACAAACACAGAACATGCATATTCGTACACAAGGACCTAAAGGCCTTCTTGTAAACATAAATAACATAGAGACAGAACAATGTTGCTTCAAATAATATCTTATACAAGTAGATTCGGTGCTGCTAGAACAGACCTGGTTCATTTCCCGTCAGCTGTAAGAATTATTTTCATTTATCCTCAAGCTTCCTACTTGAATTTACATCTATTTATATAGACATCTATTTTGTTTTTTATTTTGTCGTTTTCTGTTGTTTGTCTCTTGAAAAAGGTTCAATTTGAGCCGATACGTGGAGAATTGTCCTGTTTAGTTTTATTGTATGTTTTTTTATATATACTTTTTAAAATATATTTTTATTAATAGGCTAGGTAAGTGTTTTAGTAACCTGTTTACCTCATTTTGCGTTACTATTTGTTCATTAGGTTACTGCGGCACCATCCACTTTGTCGGACACCCTCTGACCATTTGGTTATTTATATTCTACTTGAATTTACTTGATCCAGAGAAAGAAGATTTTCTACAGTCGCATTCCTGATTCAGAGAAAGAAAATTTGCTATTATCGCATTCCTGATTCAGAGAAAGAAAATTTGCTATTATCGCATTCCTGATCCAGAGAACGACAAATCAACAACAAAATCCCATACTTACGCTTTTTCTCAATCATTAAGCCGGTCGAAGCTGATTGGCTTGATGGTTGTGGTATCAATGATAAGGCATCACAGTTTTCGCAATTTATCTATGAAAATGTGATGAACAGATTTTATGTACTCTAATGTCGTTCATTTTCTATTTCAGAAAGAAAACAGCTTCCTAAGGCAACAGTTAATTGAACAGAATAATGGCTCAACAGGCAGGACATTACTGATACCACACAATGTAAGTCATGACCACCACCACCACCACCATCATCATCATGACCACACCGGCAACAACCCGAAAGATGGTCATGATCATAATAAAGGCAGCTACAATGATTCTCAACATCATATGACAGACAGCCACAAAGATCCTCATGACCATAAACAAGATACCGGTAAAACTTGAGATTCTCATAATGAAAGAAAACACAAAACCTGAGATTCTCATAATGAAAAAAAAACCCAAAACCTGAGATTCTCATAATGAAAGAAAACACAAAACTTGAGATTCTCATAATCAAGAACAGACAACATCAATGATTCCCATATTTATAACACAAACGCATAGTAAGTTCTCATAATTATAAGAAAGACACATCAAGTAATCTCATAATTAGTGGCAGAATAAAATCCCGGTCCCCTGTGCAAGTATCTGTCAGACCCCCTTCTTGGTACTTTATTATTTTCCGCAATCTTGCAATTTGTATTACATCGTCCTCTGACCTTGGACCCATCCGAGATTGATGCATTACATCATCCCTTGGCCGGGAACCTATCCAAGATCAAGGCCCTAGGGCTGCTGTCTAGTTTGTTTAAGCAACAGAAGTGCACACGTAATCTCAGTCATAAAGTAGACATTTCATAGTCTCCTAAAAATAATCATAAAGTAGACATTTCATAGTCTCCTAAACATAATCATAAAGTAGATTTTATGTGTCTCCTAAACATAATCATAAAGTAGAGATTTCATAGTCTCCTAAACATAATCATAAAGTAGAGATTTCATAGTCTCCTAAACATAATCGTAAAGTAGACATTTCATAGTCTCCTAAACATAATCATAAAGTAGACATTTCATAGTCTCCTAAACATAATCATAAAGTAGACATTTCATAGTCTCCTAAACATAATCATAAAGTAGACATTTCATAGTCTCCTAAACATAATCATAAAGTAGATTTTATGTGTCTCCTAAACATAATCATAAAGTAGACATTTCATAGTCTCCTAAACATAATCACAAAGTAGATTTTATGTGTCTCCTAAACATAATCATAAAGTAGACATTTCATAGTCTCCTATACATAATCATAAAGTAGACATTTCATAGTCTCCTAAACATAATCGTAAAGTAGATTTTATGTTTGTCCTAAACATAATCATAAAGTAGACATTTCATAGTTTCTAAACATAATCACAAAGTAGATTTTATGTGTCTCCTAAACATAATCATAAAGTAGACATTTCATAGTCTCCTAAACATAATCATAAAGTAGACATTTCATAGTCTCCTAAACATAATCATAAAGTAGATTTTATGTGTCTCCTAAACATAATCATAAAGTAGATTTTATGTGTCTCCTAAACATAATCATAAAGTAGACATTTCATAGTCTCCTAAACATAATCATAAAGTAGATTTTATGTGTCTCCTAAACATAAACATAAAGTAGATTTTATGTGTCTCCTAAACATAATCATAAAGTAGACATTTCATAGTCTCCTAAACATAATCATAAAGTAGACATTTCATAGTCTCCTAAACATAATCATAAAGTAGACATTTCATAGTCTCCTAAACATAATCATAAAGTAGACATTTCATAGTCTCCTAAACATAATCATAAAGTAGATTTTATGTTTCTCCTAAACATAATCATAAAGTAAATTTTATGTGTCTCCTAAACATAGTCATAAAGTAGATTTTATGTGTCTCCTAAACATAATCATAAAGTAGACATTTCATAGTCTCCTAAACATAATCATAAAGTAGATTTTATGTGTCTCCTAAACATAATCATAAAGTAGATTTTATGTGTCTCCTAAACATAATCATAAAGTAAATTTTATGTGTCTCCTAAACATAATCATAAAGTAGATTTTATGTGTCTCCTAAACATAATCATAAAGTATATTTTATGTGTCTCCTAAACATTATCATAATGTAGATTTTATGTGTCTCCTAAACATAATCATAAAGTAGACATTTCATTAATCTCCTAAACATAATCATAAAGTAGATTTTATGTGTCTCCTAAACATAATCATAATGTAGATTTTATGTGTCTCCTAACTAGCGTCTCCTACAGCTCAATACATATTACGTAATTCCTCGACCTTCCCATACCATGAGTCCTGGTACCCTACTTCCTGATGGTTGAATGAATAACAGAAGTAATTATTTATTTTGAAACTGCGAGGACAATCAGATTTGAAATTCGTGATTGTTGGTCAGTGAGTGGATGACTTAACTGCACACTAAGTCAGCACTTCCAGTCTGACAACTATCTAACAACTTTGACAACAAATAACTTTGCTGGTATGTGAATAATCGTTTGTTTCCATACCTTACCTTTGACAATTAAATTAAGTGTAATATGTGAATCTAAGGTTCATTTTCTAGTTGAAACAGAAATATTGCTTTTAAATCACCAATGACTTCTCTATCAACCCAGCCGAAAGAAATAGTTACCAGATTTTCTGGAAATGTATTTGCAGTGGACGAGAAGTTAACCATAAAAACTCTAGGTTTACCGTTGATTGGTGATACATGCGGGCCGAACACCCTATGCCACAATACGCCGCATGCCGTGAAAACAGGGAATTTAACTTTTACTAGACCATTACATTTGTTGTTGTTGAATTTAATTATTTATACACAAAATATTATGTTTTGACTATATTCATAAATAATGTTTATCCTGCATGTTGATTTTGTATGTTCACTAAATATACTGGTACGTAATATGAATAAGTAATTACAAAGTGAAAAAATAATGGTAGAAAGCTGAAATATAACTGGATATTAACTTTTACTGCATTTAATGTAAGAACATCCCTTTACGACATCATATAACAGAAAGATTTTTAAAATGCTACTCACTTGACGTATAGTTAAACTAATTTAAATATTGGACTTACTTAATTGGCGTACTTAATGATAGGTTAATAATGATTTGGCGCGTTGATTACATAACATAATAATGATATAGCGCATTGATAACACAACATAATAATGATATAGCGCATTGATAACACAACATAATAATGATATAGCGCATTGATAACACAACATAATAATGATATAGCGCATTGATTACACAACATAATAATAATATAGCGCATTGATAACACAACATAATAATGATATGACGCATTGATAACACAACATAATAATGATATGGCGCATTGATAACACAACATAATTCGAGGTTATGCGATCGACATATAATGATAGCTTATTCCTCAAATCCTTTAATAATTAATTCTGGCTTAAACAGCATTTTACACATTTGACACTATGATCCTCATAAGTGTGTTCACCGTAACCCTCAGAGAGAGAGAGAGGGAGAGAGGGAGAGAGAGAGAGGGTGAGAGAGAAAGAGAGAGAGAGATACACGAAATGTTTTGTACTAATATTAGTATTGAACATTTCATTACTTTATTCCGTCACAATGTTTTACAATCATTAATTCACTATAAGGCATAATAAGAACAATGTATTTATTTATACAACTATATATATATATATATATATATATATATATATATAAAGTTATGTAAATACGTAAGATGACTATGGGGTAATTTATACTCGTTCAGACATGAATTCATAATTTATAATTATTGCAGTCAGAGTGTGCGAGTCAATTTTGTATATAATATTCAATGGTGAAGAAGAGGGCACAGGACATCACAATCAGTTCTATGTGGGAGAGTGTGAGTGTATGGAAAAGACAAAAACATGCTAATTTTAAAAAAAGGTTGAACGACAAGGAAACACGTAACTAATCTCAATGGAATAAAGACAATGAGGATTCAAGGGACATTGTTTTCAATGAGTGCTCCAGGGGAAGAAGATAATACAACCGATGTTATTTACCTCCAGTGTGTTAAGGGGCCTGAATGGGAAGCAAAAAAAACATGATGCTCACACCTTGACCATCCTTGAATACAGTAAGAAGAGACTAAGAAGATTTTAGGATAGGGATTGGCTGTCCCGTCCAAGAAAGTGTCAAAGTGACTCACGGATTGATGATAAGTTGACTGTCCCATCCAAGAAAATGTGAAAATGACTGCAAATGTTTTAGCATGGGGGTTGGCTGTCCCATCCAAGAAAGTGGCACAGTGACTCAGAAGCCATGCTGAAATAATAATATCAGCCGGCAAGCTGCAGATATTGCAGCAAGTCTCTAAAACATGATACAGCGAAGTCCGTTCTCCCAGCTACAATCTTCTAATCTGCAGGACTTTTTTTTTAAATGAACGCAAAAGGAGAAGTAGTTGCTATTTATTCAGAAAATATGTATATATTTTACCTCAAATATAAAGATAATGTATTGTCATAATTTATGTATACGTCATCCACAGTTATTTTATACCATCGTCTGTGATGTTTGCACGATGTATTCATTTTGTTGTATGCTGCAAATGTTTATTATTTTTGCTAATAAACTTTTAATTTTGTCTTCCTGCAATTGCCCCTTTTGGTTGCATTTTGTGTTGTTGCTTTTTACAAATGTGTTTATTTGATATTCATTTTGTACCACATTTGCGTTGATTGTGTTCATTTGTTGTTATTGTTCTTTGTTTTTTATTACTTTTTTTGCTAATTTTGTTGCATGAATTTGAAAGTTATGTTTTCAGTTGTTTAAAAGAATGTAATTTTTTGTTGATTTTCTACAAACTTGTTTATTTGATATTCAAGTTGTAGATGTGAATTGTTTCTCTGTTATTTTCGCAGAGATAATTTTGCTGAGAGGGGCTACTGATAAATTACATTAACAATCATTTGCGAATTTTTTTAACACTTATCAATAATGCCAATAATCACTCCCCCCCCCCCAACTACTTTGCTTAATTATATTTCATACACAAATCTCCCCCCCCTACCCCGCTCAAGAAATCGTATTTTTTCTGTAGAAAATGTACAATAATTGCTTTTATTTTATCAAATGTTTAGAATTTAAAAAATGGTGTAATATTCATACAATTTCATTTTTGTATAAAACTGTAAGGTTGACATCAACTTTTCTCAACCTTGCCAACAACTCTTCAACATTTGATTTCTCTCCCGCCCCCTTTAATTGTTAAATTGATAGCCCCATATTGTTGTTGCATGTTAACATAATTTATTGATAGTCCCCATATTGTTGCATGTGCTGAGCATTGTTTTCACAAATTGAATTTTTCTATTCTGTTGCTTTGGCCATGACCGTACAGCAGAGAAGACTTCTATACAGAAAGGTAAACATGACCTGAAAGGCGGATTTTGATTATTTACGCGCATTTAATTGACCAACCTTGGCTTTTTGGCATACTACTAATGAAAATCACGACAATAACCAAAACTGATACGAATTAAGTCGTGTTTACTTTCTGTACCGAGGTTTTTACCGCCGACGGTCTCGCTATGGTGTTACATTTACGTTGCTTGTTCAAAATAATTTCCTTTGTCTTTGCTTTATTCTTTATTTGAGCGGAATTTAGTACAACACCGCGGCAGTCAACTGAATTGCGTAGAGACCAACTATTGATGACGCAAATATCAGCACATTTGTTGACAGTATTTATTGTCTGAACAAAGTTTCCGTTCTATAGGTTGCTATGGGAACCGGCATTACGACACCGGGGACATTCTGATAAATACACAGCTGAGCAGCTGTCTAACAGTTTAAAAAAACAGAAATCAAATGCGTAGAGGATTGACTTCATCGTACTCGGTTTATCTCATATTACCCCATCACTCTCAATGAAGTGACACAGTCACCTGTCCAGAGTACCACTCATAGCACGTAACTCCGTGGCCTCAAGCGATAACACCCAGGGCTCTCTAAAAAATACACTTTGAAAACAAGACGTCACAAACGAGATTTGAACCAGCGGACTCTTAAACACAAAGCGAACGGCTGAAGAAGTTCGCCCAACAGAGATGTATATCTAACATTATATGCGTTCAGTGACTCCATAACGGTTAGTGACTCCATAACGGTCAGTGTCTCCATAGCGGTCAGTGACTCCATAACGGTCAGTGACTCCATAACGGTCAGTGACTCCATAGCGGTCAGTGTCTCCATAGCGGTCAGTGTCTCCATAACGGTCAGTGTCTCCATAACGGTCAGTGTCTCCATAACGGTCAGTGTCTCCATAACTGTCAGTATCTCCATAACGGTCAGTATCTCCATAACGGTCAGTGTCTCCATAACGGTCACTGTCTCCAAAACGCTCAGTGTCTCCATAACGGTCGATGCTTCTAGTTTCTTACAATCTTCCCAGATATCGATTTATTTCCTCTCCTCCGGTATCTCTCATTTCTATCACTCTCTTAACAGCATCATCACGTGCCGCCTCCACAACGAAGGTTAACTGCATAGGAACTCCAACATACTCTATCTCGTGTTTTGGTTGCGCACTCTGCTAGACTGTAACCTGTACATCTCGTGTTTTGGTTGCGCACTCTGCTAGACTATAACCTGTACATCTCGTGTTTTGGTTGCGCACTCTGCTAGACTGTAACCTGTACATCTCGTGTTTTGGTTGCGCACTCTGCTAGACTGTAACCTGTACATCTCGTGTTTTGGTTGCGCACTCTGCTAGACTGTAACCTGTACATCTCGTGTTTTGGTTGCGCACTCTGCTAGACTGTAACCTGTACATCTCGTGATGTTTCTGTCCCACTTGTATCTCTTTCTACCGCTTGCTCGTCTCTCCTCGACTCTGCTATCTAGTAAGATCTTCAACAAGTTGTCAAGTCCTTAATATCTCTTAACCTGTTTACATAATCTCTAATTGATCTTGGAACCAAACCTTGAACTACCCGACTGGAAAGCCAGTAGCCTCAGTTCATTTAACGCAGCTCCTTATAAGTAATCTACATTTGATACAATTGTATATTTTGCATATTTGGAAGAAAAACAAAAATTGTAGCTTGTCGACCAGTGCACATTTTATTACGTTTTTATTGGGATTATGATGGTCAAGTACGGAAACAAATTTTACTTAAGTTGCAAGGCGAGTCGGTTCCGCTAGAACGGACCTGGTTCAATTCCCGTCAGCCTTAATAATTTTATCATTTATCTACATGTTTCCTACTGGAAACTACATCCACATACTATTACTACGTAATATCCCTCTAGTGTTGTTGGCATGAGCTAATAGTGGTAGCGTTTCTGAACTTTAAATTTCCATATTATAATCACGGGACCTGATATAACCATAGTGGACTCTAGTTAATGTTCAAGTATACGCCTCATTAAACAAAATTTAGCCTTTAATTCATTTACTCGCGCCTTCTACGGTGGAAAGGAGAATTCTATAAAATCTGTTCGACATTAATACGGACAATGTTGTGTTATTAAAAATAAAATCAATGTATTCAGGATTATAATAAACAAATACATCAACATTACAACAAAGAAAGATGATGTGGTACTGGCATATTATCCAACACGACATCCTGGGAGAAGACACTGTGGTGGGGGAGGAGGTGGGGTACTTTAACGTTAATAATAAATTCACATCAGGCAATGAACAAAACTGGAATCTCTTCCTTACCTGAAGTAATGATACTCTAATATTGGCTGATCTCTTTCTTACCTGAAGTAATGATACTCTGATATTGCTGATCTTCTTTACCTGAAAACGGCAGGTGAACATGACGGTCCTTTATAATATATTCATTCATCCTCCAGTGCAACCCTGCGACCCCTACGGATTCTAGGATATATAACTACGACTACTACTACTAATATTGCTACTACTAATATTACTAATATTACCACTAATATTTCTACCACTATTATTACTATTATTATGACTACTATTATTATTACTGCCCGGCTCTGTGGCGAAGAGGTAGAGAGCACGTCTGTGACGGTCAAGATAACGAGTTCGATCCCCGACACAAGCAATTGTGCATCCGGACCGTTCAGAAATTCACCATAGCATAAAAATTATGGATTGATAGCTACGTCCTGAATATGATATGCTGCCAATGAGTACTATTAATGCTACTACTACTACTACTACTACTACTACTACTATACTGCTAGTAATATTACTTCTTCTTTTCTTCCTCTTTTAGCCTTTACGGGTGTTGAGGGAGATACAATGTTCTTGTTCTCGCTTTTCTGGCTGCTTCAGATAATGTTATTTGGTGTTCGTGGGATGTCTCTTTGATGTTGTCGATCCAGCGTACTCTAGGATCTAATAATACTACTTCTCCTAAAATTACTATTACTATCACAACTACTATTGTTACTACTACTATTACTACTACTATACATAATTCCCTAATTTATACTATACCTTCTCCTCTTACTACTACTACTACTACTATTACTACTATTCCTACTACTACTACTACTACTACAACTACTATTACTACCACTAATAATAATAATAATAATAATAATACTAGTAATACTATACAAACAATACTATTACTAATGTATCCTTTAGGAGGTTTCTTCCTCATCAGAATTGTATT
Source organism: Meghimatium bilineatum (assembly GCA_034231615.1). Lineage (NCBI taxonomy): Eukaryota > Metazoa > Mollusca > Gastropoda > Stylommatophora > Philomycidae > Meghimatium > Meghimatium bilineatum. Next base: position 127,928,247 of record CM067298.1, read on the forward strand.
GCATAGCTATAAGCCCACAACTCTCAATGTTGTGTAACGCTTTGAGAAGATGCGTCCTACTCGGAGAGGATTCAAGCGGTTGAAAGTGTGAAACACAATCTTTTTATCGATCTATCCATCCGTTATTTTCCTTTTGTGACCTGCAGTGTCAGGAAGTATAAGGGTGTTGTGGACATGGCTTTGTTATGTGCTTCATATATGCTTGTTTATGTCGTTTCCTTTATTCCTGTAAGCCTTTCTTTTTTATATATGTGCCTCTGGCTTTGTATCCGTCGTGACTGAGTAGCTTTGAGTAGCTGAGTACCTTTGAGTAGATCAGTAGCTTTGAGTAGCTGTGTCTTTAGCAGAAAGTGAACATGAACTACAAATACTAATAGATCAAGTCAATAAATCGAGTAATGAATATGAACTGGACATAAACATCCAAAAAACAAAAACCATAATCAACAAAGACACAGAAGAACAAGAGCTAAACATAAACATACATCGAGAGAAACTATAACAAGTAAAACTTATCAATATCTCGGACACAGTAACAAATGATGGCAGATGTGAAACAGAAGTTAAAAGGATAATAGGAATAGCTAAAAGTACTTTCAATGACATGAGAAAATTATTAATATCTAAACAAATTACAAACAAGTTAAAAATGAGAATTCTAAAATGCTATATCTATTCTATATTAATGTATGGCTCAGAAACATGGACACTAAATAAACAATTAGAAGATAGAATTTATGAATTTGAGATTTGAGTATATAAAAGAATAGGAAGAACATCGTGGAAAAAGGAGACAACAAATAAAGAGGTGCTAAAAACACTTAATATGAAGAAAGGATTACTACTAGAAATACAGATCAGACAAATAAAATATTTTTGACACATTAAAAGACATGACACCTTATTGAAGACCTTACTTGAGTGTAAAGTCAAAGAGAAGCGAGCAAGAGGTAGACAGAGATACAGGTGGGAGAGTAACATCACAGATAATAGCAGAGTGCACTACCAAAACAAGAGACATGGGATGTTGAAGGTCTGTTGCAGCCAACCTTCGTTGTAGAGACGGCACTTGATGATGATGTCTGAGTAGCAATGCTATTTTTGGCGAGCACTGTCTGGTAGTAGAGTCTGGAGATGTGTGCAAACCATTTAATCTTGCCTTCTGATGTAATCTAAAACTGGGGTGTGGAGTTAGTGTGATGTAATCTAAAACTGGTGTTAGGTTAGTCTTCTGATGTAATTCAAAACTGGGGTGTGTTAGTTTTCTGATGTAATCTAAAACTGGGGTTGAGTTAGTCTTCTGATGTAATTCAAAACTGAAGTGTGTTAGTTTTCTGATGTAATCTAAAACTGGGGTTGAGTTAGTCTTCTGATGTAATCTAAAACTGGGATTGTCTTTTTCTTCTGATGTAATCCAAAACTAGGGTTGTGTTAGTCTTCTGATGTAATCCAAAACTAGGGTTGTGTTAGTCTTCTGATGTAATCCAAAACTGGGATTGTAATTGTCTTCTGATGTAATCTAAAACTGGGATTGTGTTAGTTAGTCTTCTGGTGTAATTTAAAACTGGGATTGTGTTAGTTAGTCTTCTGATGTAATTTACAACTTGGATTGTCTTTGTCTTCCGAGTATTATAAAACTGGGATTGTGTTAGTCTTGTGATATTTTCGTGTCAGATTCTATGTTTCTATTACTCCCAGGATTCTGCGTATGCACATTATTTCTGTCCTGCGTGTCAAAATGTTTTACAATTTCTTGAAATTCAATTTCTTACCAGCTGTGTTTCTGTTTTGTTTTTGCTAAGGCCTGTCAGAAGAGCAAATAATAGTAACACTGACAGATGGCATGTAACATTCGATTTTGAGGCATTAATCACATTCCATGAATGTCAAAATGCTTCAGAAAAGTGACGATGTTGGATGAGCTGGATCGAATTTTTCAAATGTAACAAAATGTAAATCAGGATTCTATTCACTGCACTACATATTCTAGTCTTCAGGAGTTTCAGAACAAAGATCAGCTGTTCCACTGTATTCACAACACATCTGTGCATTCACAACACATCTGTGTATTCACAACACATCTGTGTATTCACAACACGTCTGTGTATTCAAAACACATCTGACAGTCTCGTGAGGGTATATCCATAAATTACGTTAAAATTGTTTTCGTGGGGATTTTCTGGACGGGCTTTGGAAACGTTTTTTTATTTGTTTACAGGGGAGGGGGGAATTAAAACACGACGTCAACAACATTTATTTTTCTACACCAATACACGAGTTTCATTCGAAAAAAAGGGGGAACATGTATTTTTAAAGTACCTTTTCGGTTTAAAAAGTAGGGTTAGTGATGGACAAACAAATGTTTTAACACAAGTTAGCACGTGGGTTATATGGATTCTTCACTGTTGTTGCCAAGATGTCCAATCGGGACTGGGGGGGGGGGGTATGGACTGAAATATGAACGCAAATTTGTGTATGTCATTCATGGACATCACCTAGGTAAGCGGTCAAAATAATCATACAGATGACCATAAGCATGACGATTATAGAAGAGAGCAGTGGGTGTCACGTTTCATCATTCACATAACCTCATTACTACGTGGTTCTATGACTACTCGCTGTATGGCTTGTCCTGCGTCATTGAAGACAGATGGGTACTGTTTTTCTTGTTACTTGAATCTATATAACTGAGTTACTTGAATCTTATAACTGAGTTACTTGAATCTATATAACTGAGTTACTTGAATCTATATAACTGAGTTACTTGAATCTTATAACTGAGTTACTTGACTGAAAAATTGAATGGAATTCACAGTGATGTGGTCATAGCGACCTTATATGTTTTATGCTTGGTATATAATATGTCATTGTTTCTCTGGTTGTCATTGTTTCTCTGGTTGTCATTGTTTCTCTGGTTGTCATTGTTTCTCTGGTTGTCATTGTGACTATCATTGTTAACTGTTGTGTATTATGTTATGTATCATTGTTAACTGTTATGTATTATGTCATGTATCATTGTTAACTGTTGTGTATTATGTTATGTGTCATTGTTAACTGTTATGTATTATGTCATGTATCATTGTTAACTGTTGTGTATTATGTCATGTATCATTGTTAACTGTTATGTAATATGTCATGTATCATTGTTAACTGTTGTGTATTATGTCATGTATCATTGTTAACTATTATGTATTATGTCATGTATCATTGTTAACTGTTATGTATTATGTTATGTATCATTGTTAACTGTTATGTATTATGTTATGTGTCATTGTTAACTGTTGTGTATTATGAAAACTGAAATGTCTTATGTATGAACAGTAGTACTTCATTGTTTCTGTGGGTATCATACTATTGGTAACTGGTAGGCTCTGTGTACAATATCGGTTTAATTTCCTACGCCGATGTTAGATGTGTTGGACTATTGACGCAAATACAAAGGTGACACAACGCATTTCGTTCTCCGGACTACATCCTGTTAAAACTATGGTAGGGCTATTGTCGTGATATATGAAAGATCCGGTGAGAGTTGGAGTACATATGACATGAAAGGTTATAGGAATAATCCGGTGAGAGTTGGAGTACATATGACATGAAAGGTTATAGGAATAATCCGGTGAGAGTTGGAGTACATATGCCATGAAAGGTTATAGGAATAATCCGGTGAGAGTTGGAGTACATATGCCATGAAAGGTTATAGGAATAATCCGGTGAGAGTTGGAGTACATATGACATGAAAGGTTATGTTTATAAACTCCGTTCGACTTGTATTATTTTATAGATACAGGTATTTTGCTGAAACATCCATTAAGTCTATTTATGTACACCGGTACTTCCCAACGAGGGGCCAATGCCCCACAGCGGAGCAATTTTTTTTTGGGGGGGGGGTTCGAACACTATGTAATTAGGCTTTATTTAGGTAAGAATTCAATTTTGAATGTAAAACAATATGCATATATTATATGGTTGGGGGGGGGGGGGGAGGGCATCATAATCTTAGAAAGACGTAGGTGAGACATAGTTTTTAAAAAAGTTGGGGAACACTGGTGTAGACTTTATTAACAGCATATTCTATTCCAGATGTAGCCATCAAACAGCCATTTTTAGATGTGGTCATTGTTAGGTAGCATTTACGTTCAGTGTCATTGTTTTCTCAGCGGTTCGTATGCACAATTTCTTGCGCCAGGTTTAGAACCCCGGACTTTTCCGTCACAGAGCTCGAGAATATTCAACTATATTACATCTGATGATACAGACTGGTTTATCAGCTGCAATATAGTTCTCTGCTCATGTGATGACCTTTTGCGTCATTATAGAGGGCCATGAAGCAGGCCGCTGTTAATGACCAGTAGATTAGTACGTCTGTAAATTGTCGAGACACATAATGACTACGTTTCACACATGATTGCTTGCCCAGGCAGGTTTTATAGATAAATTGCCTTTACCCATTTGTATTAATTCCCTCTCGTCCCTCTTTATTAGTTACATGGAATTGTAATATCAACGCGCTTAGAAACAATCAGAACTGCAGTAGATACAAGAGTATGGTTGAATATGCCATCGCGTGCCTTGTGGTCTCCCTTCTTGAATTTCTGTAGTGGTTTACTCACTTAGCCTAAGGCACTCCGTGCTACCAGTAAAGCAGCGGGTAAATACGTAAGATAAACGACAAATATAAGAAATTGAGACAAAACATGGAGAGAGAATAATTTTGTCACATATGATAGGTTGTCAGCCTATCATACATTTTCCTTAGTCGGATTCTTTCTTCTTGAAAAGAAGACGGTGGTCCTATTCTGTGCTCCCTGTTCTAGAGGAAGTCAGACACCTGTTGCGACCATATATTCCATTCCTACATCCTCTACTGAAATCTATTTATGTGATCATGGCCAGGTTTAACTCCTCTATGTAAGAGACTTGTTTCAAAGTACTGAATAATCGATGAGAGATGTATTCTTCTGGAAACGTTTCATAGTACTGAATAACCGATAAGAGATTGATTCTTCTGGAAATGAAATAAAACGTTGGAGAAAACCTACAAGGTCATAAAATGATACAGGTGTTCCTTGTATTTTGCGTTTATTCTCATACTCCTGTATATTCGCAGGATGTAGTCTAGAGAACTGAATTCATTGTAATGGTTTTCTTTTCGGCTGTAATATTTGTATCTTTAAACATGGCACATTTGACTACAACATTCTTCTGGGTCACTTTGTTACGGTATTGAAAAAGGACAGCCAACACCGATACATCTCCGTAATCTACACCTACTACATATATGGCATGACATAGTCTCTCTTTTATTTGTTTATATTTGACGCCTGGGCAACAAAAGCAGCACTGTTCATAGCTCATGTGGATAAAATAAACATATACACACAGTTTATATATATATATATATATATATATATATATATATATATATATATATATATATATATATATATATATATATATATATATATATATATATATATATGAAAACGCTAGCGGTAGAGCATACACACAGTAGTTGCACCCATATTTATAGCAAATCTTTAATATGTAATCACAACAGAAAAACTAAAATCAAACAGACGAAACGTAGAATGGAGTAATAAAGTTAAAGTAATCACTGGGAACACACATAATAACACACACGAATCGACGTTTTTACCGAAAGGCCTTTATGTAAATTCCTAGCAAAAAATGACGAGTAAGAACCGCACTATTGGCCTTGACATATATAAATAGATGTAACCCGGAAGAATTAAATCTAGGAGGTCATAGGTGAAACAAGACAAATAGGGAAAGGATGGAACAACATGGTATCATACATACGACTGACAGGTATTGATCTCAAAGGGCTCAATCGTGTCAAATTAATATACATAGCGGTTTTTAAGCAAATTTTTATAAAACTTTAAACCAGTTTCTACTATTTATGTTTACTTGCTGCCAGTAAAAATGTGTGTCATATATTCACAACAGTGTCGGGAACATGACTGCCGTTTGCATTACATTTAAACTAAAACGCACGTTACGCCCTTCATTGTTATCCAAGGACATAACTATAAACGCTCACATACATGCACACATATACAGTAGCGAAGACAAACACACCTACATATTTTATCATACTAAATTTCACGATAGGCAGAAAAAGCTTTCGGCAAATTAACTTACTCGTCAAATCCTTCTTTTTAACAATGAATCATAGCAAATAAACTGTCACTCCGTATCGATTTCTAAACTTGAGTTCTGCCCATGAGGCTCCCGGTTATTTAGCCCTCTTTTTTATTTGATGTTCTCCATTTCGTATACGACTCAGGGTTGCCAGATTTAAGTTCTCATAAAAAGCTAAACTGTATTAGGGAAAAGCCATAAATAAAGCCAACAAAATGTTAACACTATATTTCTTAGTTGAATTATATATTTACAGTAATTTACAGTTGTACTGCTTTTGTTTGAAAATTATTTTATACAGGAGACGTTGCCACATTAAATTTCCATTATATTTTTAGTGAGTTGTCTATTGTCTTTTCCAAGGTGAATGATGGTTGGTAGTATCCACACTTTCCGTTAAGCGTATGGGTGGAAGCATCAGTTGTCGTTCCAAGGCCAGATGTGTCGCTTTGGCTGTGTTGAGCTAATTTTTGTTCAAAGTTATCTTGTTTTCTATCCACCGTTTTCCTGATCTACGTTTGGTTGTATGTCCGGATGATGAGACTTCTCAACGTGTATAATTTTGTAGAATTTTCTTGTTAGAATTTGATAAATGTAATCGTGAATAAGGATACAATATGCGTATTCGTACATATTAGTACATATGTGTATTCGAGTACTAGATAGTTATTTCGAATTCATTTTTTTATATACACGTCACAAAAGGTAAAAGTGAACTATCTATCTATAAAACCCGTAACCCGTTAGGGCCGTAGGGGTTCCATATTGGATGTATCAACACGGAGTCTTCCGGCGATTTCTACCTTCAACAATACGGACAAGATAGGAAAAAATATTTGTCTTGTCCAGTCCTTGTCTGTCCATGAATTTATTTGTTCTCCTATGCTTCTTGCATCTTCGACGACTTTCTACAGTATTGTTTTGACAAGGAATCATGTCGACAGTAGCATAGAGACTACTGGAATTTGGTTTTTGACAAGGAATTAGGAAAATGTCATAGCCAAGAAAACTAATGTAAAAGTCCTTAGAAATGCTCATTATCATCATCATCATCATCATCAGGTGCCATGCCGGATGGCGTAGGCGGTCATGGCTCTCCGCAGCTCTGTGTCCACAGTATTATGTATCAAAGTCGTTGCTGTTTCCTTGCAGTGCCAGGTTGTCAAACTGTCTAATATTATTTCACGTCGCCCTCTGTCTCTAGTGCCTTCAATCTTGCCTGTAGTGACTATGTTCTCTAAACTTGTCTGTCTCATGAAGTGGCCAAAAAAAAGAAGATTGCCTTTTTCTTATATTGTTGATTAAGGTCCGTTTCGCATTAACTCTTTCAACACCTCTACATTAGTTTTTCTGGCAGTCCATGGTATTCTCAGCATTCTTCTGTAGAACCACATCTCTGTTGCCTCCAATCTCCCACTTTCCAGTTTGTTTAAATATTTTTCATTTTTCTGAATGTTGTTTTTGCCTGTCCTATTCTGCATTTTATTTCTATTGAACTTCTTCCATCTGCTGTAATCATTGTACCTAGATATTTGAATTGGTGGACCTGTTTTAATACTATATCATTCACTTTGATCTTGCAATGTGTGTTATTTTGTTTCTTTGAAATAACCATTACTTCTCTTTTCTTGATATTTAGGAAGATGCCTTTCTCTTTACTTTCTGTGACTACTACATTAATTAAATCTTGAAGGTCTTCCTCACTTTTTGCAATCAGAACAGTGGCATTCGCATACCTAAAATTATTTATTTTATGTCATCCCACTGATATTCCTGGGATATCTACTATTGCACTCAATATGTTTTCACTATATAAAGAGAACAGGTCTGGTGAAAGCACGCATCCCTGTCTGACTCCTTGTTTTATTTGTTGAGAAGGGCCAAATTGATTTCCTACTCTTATTGCTGCTGTTTGTTGCCAGTACATGTTCTTGATTATTCTTAAATCTTAGAAATGCTAGAATACAAGAAAACTAATGTAGAAGTCCTCAGAAATGCTAGAGTAAAGAGACAAGAAATCTAATATAGAAGTCCTCAGAAATGCTAGAGTAAAGAGACATATTATAGTAAACATTAGAGGCAAACAATTCAGTTGTATGTGGCGTGTGATGAGAGCTTCTTCTTCTTCATTCTCAAACTCCTTCGGATTATCAAGGCATAGACTGGACAACGAAATGCAGTGTGATAGTTTACATGTTGAATGTGATACCTGAGCCTTTCGGTCTGACATATCCAACTTCATAATGGTTTATGGATCACTTTGGCCATCTGTGGTATGGGGCAGCCAAACACCTCATCCAAAGCCTCCTATGTCGCCTCTTACGACATGCTTTACATGTACCATTGTTACTATTATGTGCTTCCATTTTCGGGCCCTGTACCATGACACGATGTCAGACTTTCTAATATTTCTTAGCGTTGTTGCATTCGATCGCTCTTGTCTGTTGTAACTATGTTCTCCAGATCAGCATGTCTCATTAAAATAAATATCATCTCTTTATAATAATATTAAGTAGCACCATTCTTGCATTCTTTCAGTGCATCTTCGTACATCTTTCTATCTGTCCATGATACTCTCAGCATTCTTCTATAGATCCACATCTTTGTTCCCTCTAATTTTCCCCTATTCTGTTTAACAAAAACGTAGAAAATACTAATTAGAGCTCCAAAGGACAAAAAATATATATATATAAATGTTGTTTTATTTGTCATATGTCCCACAAGAAAGTTTAATCCGATCCAACGACCCAGAATAGTTGACAACTTCTACTCCAGCTAATATCATGAGTTTTTGTTCTCTTTAAAACTGTCGCTCTAGAATGTGCTGATACCTTACATGAAATATGACTCCAGGATATCATCTTGAACAGAGAATAGCAACATTTGGTTACCAAACTTGAGCATAAATCTGTGACATTAATATTTCAATAATGAATGTTCCTGTTGCACTTTTGGCCATAAATCTCCCACAAGTCGTCTGAATCTCTACGACGGCTGGAGTGAAGATTCTATTGTGGGTACTTGTACCATCATTATGTGATTGTATATCTCTGAATACTTGTGTGGCTGTTTTATTGTCTGCAATTTGCTTCATTTATTGCAATATTATTGCAATGATTAAATATTGAAATATTAGATAATACAGCTCTAATATCATATTATTAATGATGCTAGTTCAACAAAAACAGCAATAACAACTTCTGCTGCAACTACAACAACTACTACTACTGTTGGTGCTATTACTACTACTACTACTACTACTACTACTACTACTACCACTAATACTATTACTAATAATAATATCATTGCTACTACTATTACTACTACAACACATATTACTGCTAGTGCAACTACTATTGTTAATTATACTACCAATAATTTTACTACTACAATTACTATTACTACTACTATCACGAATATTACTCCTACTAATAATATTTCTATTCTATTGATACTGATACTATTACTACTACTATTGCTACTGCTATTTCTACTACTACTACAACTATTACTGCTGATACTACGTTTACTACATCTACTATACCATTACTATTACCACTACTAATACTGATATTAGTGCTACTACTACTACTACTACTACTACTACTACTACTACTAATACTACTACTACTACTACTACTAATATTACTACTACTACTAATATTACTACTACTATTACTTTTACTTCAACGACTACTATTACTAATACTACTAATCCTACTACTATTACTACTACCACTATTACTGTTAACTACAGCTACAGCGCACGTTTGAGAGAACGTATGCTAAGATAATAGCTAGATACTTAACGTCGCAAGTAATTTTCTATTAATTTTGTTTCTCTTTCAGAGCAATTCAGAACCAGACAGTGTACAGAACATCACGACGCTCACACCAAACAACCACGAGGACATCAACTAACACAAGAATTGGTCAGACTAGCAATGAGGAAACATATTGTCAAAATCCATCAAAAACATTTCATATTTCTGGACATATGTTCAACGGTCATCGAAATATCTTTTTTCACGCCTTACATAGACATTGTTCAAAGATTATTTAGAAACGATTTTCCTCTGCTCAGTATCTGTATTGTCGTTTTGTCTTTCTAGCGTGTAGACTCGAGTTGATATAACTACATTGTTTTAGATGAATTGGTCACTCTGTCAATGTATTACAGGAAAGTAACACATTTTTGAGAAAATAATTTTTAACAGAAGAGAGCGAACGGGATTACCGTGTCAGTGGATGGTGGTCAATTCCAGGTCATATTGATTATCTAGTAAATCAAATTGAAATTGAATACTCGGATTGTCTTTGATAACATTCCCAATCGTTAATGGAATTGTTTATATTTTTTTTTAAATTGTGTTAAAAACTTTGTTGATTCTTCAAACATTAGTAAACATTCTTAGAAATTTGTTGATGAAGTTGTCGGATAATATTCTACATTTACATATTCTTTTCAGGGATTTCTTGAAGCATTTGCTTTATCCTGTTTTAGAAACATCTTGCATTGAAATAAAACTATATGACTAATACATAGTTTAGAAACATCTCGTATAGAAAATAAACTATATGACTAATACATAGTTTAGAAACATCGTGTATGGAAATTTAATTAATATTTATAATACGTAATAACTAGAGAATATAATATTACATTAATTGTACTCGGGTTTAACCATATGTTATAACCATACTCCGACCATTTCAACAATGCGTCACGCCATCAGTTAAGAGTGTTACTCATAGAACGTAACTCCGTAGCTTCAAGCTATAACCCATGAGAACTCAAAATAAATTCACTTGTAAACACGGCAACAGGGCAAATCTCTTATACACATGGCATATGGATGCATCAGTACACTAGGGAGAATATCGATCCCGAAAGTGTCACCAATTCAACTAGACAATCATCTCGACCATCAACCAGGCCAACTGGACCATCAACCAGACAATCAATCAGGCAAACTAGAACATCAACTAGACCATCAACTAGACCATCAACTGGAACATCAACTAGACCATCAACTAGACCATCAAACAGACAATCAATCAGGACAACTAGACCGTCAACTATTCCATCAACTAGACCATCAACTAGACCATAAACTAGACCATCAACTGGACCATAAACTAGACCATCAACGAGACCATCAACCAGACAATCAATCAGGACAACTAGACCGTCAACTATACCATCAACTAGACCATCAACCAGACAATCAATCAGGCCAATTAGACCATCAACTAGACAATCAACTAGACCATCAACTAGACCATCATCTCGACCATCAACCAGACCATCAACTAGACCATCAACCAGACCATCAAATAGACCATCAACTATACCATCAATTAGACCATCAACTAGACCATCAACTAGACCATCAAATAGACCATCAACTATACCATCAACTAGACCATCAACTAGACCATCAACTAGACCATCAACTATACCATCAACTATACCATCATCTAGACCATCAACTAGACCATCAACTAGACCATCAACTGGACCATCAACTAGACCATCAAATAGACCATTAACTAGACAATCAATCAGGCCAATTAGACCATCAATTAGACCATCAACTAGACCATCAACTAGACCATCAACTAGACCATCAACTAGACCATCAACTAGACCATCAATTAGACCATCAACTAGACCATCATCTAGACCATCAACCAGAAAATCATTCAGGCCAACTAGACCATCAATCAGACCATTAATTAGGCCAACTAGACCATCAACTAGACCATCAATCAGACCATCAATAAGACCATTAATCAGGCTAACTAGACCATCAACTATGCTATCAATCAGACCATCACCCAGACCAACATATCTATCTACATGACGTGTACTTGACGTGTACTTGACGTGTACTTGACATAACGTTATCCTCACTGCCACTGTAAGCCTCTCGGTTATGTGCAAGCTACCAGACTCTTCCGGTGTCAAATTTAGAAGGTATTCGATATCCGGTGTTCATAATAATCTTGGTCTTCTTCGTGTTCTCTTTCCAGGAAGATTTCCTTTCCTTGATTAATCTTTCTAAACCATTGTGTCATTTTGTTAGTTCGAAAATATGTTAACTTGCGTTTCCTGATAGTTTTGAGGAGCCATTCTTCTATGTTCAGGTCTCTGTGTAGATCTATGTTGAATCGTATTTATGTCCATGATTTTCTTAGGACCTTTTTATAACATTTCATTTCTAATGCCACTATTTCCTTTTCCATTGCGGATGGCATTACCCACATCTCACATCCATATGTTGCCATTGGAAATATATAACTTCGTAATAGTTGTATTTTTGTTTTTTCTGTTCACCACTTGCCATAGATCTTTCATATGTGGTGTTTTAGTTGGTCCATTGCTAATCTCATTCTTATCTCTGCCGATCAATCTCGTGTTGTGTTGATGGTCCGCGCCAACCTCGCAACAGCAAACTCCTAGTAGATGACATGATATATCAGTGGTTGAGAGGATACGGCCCGCTGAATGATAAGAAATTGATACGAAACAATCTTTTTTTCTAGCTTTTCAGACTGATCTATAAGCAGTGTCGACGTTAGCCTCCAGATCTAAATATACACAACTTGGTATTCTAAAGACATAAAACACAAACAATTTTTTATTAAAGATTTGTGGTTCAACACTAACACAGCTCAATCCGTTCCGCCTACTCACAAAGATTGCCCATCACTTGTATATAGTGAGTCCATCATAGTGCGACACAGAACTTCATTTGTAGAACTACGACTTTATCCTCTTTAGCATTCTGGTACAGGAGACTTCTCATTACATTGAATACCGCTGAGAGTTGGAATCTTCTGGGCACAAAATAAATCTATGTGGGTGTCATCGACTCTGAGGCTGTGAATCTTCTTTGCGTGATATAAATGTATGTAGGTGACATCGACTTTGAGGCTTTGAATCTTTTCAGCATAAAGTAAATTTATTTGGGTGACATCGACTCTGAAACTATGAATTTTTTCGGCACGGAATACATATATGTGGGTGACATCGATACTGATACTTTGAATCTTCTTCGCGTGATATAAATTTGTGTGGGTAACATCGACTCTGGGGCTTTGAATTTTCACGGCACGGAATAAATGAATAATTTATGGAGAATCTACTAGCAAATTACATTACCCCCCCCCCCCCCGTACCTTCCGCAATAAAAATTACATTGTATCAACTGATACAAGAGCTAAATTGCTCGTAATTCATGTGGATCGTTAAGAACAGAGTAAAGATATGGATAAAATGGAGCGATAGATTGTAATATTATAGAATCATAATGAAAGTTTTTTAAGTATCTAAAGAAAAATTGTACATTATAGTTTGTTGAGTGTAACTGTGTGGGTGTATTTCTAATGTGTGAAGAAATTATTATTGTGTGTTTGTGTGAAGAAAGTGTACTAATATACATTGACTGCCGGAAGAGCATCTACGTCATGGAGGAATATCTCATCATGTTGCCGTAACACCGGAATTTACAATGTTCCACAGCTGTAAACAGTGGTTCCTGTTAACCCGCTAATACATTAATTCTATCATGCGAAAAGATATTAGTATTATGTTTCTCGGTAACAGATACCCATCACACCTATAGAATTTACTTTCAAAAACGGGATTCTTCTCTCTAAGACACTGGTTTAATTTGATTAAGTAAAATATATCTGTTATTGTGACGTACATTCCATTCAACCGTGAACTTATTCCCATTTGGCAATATCAGAGCTTTTAATCATCAAGCGATAGTAGAGGTCGCAGTTATAGTAATCCAGCCATCCCGATCTACTGCACTTCGTTATCTGTGTTCTATCCTGTTAACGGATGGTAGTTAGAGAACTGAAACAGAAGATCGTGAAAAAAATACTCTTACCACATGACATTCTTTAATTTGATATTCTATGAAGATCTACCCGTTTCTATGGAGATCTTCCCGTTTCTATTGAGATCTACCCGTTTCTTTTATGAATTTGATTCATTTTAATTTAAAATATGAAGTATCTCTTTTGAAGACATACGCTCATTTCAACCCAGAATGTTAGCTCAATTTGTTCATAATGGTCCAATCCCCAAATATGTACCTATCGTCTTATTTTTAGTTTAATTATTTCCCTTGGCTTTGTTTATCAGGTATTTATTTATTAACACACACCCTAACCCTAACACTAACTCACACAACTCTCCAAACCACTTATACGACCGTCCTAAATAAATAAATGTTAAAATTAATGAACGTAGGTAAACAAACTTATAAACGTAACCAAGGGAAATAATAAAAAAGAAGTCTTGGCACATGTTCTGGGATTGAACCGAGCTTTTTACCTTAAAAATAATGCAGGATATGGGTCAGCGAACTGCAATCTATGAGGTTGCCAAGTAATATAGCCAAGTCTGAATCTTATGGTTAACTGTCTGGGCTAAACCTAGCTTATATTTTGCTGGCTCAAAATTTAGTTTCTTCTGCTAGTTAATACATTAATTTTGCTAGTTAATACATTAATTTTGCTAGTTAATACATTAATTTTGCTAGTTAATACATTAATTTTGCTAGTTAATACATTAATTTTGCTAGTTAATACATTAATTTTGCCAGTAAAATACATTAATTCTGCTAGTTAATACATTAATTTTGCTAGTTAATACATTAATTCTGCTAGTTAATACATTAATTTTGCTAGTTAATACATTAAGTTTGCTAGTTAATTCGTGAATTCTGCTAGTTAATTCATTAATTTTGATAGTTAATTCGTGAATTCTGCTAGTTAATACATTAATTTTGCTAGTTAATTCGTGAATGCTGCTAGTTAATTCATTTATTTTGCTAGTTAATTCGTGAATTTTGCTAGTTAATTCATTTATTTTGCTAGTTAATTCGTGAATTCTGCTAGTTAATTCATTAATTTTGCTAGCTAATTAATGAATTCTGTTAGTTAATTCGTTAATTTTACTAACATTTCTTCTGGTTAATCAAACCAAAAGATTTGTTTGTTAATTATAACTTTATCTTGGTGTTTTTTTAGGCCGAACACTACATTTTTTTCTCTAGTCAACATTTATTTTGTTTTGCCAGCTTTTGTTTTAAAAATGTACATCTGGTGTCAAAAGCATCAATTATGTCTTACTAATCCTGCACCTGAGACAGGTAAAAAGAATTGTGCACCTGAGACAGGTAAATATATTCCGCACATGAGACAGGTAAAAATAATCCTGCACCAGAAACAGGTAAACTACTGGAAGATAAAATATGCAAATAATTGTACAATGATTTTTGATTGTTACAAGTAAGTGATTATATGTTGAAGACAGCGGTATATCTAACTTATGTTATTGACTACCGTGTTAAAATGTAGCTTTTTTCTGCCTAGGACATTTCTATTTCACTTATGTTGTACACTGTAAATATTGCCATTTTTATTTTGGTTTTGTATTTTAGAATGTACACGATTGTTGAGTGTATGTCTTATAGCAAGAATTATCATTCTCTGTATATATGTGTATAGCGTAGAGTAATAGTTGCCGACTTCTTTATATCTGTAAACTCCTAGAGACTATCCATAACTTACATCAATAGTTAGGGGGATGGGGTCTGAAGCAAAAAAAATTGTCGTCAATACTGATTAATTTTTACACCAATTATATTTAACATTTTCTTAAACGTCTGCAGAAATGTTATAGGTATAATTTGTGTATTACCTTTTCTGATACAAATCAAATTGTTTTAAACATTAGTAAGCAGGGTATGGTGGGGATATAGAATAAATTCGGTTTCGGAATGAATCGTTTCACAACAGAATATAGTCTTCCATTCTTGACAGTTATTGACTAGGGGCAGGGAGGGGGTAGAGAATTGGCAAACAAATGTGTTGACGTAATTTATGGACATGTCACTGTCAAGTTTGACAGATGATCACGAGTAAATGGAGCCAACGTTTTGATCATATGGCCTTTGTATAGAAAGGTCTGAATAGACGTGTATAAGAAGATGGAGAGAAGGCATGTTAATAAATCGAGTTTTGAACCAGCGTCATAGCACATCATTTATCCATCAATTATCACCTGCATAGCTAGTCATTGACCAAAAACCACCTAAGTATAATCGCCTTAATCAATTCTGTAGTAATGTGGTCATTCCTCAACAGCTCCCAGAGTTTGAGCTCTGGTACCCCTTTCGTAAGGGCTTGGTGAATCACTGGTGTAATAATTTTATGTGTGCAATCTAATTACTGGCAAGTGAGCAGGAAACCGGGCCACCTGGTAGTGATTGAGTTTACTCTCTTTTGTAGAGGAGCGCCTCTTTCAACCAGTGGACAGCAAATTCCAATTATGTTATATCAGCACGCATTACCATAAAATATTAGAGGTAATAAATATTCCTAGTTTGGGCCACCTAATTGGCTAACAAGTGATTTGGAGCGCTGCTCCTGTGGGGGAATACAGGGGGGGGGGGGTTTATGAGTTCAGATAAAAGGTACGGCTAGTTGAAAATATTGTGAATGTTAAGTTGAGTTTACAGAAACAGAATTGATGATAAGATCGCCGTGTCTAGACTATTCGAAATTATAAACTACTTTCGAATAATTCGGTAAACGCAGATATTTTTAATGACCGCTGTTTTATAGTGAAAGGGAGACAATGCGATAAACCAAATCAATGTGCAAGGGAAGCAACTAACACAATCTTCACAGATGATAACTAATTTGAGTAAATACAAATCACAAATACACTAAAGTAGACTAAATAGGTTTCAGAACGTAGCATTTCACAAAGAGAATATAGTTGTAAGTATTCCGGAATTGAATATAGTTGCAAATGTATTAGAACAGAATATTGTTACCAGAAGTGAAAATAATACAATTATTTATGTACACATCACAACAGAAGCAGTTATTGGGGAAAATACAAGTATTTGAAAATATAAGCAGAATAGAAATTGTTGAAGATCATAGTCGTTGTTGTACTAGGAAAATTATGTGAGACGATTACTGAAATTCAACCTTTATTATTTTGCAAAGCCTAGCTCTATTATTTTGTAACGCCTAGCTCTATTATTTTGTAAAGCCTAGCTCTATTATTTTGTAAAGCCTAGCTCTATTATTTTTCAAAGCCTAGCTCTATTATTTTGTAAAGCCTATCTATAATAAAAGCTGTTGGCGTCTGTGGTTGAAGGAATCATGCGAGATCACAAACATGAGATTTACACACCCTACCAGCAACTAGCTCATTCTATCAAATCTACTCATTTTGATCTTGTATTTAGACTTGCATTCTGTCTGTTACTTTCTGTTTCTTTGGCACTATTTCTCCATCGCTCTCTATCTATCTCTCTATCTGTCTGTCTGCCTGTCTGTATATCTAATCTATTTTATTTATATCGATCTGTGTATGATGTATGTTTCACTCGCAAGCGGTACTAGATATATGCTTGCATGTTTGTTCGTCGTTCATTTCTCTGATTGATGCAATAATACCTATTATGTTTTCTAATGAAGATTATTTCATCGAAACCTCCATTTTGTTATGTTTCCTAACGAAGACTGTTTGATCAAAGCCTCCAATTATTATGTTTCCTAATGGGTATTATTGGAAACCTCCCATTTGGTTTTATAATTTAGACTATTTGGCCACAGTCTCCCATTATGTTTTTCTAATAGAGATTATTTAATCGAAGCCTCTGGTTATGTTCTGTAATTGATATTATTTGGTCAAACATTTTGCTTTCTAATAAAAATGATTTGACCGAAGTCTGTCTCCTATTAACTTTTCTAACGGGGATTAATTGATGGAAACTTAATCTTCGATGACATGAGAACTAGAATATAGCCACAAGAGACAAATCTGAAGGTAAAGCTGTGGGGCAACCGTGAGGACCTCATGCTGATGACTGAATTCACTGCCAACCTTTATGTATAGACTTATGAGCTTAGAAAACTGATCGCAGAAAAAGAAGACGAATTTGATGGAAACCTCCCATTATGTTTTCTAATGGAGAGTATATATGTTTTCTATTGGAGATTTTCGATCGAAGCATCCCATATGTTTTCTAACAGAGATTATTTGATGGATACCTCTTATTGTGTAACGGTTCAAATCTCACTGCATACAACTGTGCATCCGAAACGTTCAAAAAGCAATAGCAAACTACTTAACGCTCCTATAGTGCCTAGAAAATCATCGCATGCAAAGAATTATGTGTTGATAGCTACGTCCTGAATACGTCCTAATTTTAGGCCAAATAATCCATGTCGACAACCACCCTTCTAGAGAACGTTCGTTCTTTGGTATTACCATAAGTGTTTCTACTGTTCAGACTACGCCATTTCTTTTGATATTCTGTTTCGCTTATGTTTAACATTTCATAAGACGTTTTTCCCAATACTTTGATAGATTTCTACAAACAAAATCCAAATCGAAACCAGAAAACTCTCCTTGCATTTAACTATGTATATATGTGTCACTGTTTATTACATTCATTGTCTTTCTAATGTAGCAGAGTATAACTCTTCTGTGTCTTTGAGTTAACATTGTTTATAGTGTTATATTATTTATCGGCCCAATCCCAGAACATGTGCCTATCGTCTTATTTTTCTTTTGATTATTTCCCTTGGCTTTGTATACCAGACAACGGGTATCTATTTATTAACACAAACCCTAACCAAACCCTAACCTTAACTCATGCAAATCTACTAATCACTTATGCAACCCCTGTAGATATCAAATATTTAAATGAATAAACATTGATTAACAAATGTATAAACATAAACAAGGGAAAAATCAAAGAAAAATAAGACGGTAGACAAATGTTCTGGGATTGAACTTATTTACCTAATGTTACATAAGAGTATTCTTAGCCCTGATGCAAATTGTAATATTTATCTTCTTAACAATTCACAATATTACATAATCTAATGTTAGTTAAATAAGTACAATACAAGAATCAGTGGACAGGTTTCTACGGAACAAATAACAAACATAATTAAACGGAACGAAATTCCGAAAAAGTTGCATATACTGACGCATCCAATATTCGACACGTTGCGCGATAAGAGCCCCTGACCACTCGACATGCGCGATGCACACTGAGTGGAAGGTGGATGGCCAGTTCATTGCGTGCAAGTCGCTAGATCGGTATTTTAAGTTACGACTTTTTAAGTTTCCGAGATAGTGCAATAGCATGTGAAATTAAAAAGTTGGTATGCTGTCACGTGATTTGTCCACTGATTCTGGTATTATACCGTTAAATATTACTTAAATGTGGTCGGAATATGATGATCATGGGGAAATAATAATCTGTTTAGCTGTGAGCAGGAGGCTCTTGACAGCCCATAGCCTTACTAACGGAAGTACATTCTCTTCTCAGTTGTGTAACGGAGACAACATCCAGACTCGTATAAGGTATCAAAGTCAAGGATGAGTATGGAGATTTATGGATGCATGTTTAGTCGCAGATGAAGCCATTAGAGTACGCCAGTAATTCAGGATTATCAGGTTCTGCAAGAAGCACATCACACCATCATTTTTCTGTCAGAAATGCTGAACAATCCGCAGGCATGGTACATATAGCATTCTCCGTCACGTAGGAGTCTGCAATCTTAGAACAAAAGTTTATGTCCGCTGGCCAGCACCTCATCGTCACCCGTGGGAATTATTTATGTAAGACAAAAGTAAGAAATTTAGATATGATGTGGCATTGATGGTACCCCCCCCCCAACCACAGGTAAAGGTTCTCATACTATTTCTCTCCCCCCCCCCCTTTCAATTCGGAAAATTCACTGACTCAATTTGTGAGGCGAATGGGTGTCGGCTGATCGGTCCTGCTTCAAATCTTGTCTTCTGACTTATATACAATGCAAGATTTCAGGTTGTGTGGTGTTGGGATACCGTTTTGTGAATTATATGAAGGCAAATGCAAAGGAACATTGAATCAATTGTGTGGTTCATGATCGAAAAATAAAGTTATACCTTTGTGTCTTTGTTAGTTGACAGAAACCTCATGACTATCGTTGCCTTCAATATAGATTCCATAGATGAAACTTCTAGACTAGCAATTGCCTTCAATATAGATTCCATAGATGAAAACTTCTAGACTAGCTTTGCCTTCAATATAGATTTCATAGCTGTGGCGTCGTTACCCGCTCCACCAATACCATAACGTATAGCGTAAAGACATGAATACATTTCCAGTTGATGTGAAGTTTGTTAAATAACGGGTTCATTTTATGATGAGGTGTCTACCTTCAACTGCGGACGTTAGTCCAAATTAATTATATAATAGCATTTAACTAATAAATGATAGTGTGGGTCGCAATTCTGGTAATCCAGTCATCACTACATCTATAGATCTCTGATATTTCGATTGTGAATAACGAGTAAATGCTTGAATGAAGATTTGGTTTTTCAGCAAAATGTAGCTCATGTGGTGAGATAAGTTACTTCCAACCTCGGACATCAGTCAAATTTGGTTATATCCGATTTTCTAACCATAATAATAATAGGAAGTCGTCGGTTTATTAATATAACCATGGCTGATCTGAGTGTTTCATTCCTGTGTGAAGAATGCTAGTTTTAGTAATCTATAATTGATCTGAGTGTTTCATTCCTGTGTGAAGAATGCTAGTTTTAGTAATCTATAATTGATCTCAATGTTGATACTAGATAGAAACATATGTAGTAAATTTACATTTAAACTGTTACCATATGTGGAGATGACACTTGATCCAATAGAGTACAGACATATAATATATTATATTGAAGACACATTGTCAATTAGTTTTCTATTGAATATAATACTTTATTTAAATTATTCATATTTAAGATACTTGTCCTCATAACAACCACTTAGATTTATTATTTCCTTTTGGTTCAAAAACACAAAGGGAGATAACAAATAAAAGAGGCTTCTTTGGGGATATGTACCAACTTTGATTTAATAGACGTTTATGATATATATATATATATATACACACATAAACTATGCTATTTCATTCATGTATGATACATATTATTGTCTTGATGTCACATATGTTTTACCATATACCCGATTCCAGATAGTACAGTATTACCTAGACATATTATGTTACATCTGCATTACTTGCCCCTATTTACTGGAACTTTTGTCTTTAAGGCGATGTGGTAGCGGCAGGTCCGCAGGATTGTTGTTCTTTAAACTAACTGATGGCAATTTGTAAGGTTTGCATGCAGTTTTATGTGTGTTTTTTTTAAATAAGTAAACATTTACGTGTGTAGTTTGAGCGTTAATTGCAGTTTTTAATACTTGTATTGATTCGCCATTTTGTAATAAAGTTGAATGGCATACTTTAATGGTAATGGAAGTTTGTTCATTTATAAATTACAATGTTACGTTGTCATTTTATTATTCATGTCAGAGAGGTTTAAGCTTTGGTCACACATCCGTGAGGATCAGAGTTCGATCCCCTGTAAGGACTGAGTTTTTTTGTTTCTATCGAAGTGTAAGTTAAATGCTCAACTTGAACATGACGTTACGGCAACGGGGGTGTGCAGCCTTACTCAACGGGGGCGTGCAGCCTTACTCACACAAGCCACTAGAAACCTCCGTGCAACTCCCTAACATTATCGCACACGCCAATCTAAACCTTCCTGCAACTCCCTAACTTTAGCACATAATCCACTTGAAATCTCAATGCAGCTCCCTAACTTTATCACGCCCACCAATCGAAACCTCCATACAACTCCATAACTTTATCACACAAGCTACTTGAAATCTCCCTGCAAATCCCTAACGGGAAAGATGCAGTCTTGACAGTTCTTTTTGTTCTTATTCAGGGAACTTTTGAACGGTGTAGAAACATGTAGACACAAATAGAGGAAGGAGAGAAGCAACAAGAGATGTAGGAGAGAAGAGTCAATAGACAGAGAAATGACAGTGTATTTATTAGAGGCACGGCATTGAAAGTTTTTGACATCAAATATCTGTCATAACACTCCATTGAATGAGACGGCACATAATCGCAATGGGAACTAACCGAAATTAAAAGAACAACCATTTAAAAATTCTCTTACTTCCCCTGAGTATGGTTAATTACTTTCATACCAAGTTTTAGTTGTACGTTCAGTATTCATTCATGTTATCCAGAGGTCGTGGTTACTGGATTACCAGAAACGTCCCGAAGCCTCTACTATTTTATTAATGACTATAGAGCTCTGACATAATCAAACTGGACTAACGCCCGAAGTAGACAAAGCCGTACATAACCATAACCATTTATGAGAAACACTGATCTGGTGTTTGACAACAATAAAATGGCGCAATTGTGTCTTATTTGCTGTGTGGTTTTTAAGTAGCAACGTCATTGAATGTATGCTTCTCTTTATTTTTGGATCAGTCTAAATCCGAAGAGCAACTACAGCTGCTATCCCAATATAAGTGTCTAACTTCAACCTTTTTGTTAAATCAAATCTGCGCAGATGTGTAATTTATCTAATTTTGTCACGTCATTTACTGTTTAGTAATAGATTTGTAAAATGGCTACCATAATCGTAAGTTTGTTAGAGATTCATTATTATGTTACAGTTGCGAGGAATGCGGCCGGATTCTACGATTTTCACACTATCCACTTATAGCCCCTACTTCACCCAATGTGCTCGATCCACTGGGAGACCCCTTCCCTGTTATTTAACTTCTTTCCTACAATGAATATTTTGACTCCTAACCTCTCTCTCTCTCTCTCTCTCTCTCTCTATGTGACGAGTCTTATGCAGAACGTTGTCCTTATCGCCACTCTGAAATCCTCACCGTTCTGTGCAAGCTGACCAGTTTATTTCAGTCTCATGTTCAGAAGGTCGTCAAAGTCATGTGTGTACCGTAGTCTTAATTTGCCTCTTGTTCTCTTTCCTGAAATTTGTCCATCCATGATTAGTCATTCCAAACAATTGTGTCTTTTTATATGTCCGAAATATTTTCGCTTGCTTTGTTTGATAGTTTTGAGGAGCCTGTCGTCTTCTATGTTCAGATCTTTGCGAACATCTTCGTTAGTTCATTTTTCTGTCCATGATATTCCTAGAATCTCTCTATAGCATTTCATTTCGATATGCTAGGATATTTCAATATCACTTCATCCGCCAATGACGGATGTGTCGGGCCATTCGCGCACATAACACGGCGACAAACTCATTTCCATTTTCGGATTACATCCTGCTGGAAATTTGTGTAGTGCCACTGTTAATCTCTTTCTTATCTCTGCTGCGATATCTCCTGTGGTGTTGATGGTTGATCCTAAATATTCAAAGTTGTTTACATTTTTTAGTTGCTCTTTGTCAATGACTATTTTAGGTGTAATTTCATCTCTGCTTACATGCATTATTTTTGTGCTTTTTTTGCATTGAAGAAAAGGTTTTGTGCCCTGATATGATGTTTGACTGACGTAATCATTTGTTCTAAATCTGTAGGACTCCGTTATATTAGTGTGGTGTCATCTGCATACCTAATATCTGGGATTTCTTGCCCTCCGATATAAAGGGGTTGAAACTGTTCATAACGTTGGTCGTCTCGTAAATTCCACATGATGTTTTGTTGCTAAATATTAAACTGGTGAGAGCATGCATCCCTGTCAGACTCTTCAAACCTCTAAACGGCAATTATAGATTTGTATATTTAATATTTTTCCGAGAAAAAATATTGCCTAAAATTCGTTTTGTTTACCGTAAAAAAAGATAGATTCTTATTTTAGGATAGGACCGAGCTGAATTTTGTGTGTGCCTCTCTCTCTTTCTCTCTCTTGAATCAGTCTAAGTAGGAACTTCAATTTCTGTGTGCCATCCGTTTGTGTCAGTCTAAGCAGTAACTTCATTTTCTCTCTCCCTCTCCCCCCCCCCTGGATCAGTCTAAGTCAGGGCTATTCAACTATATTTACTCGGGGGTCACAATGTAGACAATTGGGATCATCACGGGCCAGATTTATAAAAAACACATTGAATGATTTTATACATTTAGTTTTTTTTATAACTTTATTTTACTGTTTTAGCAATGATCCGCGAATATCTCCGACACCACCAGCATCACCACATATAGCGACACTGTCGACATACAGTAAAGCTAGTCAGTCCAGTCCGAACATTGGAGGGGAACTACAAGCTCCGTCAGCTCGAGACGAGCTTCTAGTTACCTGTGTTCCTTACAGGCAGATACCCAGACCCATTCATTGGCGCTTGGTAAAGCAAGAAGACCTAATCCAACTCTAATGTCGAGCCTTCCTAAACTGGAAATATGCTCGCGAAGAGAAAGGGTTCTGTACCCGATGGGCTTAGGCAAGAAAGGGACAACGATGGTAGTCCTGGCCCAACTCTACTGTCAAGGTTTTCCTACACCGGAAATACACTTGAAGAGAGAAAGGGTTCAGTACCTGATGGGCTCAGGCGCTATTGGGACAAGGACGCTCAGCTCGAGAACGCCTTGCTCTCAAACGCGTGGAGTAGACTCGAACTTGGACAAGCGGTACACGATGTCGGTGAATGACACCTCGGTTAAGAGGGCGAATGAGCCAGGGTCCAAGTCCTCGGTTGAGTTCTTCCCCGTAAGGAACCAGGCTCACGGATGAGAAACGGTTCAGTACCCAATGGGCACAGGCACAGCACGCCCAATTACACGAGGCAAGGTCATAGACAGTGGAACACCTCGTGCGAGTCAGACGAGAGGAAAAATCGTCTGGGCGAAGAGTCGCCACTACGCGTGCCTGGAGACAGATATAGAGCCTGTCACTGGCAAAGGGTAGCCCACCCGAATTGTCAAGGCATGCCGAAATCGGATGTGCTATGCCTACAAGGCGCATAACGGTGGCACAACGTAATAACGCTCCCGGCGGAAACCGCACGGATGTCCGTGATGGTTACAATGGAGCGAACGCAAAACAAACTTCCCCTGACAATAATTAACAAATATCGGGTTTCTGTGAAAGTCTTTGCAAGTCACAAATCTGTGCAAGCCGATAGGGACGGAGTACGCATGGGATAACTCCAATACAATAAAGTCAATCCTCTATACCTTAATATCGATTATTGAACTGTGACAGCCAAGAACACGACTACATTTTGTTTAAAAAGAAAAATGTTATTGTCTGTTTAGAAACTACGATCATGCAAGCGTTCAGCTCCCAGACATTGAGCCATTCTTTGTGGAAGATTGTTTAAGGTAGGAATATGATATATATTATTTGAGGATGTCCATTATCTAAAAAAATGGTTTAAAAGCCGTAGAAGATTGACTTCACTGTACTCGATTTCCCATATGTACTCCGTCACTCTTAACGAAGCGGCACGCCGCCTGCTGAGAGTACCACTCATAGCACGTAACTCCATAGCTTCAAGTGATAATCCACAGGGACCTATTATCGTTCCCCAGATAAGTGATGGTTGATAGTATCCACACTTGCTGTTAAGCGTAGACTTGGGAGTTTCAGATGTCGTTCCAAGGCGAGATGTTTCGCCTGGGTTGCATTGAGTCTATGTTTGTTAAAGGATACCTTGACGTTTTTTATCCATCGTTTTCTTGGCCTACTTTTGTCTCTATATATGTACATTCTTTTGTTATATTCTCTTATTGGTATTTAGTTTGGATTCATTCTCATAAGATGAACGAACCATTTTACTTGTTCTATAATAATGTCTATAAATTTTTCTTCACAAATTGTGTCATTAAAAAATAGTTACAATGGGGAGGGTGATGTGAAAAGTGGCACAGGTGTTGACAACAGGAAGGAGAATTTAACAAAAGTTAACGTAAATAATGCTGTTCTTCATACACCATTTGCATTTTTTGAATTAGTTTTTAATGTATGTGTAACAAATCGTAGCTTTGTCCAATTTTATTGTGCTTAAATAGTGTATTGTGGGAGGGGGGATTTTAGCATAGTTAAAGAGAGGTCTCTAAATCATTGACTTTATTGATAAAAAGGAGAGGGGGGAGAGGTGGTCAAGAATGGGCAAAATGTTGTTGACATATTTCATGAACTTTATTGTGGGGTAGATATTGCTTTTGTCGGATCTCTAGATCTGAGATTGTTTACTAGAGTTTGTTTGAGTTAATAAAAGCCTGACATTTTCGCCATGGCGACCATGTAACAGTCTGATCAACAGTCTGATCATGAATCTTTCAGATCTGTTTCCTGAAATTAACTAAATACAGAGTGAATGTTATAAATATAGAAATTAACTAAAAACAGAGTTAATGTTATAAATATAGAAATTAACTACATACAGAGTAAATGTTATAAATATAGAAATTAACTACATACAGAGTGAATGTTATAAATATAGAAATTAACTAAATACAGAGTAAATGTTATAAATATAGAAATTAACTACATACAGAGTGAATGTTATAGAAACACCAAACTCTAATGTCGTTAGTTTTATGCACATCTCTAACAGTAATGTGAAAGTAGATTACAATAGTTTAGGAACCTCTGAACTAAAACATTGCAATATATTTACAGATGGCTTACTGAATTTATACTTCGCCCGTGTGGTGTTAGGTGCCGAAAGGGGAGCGCAGAACAGCAACGCTGTTTACCTTCCATGCATGTCGTAAGAGGCGAATACGGCGTTTATGGGGATACAGTTACTGACATACATCAAACTGAAGTATGATGTGTCGGGCTGAAAATCGCAGATATCGCATCAAAACTGTAAACCATATTACAATATTTTCAGTTGTCAGGACCACATCCTGCTAACCTGCAAGAGTTTGAGACATTCCGATTTCAGGACTATATATCCTGCTAATCTGCAAGAGTATGATACCAGATTACATCCTGCTAATCTGCAAGAGTATGAGACCAGATTACATCCTGCTAATCTGCAAGAGTGTAAGACCAGATTACATCCTGCTAATCTGCAAGATTATGAGACCAGATTACATCCTGCTAATCTGCAAGAGTATGATACCAGATTACATCCTGCTAATCTGCAAGAGTATGAGACCAGATTACATCCTGCTAATCTGCAAGATTATGAGACCAGATTACATCCTGCTAATCTGCAAGATTATGAGACCAGATTACATCCTGCTAATCTGCAAGAGTATGATACCAGATTACATCCTGCTAATCTGCAAGATTATGAGACCAGATTACATCCTGCTAATCTGCAAGATTATGAGACCAGATTACATCCTGCTAATCTGCAAGAGTATGATACCAGATTACATCCTGCTAATCTGCAAGATTATGAGACCAGATTACATCCTGCTAATCTGCAAGAGTGTGAGACCAGATTACATCCTGCTAATCTGCAAGATTATGAGACCAGATTACATCCTGCTAATCTGCAAGAGTATGATACCAGATTACATCCTGCTAATCTGCAAGATTATGAGACCAGATTACATCCTGCTAATCTGCAAGATTATGAGACCAGATTACATCCTGCTAATCTGCAAGAGTTTGAATAAGAACGTGGAACAACTTGTACTTAATTTTTTAACCACTTGAAAAATTGTGTCATTAATCAACAGTTGAAAACTTGGACCATATGGCACTCCTGGGGACTACCTGAGGTATACACGAAGTTGTTGTTGTTAAAATAAATGTATTCAGGTGGGGGTGGGAGATCCAGTAAAAGTAAGAGGAGGAAGGGATAGATAGCTGAACGATAAGATCAATAATTTGTCTTGAAAATAGTCGATACGTATTTATTTATTGATATTTAGTACACTCCACCGGTCAAGGAACGAAATATTGCCACAACAAAGGGCCGCCTGTGAAAAAGGCTGAGAACTATTTTCATAAATGACTCATTTTGCACTGAGATTCATTAGTACTCTCTTCATTCAATTCAATTTTCTTCCTAAAATTTTAACTTTTTACTTCTTAAACAATCCGTAACATATTTCACAGAACTATTCATAACGATTCGTAACGATTGGTGCATTGACGGCAGAGGAAACAGGTATTGAAAAATTAGACAGTTACTGCAGCAGCAAAATGTTTGAACGTGTTGATATGATATTCCAATTTATTGAAAGTATAATCGTACTCGATTTCTTGAGCTACACATCGATACTTATTTTCTTACAGACGATACCCATCGTGCGCATTACACGTAATATAAGTGACTTGTACGTAAATAAGAGATAGATAGATAGACAGACAGGCCGCCAGACAGACAGACGGACAGAGAGACAGACCGACCGACAGACAGACAGACAAAGAGACAGACCGACCGACAGACTGCCAGACAGACAGACAGACCAACCGACCGACCGACAGACAGGCAGACAAACAGGCAGACAGACAGACAGACAGACAAACAGACAGAGAGACAGACAGACAGACCGACGGACAGACAGACATAGAGAAAGACCGACCGACAGTCAGACAGACAAACAGGCAGACAAACAAGCCGACAGACAGGCAGACAGACATACAGACAGACAAAGAGACAGACCGACAGACAGACAGACAAACAGGCAGACAGACAGACAGACAAACAGGCAGACATACAGACAGACATACAGCTAGATAGATAGATAGATAGATAGATAGATAGATAGATAGATAGATAGATAGATAGATAGATAGATAGATAGATAGATAGATAGATAGATAGATAGATAGATAGATAGATAGATAGATAGATAGATAGATAGATAGATAGATAGATAGATAGATAGATAGATAGATTAGATAGATATATTAGATAGATAGATTAGATAGATAGATAGATAGATAGATAGATAGATAGATAGATAGATAGACAGATAGATAGACAGACAGACAGACAGACAGACAGACAGACAGACAGACAGACAGACAGACAGACAGACAGACAGACAGACAGACAGACAGACAGACAGACAGACAGACAGACAGACAGACAGACAGACAGACAGACAGACAGACAGACAGACAGACAGACAGACAGACAGACAGACAGACAGACAGACAGACAGACAGACAGACAGACAGACAGACAGACAGACAGACAGACAGACAGACAGACAGACAGACAGACAGACAGACAGACAGACAGACAGACAGACAGACAGACAGACAGACAGACAGACAGACAGACAGACAGACAGACAGACAGACAGACAGACAGACAGACAGACAGACAGACAGACAGACAGACAGACAGACAGACAGACAGACAGACAGACAGACAGACAGACAGACAGACAGACAGACAGACAGACAGACAGACAGACAGACAGACAGACAGACAGACAGACAGACAGACAGACAGACAGACAGACAGACAGACAGACAGACAGACAGACAGACAGACAGACAGACAGACAGACAGACAGACAGACAGACAGACAGACAGACAGACAGACAGACAGACAGACAGACAGACAGACAGACAGACAGACAGACAGACAGACAGACAGACAGACAGACAGACAGACAGACAGACAGACAGACAGACAGACAGACAGACAGACAGACAGACAGACAGACAGACAGACAGACAGACAGACAGACAGACAGACAGACAGACAGACAGACAGACAGACAGACAGACAGACAGACAGACAGACAGACAGACAGACAGACAGACAGACAGACAGACAGACAGACAGACAGACAGACAGACAGACAGACAGACAGACAGACAGACAGACAGACAGACAGACAGACAGACAGACAGACAGACAGACAGACAGACAGACAGACAGACAGACAGACAGACAGACAGACAGACAGACAGACAGACAGACAGACAGACAGACAGACAGACAGACAGACAGACAGACAGACAGACAGACAGACAGACAGACAGACAGACAGACAGACAGACAGACAGACAGACAGACAGACAGACAGACAGACAGACAGACAGACAGACAGACAGACAGACAGACAGACAGACAGACAGACAGACAGACAGACAGACAGACAGACAGACAGATAGATAGATAGATAGATAGATAGATAGATAGATAGATAGATAGATAGATAGATAGATAGATAGATTAGATAGATAGATAGATAGATAGATAGATAGATAGATAGATAGATAGATAGATAGATAGATAGATAGATAGATAGATAGATAGATAGATAGATAGATAGATAGATAGATAGATAGATAGATAGATAGATTAGATAGATAGATTAGATAGATAGATAAATAGATATGTAGGTAGTTATGTCGATTTGATTGTTGTTAGGTGCACAATTTTGTAGATATTTGCGTCCGTTGGTAAGTAGATAGGTAGATAGATAGGTACATTGGTAAGTATATAAGTGGGTAGATAGGTAGGTAGAAAGTTTGATTTATAAATAGAGAGAGAGAAATAGGACAGGTGGATGAAGATACTTAATTTGAGTGTAACAGGTGTAATAAACAATATATGAGATATGCATACCTGGACATAAATAAATCATATACAACTGAATATCGATTGTACAATAGCAGATTGTATCAATGAGAGTGGTAACTACATAGGGTAGAAGAAACAGCAGGATTTCATTCACACTTAAGTGTGTTCAGTCACAGACTCATGGCCGTGTCATAGACTCATTTAGCGCATGGCCGTGTGGTTAGAACACACACGGTTCTCAGACCATTAAGATCCCGGATTCAACCCACGGTTGGGACAGAGTTTTTTTTTCTTTCGGAGGTACAATAAAAAATCTTCCTGTACATGTTGTGGGCTCTGATAAGGCAAATCGGCCTTTATTTCCACAGCCCATAGAAAGCATCCCTGCACCCCTTCACGGGAAAACATGCAGTAACGAAAGAAAGTCACAGACAGTTACATACGAGGGCAGGATATCCTCACACTTACGTTGCACGTATATCTATCATGAGAAGAATTGATCAAATATTGCACATATAATCCCGACTTTATTTTGCAACAATTAACTTTTTCTGTTACGTTTTACTACTCCGTGTCGTACACTTGTGTATAACTGGATGTCCATGGTAGGAAACAACAGTTATGTCAAGTTACTTGTGTATAACTGGATGTCCATGGTAGGAAACAACAGTTGTGTCAAGTTACTTGTGTATAACTGGATGTCCATGGTAGGAAACAACAGTTGTGTCAAGTTACTTGTGTATAACTGGATGTCCATGGTAGGAAACAACAGTTGTGTCAAGTTACTCACTTGTGTATAACTGGATGTCCATGGTAGGAAACAACAGTTATGTCAAGTTACTTGTGTATAACTGGATGTCCATGGTAGGAAACAACAGTTGTGTCAAGTTACTTGTGTATAACTGGATGTCCATGGTAGGAAACAACAGTTGTGTCAAGTTACTTGTGTATAACTGGATGTCCATGGTAGGAAACAACAGTTGTGTCAAGTTACTCACTTGTGTATAACTGGATGTCCATGGTAGGAAACAACAGTTATGTCAAGTTACTTGTGTATAACTGGATGTCCATGGTAGGAAACAACAGTTGTGTCAAGTTACTTGTGTATAACTGGATGTCCATGGTAGGAAACAACAGTTGTGTCAAGTTACTTGTGTATAACTGGATGTCCATGGTAGGAAACAACAGTTGTGTCAAGTTACTCACTTGTGTATAACTGGATGTCCATGGTAGGAAGCAATAGTTGTGTCAAGTTACTCACTTGTGTATAACTGGATGTCCATGGTAGGAAGCAACAGTTGTGTCAAGTTACTCACTTGTGTATAACTGGATGTCCATGGTAGGAAGCAACAGTTGTGTCAAGTTACTCACTTGTGTATAACTGGATGTCCATGGTAGGAAGCAACAGTTGTGTCAAGTTACTCACTTGTGTATAACTGGATATCCATGGTAGGAAACAACAGTTGTGTCAAGTTACTCACTTGTGTATAACTGGATGTCCATGGTAGGAAACAACAGTTGTGTCAAGTTACTTGTGTATAACTGGATGTCCACGGTAGGAAACAACAGTTGTGTCAAGCTACTCATTTACTGAGCTACCATTCGACCAGATCTTGAGTTACACTTGTATAATTTCTATAATTATTCACAATTCAATATAAAAAAGAAAGACTGCAGTAGAAGGATCAACCATGGAACTCACGGCGTGGGTTCATAGCTCTAACCTATTGGCCTAATGAATGAAAAACCAATAAAAAATATAATTGACGTGATAAAGCTCACAGAGACTTGATGATTTGTAAATAAAGTCAATTATTTCTTTTATATATGAATCAAGCAAGTAGAGACAACTAATAAAAATATATTTCAAAATATTGAGGTAAGGTGCAAGATCTAAAACAAAGTCTGCGAATCAATTGGTTAAATTATGTTTAATAATGCCTTTAATACTGCAAATTATGCATTATTAGAATTATGTAGGTCCAGACTTCTATTCCAGCCAAGGTTTACGCCGTCAGTGGCCATGTTATGAATGCTAAACTCACATAGCTCTTCCAGAAAATGTGGAACCTGGAAGCGATACGACAAGACTTTAAGGATGCTTCCATCAATCATCTATACAAAAGAAAAAGAAATGGCCTAGCTTGCGACAACCACAGAGGCATATCCTTGCTATCTATAGCAGGCAAGATCCTGGCTAGGGTCGTGTTAAACAACTGCAAGCCCATCTTAAGACAGGTCTCCTCTCACAGAGCCAATGTGACTTCCAACAGCGCAGAGGTACGGTTGACATGATATTCACTAACACACAACTACAGAAAAAGAACAGAACATTGATCTCTACACACCATTTATCGACCTAACTAAGGCATTCGGTGTTGTAAATCGCAAAGGACTTTGGATGATCATGGCCAAATTTGGATCTTCTGACAAATTCACGACCATGGTTCGTCAGTTCCATAATGGTATGACAGCCTGTGTGCAAGATGAAGGTGCAAACTCAACCACTTTTCGAGTAACTGTGTCAGGACAAGGTTGTACCTTGTCTCCATACTTGTTCAACATCTATGCGTAAAATTTAATGAGAAACGTGAGACAAAGAAACAATTACGCCTGAAGTCAGACCAATAAATTTAGGATGGCTGCAGATGGCAGAAATTAGATATACAGACGACACAGTGATATTAATAACAAAGGAACAGGACGTAGAACTTAGTTAAGTCAACCCAAACGCTCAGCGAACAGCAAACTTGTTCTTAAATATGAAAAAGATAAAAATAATGGCAACTGACAAAACTAAATCAATACCTAAAATTAATATTGAGAAAT
Organism: Meghimatium bilineatum; assembly: GCA_034231615.1. NCBI lineage: Eukaryota > Metazoa > Mollusca > Gastropoda > Stylommatophora > Philomycidae > Meghimatium > Meghimatium bilineatum. Next base: position 127,961,573 of record CM067298.1, read on the forward strand.
TCAATTTAGAATAAGCGACACATTTTGATTATTTAGGAACTAATATAAATAATGTGGGTGACTGCGCAGTTGAGATTAAAAGAAGAACAGTAATGGTGCTGTCAAAATTAAAACAGCTAAAGAAACTATGGCAGGGTACTAACATAAGAACCAAGTTGTGTTTACTACGGACATGTGGGTTTCCTGTGACGACATATGGATGTGAAACATGGAAACTAAATAAAACAGTGGCCAATAGAATAACAACATTTGAAATAAAGTGCTATAGAAGGGTTCTGAGAATACCATAGACAGCAAGGAAAACAAACCAGGAGGTGTTAAGAACAATTAACGTTCAGTAAGGCTGGCTTTTGAACACCGTATTAAAGAAAATGCTAGTTTTTTCGGTCACATTAAGAAGACACGACTGCATGGAGAGGGGATGATAGAAGGCAATAGGGGCAAAATCAGTCCAAGACGTCGTTGAACAAAAGACATTCGAGAATGTCTGAGCATGTCACTAAAAGAGGAAGGGCAACTTGTTCAAGACCACGGAGAATTCAAGAGATCCATAGCGCTAAGTTCTAAAACGAATATGTCACCTGATGATGATTAACGGTATAAAACAGGGTTGAGTCCAGGCTCCATGCCCTGCTGACTAGGTCCCAACTCCGCTGGACTGGCCACATCGTCCTTATGCCAGACAAGCGCCTTCCAAAGAGATTATTCTATGTGCAGTGGTAAACGTTTCACGCAGAGGGCAAAAAAGTGATTCAATGATCACCTTAAAAACTCTCTCAAGCACCGTAGCATCGCTCCTAGCTTCTGGGGGACTAGAGCCCTTGATCGCCTAGTTTGGTACACCCAGATCACTGCTGGCATCACTAAATTTGATAACAGAAAAAACACTGCGGGAAATTTACACGCGACAGAAGCGGAATGACAAATCCGAAAACTCTCCTACCCCGAACCCTCTGCACTCCTGCATGCACTGCAATATAACTTTCCTGGTACGAATCGGACTCATCGGGCATCTACGAACTCACATACCAAAATAAAGAATCACAAATGTTTTTTTCCCTACTTGTTCATCACATTTATTGTTTTTCATGCCATGTTCATCTTTGCATGCGAAGGAGAAACACCATCAATAGTAAACAATGGTTGCGAAACACTTGTTTAAATTATGCACGGGAAACATTGGGTAAAATTATGTGTAAGTGTAAGAAAATATTAGGAAACATTGGGTTAAATTATGTTTAAGTATGTATAAGTGTTAGAAAATATTGGGAACCATTTGGTTAAATTATGTATAGGCGTAAGAAATATTGGAAACCATTGGGTTAAATTATGTTTAATTGTAAGCAAGAATTAGGAACAACTGGGTTAAATTATGTTTAACTGTAAGCCGTTGAAATATGTGAAAAAATTGCACGGCTCCAACTGAACGTGTCGAGTCCTTTGGAAACGTCATCTCTAATAGAGTAGATGTTACACTTCTACATATGCCATACTGACCCGTTCAAAGTATCTATGTATACGCTGTGGCTTTCGTTTGCCTTTCGGCATCAGAGGTGGAAGAATTCTCTGGTGATGGCCTTCTTGATTGCTGTTTGTAAGCCTGTTCTTGTGGCTTCTTTGATTTCTGTGATCCATCTTTTACATGGTCTGCCGCTGGCTTTATAGCCGTTATGTCTATGTGTCATGGTCATTTGTGGCATGCTATCTGTTGTTAGTGACTCGTTCAGTCACATTTCTTAGTCACTATCCCAACTGAAGAGATCTGTTCATGTATGTCCTGTACCGCCATCTACGTCACCGCTCGTGTGTTGCCTGGACCAAAAAGGAATAAAGAATAGAAACACTGTTTTCCCTCCATGCATGTCTTAAGAGACGACTAAGGAGGTTGTGGGGTGAAGTTGGTTGCCCCACGCCATATACGGTCAAAGTAACCCATAATCCACACTGAATTCGGATGTATCGTGCGCGAAAAGCGCAGATATCGCAGCAAAGCTGTAAACCATGACACAACACATTCCGCTCTCCGGACTACATCATGATAAGCTGCAGGAGTTTGATAACAAGGAATATCTAAGCCACCATATACAAATTTTGCTTGATGACGTACATGAGAGAGGCGGGTAAACGCCTTGGAGACAGTTCCGTTAACATTTATACAGTATCAACCACCAGTCCTGGAGACATGTTGCTGACCACTTCACTAACGCAGACCATAGTGATGCCTGTAATGTCCAGGTGACTACCATTAAATCGTGATCCTGTGATGTCCGGCCTGGAAATGCGCTTGAGAACAAATGTATCCAATAATTTGGTGCAAACAGACTTTTGAAATTAACTCCCGTCATTCCTTTGAAGACGTCCTTTTACAATCTGTCATTTTTCTATGCTAATTTGTTGTATCCTGCTGACTATCTATTGTCATTTCTACTGTCGCCGTTAAGCGTCGTGTGGGGAAAGTTGGAGCCGTCTGTCTTTGACCATTTGGGTCGCGTTGGCCATGTTCAGCATGTCACTCTTTAAGGTTTCTTTGAGTGTCTTCACCCATCTAGTTCGTAGTCTTTTTCGTGCCGTGTTGTCCGATCTTCTGATGTTGTACGTACGAAATGTTAGTTGCGTTGGTTCAATTCTCATGACTTTGCCCAACGACCTGGTTTTTCTGTCACTCACTGTAGTTTTGACCTGACATAGTCTTTATTTTTTTTCTGACATCTTTATTTCTCCATTAGTCTCTTCTAGTGACATTTATGGCTTTAATAAAACATATTTCACACACTGTAATCTTTTTTCCTTGCTATTGTCTTTGCCAATGGCCATGTTTGACATTAGTAACGCAGAATAGGTATTTAAAAAATACTGCTGATCAATTGTTTTTGTGTAGCCATGCAGAAGTTATGCGCTTGCATCCTGTTGTATCCTGTCAATTTTCTGCCTGTTATGTTTCATCTCTTTTTGTCTAGTGTTAACATCACTCATAGTCTCTGGACTTACAACGTGTATTCTATTTAGCGATTACAATCTGAATTGGACAGTGTCTCTGCTTATTTGTCGTATTTTATGTTGTGTTTTCGATATGAGTCCTTTGGTCAGAACGTCGATGTTTGTGCTTATCATGTGTGTTCTCATTGATCAGTAAAAGTTCATTACTTTTTTCAAGTTTCACCTGCTAGATTATAGTTGTATAATTTTAATTTGAAAAATAATACCAAAATATGGGGGTTCCACAACACCTAATCAACTTGTGTAGACGTTGTTACACAGCCAGTCAGTTTGCAGTAATAGTCAGAAGCAGTGCAGGGCTTCCACATAAATTCCACATACACTCTGGAGTGCGACAAAGATGTCTTCTATTTCTCTTGCTATTCATCACATATTTCGATTGCATATGTAAAATTGCCAACACTAATGAAGAAGACAATCTAAACAACCTCCGGAGCGAACTTCTTTTTGTAGACGATCAGGCAGTAACATCAACAGCAAAAGAACAATTACAACAACATACAATAGATTTCAGACATTATGTAGGGACTTTAACATAAAGATAAGCACAGAAAAAAACCGAGGTAATGTCTATCGAAAAAACAGAAAGAAGTACTATTATTGTAATCGATGATAACAACTTAAACCTGTGAAAGGATTCACTTATCTCGGAAACATCATAACATCAAATGGGAAAACACTAAAGAAATCCAACATAGATGCAACATAACAAACTTGATCTTGGGGCAGATGTCTCATATTTTCAAAAACAAATATGTGAGCATGAAAACCAAAACTGTACTATATAACACGATCATCATACGATCACTGTGCTAGTTAGCAATGTCAAACGTAAACACTAACAACAGAATCCACACAAAAACCACATGTCACAACATAAATGACCTGCCTACGTGGAATCCTCGGAGTAACAATACGAGAATGAATCAGAAACTAAAACGTCCTAGCAAACGTAATGCCAATCCTGGATTACATCAGAAGACAACAGATTAAGTGGTTTTCACATGCTTCCAGACTACCATCAGTACCCCTAAGAAAGAGTTACTATACAGACACGATGGATGCAAAGCTAGAGGGAGATCTTGCAAACGATGGATTACAGAAATAAAAGAGTCAAAGAAAACAAACATCATATGAAGCACACAATAAGACATCTCCGGCGAACTCTTCTATACATGACGCTGCAAGGAATAAAGGGGTATCAAGCGAAAAGAAATAAGAATAAAGAAGATAGCCTATTGTTGCTCTATTAGCATCAGATACCGAATATATTCCTGAAGCGAGCCCTAATATGCCCCATAAATGATACACTAAGCTAGCCCTAGTATGCCTCATAAATGATACCCGAAGCGAGCCCTTGTATGCCTCATAAATGATACCCGAAGCGAGCCCTAATATGTCCCATAAATGATACACGAAGCGAGCCCTAATATGCCCCATAAATGATACACGAAGCAAGCCTTATTATGCCCCATAAAAGATACACGAAGCGAGCCTTATTATGCCCCATAAATGATACACGAAGCGAGCCTTATTATGCCCCATTAATGATACACGAAGCGAGCCCATATATACCCAATAAATGATAGTATGAACTCATTTCTTCAGATATTCCCTTCAATAAAACCAATGTTTATGTAACAACAAAATAAATGGTTTTGCACGTCAATAAGAACATCATCTCATCGCCACAAATTTGCAATGGCGTGTGCAAATGATGAGGCATATTTCACTTTCCAAAAATCTTCTTCGTGGGATGGTTGAGGGTCAAAGAAGAAGAAGGGAATCAAGTAAAACATGGATTGATAATATCAGAGAAGTCCGACACTGTGGTGGAGTGGTACCTGTTCCAGTCTGTGACGGCCAAGGTACCGAGTTCGATCCCTGCCACAGGCAATTGTGCATCCAGACCGTTCAAAAAGTACTGGCAAATTACTGAACGTATTTATATTGCCTAGAACATCACACAGTCCAAAACTGCTGGGTTGATAGCCACGTTCTGAGAATTATATATGCTACCTAGTTTTAAATATCAAAGATTGTACATGAATAAGTTCCTCTGTACTCTAATAAGGCACTGAGAGCTAGAAAACATGACGAGATGTGTATGCTTATGTCTAGAAAATGGCACTCCTATAAACATGATATTACTCATCCCCATGTTACTCATCCCCATGTTACTCATCCCCATGTTACTCATCCCCATGTTACTCATCCCCATGTTACTCATCCCCATGTTACTCAGTCCCATGTTACTCATCCCCATGTTACTCATCCCCATGTTACTCATCCCCATGTTACTCATCCCCGTGTTACTCATCCCCATGTTACTCATCTCCATGTTACTCATCCCCATGTTACTCAGTCCCATGTTACTCATCCCCATGTTACTCAGTCCCATGTTACTCATCCCCATGTTACTCAGTCCCATGTTACTCATCCCCGTGTTACTCATCCCCATGTTACTCATCTCCATGTTACTCATCCCCATGTTACTCAGTCCCATGTTACTCAGTCCCATGTTACTCATCCCCATGTTACTCATCTCCATGTTACTCATCCCCATGTTACTCAGTCCCATGTTACTCAGTCCCATGTTACTCAGTCCCATGTTACTCAGTCCCATGTTACTCATCCCCATGTTACTAATCTCCATGTTACTCATCCCCGTGTTACTCATCTCCATGTTACTCATCTCCATGTTACTCATCCCCGTGTTACTCATCTCCATGTTACTCATCCCCGTGTTACTCATCTCCATGTTACTCAGTCCCATGTTACTCATCTCCATGTTACTCAGTCCCATGTTACTCATCTCCATGTTACTCAGTCCCATGTTACTCATCTCCATGTTACTCAGTCCCATGTTACTCATCTCCATGTTACTCATCTCCATGTTACTCATCTCCATGTTACTCATCCCCGTGTTACTCATCTCCATGTTACTCATCCCCGTGTTACTCATCTCCATGTTACTCAGTCCCATGTTACTCATCTCCATGTTACTCAGTCCCATGTTACTCATCCCCGTGTTACTCATCTCCATGTTACTCATCCCCGTGTTACTCATCTCCATGTTACTCATCCCCGTGTTACTCATCTCCATGTTACTCATCCCCGTGTTACTCATCTCCATGTTACTCATCCCCGTGTTACTCATCTCCATGTTACTCATCCCCGTGTTACTCATCTCCATGTTACTCAGTCCCATGTTACTCATCTCCATGTTACTCAGTCCCATGTTACTCATCTCCATGTTACTCAGTCCCATGTTACTCATCTCCATGTTACTCATCTCCATGTTACTCATCTCCATGTTACTCATCTCCATGTTACTCATCTCCATGTTACTCAGTCCCATGTTACTCATCTCCATGTTACTCAGTCCCGTGTTACTCATCCCCATGTTACTCATCCCCATGTTACTCATCTCCATGTTACTCATCCCCATGTTACTCATCACCATGTTACTCATCCCCATGTTACTCATCTCCATGTTACTCATCCCCATGTTACTCATCTCCATGTTACTCATCTCCATGTTACTCATCTCCATGTTACTCAGTCCCATGTTACTCATCTCCATGTTACTCAGTCCCGTGTTACTCATCCCCATGTTACTCATCCCCATGTTACTCATCCCCATGTTACTCATCCCCATGTTACTCATCACCATGTTACTCATCCCCATGTTACTCATCCCCATGTTACTCATCTCCATGTTACTCATCCCCGTGTTACTCATCCCCATGTTACTCATCTCCATGTTACTCATCCCCATGTTACTCAGTCCCATGTTACTCATCCCCGCGTTACTCAGTCCCATGTTACTCATCCCCATGTTACTCAGTCCCATGTTACTCATCTCCATGTTACTCAGTCCCATGTTACTCATCTCCATGTTACTCAGTCCCATGTTACTCATCCCCATGTTACTCATCCCCGTGTTACTCATCCCCATGTTACTCATCTCCATGTTACTCATCCCCGTGTTACTCATCCCCATGTTACTCATCTCCATGTTACTCATCCCCATGTTACTCATCTCCATGTTACTCATCCCCGTGTTACTCATCCCCATGTTACTCATCTCCATGTTACTCATCCCCGTGTTACTCAGTCCCATGTTACTCATCCCCATGTTACTCAGTCCCATGTTACTCATCTCCATGTTACTCATCCCCGTGTTACTCATCTCCATGTTACTCATCCCCGTGTTACTCATCTCCATGTTACTCAGTCCCATGTTACTCATCTCCATGTTACTCAGTCCCATGTTACTCATCTCCATGTTACTCAGTCCCATGTTACTCATCTCCATGTTACTCAGCCCCATGTTACTCATCTCCATGTTACTCAGTCCCATGTTACTCATCTCCATGTTACTCATCCCCGTGTTACTCATCTCCATGTTACTCAGTCCCATGTTACTCATCTCCATGTTACTCAGTCCCATGTTACTCATCCCCGTGTTACTCATCTCCATGTTACTCATCCCCGTGTTACTCATCTCCATGTTACTCAGTCCCATGTTACTCATCTCCATGTTACTCATCCCCATGTTACTCATCCCCATGTTACTCAGTCCCATGTTACTCATCCCCGTGTTACTCAGTCCCATGTTACTCATCTCCATGTTACTCATCTCCATGTTACTCATCCCCATGTTACTCATCCCCGTGTTACTCATCCCCATGTTACTCATCCCCGTGTTACTCATCCCCATGTTACTCAGTCCCATGTTACTCAGTCCCATGTTACTCAGTCCCATGTTACTCAGTCCCATGTTACTCATCCCCGTGTTACTCATCTCCATGTTACTCATCCCCGTGTTACTCATCCCCATGTTACTCAGTCCCATGTTACTCATCTCCATGTTACTCATCTCCATGTTACTCATCCCCATGTTACTCATCTCCATGTTACTCAGTCCCATGTTACTCATCTCCATGTTACTCATCTCCATGTTACTCATCCCCATGTTACTCATCTCCATGTTACTCAGTCCCATGTTACTCATCTCCATGTTACTCATCTCCATGTTACTCATCCCCATGTTACTCATCCCCGTGTTACTCATCCCCATGTTACTCATCCCCGTGTTACTCATCCCCATGTTACTCAGTCCCATGTTACTCAGTCCCATGTTACTCAGTCCCATGTTACTCAGTCCCATGTTACTCATCCCCGTGTTACTCATCTCCATGTTACTCATCCCCGTGTTACTCATCCCCATGTTACTCATCCCCATGTTACTCAGTCCCATGTTACTCATCCCCATGTTACTCATCCCCATGTTACTCATCTCCATGTTACTCATCCCCATGTTACTCAGTCCCATGTTACTCATCCCCATGTTACTCAGTCCCATGTTACTCATCCCCATGTTACTCATCCCCATGTTACTCATCCCCATGTTACTCATCTCCATGTTACTCAGTCCCATGTTACTCATCCCCATGTTACTCAGTCCCATGTTACTCATCCCCATGTTACTCATCCCCATGTTACTCATCCCCATGTTACTCATCCCCATGTTACTCATCCCCATGTTACTCATCCCCATGTTACTCATCCCCATGTTACTCATCTCCATGTTACTCATCTCCATGTTACTCATCCCCATGTTACTCATCCCCATGTTACTCATCTCCATGTTACTCATCCCCATGTTACTCAGTCCCATGTTACTCATCCCCATGTTACTCATCTCCATGTTACTCATCCCCATGTTACTCATCCCCATGTTACTCATCCCCATGTTACTCATCCCCGTGTTACTCAGTCCCATGTTACTCATCCCCATGTTACTCATCCCCATGTTACTCATCTCCATGTTACTCATCCCCATGTTACTCATCCCCATGTTACTCATCCCCATGTTACTCATCTCCATGTTACTCATCCCCATGTTACTCATCCCCATGTTACTCATCCCCATGTTACTCATCTCCATGTTACTCATCCCCATGTTACTCAGTCCCATGTTACTCATCCCCATGTTACTCAGTCCCATGTTACTCATCCCCATGTTACTCATCCCCATGTTACTCATCCCCATGTTACTCATCCCCATGTTACTCAGTCCCATGTTACTCATCCCCATGTTACTCATCCCCATGTTACTCATCCCCGTGTTACTCATCCCCATGTTACTCATCCCCGTGTTACTCATCCCCATGTTACTCAGTCCCATGTTACTCATCCCCATGTTACTCATCCCCATGTTACTCATCCCCATGTTACTCATCTCCATGTTACTCATCCCCATGTTACTCATCTCCATGTTACTCATCCCCATGTTACTCAGTCCCATGTTACTCATCCCCATGTTACTCATCCCCATGTTACTCATCCCCATGTTACTCATCTCCATGTTACTCATCCCCATGTTACTCATCCCCATGTTACTCATCTCCATGTTACTCATCCCCATGTTACTCATCCCCATGTTACTCATCCCCATGTTACTCATCTCCATGTTACTCATCCCCATGTTACTCATCCCCATGTTACTCATCCCCATGTTACTCATCTCCATGTTACTCATCCCCATGTTACTCATCCCCATGTTACTCATCCCCATGTTACTCATCTCCATGTTACTCATCCCCATGTTACTCAGTCCCATGTTACTCATCTCCATGTTACTCATCTCCATGTTACTCATCTCCATGTTACTCAGTCCCATGTTACTCAGTCCCATGTTACTCATCTCCATGTTACTCATCTCCATGTTACTCATCCCCATGTTACTCAGTCCCATGTTACTCATCTCCATGTTACTCATCTCCATGTTACTCATCTCCATGTTACTCAGTCCCATGTTACTCATCCCCATGTTACTCAGTCCCATGTTACTCAGTCCCATGTTACTCTTCTCCATGTTACTCATCTCCATGTTACTCATCTCCATGTTACTCATCTCCATGTTACTCAGTCCCATGTTACTCATCCCCATGTTACTCATCTCCATGTTACTCAGTCCCATGTTACTCATCTCCATGTTACTCAGTCCCATGTTACTCATCCCCATGTTACTCATCTCCATGTTACTCATCCCCATGTTACTCAGTCCCATGTTACTCATCCCCATGTTACTCATCCCCATGTTACTCAGTCCCATGTTACTCATCCCCATGTTACTCATCTCCATGTTACTCATCCCCATGTTACTCATCCCCATGTTACTCATCCCCATGTTACTCATCCCCATGTTACTCATCCCATGTTACTCATCCCCATTTATATAAAGTGTTACTCATAGGAACATGTGAGATTGTAACATTTTTAAAAGGGTATAGAAGATTCACTATATTTCTTTGGTTACCCCATATGTACTCTCAGCCGTTCAACGAAATGGTACCTCGTGATCACAAAGCGAACGGCTTTACCACTACGCCAGGTAGATCTCAGAATAAAACTGTGTGCATCGCCAATTTATCTACACTAATATGCCATATTCTTCTAGATATTTGTTCAACTATTACATTCCCAACAATTGTACAACTCACTAAATCTGTGTAACTCTAATGTTACTTCAAGACCTTTTAATTCAAACCAGTTTACTTCCAATCACACGACGCCCATTTAAACCAAGTCTTAACACAATATAGTTACCCTGCTCACGCTCCGTGTGTGTGGTGTGTGTGGGTGAATGGGTGGGGGCTACGACGATTATCACCAGCTAAATGACAACCGGATTATTTGTGTTTCCAAATGGCGGTAGTATTTCCTTGCCCGCTTGCAGTACACTGATAAAACAAGGAAAGTAACTCTGCAATCATCATATTCATTTCTGTGACACTTGTGTACCATATCCTTGTTTGTATCCACAACTTCCTTAGTTTACAATCATAACGCACGTGTGGATGCAAGACTTTGATATTATTGATTATTATTTAGTCCCGTGTGTGTCTATTTGTTATACAAACACGTTCATCCGTGTATTTATCTTAGGTGTGTTATGCAGAATATGACTGTGTAATGGCAAACACCCAATCCAGTTTGGATAATATCCCCCAAAATATTTTATTATTTATACATAAATATGTATATCATATTAAAACCTCGCGATATAACGGTGAGTTTTCCCTGATTCTTAGATAGTTGCATTATTAAGTCAGTTCTGTTTTTATTTTGTTGAGGTTGTTATCGAATATTTATTTGATTTGATATACCATTTGAATAATGATGCTTGTAGATATGTGTGTTAATCTACAAATATTTGTACATGTAAATATAGTAGGTCTTAGTTTCATCAACAAAGTAATGGTTTCTATAAATTATTGAATAGATTATGAGAATTAAACGTCTCAACTTACCTTGATCCCATTGTTACTTGGAATAGAAGTATCCATTTTCATTTAACTCTGTCTGGCATGTTTACTATTCTATCTATATGTCTGTCTTTTGCTGTAAGGAGTCGCAGGATTGAATGACGATCTTTCTTTTGTTGTTGGATATTGCACGTTTGGTGGCTTGATATGCAGAAATAATGTGACGTCTCAATATGTTGGTAACTTCTTCAATCCACCTTCATCATGGTCTTCCTCTACATCGTGATGTTTCAATTTTTATGTTCTATGCTGTGGCTGCTGGTCAATTTGAGTTTATTATGATTAAGTAACTCAACAATTTCAGTCTCTGTTTTTACAAAAAAGTGTATATATATTTGACCACAGACGTTGTTGCAAAAGTTCTTGTAATCTCATCACTCCTCAAACAATCTCTTCTAGTTCTATTTGCTGTTTTTTTTTTAAAATATCGTTTCACATATAGTAAGGGTTCTATATTTTTATTTATTTAGTAATCATATCTGACATTGATAATATATTGTTGATACGAAGATTGACTTTATACTTTTTCTTTTGGTTTCCATTTGGAGAGATGTTGACACTGTCTTCTACGAGATGTTCTCTGTATATTTGAATATCCATACCCTATAGTATGTGTATTCCTTGTAAAGTTGGTTAATCTTGTGTTTCTCGTCAGTGCTATTAGCAGAGACGTGTTTCAAGGTTGGTTTATAACTTTCAAAGTTGGCTGTTTTGAATTCTTGTCTAGATCCCTCTGTCTGTTCTAGCTTTACTATTCCTAATGCATTGCAGTATCAACACTTTAATTGTGTGTATTACTTTTCCTAACTAGATGCATTGCATTGTTTACTCTTATTTTCTCGTGTGTGTTGTGGTCGATTAAATTTGTGATAATATTTTGCATATGTATCATATATGCTAAGCCATTTAATATGCTTTTTCCCTTCTTTTTTTGGTGACGTTCGTTCTCAAACTCCCATCTATTATTTCTTACCGAAGGACAATAGTCATGTTACGTTTGCATCAGGATGTGATTATATATAGATATGATTGATAATTTATTTTTTTTTCAATGGCCCAACACATCGGACTTTGTTGTTTCTATATTTTTATACTATATTATTCAACTATTTTACAACGAAAGAATGTCTTTCCTCGCAAAAATTATCATCATCATTAAGTGCTGTGTCACCGAGCGATAATGAATCTCCACAACTTGATCTCTAGTATCGTGTATCAAATTGTTGTTGATTCTTTGTCATGACACGATTGTCAATTCTAGTTGTTTTTTTTAAATTATTGCGCTGTCTTTCTCTGTCTCTCTTACTTTCAATCTTGCATACTGTACCTATATCTCTCTTACCTTCAATCTTGCATACTGTACCTATATCTCTCTTACCTTCAATGTTGCACATACTGTACCTATATCTCTCTTACCTTAAATCTTGCACATACTGTACCTATATCTCTCTTACCTTAAATCTTGCACATACTGTACCTATATCTCTCTTACCTTCAATGTTGCACATACTGTACCTATATCTCTATTACCTTAAATCTTGTATACTGTACCTATATCTCTCTTACCTTCAATGTTGCACATACTGTACCTATATCTCTCTTACCTTAAATCTTGCATACTGTACCTATATCTCTCTTACCTTCAATGTTGCACATACTGTACCTATATCTCTCTTACCTTAAATCTTGCATACTGTACCTATATCTCTCTTACCTTAAATCTTGCACATACTGTACCTATATCTCTCTTACCTTAAATCTTGCATACTGTACCTATATCTCTCTTACCTTAAATCTTGCACATACTGTACCTATATCTCTCTTATCTTCTATGTTGCACATACTGTACCTATATCTCTCTTACCTTAAATCTTGCACATACTGTACCTATATCTCTCTTACCTTCAATCTTGCTTACTGTACCTATATCTCTCTTACCTTCAATCTTGCATACTGTACCTACGTTCTCCAAATCTCCGTGTCTCATGACGTGGATTAAAATATAAAGATTGATATCTCCGATACAGTGGAATCCCTCTATAGCGCATTCTTTTATAAAACATTTCCCTGTTTAACAACACTTCAAAATCCTCAGTAACGTTTATTCTTATTATGTAACCCACATTTCATACTTGACTCTTTCAGCACCTTCACATTTGTTGTGTCTTTCTTAACACTCTCAGAATTCTTCTATAGAACATATTGTACCTGATGATGTTCTATCCTTAACACTCTCAGAATTATTCTATAGAACATGTGGTTCTGATGATGTTTGGAATCTCCTAATGAAGATATTACAATAATAATGTAACTAGTGTTTTTTTGTAATACTCATCATTGATCAGACTATATGAACATCATGTGAATACGAGTGTAGCTAAATCTGAATTCTATGAAAGTAATCAGATAAAATAACTATTCACAATAACATAGAAATACAGTGAGATCCAAAATCTATATTTTCTTCTTCTTCAGCGTTCATTCTCAAACTCCCGCTGGATCTCCTTTGTAGCATTAACATGGTCCTACTAGATTTCAAGCAGGATGTAGTCAGAGAATAGAAATGCGTTGTGTCGCCGTTGTATTTGCGCCAGTGATCCGACACATCCGTCTTCGGCGAGACATATATATCTAAACTCACAGAAAACATAAATTATGACATAGACAAAACAAAGATCAAATCGATAATCGAAATAGACAAAATAGAACTACAGTTTATAAATAAACGTGAATATCTGAGAGCAAATATAAACAGTTCCTGAGATTGTTCCGTCGAGATTAGGAGAAGACTCGCAATTGTAACACTCAAATTAACACAAATATGAAATCTGTTCAAAGTAGTAATAACGACACTTAACATAAAGCAACCCTTTTAAGATCATGTGTTTTTCCAGTGGCAACATATGGATGCGAGACTTGGACTTTAAATAAAACAATATCCAAAAGAATAAATTCATTTGAAATGAAGTGATACAGAAAGATCCTACGAATATCATGGACAGCAAAAGAACATTGAAGTTTTGAAATTGCTGGATCTAAATGAAGGGTGAACTCTAAATACCATCTTAAGAAGGAAACTACAGTATTTTGTACACTTAAAGCGAAATGATGGTATCAAAAGACTGATTCTGGAGGGCAGAATGCCAAAAAGAAAAAAACGAGGAAGACCAAGAACACGATGGAATACACAACATCAAAGAATGTGTGAAAATGTCTATGGCCAATGCAGGCATGCTTGCCCGGGACTGAGAGGTGTTCATAGTATCCAAGATGAAGACAACGTTCTGGAAAGAATATGTCACTTGATATATAATCAGATAAGATAAACAAAAATAGTGGAGATGTTTAGCCGGCACACAGATGGAAACCTTGAGGAGGTTTTTCCTGGATTTATTGGTCGATGGTCTGATGCGCAGTGAGTATAATCTGTGGATGAACTAACTGTACAGCTGCAACACACTTACATACAGATGATGTAAACATCTAATTTACAAATGAAAAAATCACAAAACTAGGTTTGAGAAATTGTTCAGGCGGCAACACCACCTCGCTTTGAAAAACAGAGCACTACTAACTTATTTTTTTCTTTATTAAACTATCATGTTCCTTCTGAAATAACCATGTTACATCTGAAGTTAACATGTTCCATCCGAAGTTAACATGTTTCATCTTAAGTTAACACCCAATTTGGAATTGTAGACTGGACGATTCAAGTTGTATTTGTATTTGTCATCGTCTGCTTTGACCGTCATGGAAGTTTCAAAATATTATTACTAATTACATTTGTCATATGAGTAAATACAATTTAGTCATGAAGTAATTAAAGTTTAGTCATGACGTAATTAAAGTTTCATCATGAAGTAATCAAAATGTAGTCATAACAAACAAATTACGTTATTTTTGTAAGACATGTTGAAGACATGCCAAGATGGGATGGCAGATCTAGGCATGCTCTTGAAAATCGAGTTATGTTTGAGTTTGGTACCCTCAAGTGTTTTGTACTTAACACCGAACATTCATTTGTTTAAATGTGTGTAGGTGTGGTCCTTATTGTATTGCTATCCGTGTTGTATTGGATAATAATTTGCTATATCTGTTATCATAACCCGTCCAATTTTCAACAAAACCCTTTTCCATGACTACATGTTTCCACGTACACCATTGCTACCTTGAACTTTGTATTGTTTAAATGTCAATAGTGTATCTGGTACCCGTATGGTGGTAACATTGATTTTACTGTTTTCATTGTTTTCCATGTTTGTTTTTATATATTCTTGAGAAAGACCTAACGGTTCGAAACGTTGAAAATGTCTTGTGTATTGTAATTTGTATATTTTCGTGTTTACACCTCATAACTCCTTAGTCTTAGTGATAGTCAGTCTGTTCTGTTCAAGTGACACATCAAAAAGCTATGTTCTACGTACGTAATATGATTACTACTATGATTACTGTTATGATTATCTTATGATTAACGTTATTATTATTTATGGAAATAAGGACATACGAAAATGATTGATTCCATAATGTTCATCATTGTTAGCCAAGCTCTGTGTCTGGAAGGTAGTGAGACCCTGACCATTACAACCCTGAGACCTATCTTATAATGAAATCACAATTAGTTACAAGTAGTTAGAAAATTGGATCGCTCAGAAAGGAAATGGAAATGTATTGAGTTTATATAATATTTAGAGAAATGAACACAATCAAAGTATGAAGTTCTGATCTCGTTACCACAAAAATTATATGTTATTTTTTTTTTTTTAAATATTCAGCAAGTAATATTTGTCACTTTAGAAGCCAATAATTTTGTACATCAGTTTAAATCAATAATATGCCATTGCTGCCATGATATTTCTGTTATTAAATGACTAGAGACTAGTTAGTCTGTAATAGTTTTATTGTTTTATTTTCCTCTTTTTACCGTACCTATTGATTATTATTTTGGGTAATACAGACTTTTGGTAGAAACGTTTACTCAAATTTTATTGTGAACTATTAGCTATTTTTTTCGATAACTTTAATCTCTGCAATGTGAATCGTCATATTTTAACGGCTTAGAGGAGTGACTTCATTATAGCCGTGTTTGTCAATATGCACTACGTCCATTTTAACACACAAAAGTGCACTTGCAACAAAACGTCATTCATCGATAACGAACCCCAGTCTCATTGAACACAAAGCAAATAACTTTAGCAGCATACTACTGAGATATGTGTAGAATTGATGTAAAGCTGTATAAAGTTAACTAGAAATAGGGTATCACCACGTCACTCCTCTATAAACTTTCTGAGCCTTTTAGTCAAATATAGTAATTGTGTGAAATCTATACTTCGTGAATTTGTGAAGTAGATCTCTCATAATGAATTGTGGAGTCAGTCGAATTATTTCGTTATGAGAATTCAACAAGTGAATTTGTAGATTGAATTCGTCATATGAAGCTGTCAATTAAATTCAGTGGAAAGACAGTACTAACAAGGCTCAAAAGGAAAGAAAAACAGCACTGCCTCCTGCTTGTTGGCAGCGCTACATCGTAGGAAAGCGTGTTATGCTGAATGCATAAACAAAAGACGATGATATCGCATGTATGATGTAAACTTGTATAAGTGATTATTATGAATCAATTATGTATATATATAGTAGAAATTCGATTATCCGAATTAATTGGGATTCTGTGTATTTGTACACTTAAAATTCGGATAATTGGATATAACTTAGGAATGAAGCACACCAGTGTACATACATATAATCATACATTGAAATGACCGGAATTTTATTGATAAAAGTACAGTAATATATAATCAATAATGTTTTGTAAATAAACTACATAGTAGCGGCACGTGCGCACTTCCAAGGGACCACTCTACCGCGTCCGCTAACGCTCTCGCGCTAAAATTATTTCACCTAAATTCGATTCAGATAATTGGAGATTCGGATAATATATTCGGATTTCTGCAGTATATCAAGTGACATATTATTTCCAGAACGTTGTCTTGGTCGTGAATACTCTGAAAGCTTCTCTGTCCCGGGCAGACAGGACAACATTAGCCAGAGACATGTGCATATTCTTCAATGTCGCTGGTAAATCGTCTTCTTCGCCTTCAAAACAAATATGTGAACATGAAAACCAAAACTGCACTATACAAAACGATCATCAAACCATCAGTAAGCCACCAATATAAAGTGTGGACACTAACAACAAAAACTAAACGAAAACTTGTTAAGAATCTTGGAGAAACAATAAGAAATAGAATCAGAAATGAAGACATCAGAAAACTAACAAACACAATGCCAATCCTGGATTACACCAGAAGACAACAGTCTACGTGAATGTCACATACTTCCAGACTACCATTAGAGAGTGCCTCTCAAAAAGCAATGTTATACAGGCACGATGGATACAAAGCCAGGGTCACACCATGAAAAATAAGGATTATGGAAATAAAATAGTAAACGAAAACAAAGTATATAAAGCACTCAAAAAAGGACATCGCTAGAGAACTATTCTACCGCTAACACTGCAAGGCATAGAGAGCACTTCTACCACTGACTCTGCAAGGCATAAAAGGGTATAAAGAGAAAAGAAAGATAGAAGATCAAACATAAGAATAGAGAAATCTAAAATAATTTACGAATAAGCAAATTAAAAACTTGGCAGGAATTTGGATTGAAAAAAATATTATTATAATTTACCACAATATATAAAGGGCTCAAAAGGCGACGAATATTGACTTCATTGAACTCAGTCTTTTCCTGTATGTACTACGCACTATTCATCAAAACGGCACCCTGCTTACCTAGAGTACCAATAAGGTAACCACACAGCTTCCAGCCATTATTTCTCCTCCCAAGGATCTCCAAATAATGCATATGAAAACCGGAGACACGACCCGATAGCCATCTCGCGACCTCTTGAGCACGAACAAATGTCTTGATCACTGTGGTAGGTAGATAACCCAATATGTAATACAGGATCAAACGAAATGAATATAACCACGAACTGATCATAACCAACAATTGTAATATTTTTACAATTCACACACAAGATAAACAACTGCAGAAAAGATTGGAAAATGGAACCACAATATTCTCAAAGATCAGGCTTCGCTGTACATCTGTTTCCCTTGTGTCTTATGTCCTTCTCCAGAAATTAACACACTAACTGTTCAGATTTTGAATCTGATGGCATAAATCAGTAGCTCACACTAGTTAGTTGTCCAGTTATTCATCATTGCACTCCGGAAACGTCTGTAGGTGCTCGATCCGTTCTCCACTTACATCGTGTATCCACAACAAACTGATGACTGGCAAATATTCTTCTAAACCTACAATAACCGTCATTTCATGCAACTCTGCATTTTCAAGTCCGGCTCATATATTCTGGACATGGAAAAGGAATCAGCCACATTAATTTAATTTGTCTGTGTTAATTCTCGTAAGGAGTTTAAAACGTCAACCCAATCCATTGCTTTAACGTCTAACACAGTAGCACTGCAAGCCAACCGATCTGCTCTTTCATTGTCTTAACACCCCCATGACCGGACACAATAATGAACGTTTATCTCAATCGATAATCTCAATTGTACTTGTAAGTAAACAGAACCCGCCACATCGTGTACATGAAACAAATATTTTAACCACTTCACCACAGAGGACCCAAAATATATCGTTCTCAGGAATTCGTGATCAACAAAATGTAAACATTAAACTAATGTTTTGTACTGGCTCAGATTTACCATGTTAAGACAAAATGATTTAATAAACTCCATAATAATAGCCTTAAGTTTGTCTTGATGTTGGATCAAGCGCTTAGGATGAGAACACAATATAAATATAAAAATACAACATAAGCACCGAATAATTAACATTGTTAATTACGGTAGTTCTTGCCTATGCTCAAGGGTTTAGTGTTATGATCATAACTGAGCCCAAGTGGCGACATATGGGATATTTCACACGCTAACTCGTTCGTATAATATATTTGTTATTTTCTCATTCCCAAGTTGTATTTACATCGCAGTGAGCTGTCGCTACGGCCTGTAGTTCACGTCTACAGAAACGCTCACTTATTGCCCAGCAGGATACGGTAATGGCCTAGCGACAATATTTTAGAATTTCTGTACAATTTGGATTTTGAAACGCAACTCCAACAGATACAGAAAGTGGAATATCATCAGAGAAGAAAACCACAAAATAATTTAACAACACAAGATTAACAAATCTCATCAATTATCGCTTTCATAATCAGAGTACCAGAACATACCAGGAACTTTATTCATCACAGTACCAGAACCTAAGGAAGAGCTTTATTTACCACAGAACAGAACCTATCAAGAACATCACAGTGCCAGACATTATCAAGAACATCACAGTGCCAGAACTTATCAAAAACTTTATTTATCAGAGTACCAGAACCTACGAAAAACATCACAGTACCAGAACCTATCAAAAGTTTTTATCATCAAATTCTAGGATAATTTTCGAACTAACAAACTGTGTTCATACTTGTCCTTTCAAATTATAAATTCAGGTACAGTGGATATTTTATCTTTTTCTGTGAGTAGCCGATAAAAAAAGTTCAGGAAGATAAGAAGCGTATGTCATACAGTCACGATCTACTAGTTAACAATAAGTTTAAAAGATAATTTCTGAGAGCAGCTTTTGTCCAGTCGATTCAACACAAGAAGTGACATTGGACCATATTTTACGGGCAACATCTCCGTAAAATGAACATATTATGCGGGTTTATACTCGCATTGGCTTCCAGTAATTTTCTGGGAACTACAGGAGAAAACGATGGTCACTTTGTGAACGAGTGGGCAGCGGAGATTGTTGGAGGACTGCAAGCAGCCAGAGATGTTGCTGAACAGCACGGGTACAGACTTGTCAGATCGGTAATATTGTATTGTCTATGTTGTTGTTAGTTCAAATAATTATTTCTCATATTCTATATCATCTTCCTTGTCATGTCATCTTCCATATCTATCTTGTCATCTTCCATATCTATCTTGTCATCTTCCATATCTATCATGTCATCTTCCATATCTATCTTGTCATCTTCCATATCTATCTTGTCATCTTCCATATCTATCTTGTCATCTTCCATATCTATCTTGTCATCTTCCATATCTATCTTGTCATCTTCCATATCTATCTTGTCATCTTCCATATCTATCTTGTCATCTTCCATATCTATCTTGTCATCTTCCATATCTATCTTGTCATCTTCCATATCTATCTTGTCATCTTCCATATCTATCTTGTCATCTTCCATATCTATCTTGTCATCTTCCATATCTATCTTGTCATCTTCCATATCTATCATGTCATCTTCCATATCTATCTTGTCATCTTCCATATCTATCTTGTCATCTTCCATATCTATCTTGTCATCTTCCATATCTATCTTGTCATCTTCCATATCTATCTTGTCATCTTCCATATCTATCTTGTCATCTTCCATATCTATCTTGTCATCTTCCATATCTATCTTGTCATCTTCCATATCTATCTTGTCATCTTCCATATCTATCTTGTCATCTTCCATATCTATCGTGTCATCTTCCATATCTATCTTGTCATCTTCCATATCTATCTTGTCATCTTCCATATCTATCTTGTCATCTATCATATCATCTTTCACACTAGCTGTAATGTCATATTTGATATCATATTTCATATAATCCTCGATATCATCTTCCATATCATCTTCCATCCATATCATCTACCCTGTCATCTTCAACATCATATTCAATGGAATGACATCTTTTTATCAACTTTCCTGTCATCTTATTTATCAACTGTATTAGCATCTAAATATATAATCTGTCATATCATCTTTTATATCATCTTTCATATCACCTTCGATATTAACATCTATGCCATCTACTATCATCTACAATATCCTCTACCATATCATCTACAATATCCTCTACCATATCATCTACAATATCCTTTACCATATCATCTACAATATCCTCTACCATAGCATCTACAATATCCTTTACCATATCATCTACTATATCATCTACCATATCATCTACCATATCATCTATCATATCATCTACCATATCATCTACTATTTGCACATCATCTACCATATCATCTACCATATCATCGTTCATTTAATCTTCCATATTTTCTTTCATATCATCCACCTTATCATCTTACATATCATCTTACACATCATCTATTATATTATCTTCAATAACATAGTATCATCCATATATCATTTTAAATATCCTATAGCCTTATGAATTGATGTATGGATGGGTAGATGGATTGGATGAATGGATAGATGGGTAGATAGGTAGATAGACAGGTAGGTATGTAGGTAGTTAGCTATCGAGGTAAGAAGTGGGCGGATATATATGTAATTTTGGGATCATTCTCAAATTTCCATAAGATCTCTCTTACAGAAGGACAATAGCATCCTACTAGATCTTTCTTAGAGCAGGACAATAGCATCCTACTAGATCTTTCTTAGAGCAGGACAATAGCATCCTACTAGATATTTCTTAGAGCAGGACAATAGCATCTACTAGATATTTCTTAGAGCAGGACAATAGCATCTACTAGATATTTCTTAGAGCAGGACAATTGCATCCTACTATTGTGTGTTTGTTTTGCGTTCGCTTCATTGTAACCATCACGGATATCCGTGCGAATTCCGCCGGGAGCGTGATTACGATGTGCCACCGTTATGCGCCTTGTAGGCCTAGCACATCCGATTTCTGCATGCCGTGATAATTCGGGTGGGCTACCCTAGCCTGTGACAGCCTTCCTATCTGTCGCCAGACAGTGAATGTGTACTGACTCTGTGCCGAGACGGTTTGTCCTTCACGTCTGTCCTGCACGAGGCGTTCCGCAGTCAGTGAACATGCCTCGTGTAATTAGACGTATTGTGCCCGTGCTCATCGGGTACTAAACCTTTTCTCGTCCTCAAGCCTGGTTCCGGTTTAGGAAGAACTTGACAGAAGAGTTGGGCTCAGGCTCGTTCTTCGTCTTAGACGAACACCAACTTCGTGAGCCCCTCGTCCAGGTCTGAATCTGTACACATATTTAGGAACGTCAGGGACTTGTGTTTTGTTCTAGGGATGAACAGTGCTTGACACCTCGGACTGCTATGCCTGTGCCCATCTGGTACTGAACCTTTTCACTCCGCGAGCACGCTTCAGGTATAGGAAAGACTCGACAGTAGAGTTGGGCCCAGGCTGGAATCACCGGTAACTAGAAGATTGTCTCGAGCAAACAATGCTTTAGTCCCAATTTCATCGAACCATTTTCCATGCTTTTTGCACATGACGCTGCCCTCTAGCGCTGTGCATCTTTCTCAGTGTACTCATTGTGCTTTTATTTTTATTGGGACATCTGCCTGCTTCGTACCGACTACATTGGCCGCCCTCCAATGCTTCAACCAGACTTACTAGCTTCACTGTGTGTCGACAGTGTTGCTGCATGTGTTGGCACAGAGGTGTTGGAGATATTGCCTGTCGTTTTGCAGTCAAATCTCTTTCCATCTGCTTCCTCCACATTCTCGGACACGATCCCAAAAAGATTTGGCCAGAATCAGCTCGAGCTGCTGTTTTCTGTTACCAGGGTGCACCGCGAGGAGGTACATTTGGGATCTTGGTTATCTGCTAACCCTGGGTCGGCCAAGAGCAATGCGTTCCCTTTGCACCCCTGCATCCTACTAGATATTTCTTAGAGCAAACAGTGGCATCCAACTAGATATTTCTTAGAGCAGGACAGTGGCATCCTACTAGATTTCCAGCAGAAAGTTGTCCAGATAGAATAATGTGTTATGTTACCTTTTTACTTGTGCCAATGCCCCGACTTTGAGCCAACGCAGCGTATTCATCCTTGTTCAAACATCATTCAATTTTTTTGTCGCACGCTTGATATACAACATTATCTATCTATCTATCTATCTATCTATCTATCTATCTATCTATCTATCTATCTATCTATCTATCTATCTATCTATTAATCTATCTATCTATCTCTTTTGTTTCTATTCTCTGTTTTTGATGCAAAACGTAGGATTGAATTACGATCAGTTTTAGGCTGTGGCATGTTTGGTCGCTTGATATGCAGTAATATTGTGATGACTCATATTGTTGGTAACTCCTTCAATCCATCAATTTCTATGTCTTCCTCTACCTCTTGTTGTTTCCATTTTAGATGTTGCACGATCTTGCCGCTGGTCAATAAGTGTTCATTCTCGTTAAGTGTCCAAACCATTTCAGTCTTTTTCTTTCAATGGATTTGATCACAGACATTGTTATATTCCAACAGTTCATGTATCTTATCATTCCTGAAATGATCTTTTCATGTTCTGATTACTGCTTTTATTAGACATCTCATTTCACACGTAGTAAGTTTCTTCTCTTGTTCTTTTGTTAGTGTCCATGTATGACATTGATAACTTCTTCTTCTTCTTCTTTCGTTCACTTGAAACATGTCTATATCTGTAATTCTGTCTCCTTAATAAAACTCACTGTCTTTTGTAGTTCATACAGTGTCCCATAGAGTTTTGATTCCAGTGTTGTTTCCTCTGGCCAATATGTCTGCCTCAGCGTTTCATGCTCAGAACACTCTTGAAGTATATGTTTGGCACTCTGTGCTGCTTGTCCACATGTACACATGGCCGTGTTGCCAATCTTGAACTTTGTATACATGTGACTGCGGAGTCGGTTGTGTCCTGTTCTGAGACGTAGAATTACAACTTGTTCTGATCTGTTCATAATGTGATAGTCATCTTGTGTTGGTGTTTGTGGCTTTCTTATTGACTTGATCATCTGTTTCTTCTGATGGTAGGTGATTGGTATATCTGGTTGGTCTTCGGCAGCACCTTCCTTAGCCAGTTGGTCTGCTTTTTCATTTCCTGGTATTCCACAGTGAGAGGGTATCCACTGCATGGTTACCCTATACTGGTAAGACAATTCGCTAAGTAGTTTTTTTAAGTCTGTTAGTTTTCCAGACTGGAGAGCTTGAAGCACTGACCTTGCATCTGTCAGGAATACCACAGGCTGTAGGCCAGAGTTGGAGTTCAGCAATTTTTTAGCTGCCACACTAATTGCCTGGATTTCTGCATCATAATTATTGCAGAATTTTCCTGTCGGTGTTCTAATTGTATCTCTAGGCTTGTGTGGATATTCTATATATACACCTGCACCTCCATTCCTCACAGCATTCTGTGCTGACCCATCTGTGTACACTCTGACCCATATATCTTGTGGATATTCCTCATCCAGGAAACTGAGTGTGACTGTCATTCGCTGCACACTGTTCTGTTCGTCCTCGCTTAGTATTCCTTTCACATGGGTCTGAATATATATTGGCATTCCATGTCTTTCACTCCACGGGGTTTGTTCCGGTACAGACGTTAAGGGGCTGTAAACTTCAGGTAGGTCTGTAAGTTGTCTACGGAGCCGTTTAGCTTGGTGGATAAAGCTGCTCCTTTTCAGTCGCCCCATTGCTAGATTTTGGAATCTTTCCTTCATTGGATGACTTGGCATACACTGAAACTTTTCTGCTTGAGTTAGTACTTTTGTGTCTCTGCGTTCGCCAAGTGTTTGCATTCTTCCCATTTTCTGCATCTCTGCTATTGGTGTTGATTTCATTGCTCCCAACATTATTCTAAGTGCCTGGTTTTGCACTTTATCTAGATCTTGTAATGTGATGTTTGATGCAGGACACCACGCAGCTGAACCATATTCCAGGTGTGGTCTTATGCCTTGCTGGTAAACTTTACTGAGTATATTTCCACTGGCTCCCCATGTGGTTCCACTTAGTTTTCTCAGGATAGCTAGCTTCCTCCTGGCTTTTGTTGTTGCTTTGTTTATGTGCTGCTTCCATGTCAGCTTATCATCAAAAGTAACTCCGAGGTATGTGGGTTGTTTGTCTTCTTTCAAGAGCTCTCCATCTATCTTGATATGACCAGCTTTTTGTTTTGGTGAGAGGGTAAAGAGTGTAGTGCTGCACTTTTCTGTGTTAATGCTGACGCACCATCTATTTGCCCATAAGGTTAGGGCATCGATAGCTCTTTGTATTTGTTTAGTGGCCACTGTTGCATGTTCTTCCGTGCACCAGATCACCAGGTCGTCAGCATACATTGCCACTTTGATCCCGTGTGGTAGTTCAGCAACTAGGTCATTGATGTAAACCAAGAAAAGTGTGGGTGACAGGACTCCTCCCTGGGGGACTCCATGACGCAGTAGAACTTTCTTGCTCTTGCGACCATCTAATTGTACCCTGGCTCTTCTATTATGCAGGTATGCTTTTACCCATTTGTACATTCTTGAGCTAACCCTGCAATTTCGCAATTTCTTTAGGAGCCCTTCATTCCAGACCTTATCAAATGCTTTCCTGAGGTCTATCCATGCTGCTAGTACCAGTTTCTTTTCTTGGAAGGCATCCTCAATCTCTTGGGAGAGGTAGGTTGCCTGATCTTCAGTAGAGTAGCACTGTCTGAAACCTGCTTGCTGTGATACCAGAAGATTTTCACTTTCAAGGTACCACTGCATTCTAAGATTGATAATGCGTTCCATTGTTTTACATAGACAGCTTGTGAGGCTGATGGGCCTGTAGTTGGAGACTGTGTTGCCATCTTTTCCTGATTTGAGGAGTGGTATCATTATTGCTTCTCTCCACGCCTGTGGTACATTACCTGTGGACCAGCTTGTGTTGAAGATCTGCAGTAGCTTTGCTCTTGCTGCAATTCCCAGGTTTCTAATCATTTCATTGGACACTCCATCAGCTCCAGGGGACTTTTTCATTTTCAATTTGGATATTGCATGCTCCAGTTCTCTCATTGTGATTGGTGCCTCCATGACTTCAGGTATAGGTTCGCCTTGTCCAATGTTTTGCTGGTTCTCTCGAACCTCCTGTTGTTTGTCTGGGCTGACTTTGACGTTATTGTCTTCTGCAAAGGAATCTGCAAAGTAATCAGCTGCATGTTTACCTGTTACAATGTTTCTATCTTTATAAAGTGTGATCCTGGTATTTCTCCCTGTACCTTCATCATTTAGTTGTTTTACAAGTTTCCATAATTTCCTAGTATCTCTTTCTAGGTTCAGCGACTCTGTTTTTTCTTTCCAGCTGCTCCGTCTGGCTTGTAACTTGGCTCTTTGAAATTTAACCTTTGTTTGCTGATATTTGTTGTGATGTTCTTGGCTAGGTCTGTTCTCAGCCTGCTGTCTAGATGTTTCCATCTCATTTTGCAGCTTTTCCAGTTCATCATTCCAGTAGGGTTTGTAGTTTTTGCGTGCCCCCCTGGGTATGGTTTTACCAGCAGCATGTAGTATACATCTATTAAATTCACTCACTGCTCTATTGATGTCTTTGTCCAAGTTCATGTCCTTAGCTAGAACACTGGTTAAATGCTGGTACATTTTCCAGTCTGCCCTTTTATAGTTCCACCTAGTGAGCGTGCTGCTGTCCTTGGTAAATTCATTGTGGATTTCCAGAAATACTGGTCTGTGGTCACTACCTCCAAGCTGCTTTCCAACAACACGTGTGATGTTCCATTCCAAGCCTGGTGAGTGGAATGCCAGGTCTGGTGTAGAGGTGGTGTGCCATGCTCTCGAGTAGAAGGTTGGCGAGTCTGCTGGCTGGTTAATAAGGATGAGATTATTTTCATCCTGCCAGCTCTCAAGTTCCTCACCTCTCTTGTCGATATGATCGTAGCCCCAGCTCTGAGAGTGGCTGTTGAAGTCACCACACACCATAAGTCTCTCTTTGTCTGGAATTGTGTCTAGTGCCAATGGTTTATCATTTGGGCAGTAGTAGTTCAGGAGATGGAATTCTGCACTGTCTGTTTTTAGGTGGAGCATCTGGTATTCTGCCCCTTCCATATATACTTCCAGCTGACATGCGCTGATATTGTTTTTAACAAGTGTCAGAATTCCACCCTTTCGCCTGTCCTTTCGGTCAGATCGGTAGCACTGGTAGCCTCTGATTTTGAAGGCTATGTCGCTGCTGAGGTGTGTTTCTTGGATACAGCATATGTTAACTTGTTCTTCACTGAGGACATTTTCAAGTTCCAATTTTTTGCTGTATCCATCTCTTTTACTGTTGACACCCTCAGCATTCCAGTGCATTATTTTTATTGGTCGTTTGTTTGTTTGGCCAGTAGCTCTATTCCCTTGCCTCCTGGCTCCTCGGGGCAATTGAGAAGGACTTCCAGTAACTGAGGTTGGGCCCTTTCGAGGTATAAGGCCCGGCACCGTCCCTGCCTGAACGTCCGCCACAGGTCAGGCACCATAACTATTTATAGATGTAGACATGTTTCCATTGTGTTTTTTGCGTGGCATCCTGATTATCTGTGCGCCTTTTGGCTGGATGCCTCCGTCTTCAGCACTCTGCTTACTAGGGCAGGACTATGGTCCTGCTCGAGTGGGACTGCCCGACCAGTTTTAGTTTCCAGCCCCTGATGGCTGAACTAAGCCCCATCACCTCTGCACGGTGCTGGTCTCGATGGAGACATTGATAACAAAATGTTTGTAGGAAGCTATTCTATATCAATATCCACAAATGTTTCTCTTTTTTGTAGCTTATTTTCTAAATTTGTATTCACAAAATCATTGAAACATTTTTAGATGTAGGGAATATTTCTATGTGTAAGCACTATTGTGCTATGTATAAAAACGATTGCTATGCGTAAGCACTATTGTGATATGTGTAAAAACGATTGATATGTGTAAGGACTTTTGTGCTATGTGTAAAAACGATTGTTATGTGTAAGCACTATTGTGATATATGTAAAAACAATTGCTATGTGTAAGGACTATTATGTGTAAGTACTATTGCTATGTGTAAGTACTATTGTGCTATGTGTGAAAACGATTGCTATGTGTAAGGACTATTGCTATAACATTACACGCCATAGACATACATGTAATGGGTAATTTACATGACATATAAGTGTGCCTGTGTCAAGGTAGACATTACATACTGATGTTGATAAGTGTATACGGGTTAATTGATATATTTTCTTGTACGCTAAATACGTTGATCGATTGTTTACCATGATCTGAACACTGCAAATGTTGCCCCAAGTGTGAACAATCAGTCCCAATAAAATTGTCAATGCTATATGTTCTCGTTAGGTAGTTCAAAGACGCTGCATGTGGCCAGTGCCGTGCCGTGACATGATGCAGAAAGGCGTCAATTGCATCCGTCACACAACTTCATCTCACACCTGAGCCACATTGAGAAAATATATGCTAAAATAATAGAACAAAGAACAAAACACGTAATAAAACAACAATTAAGCCTGGCCCAGTGTGGTTTCAGAAGAGGAGCAGAATGCACAGATGCACTATTTATCCTTAGACAACTGAGCGAAAAAGTTATTGAATATTACACCCAAAAAAAAACATCGTCTTTGTCGATCAAGAACAAGTATTCGACAGAATAAACAGACACATACTATGGGAAAACCAGAACAAGTATTCTACAGAATAAACTGAGACATACTATGGGAAACGCCAGAAATATATTTATTCAAAGGACAACTACTACACAACATCAAAGCATTATACAAAAACGTCAAAGCAAGGTGAGAAAAACAGATGGAGTATCAGAACCATTCAAAACATGAGTCAGACAGGGATGTGTGCTATCGCCTACTTTATTCAATGTCTACATAGACATAATTATAAAAGAAACACAAAATGAGATGTATAACGAAACAACAGAGAACAACTTAACAATGAAATCAATGAACTGCATTTTCGCTGACTATCAAAGAATCATATATGATGATGAAGAAAAGCTACAAACTCACATCAACTCACTGTAAAGAATATGCAATAAATACAACATGCGGATTAATACACAAATGACACAACCTATGTAAACAACGAGATCAACAAAGCACTTAAACATATAAATAGAAAACACAAAAATAAAACAAGTCAAAGAGTTCAAGGACCTAGGAAGTATCTTCATAAAAGACAGGCGACTTGACAGAGAGATAGAAACAAGATGTCAAAAGCCAAATGCTGTGACATACCAGCTGTCACCTTTGTTATTGCACCCAAAAATCAGCATGAAAGTAAAGAAATTAGTAACAACATTTTATACTAACACTATGTTACCAGTGTCAGACTTGGCAACTGACATCTACACATAAGAGAAAGATCGACACTTGCGAAATGAAATGTCTAAGGAAGGCTATTGGAGTCACCAGACTCGACACAATGCGCAGTTAAAACATCAGAAAGATTATAGGTGTCACAACCTGCATCTAATATATAGAGAAACAGCAGATAAAATGGTTTGAACATCTTAAATATGCACTCACTGCGCAAAACTGAAATCCAACACGTAATGAAACAAGGTAATGTTGTTTTGCTAGTAACACAAAATACACATACGCACACACACAAAAATACGTTTCCAATATATTATCCTTGATAAAGGCCTTTCGGTCGAAACGTCGATTTGTGTGTGGGCCTATGTGTGATTCGTTCTACTTGCACAACTTCATTACCTTGTTTGGACATCTTATGAGGATGAACGATCAACTTCCCATAGAAGTGTATTACAAGACGGACTTAGGAAACAGAGCCATTAGCAGACCAAGGAAAAGGTGGATAGACAACATCAAGATGATCTGATAGACAACATCAAGACCATCCTGAATAAACATGATTACACCTCAACCAGAGAAACACATCTGTCTCTGGAATGCAGACTACATCTCCTTCACAAACCCCTACGCTCAACGGCAAGTGTGAAAGATACGAGAGCGCCACCTGGGGATGATGATGATTTAATCCCTTTCGTTGTGAGCAGACGGCTCTTGACAGCTCATAGCCCTTCTGGGCTTAAAGGCATGTTTTTATATGGGGGTTCTATGGATGCATTTGTGGTCCACGAGGAGTACCAGTGTAGCGGTGATCCAGGATTGCCACGTCTTTCCACGACATTTACGTCTGGTCCCACCAGCTCATAACTCTTAGGTCAGATTTGTGGGTCCATCGGCAGTGGCGGCACCTCCGGCATTACCCGCGACCTGGGGGACAACTACAGGAGAGCAAAAGTGCAATGTCTGCTGGCTCGCATCTATTTGTCATTCATGGGGGCTGTTTTACAGGCGACAAAATCAACGCACTGGGGCAAATCAAACGTATAACCCATTAGTCGGGTGACAAGGACATACACACATAATATTTAGGTAGGTAGGGTCTGGATGCACTTCAAGTAGGATATATTCATCTCCGTTTCAGGATCCGTAGTGAGGTCGTCAGAACTTGACAAGATGCTAGAAGAGAAGTATAAAAAGGAGGGACCCCACTATTCCGCCAGGTACTCGGTCACCCCCATAGCAAACTTTGTGAAAACAGCGCTACCAGCGTGAAGATGTTGCTATGGAGATAGTTGTGCGTAAGTTGCACCTGGATGTGAGAGGTGATAAATTCACATCAACATCTATTGACTGTAGGTGGGACGTCCGGTACAGGCCCTTCATGTAGTCCACCCCACTACATGAGGCTAGACAATAGACACAATTTCATCCATTGATTTCTATTATCCACGATGAGTACGAGTGAGGAAAACTCTTGTCCTGTCATTGATGATTTCTATCAATGCTTTTCTTAGTCCTGCTCTTCTTTGTTCACCATCGACTGTTCGACTATACACCATCGACTATACTTCACCATCGACAGTTCACCATTTTCAGGTTCCTATAACACAATTCTCGGTATGTTTTTGAGATTCGCCATTTCTTATATTTCTGATTACCCATTAAAATATTTCAGTGGTCGCAATGTTTAGGTGGTGGTGCCCATCTCCTCTTCAGTTATAGATAAATTGTTTAATATTCAACAATATTAAAAACAACACTTACTATAAATCACCGTCAACTGTACGAATTATTTGTATTTATCCGCGTGCTTCCTACATTGAATTTACTTGTATAAATCACTGGTATCACGTTTGATAGAAGTCTATCTTTCATGAAACATGTGGACCAATGTCATTCAGAAAACTGGGATGGGTGTCAGTGCAGTCAAAATCATGACATCTTGTTTAAATGATGTAGGCAGTGGTATTATCTGTGTTGGACTATGGTCTAGGTTTATTGACACAGGTGGATAGATTGGAGAGAGTTCAAAATTAGGCCATGAGAGCTGTCCTAGGATGCACAAGAGATACAGCTATCGTGACCATGAGGTTTCTCCTAGACCTACCTAACATCAAATCAAGACATAAAATAGCCCCGGTTAAAGAATACTTCAAGGTCGCTAATAATGATCATCACCTCTTACACAAATCTCTAGACATCACAAAAGGAAGGCGTATCAAGAGAGGAAGGTCCTGGATGGCAGAAGCAGAAGTTACCCTACTCAGAATTTGTGAGCTGGAGGAAGTGGGAATAGGCTGTGAATGGGTGAAATTTGGCAAAGAGAGAAAATTATTGACAACAGTGGTGATACAGATGGGAAGAGAGTGCCCCGACTGGGCTGCCAACAGAACAGAGGGAATGATCCAAGAACTTATACTGCAGCACTCGAAGACACACGATAAGATAATTTACCCAGATCTCAGTAGCGCAAGAAACAAACAGGTGTGGTTTGGGTTTCGTGGCCTTCCAAAACGGCAAGAAATTAACTGAGAAGTCAGCTGTTTACCCCACTATAACATCGAGTATGAGAATGGAAATATAAGCGGTGACAGCAGCTCTCACTTGGCTGGCGACGCAACCACCAACAGACTCAGTGATTCTATCGTAATCTCAAAGTATGCTGCGCAAAATAGAAAAGTGTATGATCAGAACTGAATGAGTCACTCTTCTCAACAACGCACAGATCATTACATGGATTTACTGTCAATGTCATGCTGGGGTAAGGGGAAACGAAACAGCCGATGTGTTGGCTGGTAAAGCTTTGATGAACGGCACCGAGATAAGAAGAGACATGATTGAATTGATTAGAGCAGTCACGGATAACCTACTAGAAGACGAGAAGGAAGTCGAACGTGACAATGTACATATTCATAGATAGAAATAGGAGTAACTAGAGGTGATGGGAGAAAATGCTCCCTCTCTGGAAAGATCAGAAGAACGCGCAATAAGCAACTGACTGGGACACTGAGCTTATACACTTTTAGATGGCTGACGGAACGGCAAGCAGAGCATATATGGGAATGCCCCCAGTGCTGTGACACGTGATCCTAAATCAAGAATCAACTGGTACATCAACCGGTCTCATTTATTTCCACATATAATTTATGAAATTTCATATCCACAACAAGCGACTAAGTGACAGATATGCATGCGAAAGAATAAAATAAAGTCAAACAACGACTGAACAATTAATTTATACAACATTGACACAATTAGATAAATGTCATTTGAATAGATATATTTAGTTTCAGTTTCATATGTGATATTTTCTGGAAGTATTTTGGTCATATAACTATTATCTCTTGTGACGATATACGCTCGTTTCAACCGCGGACGTGAGTTCAGTTTGGTTATATCAAAGCTTATAGCCATTAAACTTAATGAGGGCGCGATTTACAATTATATATGATATTTTTGAGGTTTGCGGAAGCAATACATTTGTCTCACCTCCCGTGTGGTATTCGGGATCTGGACTTTACATTCAGAGTGCACGGAATAAGGCCACTGCCTTCTTTCAGAGGATGCGACTATGGACAGTTGAATGATGGGCTGACCATCAGTCACCTGTGAAAAAAAAATCATTGTTACTCAATATCGTGTTTCGATTCATTTCTTCTATAGGGTAATCCCCATAGATGACGAAGCGATTCATGTCAGCGGATATTGCACTTTTGTCCTTGTGATAGACTCTGTGTCGACGGGGAATGCTAGACTGCAGATGTGTCAACGTATCTGACACACGAATGATGAGCTAGTTGGCCCAGAAGTGTGCGCTGTACTTCTGTCACGACGGGGTAATCCTAGTACACAGGTGCATTGAAATGTCTAACTTGGGCGACTAAACAGGCAGTCATAAATCCTCACTTAGACAATCAAAATAAATTTAAGTAGGAAGCCAGAGGACAATCTTAGACAATCGTGGTTTTGAGTCCTTATGTGTGTCCGGGTGGCGCCTCAGTCACACAACTGAGGAGGGAGAACATGGGCTTATTGTCGGAAAGTCTGTGGTCTGTCAAGTGATACCTCCCCACAACTAAAAGGATTATTTCATCATTTGGTCAAAGTGAGCCACGAGACGCCATGCTTAGGTCGGATCAAACCGAAAGACGTAAATATCACAGCTAAGCTGTAAACTATGACAACGCATTACTTTCTCCAGACTACATCCTGCTAATCTGCAGGAGTTTGAGAATCAACTCAGAAGAGG
This sequence comes from Meghimatium bilineatum, assembly GCA_034231615.1. Lineage (NCBI taxonomy): Eukaryota > Metazoa > Mollusca > Gastropoda > Stylommatophora > Philomycidae > Meghimatium > Meghimatium bilineatum. The sequence continues at coordinate 127,995,252 of CM067298.1, forward strand.
TATTTTAGTTCGTTCAGGGATGTTCACATCTCTTCTATGACTATCAATTATTATCAGTCTCCTATATTCCCTAGTCTCAAAGATTCGATTTAAGTCGATGCCTAATGCGAATCATTTCACGCTTGAGATCTGTCTTAGTCTGTTCTTAGTTCCACCGTCTGCGAGAAATATTTCTGTATATCCGGAGAGATATAATGACAGGAACTTGGGATTTAGTTGTCTTGAGACATTGACGTTTCATCAGTCATAAGCACTCAACTTTAGAAGTCATTTATTTGTCCGCAGAGAATGTGTCCTCATCCTTCTGACTATCACACAAACACACACACACTTTGCTATGTTATTTTCTATTTCCCATACACGCCCTATAACGTACCACAAACACACACTATCGCAAACTCTCCCACACAGAAATCCTCACATCTCCCACACATATGATATTTTTTACGTTCATTCTCAATTTCCCACCGGTTCTCTCTTATAACGTGACAATGATCTTACGCGATTGCAGCAGGATGTTGTCCCGAGAAAAGAAATACATATTTCGCGCTAATATGGCACTAAACATCCGAATTCGGCGTTGGTAGCTAATGTCGGTCAACCGTTCAAGAGAACTGATTCCTGTACATACTAGAGTCAATATGATTATAAAAACATCAATCACATCAAACATTCGGTGCAGACAGTCAAGGTTTCTAGGGCATGTGCTGAGAGGAACACAGCTTGAACACTTAATAACCGCTGGAAAGATCAAAGGGAGAAGAGACAGGGGACGACATAGAGATTACGCCATTCGGCATGGCACTTGATATATATATAGTCATCCCTTGCTACTTCGCGGTTCATTTATCGCGGCCTCAGTACATCGCGGATTTCTACTACGTTTGTTACACACACACGTATCATATTTATATTATATATACATTATTTTATGTTTGCTATTTATACTATTAATATTTTATTTACATGTTTGAAACTATTCTTTAATGTTCTAATGATAACATATGCACTTATATGGCTTTCATATACACGTATTGATATTATACATACACAAAAAATGTATGTGTGTTAAAAATGAGAGGATGACACTACTTCGCGGTTTTTCATTTATCACGGCCGGTTCTGGTCCCTATTAACCGCGATAACTGAGGGATGACTATATATATATATATATATATACGGTTATCTATGTGTATATATTCATATATATATATATATATATATATATCTGTCTGTCTATCTTTCTAATTATCGACGTATTTATGTAATAGTCTGTCTATATATATATATATATATATACCTCTACATATCGAAAATATCCACATATTTAATACACATATTGTTATGTTTAAGAAGCTATATTATATCACGTCTGGAAAACTCATAGTACAGTATCAGACACGAAGTAGATATTTCAAACCATACAGTATCAGACTCGAAGTAGATATTTCAAACCAGAGTACAGTATCAGACTCGAAGTAGATATTTCACATGCAAACAAAGTTTGATCGGGAAAGAAAATATTCAACAATAACAGCCGTGAACAAATAACTACTAAATCAATATAAACAAGACATGACAAACAAACAGCAAATCATTTCAGGTTCCACAATGTCTCTGCACTGTTCTTAAGATGTCCATGTAACAAAACTATATCAATCAGATAAATCATAGGTATTGGTTGAAAGTTCAATGATGTTCATGATGTATATATAAAAGCAAAAATTGTGTAACAAATTTAATAAGTGCTTAAAATATGCATGAAGAACGTACTTACTGTGTGAACGTTTGTGTCTGTTTTAATGTATACGTATTAAATACGAAACATCATTGTGTGACATGTACAGTGAAATCGTTTAATTTATTGCATTCTTGCAGAATATGATCCGTTGTATGCGCTATCTGACCTCGGGACAGGTAGTGCTGTCTCAAAATTGTGATTTCCTAGTCAACTGTTTCCCTGTTCTAGTAGGAAAAGTGATAACTTGTTTCTTTTATCACGATATAATAGTTGTCGTTTATTTTGTCGATTTTCCAAATGGATTTTAATGACTATCTTGTGTTGTGGTAGATTGTTGTTTTTTCTTTGCATATGTTCAGAAATAACGTCAATAATTGTGTTGCCATTTTTTGACAAAATTCCCAAATATTATATACAACTGTCAATAAATCAAATATATTCAATAAATCAAATATGTTCAATAAATCAAATATATTCAATAAATCAATATTATCCCCCCCTCCAAACGTTTAATTAATTTGTGGGGATTTGTAAACCCCACCCCTCCCTTCCCCTCCTCCGCTTATAAACAAATGTGTAGAAAAAATACTTTAAACACAATTTGGTGTACATTTGGTTTAATTGATTATAACAGCAGCATTGTTAGCGTCAACTTATGTTAAACGGCGGAGGGACGCAGGTTTAATTTATTTACATCTGCCCTTCTCAACAACTATCAAACTTGTTCATATCTCAACTCTCACTCCTCCCCCCACTAGTTGTTGGCGTAGTGTATAAATAGTATCTTTGTATTCCCGTAGATGATATAAATGTGTGATACTGAGTTGTGTATGATTTTTCCCTAGCATGTCTGGTCTTTCATTCCCAGGTATGACACAGCGGGATAGTATCCACCCTAGGTCTAACATTTTGTGAATGTTTAGTTCTGATAGTATCCACCCTAGGTCTAACATTTTGTGAATGTTTAGTTCTGATAGTATCCACCCTAGGTATAACATTTTGTGAATGTTTAGTTCTGATAGTATCCACCCTAGGTCTAACATTTTGTGAATGTTTAGTTCTGATAGTATCCACCCTAGGTATAACATTTTGTGAATGTTTAGTTCTGATAGTATCCACCCTAGGTCTAACATTTTGTGAATGTTTAGTTCTGATAGTATCCACCCTAGGTATAACATTTTGTGAATGTTTAGTTCTGATAGTATCCACCCTAGGTATAACATTTTGTGAATGTTTAGTTCTGATAGTATCCATCCTAGGTATAACATTTTGTGAATGTTTAGTTCTGATAGTATCCACCCTAGGTCTAACATTTTGTGAATGTTTAGTTCTGATATTATCCACCCTAGGTCTAACATTTTGTGAATGTTTAGTTCTGATAGTATCCACCCTAGGTATAACATTTTGTGAATGTTTAGTTCTGATAGTATCCACCCTAGGTATAACATTTTGTGAATGTTTAGTTCTGATAGTATCCACCCTAGGTCTAACATTTTGTGAATGTTTAGTTCTGATAGTATCCATCCTAGGTATAACATTTTGTGAATGTTTAGTTCTGATAGTATCCACCCTAGGTATAACATTTTGTGAATGTTTAGTTCTGATAGTATCCACCCTAGGTCTAACATTTTGTGAATGTTTAGTTCTGATAGTATCCACCCTAGGTCTAACATTTTGTGAATGTTTAGTTCTGATAGTATCCACCCTAGGTCTAACATTTTGTGAATGTTTAGTTCTGGTTTGACTTATTTTACAGTCCTGATTCTGTCAGTTTTTTGTTTGTCTGTACTATACACGTAAAACTGAAGAAAACTATACTATTGTGACTAAGCCGCAGATACCGCAAACATAAAGATGTAAACCATGACATCAAGATTATCGTTATCTGGACTATGTCCTATTCATCTGCAGGAGTCTGTGAACGATAAATATCTTGGGATAATCTTTGATAGAAGTCTCTCATTCAACATGCACGTGACAAATATGATTCAGAAGGCTAAACGAGGGATCAGTGTTATCAAGGTTATGGCGACCTTCGAAATGCAGCAATTGGTACTTTTTCTGCTCCTGCAAGTGGTGGTGCTATCTGTAATAGATTATGGCCTCGGCCTACTAACTTTGTCAGAGACACAAGTCGATAGATTGGAAAAAGTTCAAAATGAGGCAATGAGAGCGGTACTGGGGTGTACTAGAGATACACCCATCTCTGCTATGAGATTTCTGCTTGATCTCCCCAGCATTAGAGTGCGACATCAAGTAGCACAAGTTAAGTCGTACCTTAAAGTGACAGAATACAACCACCACCCGTTACACCATCGTCTAAATGAGTCAAAGGGAAAACGTATTAAGCGTGGCAGATCATGGATGGCAGAGGCTGAAGACACACTGCGAATAGTATGTGAATTGGAAGAAATAGGAAAGGGAAGTGAATAAGTGGAGGTAGACACTGAGAAGAAATCACTAACTAAAGTAATAATACAACTAGATAAAGCGTGTCGAAAATGGACGGCAGTCAGGGCTCAGGATACAGTGTACGAACTCGCTCAACTACACTCAAAACCACAAGACATAATTATATACACAGATGGCTCTGTTAGCAGAAACACAAATAAAAGCGGTTGGAGTTTTGTTGCCTACAGAAATGGCGTGAAGTTGGTTGAGAAATCTTCAGCATATTCTACTGTCGCATTGAGCATGAGGATGGAGATAGAGGGAGTTACAGCAGCTCTTAATTGGTTGATAACTGATACATCAACAGACGCGGTAATACTCACAGACTCTCAAAGCATGTTGCGCAAGATAGAAAAGTTCATGCTAAGAAAAGAATGGTGGGACTTATTGAACAACTCAGTTGACCAAAGCATTACATGGATATTCTGCCCTGGTATTGCTGGGGTCAGAGGAAACGAGAGAGCCGACTTACTGGCAGGAAATGCGGCGATAGACGGCACATTGGTGAGAAGAGATAAAGCCGATTTAATAAAGGCAGTAATAAATTCATTTCGAGATGCAGATGATGTCAATGAGGCTGAGAACGTACACATACAGAGAATGTTAGAAATAGGAGTATTCAGGGGTGATGGGAGGAAAAGTAAATTTTTTGGAAAGTCCAGAAGATCACACAATCAACACCTGACCGGAACTATGAGTCTACATACACTGGGATGGCTGCTGGAGCAGAGGGCGGAGCACTTATGGGAATGTCCCGCGTGCTGTGAAGCCAGTTTCTAATCAAGAATCAAGTCTGTGAACGAGCGGAGAAGTGAAAACGATACTGTTACTGAATGGCAAATTGATGAAAGGAAAGAGAGGTGAATAAAGAATCAATCAATGAAACACTTCAAAACAAGAGGATGCTAAAACATATAATGTACATGTAAAAATAATTAAGTAAATATATGTGGCAAGGATAGAGGGAGCAAGTGTTTCCTTTTCTGGAAAAATCAGAAGAAATTACTATCAACAAGTAGGTAGTCAAGTGGGTAGTAGACATGTAGGTACGGGGTGAGATAGGCATGAGGTTACCCCTCTTTTTAGAGCGGTGCGCATCTTTTAACTGGCGGACAATAAAGTCCAATTTGGTTATATCAGAACGCACTACCATAAAATATTAAAGGTAACAAAGACCCCAACAGTTGACATAGTTTACTATACTGAATATTATGATTGACAATCAAGCGTGTGTCACAACCAATAACTGTTTGTTAGTTTGTTAGTTGCGGGATTCGACCATGCACTCGTTATGCCTGGTCACGTCGCTTTCCACCTAGTCCTAAAAAGGACTGTTCTGGCGATATCACGACGCTGGGGTGACCGGGGGACTGGCGAAACGTACTTGAGCCTTGGTGAAAAGTCGAAAAGGCTAACGAAAGTTTTGCAGAGGCTTGCTTGAAATCCCGGGACGAACTGTAGATGAAAGAGTCGTTTCTCTCTTGGAAGTGTCCAAGTTCACAGCAGGTTCCCACCTCAGCTGGAGATGATTCGATCCTTGCTAGCTTAGCCAGATTGTTCTGTTTCCCGGGGTACTCCGCGGGGAGGAGTAGCAAGGTCTGGACCAGTAAGATAACTGATCCTGGCGAGCGAAGCGAGCCCAGGTGCTCGCTTCTTCATCTCTGCACCACCCAACCAATAACTGACTGGGACACTGGGCTTATATATTCTTAAATGTCTGAAGGAATGGAAAGAAAATTTATGGGAATTTCCTTTGTGTAGGTGTGCTAATTTCTAATGACGAATTAAGATACTATTAACTCTTTATATCTGATGGATTTTCCAGTTTTATCACTATCATTTAGTATATAAAATAGGTCCAACCCCAGAATATGTACGTACTGTCTTATTTTTCACTTTTCTTTTGATTATTTCACTTGGTTATTTTTATAATTTTGTTTATCTATGTTCATTAATGTAAAGATATATTTATTTAGGGCGGTTGTAAGGGGGGGGGGAGTTGTTATAAGAGTCGTGTGTGCTGGGGATAAGATTTGTGTTAGGATTAGGGTTTGAAGTAATTAATAAACATAGGTTATCTGATAAACATAGTCAAGGGAAATAATTAAAAGAAAACGGTAGGCACATGATTTGGGATTGAGCCTATAAAAAATATAGTATTTACAGACGAGCTAAGTAGGTCTAAGTGATGTGCATAGTGAATTACGGAGACAGAGTGTTGAGCAATAACACTCAGAATATGAATGATTGACCATATCTCCATGGCATGACCGCAGTTGTCAAGTTGGTGCGCACCAACCAGAAGTAAGCGTGTGATCTCGCATTTGTTTCTTATCTCTGTAGTTGCGTCATACAGATCCCGCATGATTTGGTTGAGTCTACAGCGATTTGTAACTGAAAGCTAAATCTATTTTAAAAAGTCACGCATTTGTTATTTAACATCTGGTCACTGAACGTGACTTCTCTCTGTTAAGTACTGCAGGGCGTTTAATTGTTACCTGACCGTTTATAGTAGGTATCCACGTGTGACTTTATGATGCACATTTGCGATGTTGAGGCAGATTTGGGGGTTGATGAATTAAAGCCTCTTATAAGTGATACACGTCTTTACCATGGAGACTAGTCCAATTTGGTTATATAAGAGCATGGGAACGTTGATACATGTGAAGGTTATCTCATTAAAAGATCTGTTGTCGTTCATATGGTTGTCATTCTCAAAATCCTGCCGGGTGTAAGGGTATAATCCGAAGTAAGAATTACGTTAAATTTGGATTTTACATCATGACTGTGATGTCGGCGTGGTCCGACACATCAGATATCGTCTGTCCGATGAATCAGATTTAATCAGTCCGACACATCCGATTACATCTGTCCAACTCATCAGATTTCATCAGTCCGACACATCAGATTTCATCTTACTGACACATCAGATTTCACCTGTCTGACACATCAGATTTCATGTCCGACACATCAGATTTCATGTCCGACACATCAGATTTAATCTGTCCGACACATCAGATTTCATCTGTCCGACACATCAGATTTCATGTCCGACACATCAGATTTCATCTGTCCGACACATCAGATTTCATCTGTCCGACACATCAGATTTCATCTGTCTGACACATTAGATTTCATGTCCGACACATCAGATTTAATCTGTCAGACACATCAGATTTCATCTGTCCGACACATCAGATTTCATCTGTCTGACACATCAGATTTCATCTGTCCGACACTGACACATCAGATTTCATCTGTCCGACACTGACACATCAGATTTAATCTGTCCGACACATCAGATTTCATCTGTCTGACACATCAGATTATATCTGTCCGACACATCAGATTTCATCTGTCTGACACATCAGATTTCATCTGTCCGACACATCAGATTTCATCTGTCCGACACATCCGATTCCATCTGTCCGACACATCAGATTTCAGGTAGAATATGTACTTCATTATAATCGTTTTTCCCATAAGAACGACGTCCAAGCCCGTAGATAAAGCGAGGGGTGGGTTTGGGGTGTTCACGCGTAGCAAGTTGGTACATGAGTTTTAGTATTAAGTGCTGGCCAAAAGACGGGGGAAAAAACGAAAATTGATCGGATACACCATATAATATGATACACCATATAATATGATACACCATATAGGATACACCATATAATATGATACACAATATAATGTGATACACCATATAATATGATACACCATATAATATGATACACCATATACGATACACCATATAATATGATACACCATATAATATGATACACCATATAGGATACACCATATAATATGATACACCATATACTATGATACACCATATAATATAATACACCATATAGGATACACCATATAATATGATACACCATATAATATGATACGCCATATAATATGATACACCATATAATATGATACACAATATAATATGATACACAATATAATATGATACACCATATAATGTGAAACACCATATAATATGATACACCATATAATATGATACACAATATAATATGATACATCGTATAATGTGATACACCATATAATATGATACATATATAGGATACACCATATAATATGATACACCATATAGGATACATCATATAATATGATACACCATATAATATGATACACCATATAGGATACACCATATAATATGATACACCATATAATGTGATAAACCATATAATATGATACACCATATAATATGATACACCATATAGGATACACCATTTAATATGATACACCATATAGGATACACCATATAATATGATACATCATATAAAATGATACACCATATAGGATACACATATAATATGATACACCATATAGGATACACCATATAATATGATACACCATATAGGATACACCATATAATATGATACACCATATAATATGATACACCATATAATATGATACACCATATAATATTATACACCATATAATATGATACACCATATAGGATACACCATATAATATGATACACTATATATGATTCACATATATTATGATATACCATATAATATGATACACCATATAATATGATACACCATATAATATGATACACCATATAATATGATACACCATATAATATGATACACCCTATAATATGATACACCATATAGGATACACCATATAATATGATACACCATATAATATGATACACCATATATGGCACACCATATAATATGACACACCATATAATATGATACACCATATAATATGATACACCATATAATATGATACACCATATAATATGATACACCATATAATATGATACACCATATAGGATACACCATATAATATGATACACCATATAGGATACACCATATATGATACACCATATAGTATGATACACCATATAATATGATACACAATAAAATATCATACCCCATATAATATGATACACCATATAATATGATATCCCATATAATATGATACACCATATAATATGATACACCATATAATATGATACACCATATAGGATACACTATATAATATGATACACCATATAGGATACACCATATAATATGATACACCATATAATATGATACACCATATAGGATACACCATATAATATGATACACCATATAATATGATACACCATATAATATGATACACAATATAATATGATACACCATATAATATGATACACAATATAATATGATACACCATACGTCTAAAATATGATATGATACACGACACGTCTTAAAAAAGAAGATCTTATACACGATAAAGATGCGAATGATGTTTTTTTAAGACACCCTCCCTCCTTTAAGGAGATCATATTCACGGCTCTGAGTACGTCCTTCTCAACAAAGCTGTGCGCCAACTGATGAGATTACCACTTAGAATACGCAATGAATTCATTTTGTCAACACGAGGTGTCGGACGGGATTTGTACCCGCGACCACTTGAGCACATAGCGATTACACTAATATCTTCACCAGAGAAATTCCCTAAAAATGCAGCTTCATTTTGAACACTAGAAAAATGGACACATTATATAATAATAACATTGATTATAATAACATCACGCATGCAACTGGACACACTGTATAGCATGTCAAGTGTTCAATTAAAAACCAGCTGCTACAAGAATAACTATCAATATTCTGACTGAATATGCCACTGTTCGCTGATCAATTATTGTATACATACACTACCAATGATACTTCTGAAATGAGTTCTCACAGTTTCCTGCATCAATCAATAATTGAACACTTTCATACACCTAGTAATATACAAGTGATATAGTAAGAAAACTATGATATACCAACAAATCAACATTGCATTCTGTCCCAGCAACGAAGGTTAGCTTCAACGACATCTAACATCTTCTGTCTCTTGCCTTTGTGGTTTACTCAAACAAACTTGATGTGTTGTTACTGAAACTTGGTGAATTGCTACTGAAACTTGGTGAATTGCTACTGAAACTTGATGCATTGCTACTGAAACTTGATGAATTGCTACTCAAACTTGATGAGTTGTTACTGAAACTTGGTGAATTGCTACTGAAACTTGGTGAATTGCTACTCAAACTTGGCGATTTGTTACTGAAACTTGGCGAGTTGTTACTCAAACTTGGCGAGTTGTTATTAAAACTTGGTGAGTTACTATTAACACTTGGTGAGTTGCTACTGAATCTTGGTAAACTTCTATGGAAACTTAGTGAGTTATTACTGAAACTTGCTGAATTGCTGCAAAAGTTTAATAAGTAACTACTGAGGCTTGTTGCGTTAGCCTAACAGAAAATCAATATTTGGTCAGCCTGTCATTAGTAGTATAAGAAATATTGACATTTGATAGTTGTAGTGAGTCTGCTGGGTACACCACTGTCGGGTGGAAGGTGTGTATATTTATATATGGTGTGTCTCTGAAACAAAGTGTCGCAAGTGGTGACTACACAATGTAGACTATGAAATCAGGTTTTTTTTTCTGTTTCGAGCTAGGCTGCCGAGAACTATTTCTGTCTGTTCCCCTCTGTCTTGTCTTCACTTCAATTTGAAACTATTCCAAAATCCCTTTTCTAATCGCATAACCAAAGTGTCCATGGTTTGCTGACATCGATCATTACTTACACATTACTATTATTTACTACCAATTACTCAGTGAGATCATAATCTCAATGTTGATACCAACATTTGTAGAAAGGTACTTATGTCCGACACGTGGGCGCAAATACAATTGTTAGTAACCTACCTAATATTCGATCAGCAGGTGAGAAAACACACAGCCTTTGAATCGGAACATTACACCTGTAATATCGATAAGTAGGCGGGGATCAGTCTTTGTTGTATTGGTTCGATCACAGACGTCTTACTTTATGTACACTGTACCTGTATACATTTTGTTTTATTGAATTATTGCGTTATATGTGGATATATGTTACACGCTGAGCAGTTTAATTGAAATTGAATAAGGACAGATGTGTGTGGGATTAGCAACGATATCACGTAATGAAAGTCATCTCAGTAGAGATGTTTGAGATTAGCAATGCCATCACGCAATAAATATGACTTTGGTAGCGATGTATGGAGTGTTTGCAATGCTATCACAATCATCCAATAACTATCAAATCGGTAAGGATGTGCGGGGGATTTGCAATGCTATAACGCAATAAGTGTCCATGTACTATGTCGTGTGTTATGACATGTGTTATGACATGTGTAATGACATGTCTTATGATGTGTGCTATGGCGCTGTTTCACAACACATATAACCTTTACCTTTATATCTATCTGGATTGCGAATATCATTTGTGAAGCACAATTACTTTTATAGCACGGGTGATGCCAATACCAACACATTTACTTTTTATAGGATGGGTGATGCACATGCCAACAGAATTACATTTTACGAGCAATTTGACAGTTACTAGTAGTGATAGTCTACGCCCGCGTCATATTCTACTTAGTTATCTCGTACATCATACATGTCAGATCACCGTGTTACTATTCTTTGCCCCTCCCCCCTCTCGGGCTCCAGCAACAGCCTGACGATGTTTTCATATTTTGCCAATATGTATACAGTGTTAAGTTTTAGTAAACAAATCATCTAAGTTTTACAGTACAAACATTTGACATTGGTAAACAAATCATCCACGTTTTACAGTACAAACATGTGACATCAGTAAACAAATCATCCACGTTTTACATGACAAACATTTGACATTTGAAATGTCAAATCATCCAAGTTTTACAGTACAAACATTTGACATTGGTAAACAAATCATCCAAGTTTTACAGTACAAACATTTGACATTGGTAAACAAATCATCCAAGTTTTACAGTACAAACATCTGCCATTCACAAACGTAGACCTGTTCCTAAAGTGATATCATTATCTACGTCACAAATATGTCCACATAGAGAATGACTGAGATTTTACTTAACTCGTGTGTGCTGTAGTAATAACCGAAAGGCAACGAGAAGTAATAACGTGTGTGTTGTAGCATTGAGTGACACATTACCCGTAATACCAATAGTAATTGTTCTCATATCACTCATTAAAATAGGGTTGTTTATGCTTACCGAGACCTTCGTCAGTGAAGAAGCCCTCTGTATAAAAAGTAAACACGATTTATTCGTTACATGTTTTATTAATGTGTGTTTCTTGTCGTTGGTTAATGTTTACGTACTTGAAGTCGCATGCCAAAAAAGCCAAGGCCAACTAACAAAATGCGCGGAAATAATCAAAATCAGTCTTTCAGGATATGTTTTGCATTTCTGTGCTCAGGTCTGTACCGCCGCCAGGAGATGATGCTAGCGGTCTACGTATTAAAAAACGACAAGCAGGTGCATGTGGTAATCACGATAGGGACATAGACAGTCGGGTGAAATAGGTTAAGCGAGTTTGGCTACGTTTAGCATTGAAATATGGACGATATAGAATATTATATACATGGAAAAGTCCTTGAAACAAAGAGGAATCGAATAGATTATACTATGATCAACAACAGATTTAGAAATAATGTCAAGAACACTAAAACATATCCAGGAGCTGATATCTACTCTGACCATAATCCAGTGCTGTGCAAAATACATGTTTAACATAAAAAGATAGCGTATAATAAATCAAAATCACAGATTGACACAACAACACTAAAGCAACCAGACATACAACAAAAATACCTTGTAGATGTAAGGAATAGATATGAACATCTAATGATAGAATGCATGGAACAATACAGAAGGGAAAATCAAGAAGAGAAAATAAGACAATAAATAGGGCAGTCTAAGGAAATGTATTCAAAAATCAAATTGATATTTACCACTCAGATAAACCAAGAATAAATGGATGACAGATGAAATATTAGAGAAAATTCAGAAAGAAAGAAAGCTAAAAATACTCCAAAATATTCAATTATAGACAAAAAGATATGTAACATGTGCAGAACAGCGAAAAAACAATGGCTAGAAAAAATGCAGAGAAATAAAAGAGATATCAGTATAACAGAAGACAAAAGTAATGCATAAAGAGATACAGTAGATCACAAATAAGTTACATCCTATAAATGGAGGTGCAGCATTAAAGAAAAAAACGGAATAATTATATTTCATAAGTCTTACAGAAGTATAAACAGAAGTACTTACAAAGATGGGCAGATTATGAGACAGAACTGTTTGACGACCAACGGAACAAAAAACCAACAATACAGAACAATGATGGACCAGCAATACTGAAAGCAAAGGTAGAAAACGCAATAAACGTAATAAAATGTGGAAAGGCCACAGGCTAAGACAACGTAACAAAAGACATGAAACCTCTAAATAAATTTGGTATGGAAACTATCACGAAACTTTGCAATGACATATATGAAACATGCCCCATATCTAAAGGCCTAACATCACCAATATTCCTACCACTGCCTAAGAAGCCCAGGGCTGTGAACTGTTCAAAATATAGAACAATACGTTTGATGAGTCATATTACCAAAATACTACTCAAGATAATACATGAAATAATTAAAAACAAGAAAGACAAAGAGGTCGGGGAAGAACAATTCGGTTTTAGGAAGAGCAAATAAACGGAACCAGAAAAGCCATATTTAGTATCTGACTGTTGATAGATAAATATATATACCTCAAAAAAAGTATCTACATCTGCTTCATAGACTACAGCAGACAGAGTCCAACATGAAAAATTAATCAAGTATCTTTAAGAAATAAGCATAGATGGAAAAGACATAAGAAGTGATTAAAAACTATATATTGGAAACATCAATAAAGTAGGAAAACATCTACTCACCATACACAGAAATAAGAAGAAATGGTAAGACAAGGATGTATTTGATCTCCCAGCCTATGTAATATCTTCACAGAGAATACCTTTAAAAATATCGAAGAAATGTCAGGACAAGATCAGTGGGGAAATAAACAACCTAAGTTATGCAGATAGACACTGTTCTTTTAGCAGAAAGTGAACATGAACTACAAAAACTAAAGTCACAGAAGAACAACAGCTAAACATAAAAATACATGGACAGAAACTACAACAAGTAAAACACTATCAATATTTTGGACACATAATCACAAATAACGGCAGTTGTTAAACAGAAGTTAAAAAAAGAATAGGTATGGCTAAAAGTAATCTCAATGACATACGGAAAATATTAACATCTAAACAAATTACAAACAAGTTAAAAATGAGAATTATAAAATGCTACTTCTATTCTATATTAATGTGTGGCTCAGAAACATGGACACTAAATATTTAGACGACAGAATTGATGACTTTGAGATGTAAATGTATAGATGAATAGTGAGAACACTTTAAAAGACATGACACCTTGTTGAAGACCTTACTTGAGGGTAACGTCGAAGGGAAGCGAGCAAGAGATACAAGTGGGAGAGTAACATTATAAGATGGAGCTTTACAGTTCAGTGCGCGGGTAAAACTATCAGGGAGGAGAGTGTGGATTTTGCTGTTACTACGAGTAGGGATAAATGTTCCAGTGTTGGGTAACAACCCTAAACAGGAAGCAGGTGGCTGGAGTAACACCGGGCAAATGTCAAGATAAACAAAAATAGGTAGATGTGTTACCAAAATAAAACATAACACAACCTAACAACGAGATCATGGAGATTATGGCGGTGACCAGGACATTTATGTGGGCAGGCACACAGAAGGTAACGCAGGTCTGCATCTTGAGTGACTATGAGTATGATTAGGAAGGTACAAGTGGGTCTCGAACAGTGGACTGGGGCCTTGAGAAAGACGACGTTGAAGGTAGTTACATTTATTTTCGTGCTGGACATTTGGGTGTTCGAGGCAATAGAAGAGAAGATGAACTGGCGTCATACGCGATTGTGGCACATGGCGATGGGGCAATGGATCGAGCTGGTGTTTTGAACTCCGAAAGAGATATATCACGCGAGATTGAGACTAATGTGGATGATGATAGGATTATAGATCAGGGTTTGAAATGCGGTGTTGCTAGAAGTGGACATTTTGGAAGATGCAGAAGAATGATGGTCAACCAGTAGAGGACCGATACTGTCAGCAGAAGTGTAATGACGGATACACTCAGAGAGAGATAGGAGCGACTATGGACGAGTCCAGTTTGCAAAGATGATGATCTAACGACTAATTAATTATAATTATGCACCTCTGAGTAGGTACTCTTGTTACGAGATACACACCTATGAGAGCTGAAGCTACTTGGTAAGAAGCAAAATCTGGAGATGTATCCACATTGTACACAAGAATACACAAACTTTATTGTTCTTAATTCCAGAGGATGGAAGCATACAAATACGTAAACAAGAAAACTGTCATACATAATATATCTAGGCTGTGATAGATAATATATCTAGGCTGTGATACATAATATATCTAGGCTGTGATAGATAATATATCTAGGCTGTGATAGATAATATATCTAGGCTGTGATAGATAATATATCTAGGCTGTGATAGATAATATATCTAGGCTGTGATAGATAGGGTATCTAGGCTGTGATAGATAAGGTATCTAGGCTGTGATAGATAATATATCTAGGCTGTGATAGATAAGGTATCTAGGCTGTGATAGATAATATATCTAGGCTGTGATAGATAATATATCTAGGCTGTGATAGATAGGGTATCTAGGCTGTGATAGATAAGGTATCTAGGCTGTGATAGATAATATATCTAGGCTGTGATAGATAATATATCTAGGCTGTGATAGATAATATATCTAGGCTGTGATAGATAATATATCTAGGCTGTGATAGATAATATATCTAGGCTGTGATAGATAATATATCTAGGCTGTGATAGATAGGGTATCTAGGCTGTGATAGATAAGGTATCTAGGCTGAGATAGATAATATATCTAGGCTGTGATAGATAAGGTATCTAGGCTGTGATAGATAATATATCTAGGCTGTGATAGATAATATATCTAGGCTGTGATAGATAGGGTATCTAGGCTGTGATAGATAAGGTATCTAGGCTGTGATAGATAATATATCTAGGCTGTGATAGATAATATATCTAGGATGTGATAGATAATATATATAGGCTGTGATAGATAATATATCTAGGATGTGATAGATAATATATCTAGGCTGTGATAGATTATATATCTAGGCTGTGATAGATAATATATCTAGGATGTGATAGATAATATATCTAGGCTGTGATAGATAATGTATCTAGGCTGTGATAGATAAGGTATCTAGGCTGTAATAGATAATATATCTATGCTGTGATAGATAATATATCTAGGCTGTGATAGATAAGATATCTAGGCTGTGATAGATAAGGTATCTAGGCTGTGATAGATAAGGTATAGGCTGTGATAGATAATGTATCTAGGCTGTGATAGATAAGGTATCTTGGCTGTGATAGATAAGGTATCTAGGCTGTGATAGATAAGGTTTCTAGGCTGTGATAGATAAGGTATCTAGGCTGTGATAGATAAGGTATTTAGGCTGGGATGTAAATAATTCACTGATCCCCCCTTTTTCTGCTTAATTACGTCAACATATTGCTGTCTCTCCCCCCACCCCCAATAACAAAGATTATAGCAAGTAAAGGACTAAACAACTAAGTTTTCCTTTAAGATGGTACCATTTTTTTTATTCAAGTAATGCAGTTCAAACAATGTAATTCAAACAATGTAATTCAAGTAATGTAATTCAAACAATGTAATTCAAGTAATGTAATTCAAACCATGTAATTCAAACAATGTAATTCAAACAATGTAATTCAAACAATGTAATTCGAGTAATGTAATTGGTGTGAACAAAAATAACAATAGTTTTGAAATCAACTTTTGTCAACCACCCCCCCTCCCCAATCAACATACTTGCCAACAGCTGTCAAACTTGTTCATACTTTTCATCTACATTGTTAATGTTGTTTATGAACACATCAAATGTTAACCTTAAATTGTACCTTCTAAATTTAAAAAGCACGCCTTATCGCATTTTGAAACCGAACCATCACGACTGTGGGACAGTATTCTGGCTATTCAGCCACTCGCTCATTCTCTTGTGTATAAATATGAGATATTTTGAAGGTTATCACAGTCAAAACGTTGACATACCGCACTGTGTGTAACGAAACCATTTTTGTGGCAAAGCCATAGTTGTAACAGCACTTACTTTAACAAGTTATGCAAATTTATGATCTGTTAAGGTGTTACGAAATGTACACATAGCATATGTTGCAGGCATGAATCAGATATGAGTAGGCCTAGTAAATACTAATATTCACGCCACAGACTTACCTCTAACAGAGCTTGTATGCCTCTTACACACGTTTTATACATCTTACAGGAGTTTTATACCTCTTACAGGAGTTTTATAACTCTTACAGGAGTTTTATACCTCTTACAGGAGTTTTATACTTCTCACAGGAGTTTTATACCTTTTACAGAAATTTTATATCTCTTACAGAAGTTGTATACCTCTAACAGAAGTTGTTGAGATAATCTATGACTCTCCAGTTTCCTATTACATTTGCATGGCATAATCCAGTTACATCCTATTATATCGGTATGGTATACGTGTTTGAAGTTACGGAGTTACATGCCAAAAGTAGTATTCGTGTTAGCATCATAGACCCGTTCATCCAATTTTGGCAGTGGTAACTAAATTTCTGTATTATTACCACTTCCACTGAAAGTGGAACATCAGTCTCGTACTGCACGCTGGTCACCATTCTCAATGTGGAACATCAGTCTCGTAATGCGTACTGCCTCATATGCATGTTTCGTAATGCATGCTGGTCACCATTCTCAAAGTGGAACATCAGACTCGTACTGCACGCTGGTCACCATTCTCAAAGTGGAGCATTAGACTCGTACTGCACGCTGGTCACCATTCTCAAAGTGGAACATCAGTCTCGTACTGTACGCTGGTCACCGTTCTCAAAGTTTAACATCAGTCTCGTACTGCACGCTGGTCACCGTTCTCAAAGATTATTACGTTCAATCTTGCGTGGCCTACTTGCCACTCTCTATGTTCCTATTGACATAGCCACATACGCCCATGTACAACCAAGCTGTAAACCGTGTCATTCGCCAATTATACAATCCTACTGGCTCATTGGAAATCATCAGTCTATAGTGACTTATTAGACTTTGTGTTCTGTGGGTGTTGCACACAGTACCCTCGTGTCTTTTTTTTTTTTTGTTCTCTCTACTTTCTCGGCAATTCTTTTTACATTATTTCTCTTTTTACCGCCCAGCAATATAATGCCTGGGTCAAAGGGCATGAGTCCATGGACCGCTGAATCAGCAACCAACATTATTTCTCTCTTCTTTGGTTTAGTTCATTATCAAACTCCCAATGATTCTCAAACTCCCAATGATTCTCAAACTCCCAATGATTCTAAAACTCCCACTGATACCCTCTTGTAGTATGAAAGTGATCCTACAATATGTTCAGCAGGGTGTAGTTCAGAGAACGGAAACCAGTTGTGTCGCACTTCTACTTGCGTCAATGATCTGACACATCCGACATTGGTGATATTTCTTTCTCAATTTTTGTTTTAAACCTTATATTTTCAATCCTCGATTGTCCTGTGCTCCTTAACGACTCGGTAGTAGTGGTAATGTTAATGCGAATTCTTCTTCTTCAGTATTCATTCTCAAACTCCCGCTGGATCTCTCTTTTAGCAGGATCATTGTCCAACAGGATATTCAGCAGGAGTTAATGCATAGAATGGACATGCGTTGTGTCACCTTTTTATTTGCGCCAATGGCCGTCCTCGGTGAAGTTAATGCGAATGATGGCGCTGTCTTTCATTTATTATTTTCTGAACATTTTGTTTCACTGTAGACCAAAGTACAACTGAGATCGCTTTCAATGGCATGTGGGCATGATCTTTTGGTAGATCATCCAGTGGTCAGTTGGCTGATGACCTTAGATCCAATGTCACTGTGATATGTATATGTGAGCAGGTATTTTGTATTATATAGGAAGTTGAATGTATTTGGTCTTGCAGGTGAAATAATGTTTCTGATATCCATCGCTGGACATTCAAAGAAGGTGATTATTGACAGTTTGGTAAGTATAAGTGCATAGATGACATCTTGGAGTGTGTGACATCGATGTTATGTTTTCAATGATAGATAGTGCTCAAAAGCCACGACTCACATAAATATCCTGAAGTGAGGGATACTATAATACTATAAAACAGGTATGCGATTGGTAGCACAACACGATTTACCTATTTTCGTTCACACAGCATTTATAGGATTCGAGATTGTTTACGTAAATCTTCGTGTCTCATGATGACTAACAACTTTTCCAGTCTTACATTAAAATCATGTAGCCTTCATCTTTTTTTTTTTCCTTTCTTCATCAAATTATTCGTGTAGGCCCAAGAGCAAATCAGTGACCTGTCGGCAAGTCCTCAAGTCGTCAGTGTCTGCACCGCAGGTCAGCATATAAGACGTTGTTGACTTCAATATATTGTTCAAAGTAAAATGAAACAACAGTCGTATCAACACAACGAACGGACCTGAAATGTCTAGTGTGCGCAATAACAAAAGTATCATCACAACGAACGGACCTGAACTGTCTAGTGTACGCAATAACAGAAGCTTGCATTAAAACGTTAAAACCTTTAACAGATACTCTTAATATGCAAATATGAGCAGTGTCCACCTCCTCTCCCTGCGTTTGTACTCAAACTCTTTCATATAAACGGAATGTAGTCAGAATAACGAAATGCTTTGTGTCCTAGTTTACAGTTTGGCTGTAATATCTCTGCTTCTCAGCCTGACATAATTGACTTCAATATGACTCACTTTTTGACTCTCTATCAGATGGGACAGGCAAACACGCCGTCCCATCAAATCCTCCACATTCGCCTCTGACGACGCACATGCTAAGTAACAGTATAATATTTCTTGATTTCTCTTTCGGGCCCTGGCAACATACAGTTTAGCTTCTGGGCAATATGATCCTCACGAAGATGAGACAGGCAATCTCCACAGCCTTAGGTGACTCTTACCATGCGTCCAGGCAGGTAACATTTCCACTGCTCTTTACTCCCATTTCAGGCCCATGCAATAAACTGGCGACAAGAGGTTCTCAGTGCTGAATAAGCATTTGAGCCTCAACACTAACTCCGAGTCCTAGAAGATTGAGAAACAAATTGTAGTCCGCGGCAAGAACAACTTTGAGGATCACCGATATGTTTCATATTCAAACAGTCTGGATTTTTCCATAATCACTAAACTTCCAAATAAAAAAGGATCGTATTCAGGATATAGCCATCAACCCAGGTTTTTCGCTGCAGCGATTTTCTAGGTAACATAAATACATTCAGTAGTTTACCATTGCTTTCCGAACTGTCCGGATGCACAATTTCCTGTGGCAGGATTCGAACACAACTTCAAACAAAACAAAATAGTATAACCAGCATTTATCATTATAAGCTACAGTTTGTACTATTATAATTATTTTCCTAAAATTGCGCTAGTATTTTCATGAACTCACAAAATGGCTGATGTTCATTCTATAGTACGTTATTATTGATTAGACTTAGCGAAGTTATCCAACTGTTAAAAAATCTGAACAGTGATAGCGAAAGATCCCAGAACAATCAAGAACATATATTAGCAACAAACAGTAGCTATACGAGTTGGCAATCAAACTGGACCCTTTTGAGAGATAAAACAAGGAATCCGACAAGGATGTGCATGTTCATTAGATTTGTTATATGTGTACAGTGCAAGCATA
Organism: Meghimatium bilineatum; assembly: GCA_034231615.1. NCBI lineage: Eukaryota > Metazoa > Mollusca > Gastropoda > Stylommatophora > Philomycidae > Meghimatium > Meghimatium bilineatum. The sequence goes on from CM067298.1 coordinate 128,016,140, forward strand.
TTGCGAACAATTAATAATATTCAAGGAATAAAAGTGGGGGAACATAACATAAACAAAACACAACATAACAGAACAGGGCATAACATAACATAAACAACTTGAGACGAGCAGGTTAAAATGTTCTGATTGCCAAATTGATAACATTCTACAATAACTGATCACCATAGAATTACAGAAAGCAAAACAAACAAAAGCCTCTCAAGTAACAAGAACACAATAGTGATGGTTGTTTGAAAGAAACAAAATCACCAAGCGTGCAAGACCACAATCTATCTTTCTATCTATATTTACGGTCCATTGACTCATATACATATATTTATATATATTTCTGTGTGTATGTGTGTGTGTGTGTCGTGGTCTACCCCTAGGTCTATGACTGTTGCATCTGTGTAGCATAACTTGTTGGGGAACACTGTCTGCTGGTAGTCTTCTGACGTGTGAAAACCATTTGATCTGCTGTCTCTTAATGTATTCTAGTATCGGTGTAGTACCAGCTTTTTTCGTAATGTCATCGTTCTTTATTCTGTCCCTTAGCGATATTCCTAAGATTCTGCGCAAACATGCCATCTCGGCAGTCACGAGTTTACTTTTGTCTTGCGCTGTCGTTGTCCACTTTTGACATTGGTAGCATAGTGTTGGTGCAATAATCGTCTTGAACAATGCCATTTTGGCCACTGTGAATGCTTAATACTCGCACAAGTCCACATAAATATTTCAGAACAACGAAGTTCAAAATATATCAGAAATGGAAAATGGCAGGGAAATGCAGGATTTCAGAAAATTAAGAATATATTGTGCATCTGTCAGTAGAGGTTGAGGAAATGAGTTCTTCGGAGCTACATAACACCGATTCTAAAATATGTATGAGAGTCTTGGACAATAAATAAAGAGAATATTCGATAGGTAGAGGTGTGATTATATAGAAGAATATTTGGAGTACCACAGATAGCTAGAAAAACAAATGAGGATGCGTTGTAAGAATCAACCTCCAAACATGGATTATTTAACTTCAAACATAAATTATTTAACTTCAAACATGGATTATTTAACTCTAAACATGAATTATTTAACTTCAAACATGGATTATTTAACTCTAAACATAAATTATTTAACTTCAAACATGGATTATTTAACTCTAAACATAAATTATTTAACTTCAAACATGGATTATTTAACTTTGTTATTTAATCATATCAGAAGGAAACAATCTCAATTTGTGGGAACATTCCCTTATTAATTGATAAAAACGTTAATTTTTCCATGCTATTTATTCATTACTTGATCAACTTTCATTTTTGCCATGTCATTCATTCATTACTTGATCGAAACTTTCATTTGTCCATACTATTCATTCATTATTTGAACGAAACTTTCATTTATCAGTGCCATTCATTTATTACTTGATATAAATTTTCATTTTTCCATGTCATTCACTCATTACTTGATCGAAACTTTCATTTGTACATACGATTCATTCATTACTTGATCGAAACTTTCATTTGTACATACGATTCATTCATTACTTGATCGAAATTTTCATTTTTCCACATCAATATTCCGTTTACCGAATCATGAAACTATTTAGCAACACACTCATTCATTCACTAAGTCATTAATTTGTGCATCAAGTCATTCCATAAGTCATAAATAGATTCACCAAATCATTGATCCACAACCAAGTGTTTCATTTGTTCACTATGTAATGAGTTCATTCATTCGGTGTTTCATTTGTTCATTATTTAATGAGTTCATTCATTCGGTGTTTCATTTGTTCACCATGTAGTTAATGAGCTCATAAGGTGTTTTGTTTGTTCCCCATTTAATGTATTCGTTCATTAAGTGGTGCATGTGTTCCCCTGGTAATTATTTCGTTCGTTAAGTCTTTCATTTGTTCCCCATGCTTTTCTTTGTATTTTAACAAATGTATTCATTCAAGATATATTGTTTCTATTCTTCATCAAATAATTAATTCATTAAGCTATTTTTCATTTATTGTCCTAGTAATTCATTTATCGAGTAATTAATTCATCAAGAAATACTTTCACCAAGTAGTTCATTCACCGCGCCCTTCTTGGGCTCACATAGTCACCAAGTAGTTCATTCACCGCGCCCGTCCTGGGCTCACATAGTCACCAAGTAGTTCATTAACTGCGCCCTTCTTGGACTCATATATTCACCGAGAAGGTGACACGTGAGTTTTTTCATTCTTTTAAATCTCGTCTCTTGCAGATTGACAATATTCCTGACCACTACGTTCTAGAAAGATCCGATACGCCAAGTCGCTCACGACGTAGTGCAGACCACCACACACGGAAACTCTCGGACGATGATCGAGTAAGTTTACGTGTTTTTGTATGTAAATATTTATATACATTGTCTTTCTCTTGTCGGATTCACAAGCTGAAATGGTTTCCTTGCTGTAGGTTTTGGCTGTAGTAGTTTTCTAAGCGTTATTTTACGTCTGACCAGTTGTCATTGCTTTATGATCAACTCCAGTGCACAATTGCCTACGGCGGAATTTAATTCGGTTCTTTAACCGTCTTAAATACGCTCCTTATCTCTCCACCACAGACAAGCTCAGTTACTCTTCGTCAGAGTCACACTCCGTAGCTCTCCGCCACAGACGTACTGGATGTCTTAAGTCCAAGGAATGAGGTCTAATAATGGAGACAGAGTGAAATGTATAGACACAGTTTGTGGGGTGAATTATATATATTGTTGGTGGGTTGAATTATAGATACAGTTGGTGGGTGAATTACAGAAGGCGCAACCATTAATCCTTGTAGAATAAAAAAAACTGTTAGTGCAATACTCATGCTGAAGTCGGATGTGTCGGAATTTAGCTCTCCGGACTAAATCTTGCTATCTGCAGAATTTTAACTAATTCAGAATAAGAGGACGAAAAAAGTATTTGTGAAGAAGGTGAAAAAGTGGGTACCATGCTCCCTTGAATAGTTTTATAAAGAAGTTGAAAAGAGGGTACCACGCTCCCTTGAATAGTTTTGAAGAAGTTAAAAAGTAGAGTACCACGCTCCCTTAGATAGTTGAAAAGATGTTAAAACGTAGAGTACCAGGCACACTTGAAAAGTTTTCAATAAGTTGAAAACTACAGTACCACGCTTCATTGAATAGTTTTACGACAATGATATCACAATATAGAAGTGTACAACTTTTTTTTTAAAATTCTCTTCCTCTGTAATTGTTTTAGGTGAGTTTTTTTCTCTACAGATTAGTTACAGCTACTTATGTGATAAGTGGTCTTGGCTTATATTTGCTATTCCCAACGCCAACTGTACCAGCGGACAGACTGCAAGATTGCAACACACTCCATCAGTTTTCATCTAAGCACCAGCCTACAGAAACACATACCTACAGAGTGCTGTATTGGAATCCTGGAGTCAGTAAACGGGATTTGAACCTGGTGCGTTCAGGTGGCACCTTTTCGTCTCGCAACTTAATTCAACACGTTTTCCGTATCCACCCAAACCGCATCGACAAATGGGAGTCTTAAAGAACTTTCAAATTCTATAATATGTATCAATAGAACCTAACGAACTGTGTATGTATAGCGAAATAAAAACTGCAAGAAAGGAGAAAAAGAAGAAATATAATGAGAAAACATTGATGTTGATCAATCAATCTTCAAAAATTATGAACACAACAACAACAAAATATCGGAAGAAACGGCTTGATTGACGTTCAATTCATTTGCTGTGCTTTGCCACTTTACGCATTACTGCATAGTCGGGGATAGCTAAAGACAAACATAGGATTCGATTTGTCATTGAACGCGACTCTATAGCGGCCTATCCATGAATACAAATGTAATGTGGATAAACAAGAAAACCGATTGTTTCTCTTACAGTGATATTTAACGGAAGTGCCTGTTTCCGTTAGGAGGATCAACCTGGACTATTAAGTAGCCATGAAAACAGTAATTTCCGGTAGTTTGCGCATGCTCCCTGTGTGCGAAGAAAGTCAGCTATAGCGATGAGAATAATTAAGTCCACTTTAGGAATTGCGACATTTTATGAGAATCATAAAACCACTTAGGAATTGTTAGGTTTGTGGGAATAAGCCATTTGTTAATGAAATTGCTACGTTTTCTGAGAATATTAAAATAACTTAGGAATTACTACATTTTCTGAGTGTTGTAAAGATAACTTGGAAATTGCTATACTATCTGAGAATATTAAAATAGCTTAGGAATTGCTACATTAACACAAAATGCTACAAAATGGTTACAACAAAGATAAGATGTCTGAGAAAAGCCACAGGAGTGACCAGAAAACAGAATTATAAACGAGATCTTAAGACAAATATTGGGTGTCAAATCACTTATACAATACATACAAAATCAACAAATGCAATGGTCTATCATCTGGAAAGAATGCCATGTGATTCATTAGTTTACAAAGCATATGTGAAGAGAGGAGAAGCAGAAAGAAGAGCCAGGGGTAGACCTAGAGTACGCTGGATCGACAACATCAAAGAGACATTACACGAACACCAAATAACATTATCTGAAACTGCCAGAAAAGCGAGAACAAGAACATTGTATCTCCCTCGACACCCGTAATGGGTAAAAGAAGAAGGAAAGAAGAAGAAGAAGATTGCTACATTTTCTGAGAATAATAGAATAACTTTGAGAGTATTACATTTCGCGACATTTTAAAAATTACTTTAGAATTGTTACTTTTATCAGAGTATTATACGAACTGGAATTGCTATATTTTGAAGTAATATTAGAATAAATGTAGAGTTGCTACATTTTGTGGCAAAAGTAAAGCCACCCAGGGGTGGCTATATTTCGGAAACAATATTATAATGACGTCTTGCTTATGAGTTTTTTCCAAAGGATTTGTGTGTGTATTTTAATTTGTTTCGTTTATTCTGGAGCTTTTCATAAAAAATTTTACGGAAGTTGACATAGGAGGTGAGGGTTTGTTGAAAAAAGTTGACGTCAATAAAACGATATTTCCACACAAATTCAAGTGTATGAATTAGAAGAGAATAATTTGAGGAAAATTTATCGATTTTTTTCAATTTTTATCTTTCTTTTTAAAAAATGTTTGCTTGCGGAAGGGGGCTGTTATTTTTACATAATTAAGTTGAGAGGTGTTGGTCGCTGGACACTTGACAGGTTATTGACAAGTAGTAGGGGGTGGGTTGGGTTTAAATTACTACGTAAGTGTTGATGTAATTTATGGACACACCATATCAAACTTCCGTTTATTATCATAAAGTAGTCTGAAGAACAGAGCTATCTGTATCGTGGTATACAGCTTAGACTGCATCGATTGTGCAAAATTTCGGCCTGAAATTTCCACGTAACATTTTTGAGTCCAATATACCGTAATCTACCAAGAATATACTCAAACTTTATTTGTTACCTCTTGCGACATACATGCTTTCGATTGGATATTACTAACCTTTACTCCACTTTCGAATCTTGGCAACACAGGCGAGGTAATCAAAACGTCGAAGTAGTATTTTCATTATATAAATAAATGTATATTTCTGACCTGTCTCCTGTGTGTTTTAGGTTGTATATGTGGAACAACAGCAGCATCAGAATCGAGTTAAGAGAGAAACTGTACGCGATATCATCTCACACGATGGTGCTCTTGACGATCCTGACTTCAACCGTGAGTGGTATCTCTACGAGGAAGCCGAAGTAAGTACACATTAATACATTAATCATAGTAAGTACACATTAGTACATTAATCATAGTAAGTAAACATTAGTACATTTATCATAGTAAGTACACATTAGTACATTAATCATAGTAAGTAAACATTAGTACATTTATCATAGTAAGTACACATTAGTACATTTATCATAGTAAGTAAACATTAGTACATTTATCATAGTAAGTACACATTAGTACATTAATCATAGTAAGTAAACATTAGTACATTTATCATAGTAAGTACACATTAGTACATTAATCATAGTAAGTACACATTAGTACATTAATCATAGTAAGTACAGATTAATATATTAGTCATAGAAAGTACACATTAGTACATTAATCATAGTAAGTACAGATTAATATATGTCATAGAAAGTACACATAGGTACTTTAGTCATAGTAAGTACACATTAGTACATTAGACATAGTAAGTACACATTAAGTACATTAATCATAGTAAGTACACATTAGTACATTAGCCATAGTAAGTACACATTAGTACATTAATCATAGTAAGTACAGATTAATATATTAGTCATAGAAAGTACACAAAGGTACTTTAGTCATAGTAAGTACACATAAGTACTTTTGTCAAAGTAAGTACACATTAGTACTTTAGTCATAGTAAGTACACATTAATACATTAGTCATAGTAATTACACATTAGTACATTAGTCATAGTAAGTACACATTAGTACTTTAGTCATAGTAAGTACACATTAGTACTTTTGTCATAGTAAGTACACATAAGTACATTAGTCATAGTAAGTATACATTAGTGCTTTCGTCATAGTAAGTACAAATTAGTACATTAGTCATAGTAAGTACACATTAGTTCATTAGTCATAGTAATTACACATTAGTCATAGTAAGTACACATTAGCACATTAGTCATAGTAAGTACACATTAGTACATTAATAATAGTAAGTACACATTAGTAAATTAGTCATAGAAAGTACACATAAGTACATTAATCATGGAAAGTACACATAAGTACATTAATCATGGAAAGTACACATAAGTACATTAATCATAGTAAGTACACATTAGTAAATTAGTCATAGAAAGTACACATAAGTACATTAATCATGGAAAGTACACATTAGTACATTAATCATAGTAAGTACACATTAGTAAATTATTCATAGAAAGTACACATAAGTACATTAATCATGGAAAGTACACATAAGTACATTAATCATAGTAAGTACAATTTAGTACATTAGTCATAGTAAGTACACATTAGTACATTAGTCATAGAAAGTACACATAAGCACATTAATCATTGTAAGTACACATTAGTACATTAGTCACAGTAAGTGCATAGTAGTACTTTTGTTATAGTCAGTGTACTTTTGTCATAGTAAGTAACATTAGTACTTTTGTCATAGTAAGTACAGAAAAGTACATTAGTCATTGTAAGTATACTTTAGTACTTTAGCCATAGTTAGTACACAGTAGCAATTTAGTTATAATAAGTACACATGAGTATCGTAGTCATAGTAAGTACAGATTAATACATTAGTCTTAGTAAGTACACATTAGTACTTTTGTCATAGTATCACATTAGCACATTAGTAATTTAGTTATAGTAAGTACACATTACGAAAGTATTTGTAACTAAAGTGCGTTTATAAATTCCCCATCTCAATCTCAATTTTCCAATATCAATTCCCTATCTCAATCTCAATTTCCAGTCACAATCTGAATTTCCCAATCTCAATTACCCAATATCAATTTTCCAATCTCAAAACTAATTCCCCAATCTCAGTTCCTCAATCTCAATTTCCCCATCTCAATCTCAATTCCCCATTTCAATCTCAATTCCCCAATCACAATCTCAATTCCCCAATCTCAATTCCCCAATCTCAATTCCCCAATGTCAATCTCAATTCCCCAATGTCAATCGAATTCCCCAATCTCAATCCTAATTTATCATTTCAATCTCAATTCCCCATCTCAATCCTACTTCCCAATCATCACACCACGTATTAGGGAAAGTCACAAGTAGCATTGTAACAATCAAGTTATTTCTACAGCAGATGTATTAAACAACCCGTCAGTCTGCAAGGCTGCAACACGGCAATTGATTTACAGTATTTTTATACCAACATGTGTTACCAATGTCAAACCCTTGACAACGACACTAACGAACAAGATCACAGTTTGTGAAATGAGATGTTTGAAGATAGCTATACATGTCACCAAAAGAGACCAATGGTGAAATGAAGATACCATAAAAGAAATAATGATGAACTCAAGTTAAGACTACATCGAGAGACAGCAAACCAGGTGGTTTGTCAACAACATCAGACTGAAACCATTGCATCCATTCGTTCGTGCATAAAACAGTAGACAATCGGGATACAAGTACCAAGGAAGACCAAGACATGTATTGGTGAAGACGATTTTTTAAAAAGAAACGTTAAATGTACTGACTGCGCAAAACTGAAATATAGTACGTAAAGCTTGAAACAAGTAATGAAATTTTACTAATCACTAGAAACACACATAATAATACGCACAAATCGACCAAAAGGCCTTTGTCAAGACTTCATACACAAAAAACGACGAGTAAATAGGAAATTAGTGGAGAGCATCAATGGGTCTTCCCTACTGCAGTGATGAAGATTCATAATTTAAAAAAAATACACAAAAATTATTGAGGTCGAAAGTGACTAAAATACACAAACATTATACAGGTCCGAAATGACTAAAATGCACAAACATTATCCAGGTCCGAAGTGACTAAAAATACACAAACATTATTGAGGTCCGAATTGACTAAAAATAATGTTACTGTGAACTGCCTTATATGTCAAAAATGGACAACTAAAGAGGGATTTTCGTTGCGATCACAACCCTATCTCTTAAAAGATCAAAATACCCACATTAATATTACATTGTTTTATGAATATATATATATATATATATATATGTATATATACCCTAAATTTGATGACCTAGCACTATTTTCATTAGTCGTTAGTGTAAACGAATACAATTAGTATTTGTTGCGGCGTGGCATAAAGCGAGCATGCGACAACAAGGTACCGGGTTAATATCCTGCCGCAGATGAATGTGCTACCGAGCCGTTCAGAGAGCAATGGCAAACTATTAAACGTATTTATATTGCCAAAAAAACTACTACAGCTAAATAATGCTGGGTTGATGACTACATCCTGAATAGAATACGCTACAACTGTTTTAACGAATACAAGTTAATTCAGCAGATAGCAGTAATCTGCCGAGTCACGCTGTACTTTGGATCATGCAAATACACACCTTTCAATGACGTCATATTGAGCACATATATTTCTTTTATAAATCAGTGCATGACGACTGTATAGACACCGTATATAATGCACACTGTATATGACCGTCGTCTATTAGGGATAATGTTGTATGTTATTGCTCATACGTCGCAAATGATGATGATTATTTGTTGCATCTATTTTATGAAATCCAGTTAGATAATGTTATATATGATTGATCTGTTGAGCAACTTATGAGACCTTAATTTTGTACGCATGTGAGGTGCAATAACTTCAGACATTTTGTGTATTTCAGGACGACACCCGTAGAGAAAATCCTAAGATTACTCTTAATGTAATACTAGCATGGAAAGAGGGTTTAAGTGGGAAAAATGTTACAGTCTCCGTTATTGATGATGGTAAGTACATTTTATATTGATATTTCTTACTTTTCTTTGTGACTAAACAAACTATTCACTTAATTCACTATATTCACTAGATTTTTGTTATATTTATCTTTCGCGCATATGTTCAAATGAGCGAGGAGTACGTCTATAGTTCCGTTCTTACTCGTCGTTTTTTGTTTATGTAGTCTTGACAAAGAATTTACACCACTGTTCACTGTATTCATTCTGAATTTCAAAGTATATTACTCCCGTAGGTTGCCGTTTCTTTCGAGAAGAAAATTCGTTAATTTGAAACTGTAAGAAAAAAAAACACATTCATGTTGTCGGCCATTTTGGCGGAATAAATTCATTTGAATATATTCATTCGAAAGAATAAATTCATTTGAAATGAAGTGCTACAGAAAGATCCTATGAATATAATGGACAGAGAAAAAGAAGAACATTGAAGTTTTCAAATTAATGAAACTAAATGAAGGAAGACTGGCTTCTAAATACCATCATAAGAAGTGAGATACAGTACTTTTGACACTTAAAGCGACATGATGGTATCGAAATACTGATTCTAGAAAGCAGAGTTCCAGATGAGAGAATAAGAAGAGGAAGAACAAGAAGCCAATGAACCAAGGACATCAAAGCACATGTCTCTGGCCAATGCATGCTTGTTTGCCTGGAACAGAGAGCTTTCACAGCATCCACCACGAAGACAACGTTCTGGAAAGAATATGTCACTTGATATAGTCGTGACAAAGGCCTTCTGGTGCTTTTTGTACGTATTATTAGTATGTGTTTCTAGCGATTAGCAAGACTTCATTACGCTGTTCAGACTAATCGATGACTAGCATAGAATAGTTACACCACTAGCAGGGATAAGGGGAATGTGGTAAATCTTCTAACTCAAGGGCGTCTGTTGGATGTGGACAACTAGATTGATAAAAAATCGAGGCTGAGATTTGTTACTGAAATGTGAAACTAGTACAACTTTAACACTTGCTCAGCATAATGAGAATCGTGGTCATCCAGCGAGCCACTGGAGCAATCAGTATACATACCCCTCGTCACCTGCTGGCGGAGACTGAGTTCAAATAGGTCTGCCCGGAGTACACTGATGATGATTCATAATCAATAATCATAATCAATACACGAACATTATCGAGGTCCGAAGTGATAACACATAGTATTACTGTTAATTGTCATCTACGTCAAAATAGTCCCCTGAGAAGAGATTTTGATGCCATCAAACCCCTGTCCCTAAGAAGATCAAAATCACCCAAATCAATACCAAATCAATATTACATAGTTATATATATATATATATATTGGATTGAAAGGTACAGTTATTGCAGACAAGCTGTAAACCGCTGTTCAACACATTCCGATCTCTAGTAAACATAGCAAAAAGCATGCTTTTGAGAAAGAATAAAGAAGAACAAAAATACATTGTCTCCTGAGTTGTTACTTAGAAAAAAAATGTATTTTTATAGATTATATTTTAGCTCTTAGAAAATAACTTAAAACGTACTGTAAGGTGAGGTTTAGTGGGGTTTAGTGAGGTTTGTGTGGCTCAGAGAGGAATTAGGAGAGGGGATTTTGTTCTATGCGTATCCACTTTAAAGGTATTCCACTGTTCAATGGAACAAGGACTCACAGCACATTCTCCTATAAAAAAGCTTCAATGGCGTCGAAAGGGAAGAATTTTACTTACTGTATCATGTAGAGAGTGAACAGATTTTACTTACTGTACCATGTAGAGAGCAAGAAGAGATCATGTGTGGAATTAATAGATTACCAGAACTGTTGGAACAACATATGTGGACAAATATATTGAAAAGCAGACTGAAATGGTTCAGTCACTTGACGAGAATGAAACCTTATTGGCCAGCGGCAAGATCATACATTTTGAAACTGGAAACAGCAAGATAAGAAGCACACGAAGAAGGTGGATTGGAGAAGTTACCAACATTCTGAGATGTCACAATATTACTGTATATCAAGCGACCAAACATCCATAGTCCGGTAACCGATCGTCGTTCTATCCTGCGACGTCGTGCAGCTAAAGTAGAAAAAATAATAGATAGACAGACAGAATACCTACCAGTACTAACAAAAAGATACAAATAATTATTTAAACATAAATAAGTAGAAAAACGGTTGACGTTTTGATCATAAGATTTTCGTCAGAATCTAACAGCTTTCGTTTTCATACATTTTATTCTATAATATGTTTTACTCTCTATCTGTTTTATTCTATAATCTGTTTCTATCATATTCTATTAGTAGAGATACGTATTTGTAACACATATTTATTTTTTCAGTATTATCAATACATTATTCTTAGATTGTAAAGATTGTACTGTAGCAGCTAACAGTTGATGTTGGAAGTAGACGTTGGAAGGAGAAGTTGGAAGGATAAGTTGGAAGGATAAGTTGGAAGGATAAGTTGGAAGGAGACGTTGGAAGGATACGTTGGAAGGATACGTTGGAAGGATACGTTGGAAGGATAAGTTGGAAGGAGACGTTGGAAGGATAAGTTGGAAGGATACGTTGGAAGGATACGTTGGAAGGAGACATTGGAAGGATACGTTGGAAGTAGACGTTGGAAGGAGACATTGAAAGTATACGTTGGAAGGAGACATTGGAAGTAGACGTTGGAAGGAGACATTGAAAGTAGACGTTGGAATGAGACATTGGAAGTAGACGTTGGAAGGAGAAGTTGGAAGGAGAAGTTGGAAGGAGAAGTTGGAAGGAGAAGTTGGAAGGAGACGTTGGAAGGAGAAGTAGGAAGAAGAAAGACAATGGGAGTTCTTGTCTTGATAACCAAGAACTGCTCAGACATCATTATTTCACATTTGTCATATGTCCGAGAGACGGGTATCTGGCAGGATTTTTTTGTCTTGATGGTTTCAATTTCAGTGTCAGTTTGGTAAAAAATAAAAATTTTCTGACACGTCGTGGCGACTTCTTTGTCCAAGTGGCCTTCTTTCCACCGCCTATTAACAACAATTCTGCGCTGCTTAACTAGGAATCACGCAGTAACGAAAGTAATTGTATGGCTTCATTAAAATGTATCCCTTCTACAGCCCTAATAAGTATAACATTTTATTCTAATATTCTACCGTTAAAGTATTTCTTGTCATTATTTATTTTCAGGTGTAGAGCGACTACACGATGACTTGATTGTGAATTATGTAAGTAGATAATATAAGAACCTCCCTTGTGTTACCAGGGCCCGACAGAGGAGCATAGAACAGCACAACTATTTACATGTCATGCATGTTTTAAAGGGTGACTGCGAAGTATTTTGAGTGGAAGTGGATGTGGCAACTCCAGGGTCAAATTAACCAAGAAGAAATGCTGAAGACGTTTGTGTCAGGCTGAAAAGTGAAGATATCATAGCTAAGCTGCAAACCACGAGACAAAGAATTCCGTTCTCCGGACTACATCCTACTTCTACTTCTTCGGCGTCCGCTTTCATATAACCACAACGAATATTACGTGTGATTTCCGCCGGAGAGCGTGAAGTACGTTGTGCTGCAAGTTCCACAGTAGACTGTGTTATTTGCACCTCGGTTGGCCACTTGTGGTCAGGACATCCGAGGTCCAGCACATCCGTTTTCGTCATACCTTTAATTCGGGTAGGCTTCCCTAGTCCGTGACAGCCTGTATATCTGTCGCCGGGCACGCTGGTGTGTAGTGCCTCTTCGCCAAGATGCTTGTCGAGCACGTCTATCTGGCACGAGGTGTTCCACCGTCTATGAACTCACCTCGTTCAATTGGACGTACTGTGCCTGTGCCCATTGGGTACTGAATCGGTTCTCATCCGCGAGTCTGGTTCCGTATAAGGAAGAATTCGCTGGAAGAGTTGGACCCTGGCTCGTTCGCCCTCCTACCCGAGGCGTCGTTAACAGACATCGTGAACTCCTCGCCCAAGTTCGAGTCTCACACCGTGAATTTGAGAGCAAGGCGTTCTCGAGCTGAGCGACCTTGTCCGAATAGCGCCTGAGCCAATCAGGTACTGAACCCTTTCTCTCTGCAAGCGTATTTCCGGTGTAGGAAATCTTGCCAATAGAGTTGGGCCAGAACAGCCATCGTCGTCACTTTTTTTGCCTGAGCCCCTCGGGTACGGAACCCTTTCTCTTCGCCAGCATATTTCCGATTTAGGAAAGCTCCGACATTAGAGTTGGGTCAGATCTTCTTGCTTTTCTGAACGCCCATGATTGGGTCTGAGACTTTGCCTATAAGGAGCACAGGTAACTAGAAGCTCGCCTCGAGCTAACAGCGCATTTAGTACCCCTTTCTGTTTGCAGTTCGCGCTGACCTCTGGCACTGTTCTGCCCTTTCATTGTGTCATTGTACTCAGCATTAAATATATTTATCTCTCGCCATGCACCTACCTTTACGTGTCTTTTACATTGACCGCCTATCCAATGTTCGGACTGGACTGACTAGCGTCGCTGTATGTCGACAGAGTCGCTGTATGTGGTGATGCTGATGTTGTCGGAAATATTGTCTGTCCCTAATGCAGTCTAATCTCTTTCCATCTGCTAACTCCACATTCTCGGACACGATCCCCAAAAGATTTTCCCAGAATCAGCTCGAGCTGCTGTATTTATGTTTCTTTGGTGCACCGCGAGGAGGTACATTTGGGATCTTGGTTATCTGCTAACCCTGGGTCCGCCTAGAGCAATGCGTTCCCTGTGCACCCCACATCCTACTAATCTGCAGGAGGTTGAGAACGAGTGCAGAAAGAAATACTATAATTATCTTTGTTGAGATACGAAAGAAGATTGTGCACAATTAGACATGTCCACATACTAGACGGCACATTTCCGTCTTTACAAACGATAATCTAGACATCGAGCACGAGTGTTGGGAAACAACTCGACACAGGAAAGGGCTGGAATAATACGGGGAGAAAAATAAAATAAACAAAATATATCTAAATGTTACTAATTTGTAAAAGAAAAAAATTTAGTATCCTTTTGTCTCGTCCGTCTTCTGCCAGGCCGTATCAGAACTCTGGAAATTGGCAATAGTCAAACCACTCATGGATCTGTGTAAACGCCAGAATACTTTTAGTGACTTTTTCCTTGCTGTCTGCTGGCAAAACTTGTCTCATTCTGACGCCTTTTGCTGACTTTGCAATCTTTTTGAAAATTTGAACTAAGTTATATTTCTTCCGTTTCCATTGTGCCTCCATTGGCTGAACTGTCATACATTTCCTTGCCCTCTGCCCTATGGCTACTGCTTTCTGGTTTCGCTCCTTGCCCTTTACACCACTTCGTTCCACCTGGAGGGTGGGGGGGGGGTTATCCCAAACCTGATTTACCACTTCTTGAGTCCTACGATTGTATTGTCCAATTCCGCTCACAACAACCACTCCTCTGCGATCATACTTAAAAGACCTGACCTTTAACCTGATCTGTTTACTTTCATCATTCTTCACGAGCACCACACATGGGAGGTGGTCACTGCCATGATGCCCCGGCTCATCCCATTTGCAGATAGCCATAGAAGCCGATTACACCAATGTCAGGTCGATAGCGCTATCATCATCACCATCCCTGCTTGCCATTCTCGTTATGTGACCATCATTAATGCGCACCAGGTCCGTATTTTTCGGGCCTCCTCAAGTTTTCTTCCCTGTTTGTTAGAAGCATTATTGCCCCATGATGTACTTTTCGCATTACACACACAGCCTTGGTACTGGCTTTCGCATATTCCATCAGAATGGTTGTATCAATGTTAGACTTGCCTACAATTGAAAAAGATGCAATCAACTTACTGCAGTTTCAATGAGTTCTTCCTATAGAGAATATGTGCACACAGGGACATTCTATCACATCAATCTACCAAACTAAGGGAAGGATTACTGGTCCGTTAATTTGGACACGTAACAAAGGGAAATAATCAAAGATAATATGAAGAACAGTTGCTTTTGTTTGTCTCCCCTTAAGTCCCTAGTATTTAGGGCAGCGGGAGGGAGGGGGGGGGGGCGGGGGGGGGCTCCTATGATTAGAATCATATTTCTAACCCAACCCATAACTCTCCCTCCATCCGCTCCTAACTCTAGGATAATCTCTGCCCCAATTCTAAATTCTAAGATTATCCCACCTACTCAGGTACGAGATGACATTGTTGCACAATTTAATCTCCTCTAAGGTTAGACATTTTAAAAAAACCTCAATCAATCAAGTGGCATGCCGAATGGCGTAGGAGATCATGTTTCTCCATAACTCTCTGTCTCTTGTGTTGCCATAAGCTCGGTTGGTGAACTTCTACCGTGCCACAATACTAGTCCATCAAGCAATTTCTCTCTTTATCGTCCCCTGTCTCTTCTCTCCTTGATCTTTCCAGTGGTTATTAAGTGTTCAATCTGTATTCTCAGCACATGCTCTAGAAACCTTGACTGTCTGCCTCTAATGTTTGATATGATTTATCTTTTTACTCCAGCATCAGTGAGAACCTCTGCATTAGTTTTCTTGGCTGTCCATTGTATTTTCATCATTCTTCTCATAAACCACATCTCTGTAACATTCAGTTCGTTTTGATTTTTTTGGAGTTTACACTCCATGCTTCACATCCATAAAAAGAATTGGTTCGATATAACATCTCAGAACTTGAATTAGGCCTGAATTTATAGTGTTCCATTGCACAAAATGGTTCTCATTCTTTTTGTAATGCTGATTTGACTTGTGCTGTTTGGCTCTTTATCTCACTTGAGGATAAAAGATTTCCTCTGCTACCGCACTGCAAGAGTAAAAGTAGATGGTAAACTAAGCAAACGTGTTACTCTCCAACAAGGAGTACCTCAAGGAGGAGTGATCTCTCCTACCCTCTTCCTAGTATTCATCAATAATATGGGAGAGAAACTGTCATATCATATTTCAAAGGCTCTTCATGCAGATGACTTTGCTGCCTGGAGTGCGGCAGGAAACCTATCCACTGCAAAAAACAGAATGCAGACAGCACTTGACACCTTAAGTGAATTGGCATCTGACTGGGGAGTCCAGATCAACCTCTCCAAAACGGGGACAACCATCTTCTCACTTTCAAACCAGCAAGAAAAGGCCACTCTTAAAATAAATGGAAGTGAGCTAGCACATGTGGAGAACCGTACATATCTAGGGGTCACACTAGACAAGCTACTCACCTGGAAACCACACCTAATAACCACCGAGCAAAAAGCAACCAGGAGGCTATCCTTGATGAAGAAACTTGCAGGAACAAGCTGGGGAGCAAATGGAAATATTCTCCGAAAAGTCTACATGGGTACAGTCAGATCCTGTAGTAGAATATGGAATGACAGCCTGGGCATCAGCATAAAAAACAAATACTGATCGCCTATCTAAAGTACAAAATGCAGGACTTCGACTTATCTCTGGAGGGATGAAAACCACTCCAATCCATGCAATGGAAAAACATGTAAACATCCGCCCACTGGATGACAGAAGAGGAGAAAGAGTGCTTGTTCAAAGGGAAAAATTAAGCGCATGCCAAACCATCCGATGTATGCGCAAATTTCTAGATCAACCACAAGCAGGTTGAAGAGAACCAGCTTCTGTCACATCTCTAAAGATATCCATGAACAGCATAAAGAAATCCTCACAAACCTCCCAAATGAAATTGAAACACTAACGGACTTTGAAGAGCCAGGCAAAAGTCTCCAGAATGTCTCCATAATAACACAGGTTCTTGGAATAATGAATAAGGAATACCAAACTCCACCTCAACTAAAAGCATTGACACTGGAGATGATAGAAATAAAATACAATCTTAAGGATTGGACACATGTCTACACAGATGGATCGGTAGAAGAAGCAGTAAGGAATGGAGGAGGTAGAATTTTTCTAACACTCAAAGATGGGAAGACAATATCAAAAGCTTTTCCAACCGGGAAATACTCCTCTAATTTTAGAGCAGAAACTGGCCTCACAGTACGTGGGGCATTCCCATAAGTGCTCCGCCCTCTGTTCAAGCAGCCATCCGACTCGATGGTGTTTCTAATGCCGCTGAAAGAGACGTCGACATCAGGGTACAACTCTGGCCCTTGTGACAGGTTTCTTTGTTGTTCCGCCGACCCACGCCGTGCCCGTAACTAGTTCAAGCACAACGTCGGCATGTCGGAACAACATGGTAACTGTTATCGAAGGTTACGACTACGGGATTGTATAGATGACGTACCATGAAGCTTCTATAAGAAAATAACCTCAATATAAAGGCATGTCTGCTACTAATGTTTTCTGTTGCATGGTTGGTTTGTCTAGTGAGCCATTGGTGAGACCAACAGACGAAACCGTATGCGCGAACATAATGGAGGCTCGCGCCTCGTGCCTCCTTTTGAACATTTTCTTACTTAAACATTCGCAAGTTAACGGATGAAGAAATTTTCACAGTCGTCCACCGTCATGTTGATGACCACAAAGTGGATCACCGCCATGTTTATCACCGCCATGTTCATCACCTCCATGTTGATCACCGCCATGATGATCACCGCCATGTTGATCATTAACACGACCTGCAAATAACGTAATGTAAATTTCTGCGCGAAAACTGTGCACACTGTTACGCACTTGCAATGATCTTGTGCTTGATATCTAAGTTCGTACACATTGCACTTTTAAACGAAATATCAAATAGGTACTGTTTGATAACAATAACCCAGAAGTTTTGGAACAATCTACGGCGAAGAAGAAAAAGTGCATTTTTTCGTGTTATTTCTAATGCGCGACAGTATGTGCCACGGTGGATGTGCACTGAGGTCTATGCAACGTAATGATAGAAAATATCTGTGCTGAATAATTTATTAAAATGATTAATAAACTATATGTATTGGTCTATGTAGGATCCAGATGCTAGCCACGACTTTAACGAAAACGACAGCGATCCAACACCTCGCTACGACCCAACAAATGAAAACAAGTGAGTTTTGTAGTAAATATAGAGACTTAGCGTTGTCATCTGTGTCAATAGATGTAACTTCTCCTGTATATCTTGTCATCTGTCTTATATACCTCAATGTTGTAGAAAAATAAAAGATAACAGTTAAAACGAGTCTTTCGTCATGTATACAGTCATATGGAGTCGTCACATTCATTCTTCCAAGGGGACAATGCTTGACTGTCTTATTGCTACTGATATACAGTAAACAAAATTTCACCAATGAAAATTACTGTAATATTTAAATGCGTCAATTTTCAAACATGAATCATGATGTTTACATGACTGAACAATTGACACATGACTTGATAAAACAATCTATGCGACTGCAGGGGAAATTAGTAATGGAATCGAAAAGTCATGAACTTCACAATGCGTTATGTCTATTTCCAATTAATTCTATTGTGTATTGATTGATGTATATTATTTATTGTACCTCTTCTTTGTTCGTCTATTTATCTGACCATGAAGTTCTTCTATTCTATACATCTGCATCTCATAGACAAATTTTAGCAATGCTATTGATGACCGGTGCCATGAGATATTCCCCAATAATAGCAATGGAGAGTTTGCTTTTCTTATATTCCCTACAAGAAAGAAATGAGGTCCGACAAGAGAGTGAGGTCGACGTTTTTGCAGAACTCCTCACTTTAATCAAAATCCCCAGTTCAAGTCAGTTTCACATCCACGAAAGGACGCGTCATCATGTGAAAAGAGGAGAAATGCTGCAACCCAACAGCGGAGAGTAGCTAGAAAGTCAAGGATAGACCAAAATCCGTATACAGTCGTCATTCCATGTCCAAACTGTCCAAGAACATTTACAGCTTGAATAGGGCTCATTGACCATCTACAAACTATTATGCATGGTCATAATTCTAAATGAATTTTCAAAAGTGGATGTAAAAATGGGCATCATTACTTGTGATGGACGAACACACACAAGAAATTATAGATGTCAAAATTGTAACTCAATCTGTCATATAACAGTCTCTGTAAAACCACTCTCTATACTACAGATTAAACAATCCCTTCTAACAAACGATGTAAAAGAACCAGTTTTGTGAATGAGACTCATATACTTAGATGGAAATTACGACTAACAGATGCCCCCTCCCCCTGCAAAATGTAACCCATATAGCCCATATCCCAATTGGGGCACAGAAACTAAAGAATAGAAGACTCTATGCAGAATTTAAAGAGAAAATTCGATGAAGTGACATAATAGTCCAAAACTGTATTGAAGATGCTCCAAACAGACTACCCGAAACTCTCTTGGACAATAGCATATGCAGATGGTTTAACAAAGAAAACAGTGAGAAATGGTGCTGGTGGTATCTATATAGAGTGGTTAAGCTGAAACAAACTTGAGAAACCAATAGCCACAGGAGCTCACTCTGCAAATGCCAAAGCAGAGTGTGAAGCAATCAACATCACACCGCTTTTGCAAGTATCAAACGTAATAAGCAAATTCAGGTAGGAAGCGAGGGGATACATTAAAAATTATTGAGACCAACGGGAATTGAACCAGTCCGTTCCGACGGCACCAAATCGCCTGGCAACTAGAGTATTTGGTGCCGTCAGAACTGACTGGTTCAATTCATATTTGTCTCAAACGTATCAAGTATTAAATTAACAATATCTGTGTTGCTTTGTCTTTTGAACTTTGTATACCCAAGGCTGCGGAATCGGTCGTATACTGTAACAAGGGGAAGAGTTACAAACCAATTTACGCTGTATAATTTGTACAGTCACCACACCTACGCTTAAAGTCAATTGTGAATATTCTGACCATCATTCACCTGGGGATTGACAATATGTAGACTCAAACTATTTATTGTATTATTCCTTTTCTGTGTTTGAAACCTCTTCTGTGTTCGAAACCGCTTCTGTGTTCGAAATCTCTTCTGTGTTCGAAACCTCTTCTGTGTTCGTTCTCAAACTTATTCAGTTCAATAGATTGTAATCCGGAGAACGGAATACGCGTGTCGTGATTTGCAGTTTAGCTACGACATCTACGCTTTCGGCCTGAAACATCCGACTTCAGCGTGGATTCTGAGACACTGTAACCCTATGGGATGTGATCTACCCCTAATCCTCCTTAGTCGGCTCTCATGACATTATTGAAAATGTGAAATTGTTCACACACCACTCAACATGTATTTACAAACCGCTATGAGTCATGTTCACGATGTGCCCCCCCCCCCGGTCGATTAGGCTCAATAGCTATCATTATGTGTAGCACTGACACACAATTGAGAGCAAACTTCATCACAAAAGCCTCCTTTATGTTCTATGTGTATTAAATGTGCCTTCTCACAGAAGTACAGTGTCACAAGTCTTCAGTCACAGGAGTACAGTGCCACAAGTCTTCAGTCACAGGAGAACCGTGCCACACGTCTTCAGTCACAGGAGTACAGTGCCACAAGTCTTCAGTCTGAAAGTTTTGGAAGGGGACGAGAGACGTCGTCACCTTTAACAGCGTTAGTGATCACTCGGATAGAACAGGGACGTCTTCAAGTACTAAGAACTACAAAATCGTCTTCCTCCAACCATTCTTGTATCCATGCCAAACAACCAACATCCAAAGAGAGTGTTCTATGGTAAGCTGTGCGATGGTAAATGGTAGATCGGGACCATCTGCACGCGCTACAACAGATGTTTCCAGGCACGAATCGGACTCCTCGGGCACCTACGAACTCCTAAACCTATACCAAAATAGACAAACACCAATTTTTTTGTTTTTTCGTCATTTTTCGTCACATTTCTCTATTGTTTTTCATGCCATGCTCAACTTCGCTTACGAAGGAGGAACACCATCACGACATCATTGGTAGGTAACATTGTCGCTATTCCTTGCAAGACAACTTCACTACACAAACCTAATTATATTAAAATATATATTATTTTAAACATCACAAGTGACTCTCTATTTCCAGACATGGAACTAGATGTGCTGGAGAGATTGCCATGATGGCCAACAACAGAAAGTGTGGAGTTGGAATAGCATTCAACGCACGTATTGGAGGTTAGTCCATATGTCAGCTCATGTTAATATATTCTAGGACCGCCTCTACCAGTATACCTTTCATCTGTATTTTGACCAAGCTAATTAATCACAGTGTCAGCTCATTGTAAGAGTTTCATTTGTATCTTGACCAAGCTAATAAATCACAGTGTCAGCTCATTGTAAGAAGTTAATTTGTATCTTGACCAAGCTAATAAATCACAGTGTCAGCTCATTGTAAGAGTTTCATCTGTATCTTGACCAAGCTAATAAATCACAGTGTCAGCTCATTGTAAGAGTTTCATCTGTCTCTTGACCAAGCTAATAAATCACAGTGTCAGCTCATTGTAAGAGTTTCATTTGTATCTTGACCAAGCTAATAAATCACAGTGTCAGCTCATTGTAAGAGTTTCATTTGTATCTTGACCAAGCTAATAAATCACAGTGTCAGCTCATTGTAAGAGTTTCATCTGTATCTTGACCAAGCTAATAAATCACAGTGTCAGCTCATTGTAAGAGTTTCATCTGTATCTTGACCAAGCTAATAAATCACAGTGTCAGCTCATTGTAAGAGTTTCATTTGTATCTTGACCAAGCTAATAAATCACAGTGTCAGCTCATTTTAAGAGTTTCATCTGTCTCTTGACCAAGCTAATAAATCACAGTGTCAGCTCATTGTAAGAGTTTCATTTGTATCTTGACCAAGCTAATAAATCACAGTGTCAGCTCATTGTAAGAGTTTCATTTGTATCTTGACCAAGCTAATAAATCACAGTGTCAGCTCATTGTAAGAGTTTCATTTGTATCTTGACCAAGCTAATAAATCACAGTGTCAGCTCATTGTAAGAGTTTCATCTGTATCTTGACCAAGCTAATAAATCACAGTGTCAGCTCATTGTAAGAGTTTCATTTGTATCTTGACCAAGCTAATAAATCACAGTGTCAGCTCATTGTAAGAGTTTCATTTGTATCTTGACCAAGCTAATAAATCACAGTGTCAGCTCATTGTAAGAGTTTCATTTGTATCTTGACCAAGCTAATAAATCACAGTGTCAGCTCATTGTAAGAGTTTCATCTGTATCTTGACCAAGCTAATAAATCACAGTGTCAGCTCATTGTAAGAGTTTCATTTGTATCTTGACCAAGCTAATAAATCACAGTGTCAGCTCATTGTAAGAGTTTCATCTGTATCTTGACCACGCTAATAAATCAAAGTGTCAGCTCATTGTAAGAGTTTCATTTGTATCTTGACCAAGCTAATAAATCACAGTGTCAGCTCATTGTAAGAGTTTCATTTGTATCTTGACCAAGCTAATAAATCACAGTGTCAGCTCATTGTAAGAGTTTCATTTGTATCTTGACCAAGCTAATAAATCACAGTGTCAGCTCATTGTAAGAGTTTCATCTGTATCTTGACCAAGCTAATAAATCACAGTGTCAGCTCATTGTAAGAGTTTCATTTGTATCTTGACCAAGCTAATAAATCACAGTGTCAGCTCATTGTAAGAGTTTCATTTGTATCTTGACCAAGCTAATAAATCACAGTGTCAGCTCATTGTAAGAGTTTCATTTGTATCTTGACCAAGCTAATAAATCACAGTGTCAGCTCATTGTAAGAGTTTCATCTGTATCTTGACCAAGCTAATAAATCACAGTGTCAGCTCATTGTAAGAGTTTCATTTGTATCTTGACCAAGCTAATAAATCACAGTGTCAGCTCATTGTAAGAGTTTCATTTGTATCTTGACCAAGCTAATAAATCACAGTGCCAGCTCATTGTAAGAGTTTCATTTGTATCTTGACCAAGCTAATAAATCACAGTGTCAGCTCATTGTAAGAGTTTCATTTGTATCTTGACCAAGCTAATAAATCACAGTGTCAGCTCATTGTAAGAGTTTCATTTGTATCTTGACCAAGCTAATAAATCACAGTGTCAGCTCATTGTAAGAGTTTCATTTGTATCTTGACCAAGCTAATAAATCACAGTGTCAGCTCATTGTAAGAGTTTCATTTGTATCTTGACCAAGCTAATAAATCACAGTGTCAGCTCATTGTAAGAGTTTCATTTGTATCTTGACCAAGCTAATAAATCACAGTGTCAGCTCATTGTAAGAGTTTCATTTGTATCTTGACCAAGCTAATAAATCACAGTGTCAGCTCATTGTAAGAGTTTCATCTGTATCTTGACCAAGCTAATAAATCACAGTGTCAGCTCATTGTAAGAGTTTCATCTGTATCTTGACCAAGCTAATAAATCACAGTGTCAGCTCATTGTAAGAGTTTCATTTGTATCTTGACCAAGCTAATAAATCACAGTGTCAGCTCATTGTAAGAGTTTCATTTGTATCTTGACCAAGCTAATAAATCACAGTGTCAGCTCATTGTAAGAGTTTCATCTGTATCTTGACCAAGCTAATAAATCACAGTGTCAGCTCATTGTAAGAGTTTCATTTGTATCTTGACCAAGCTAATAAATCACAGTGTCAGCTCATTGTAAGAGTTTCATCTGTATCTTGACCAAGCTAATAAATCATAGTGTCAGCTCATTGTAAGAGTTTCATCTGTATCTTGACCAAGCTAATAAATCACAGTGTCAGCTCATTGTAAGAGTTTCATTTGTATCTTGACCAAGCTAATAAATCACAGTGTCAGCTCATTGTAAGAGTTTCATCTGTATCTTGACCAAGCTAATAAATCACAGTGTCAGCTCATTGTAAGAGTTTCATCTGTATCTTGACCAAGCTAATAAATCACAGTGTCAGCTCATTGTAAGAGTTTCATCTGTATCTTGACCAAGCTAATAAATCACAGTGTCAGCTCATTGTAAGAGTTTCATTTGTATCTTGACCAAGCTAATAAATCACAGTGTCAGCTCATTGTAAGAGTTTCATTTGTATCTTGACCAAGCTAATAAATCACAGTGTCAGCTCATTGTAAGAGTTTCATCTGTATCTTGACCAAGCTAATAAATCACAGTGTCAGCTCATTGTAAGAGTTTCATTTGTATCTTGACCAAGCTAATAAATCACAGTGTCAGCTCATTGTAAGAGTTTCATTTGTATCTTGACCAAGCTAATAAATCACAGTGTCAGCTCATTGTAAGAGTTTCATTTGTATCTTGACCAAGCTAATAAATCACAGTGTCAGCTCATTGTAAGAGTTTCATTTGTATCTTGACCAAGCTAATAAATCACAGTGTCAGCTCATTGTAAGAGTTTCATCTGTATCTTGACCAAGCTAATAAATCACAGTGTCAGCTCATTGTAAGAGTTTCATCTGTATCTTGACCAAGCTAATAAATCACAGTGTCAGCTCATTGTAAGAGTTTCATTTGTATCTTGACCAAGCTAATAAATCACAGTGTCAGCTCATTGTAAGAGTTTCATTTGTATCTTGACCAAGCTAATAAATCACAGTGTCAGCTCATTGTAAGAGTTTCATCTGTATCTTGACCAAGCTAATAAATCACAGTGTCAGCTCATTGTAAGAGTTTCATTTGTATCTTGACCAAGCTAATAAATCACAGTGTCAGCTCATTGTAAGATTTTCATTTGTATCTTGACCAAGCTAATAAATCACAGTGTCAGCTCATTGTAAGAGTTTCATCTGTGACAGGTTTTTCTCTCAACATCTTCTAGAGTTTCAGGATGGAAGATGATGAAACTGGTAACCAGATACTCTAGTTCCGGGAACAAGAATGTCAAGGAATTGCATTGAGACATAAACACTGCGATCCTGCCTGAACTGATACACCCGCTCCATGATTTAAAACTTCCTGTCTGGACTGATACACCCGCTCCATGATTTAAAACTTCCTGTCTGGGCTGATACACCCGCTCCATGATTTAAAACTTCCTGTCTGGACTGATACACCCGCTCCATGATTTAAAACTTCCTGCCTGGAATGATACACCAACTCCATGATTTAAAACTTCCTGCCCTATATAGGTGAGAGCATTCATTCTTGGACTCAGTCAAACTGGTGTCCAAACTGCATTCCAAAGCAAAAAGGACTTGCTATTAAGAACTTGTTCTGGGTGTCAATTTACAAGTCTTCCTCAACCTTCTACACTATGTCCACCACTATTATTTACAGCCAGCTGCAAGAGTAACAAAACTAGACAAAATAAGAAATGATGAAACTAGTAGAAGAATCGATACAAGACCATGCACAGATTACATTGAACAACAATAAATGAAATGGTTTGGACATTTTATGAGAATGAACCATAACCAACTACCAAGAAAAACATACAACATAAGAAGATCCGGATACAGGGCCAGAGGAAGACCTAGAACAAGAGTGACAGATAACATCAAGACAACACTGGTCTTAGATAGGTAACTAATGCTCCCAGTCACCACCCCTATGCTTAACGGAAAGATGGAAACTCCTACCATCATCCACCTAGGAATAGACAATAGACAATAGGCTATTAATTACCAATGTGTCGCCTGTGTGGCCGTCGCACCTCTGCTGCAGTTCTTCATATGAGAACAAATGATCTCTTAGCTTAATAAACATAATTTTTCCTACTCCGAATTCGTGATAGTATTACTCATAAAACATTTCCACTATTGTAGAAAGTTTCCCGTGTATGCCTTGCAACATCTATGTCATCGTTTACGTAGGTGTGCATCATTACGCACGTTAAGGAAAGATGGGTACGAGCATCAGGAACGAAGTCTGTCAATATCTGTCTAACATTAAACACCAGTATGGGACTCCGAGTACTGACCACTTCAATAACATAGACAATTGACGCCTGAAATGTTCAGGCTACTGCCAATAAATGACCCTTCCCGTGTGACCGAACACGGTATGTGTTTGAGAACCAGCAGATCTACCAATTGGTACCATACTACCATTCGGTCTCAACACCGATCATTCCTATGTGTAGATATCCTAGTATGGTATGTCAATTTCCCGATCGTCTTGTTTTGACTCTGTCCATCCAGTTCTTACATTAAAAGTTATCATTCATCTCCTTCCGGACTTATGTCATAAGCTCTCATTTAGTTCTGTGATGTGATGTCTCTAGAACCGTCCTTTATTCGCCGTGTGTTACGTTGTATTTCGGATGAAGGTATTTTGTTCAAAACGTCAATTTGTGAGTGTGGTGTCCTGTGCATTTTCATTCATGTGCATTACTTAATTACCCTCCAATTATGTTGCCAATATTTTTGCCTATCGGATTACAGTTTTGATGCATTTTAGCCTATTATTAAAAAATACAGGCATAAAGATTCTCGACGGTGTTGTCACTGATAGAATTGAGGGGAGTTCACTTGTGTTCAACTTGAATCATATTGACATATACTCCTCTAGCTGGGGGCCCAATGATGACGGAAAAACATGTGAGGCTCCTGGACGTATAACACAGAAGGCTATGCAACAAGCTGTCACGGAGGTCAGTACTCATACAAGCTGTGTGAAGATGTGCGTTAGTATGATAGTGAATTAGTAGCTAGATTAGTGGCTTCTTATTCTTCTTCATCGTTCATTCTCAAACTCTTGCTGGATCTCTCATGTAGCAAGAGTATTAGATTTCCAGCAGGATGTAGTCCAGAGAATGCAATGCGTTGTGTCACTGTTATATTCGCGCCAATGGCCCGACACATCCATCTTTGGTGGTCGAGATTAGTGTCTAAGTCGTTCACTTTGTGCTCAATAGGTTACGGGTTAGAGTCCCGTTCGCTACGTCTTGTTTATAAAGTGGATTTTTTTCGAAGATGTCCGGGGATTACCGTTTGAAGCTACGGAATTACGTGCTATGAGTGGTACACTTGGCAGGAGGTGTGCCACTATGTTGAAAGAGACGGAGTACATATGGGGGTAACCCGAGTACATTGAGGTCAATCCTCTATGCACTTTGAGCCTGGCCTGTGAGTCAGATTATCATATTGCACCACATTTTACACGACTCTATGAGAGTAGTTCTTAGTGCTGGTTATCTACCCATCCCCCGAGATCTAGTCTTGAATTGGGCGGAGGGGGCTAAGGAGAATGTTTTTGAAATTGAGGGCAACAGACCATTCTATCGAGGCCACACGAATTTAGCGACTTGTGCGATAAGCTTGTATATCCTTATAAAGAAAGCAATGAGAATTATGGCCACAAAGCTTATATATCCTTGGTGACTTATAACGAAAGCAGTGAGAACTATAGCCACAAAGTTTATATATCCTTGATTATGTGAGTTGTTATATGGAAAACTCTAGACTGGCTCCCGCAAGACCAGAGGACAGAAGAAGTGTTTTAAGGACACTCTTAAGACATTACTGCCTCACTTCAAAATAGACACAAATTCATGGGAGAAACTTGCACAAGACAGATCCGATTGGCGTCGCAGAATCAAGAGTGGTGCAGCAGCTGCAGATAACCTCAGGCATCAAGCTGCGCAACAAAAACTCGCTAGAAGAAAGGAAGAGCTGCTCAATGTTCCACAAACTCCTCCTAAACATGCTCATAGTTTTGTAGAAATTTCAAGCACTCATATGACTTATTAGTTACAGTCGTGCACACCGTAGACATCATCATCTTCATCATAATCCCAGTTGAGCTGAATGGTCATCGTCGACTTCGACGGACGAACAACGACAACACATCCTTAGTGATATTTTTTTTCAGACACAAGTGGACGACTATGGAAGAAAATGTGCACATAAACAGGGATACAGTCCAAAAATGTTGATAACAATCGCTCTAGGACCTGCCAATAAATTATCTTTATCTCCTCTGGATCTGAGTGCATCAGCAATTCAATGACGACTGACATCTCCATTTCTCTGTTTGCTATCGTATAGTATTCCATTTCTACAATGACCCTTAGAGAAAGTAAAACAATCAATATTCATACTATTCAAGAACTGCGCAGAATAACTTTGAACGGACAGAATTGGAGAGATCCGATCCCTGCCCTATGCGCTATCTTACGATAAATTCAATTAATCAATCAATCAAGCAAGTACCATGCCGAGCGGCGAGGGCGATTATGTTTCTCCATGACTCTCTTTCTCAAGTATTGTTAACAAGTTCAGTTGGTGAAATTCTCTCATGTCAGAGTGACAACACATCCAGAAACTTATCTCTTTGTCTTCCCCTGTCGCTTCTCCACTTGATCTTTCCGGTGATTACTAAATGTTCCAGTTTTGCTGTTATCATCACATACCCTAAAACTCTTGACTGTCTGCATCTAATTTAACTATATATTTTGTCGTTTTACTCCAGCATCCCTGAGAACATCTAGGGTAGTCTTCTTAGCCGTCCATGGAATTTTCATCATTCTTCTCAAATCCTTATCTCAGCTGCCTCCAGCTTATCTTGAGCTCTTTTGTTTACCATCCATGCTTTGCATCCATCAAGGAGATATGGTATGAAGAATGTCAATGTAATTAATACTATAAATTACCTTGAATTAAACGAGCTAGTGTGTAGTCACGACTGCTGCTCTTATGATTCCATGGGAAATATGAAGTTTAGAAATAATAGCAGTAATATTTCATTTTCATGAAATCCTGACATCAAAATACAATAAAATACAGACCTAAGATTGACAACGTATACTCAATGAAGACATCAGACAATGTAATGTGTCTATTATGCGTGCTAGGTATGTGGAGAACACTTAATGTTGAAAGGAAAATAACAATAAAATGTGTACCTTATTATTCTGTAAACATTTGTTCTTCTAATGTTCTGAGAGATTCATTAACATGGTTCATTTATAATGTTGAATAGTTTTGTTTTGGTAGCATATCCTTTTCAGGATGTAGCTACGTAGAGATTTTCTAGGCAATATAAATACGTTCAGTAGTTTTCCAGTGCTTTCTGAACGTTCTGGATGCACAAATGCCTGTGGCTGGAATCGAACTTGGTACCTTGGCCGTCACAGACGCGCCCCTGTACCACCCCGCCACAGAGCCGGGCGAATGTTGGAGATAGAGCAATAATATATAATTGTCTCTGATAGTCGACACGGCACATAATGATAACTCAATGTTCTGCAGATTTTATGACAGCAACTTTTATAACTAATCAGGGTTCAGGAACTTGTGTCTAATGTTGTTATAGTGGGTTCGGGAACTTGTGTCTAATGTTGTTATAGTGGGTTCGGGAATACAAGTTGTTGACGTCAGTTCTTTGCTTGTGACGTTTTTCTGCTTTTGCTGTTAATGACGATCGATTATCGAGATGGCAAGTTCAGTCGCTTGATAAGCATATTCGAGACAGGTCGATAAACATATTCGGGGCAGGTCGATAAACATATTCGAGACAGGTCGATAAACATATTCGGGGCAGGTCGATAAACATATTCGAGACAGGTCGATAAACATATTCGGGGCAGGTCGATAAACATATTCGGGGCAGGTCGATAAACATATTCGAGACAGGTCGATAAACATATTCGGGGCAGGTCGATAAACATATTCGAGACAGGTCGATAAACATATTCGGGGCAGGTCGATAAACATATTCGAGGCAGGTCGATAAACATATTTGATTGTTGTTCTGGTAATGTAATCCAGATGTACAACGATTATTGTTCTGGTCATGAAATAAAGAAGAAAACATAGTAAATGGTTGTTGCTGTGAATATGAAGGTTGGGCGTGTGATGAAAAAAATCAAATAGTAACTGAGTCAAGATCAAACTATGTCACGATCAAATCATAAGTATCTCATACATGGATGTGAGGGTTTTCGTTCACTTCAGATAGGGATAGAAGGATTCGGGCGCTTAGATACAATGGACGTCTGATACAAATGTTTTTTGAAGAACGTATAAATAATGTATTTGTTCGAGACTTCTTCTTCTGCGTTCGTTCTCAAACTCCTGCAGATTAGCGGGATGTAGTCCGGAGAACGGAATGCGTTGTGTCATGGTTTGAAGCATTGGTGTAATATCTGCGCATTTCGGCCTGACACATCCGACCTCAGCATGGCATTGGGTTACTGGCCCTATATGGGATGGGACAGCCAGCTCCATCCCATAAACTCCTTAGTCACCTCTTACGACATGCATGGAAGGTGAACAGTGTTGCTATTCTTTGCTCCCCTTTCGAGCCCCGGCAACAAACGGGAGGTTCAAGTCAAGAGCGATTTAGTTACTTAAATATTTCTTCAAAATAAATACGTTATTTTCGTATATTTTAGTCTGTTTTGTGAATTGAATTTCTTTCGTGTGGCTTATCTTGTTTTGTGAATTGAATTTCTTTCGTGTGGCTTATCTTGTTTTGTGAATTGAATTTCTTTCGTGTGGCTTATCTTGTTTTGTGAATTGAATTTCTTTCGTGTGGCTTATCTTGTTTTGTGAATTGAATTTCTTTCGTGTGGCTTATCTTGTTTTGTGAATTGAATTTCTTTCGTGTGGCTTATCTTGTTTTGTGAATTGAATTTCTTTCGTGTGGCTCAGTATCGTTTGTGAATTTCAAAAGTGAATATTTCGAGTTTTCTGTTTCTATCTTTACTATTAAATGAATATTATTCTGAATTATTTTCACATTAATTAAATAGAATGTTAAATTCTAGGGACGGAATGGTCTTGGCGCCTTACTTGTTTGGGCAGCTGGCAATGGGGGTCTTAAAGGCGACAACTGCAATGCTGATGGTTATACTTCTGCACCTGAAACCATAAGTGTTAGCAGCGCTTCCGAGGTATGTCTTATTTATTAGCACCAATAAACCGCCACATTGTACTTCGCTGTTGATAACTAACGCGTTATTCTCACTAAACGGTTGACATTTGTAGCGATGTCGCTAGTACACTAGGCCACGCGTATGAAAGAATATTTCGCTAGTACACTAGGCCACGCGTATGAAAGATTTCACTAGTACACTAGGCCAGCGTAGGAAAGATTTCGCTAGTACACTAGGCCACGCGTATGAAGGAAGTTTTCGCTAGTATACTAGGTCACGCGTATTAAAGAAGATTTCGCTAGTACACTAAGCCAACCGTACGAAAGAATATTTTACTAGTACACTAAACCAACCGTACAAAAGAACTGCTTCGTGTACTTACACGCTGGTCATCAAGCTCAAAATTAACCACAGCCACGCATGCTTGACCTTGTCTACGCTGTCTTACTTCGCTATCGACATAGCCAAACACGCTCACATCCATAAATTATAATACATATGCTGAGATACTATACGTGAAGATACACAATAGTTACAAAATTGATCTCAGCAGAAGAAGAACTCAAATAGATATAGAAATATTACTAGCATCCATCTTCTTGAATTATAGAGTTGTAACTGTCACGTTTCATCCATTTATACTGAAGAAGTGTTTACTCATTTATGTCCATGAGACGAGATTTCAACAGACACCTATATATTTATTTATAAAATAGTATAATCATGCTTTGCGCTATTTAACTATTTATAGTGATTTATCTCTCTCTTAATCGCTGCCTAAAGGAATCATTGATTGCTGACACTTTTCTATTTTTTTCTGACGACTGTATTATTATTGTGCTCTAAGAACTCTGTAGCGCAACGTCCCTGAAGAAATATAGAGACCATGTGTAGACGTGCAGCAGGATTCCTTGTTAACGCCAATGGAAAGGTAACGCTAGTACGTTTGGAGCACAGCAAGCTGCTGGGGCTACTGGACCGACACAGCTGTGCTCTATCTATCCGTCTAACGATGCTCTCGACCTATACCACTCGCTAACCAAGAATAATGGTCTGGTCTGCCCTGCCACATCATTTGGTTTTAAGTTCAGTTTTTTTCTGGTCCTAAGAAATGGCTTAAGAATCTTAAGTCCTAAGCTTCTCCTACATGTGCTCGCTCATCCGTCCGCGGCCCATAGCACACTAAGAGTATCACGTTTTCAGACACCTCAAATCATCCATTATAGGCAGGGATCACACTCAGCTGGTAGTCACTGCGTCAGTATCTGCTTCTTCTCCATAGACATTTCACCACGGATAGATACTTTGAGTGTACTCCTGTATGTTCACTCATTACAGCACAAGTCAGAATTGCCAGAGCAGTAAGATCTAACACAAGTAATTTTTAACCTTTAGAATCGTGAATTCAGAATCTGGTGTGACTGCTTCCTTAGGTGTTGTCTGTAAATTACGTCAAAAAATAATGACCATTTTTGACACCTTCCAGACCTTGTCAACAACTATCAAGAATTCATGACCCCATCCACCTCCGCATCCCCTCGCTTAATTTGGCCTCCATAAATTGTGAAAAATTATATTCCGGCAACTTTGAATATTTCAGATCAACTATCAACACCAGAGGAATTGCTCAAATGAGATCAGAAATAGTTCGCAAGTGGATCTACAAAAATTATCACAGAAGAAACATATATGACAAGGGACAAACAGCAAAAAAATACAACTATTTAAGAAAATATAAGTTATATTTTTCCAGTGGCTTGCGAGATGTGGGAAATGACAACCACAATGGAAAAGAAAATATCGACATTTGAAATAAAATGTTATAGAATGTTCCTAATAATATCATAGACAGAAGCACGAGCCAAGGCAATTTTCGGGAAAACTTGAACATAAAAGAATACCTTCTCCTCGCAACTATCAAAGAAAGCAAGCTAACATATTTTGGACATATAAAGAGACACAATGGGTTAGAAATATTAATGATGGATGTACGGCGTGTATTTTAACTGAAAACAAACATATATGAAGCACACAAACAGGTCGTCTCCACAGAACTCTTCTACCCCTCACGCTGCAAGACATAAAAGGGTATAAAGCGACAAGAAAGAAGAAAGAATCACGGAGGGAAAAGTTCCAGGCACAATAACAAAGGGCAGACCAAGACTATAATAGACACAAAATATCGAAGACTTTCTTAACATGACACTGGAAGAGGCTGGACAGCTCGCACATAGCCAAGAGGCTTACAGAGTGGCAGTGAGGACAACATTCTATAAAGGATACATCACAGACAGAAATCTTTAACATATCTCAAGGATCATGATGATGATCCTTCTCGTAAAAAATAACAATAGTATAACCAATAACAATAGTATAACCAATAACAATAGTATAAACAATAACAATAGTATAACCAGTAACAATAGTATAAACAGTAATAATAGTACAACCAATAACAATAGTATAAACAATAAAGATAGTATAACCAATAACAATAGTATAAACAATAACAGTAGTGTAAACAATAAAAAATAGTATAAACAATAACAACAGTATAAACAATAACAATAGTATAAACATTAACTATAGTTTAAACAATAACAATAGTATAAACAATAACAATAGTATAAACAAATACAATAGTATAAACAATAACATAACAATAGTATAAACAATAACAATAGTATAAACAATAACAATAGTATAACTAGTGTTTAACGTTTTAGCTACGTTATGAATATGTTAGAAAACACTTTTTTATCCCTGATAGATAATACTTGGTAGAGAAAACGTTTATCCGTAATTTATTAAGAATGGTAATATTAGAAGCATTTATTTTCTTAATTTTTTTCCCCATCAGCTTGGCAACATTCCTTACTATGCAGAAACATGTGCGTCTACTTTGACAACGTGCTTCAGCAGTGGGTCTTCGTCGGAAGGAAAAGTTGTAAGTTCTGTTTGTCTATGTGTCAACATGTATATGTTGATATTACGTTCGTGAGAACTAGTTGCAGACATGTGTACATGATTGTTCACTTATTGTTCTCAAATCATTGATGATCAAATGTTCTTTCTTTATTTACGTTTTCGTTATATACTGTCTTCTTGTTATTTATCTTCTCATACCAGATTTTTCTTCTTTACTAAACTCTTTTTTTCCTTTTCTGCTAGTTTACAGTAAACTAGAGAATTCAGTGTAATCTCTTACTATATTAGTGCTGTATTCTGTGTTTGTTTATCCATATTTTAAGAAAGAAATTTACGTCAAAACGTCGATATGCTCCCTCTTGTATTTGCTTTATACCTTTGTGCCTTGAAATCAGAGGTAGAAGAGTTCGCTGGAAACGGAGTGTTTATGTACTTTATATATGTTTATTTCCATTGTTTATTTCATTTCATTTAAACATTGTTTACTTGGTCGTTCCATTGCTTTGTAATAACTATTATGAGTATAATGAACGCTTTATAATGGATATATGAAAATGTATCTCATTAACATATTTACACACAACATCCGGGAGTTTTGAAACTGTCGATATCTGTCTAACTTATCGATTACAGATCAGTGCTGATTTGCATAATCAGTGTACAGACAATCACAGTGGAACTTCAGCCGCAGCACCAATGGCTGCTGGAATATTGGCCCTTCTCTTGGAACAAAAGTGAGTTTGTGTTCAATTTTAATTATTTGATTTTTCATTCAAGATTTACTTATATGCTGACTCTGACATGCATTGACAAACTATAGCCCTATCTAGCAATGTGGGATGAGATAACATAATTATCTAGCATTGTGGGATGAGATAACATAATTATCTAGCATTGTGGCATGATAGAATATCCTTATCTAGCATTTTAGGATGACATAACATCATTATCTAGCAGTGTGGCATGATAGAATATCCTTATCTAGCATTGTGGGATGAGATAACATCCTTATCGGAAATTATTAACAGCACACGAAATAGAAGTATGTAGAAAGACACGACAACCAACACAATAAGGCATGGACCGTACAAACAGGTAGACAACATCGTGCTGTTTTGTACATCGAACTCTGTCCTTGAATAATTAATTTATTCCTTTTCAAGTTGTGGTTCGTTTATTTCCAATATTATTTCACTATCCCTCCCTCCACCTCATGTTATTTTGGTGTGTTCCCTGTTTTTGCTTAAGTCTTGGATGTTTGCGTTGGAGCAATTCTCCTGACAGAGCTGGTTTCAATGAAGAATTCTAATCTAACAAGTAATTTTTACAGTTGACGAGAATTGAACCAGGTCCGTTCTAGCAGCACCGAATCGCTTTGCAACACAAATAGACATGTTTTCCGTACTTGACCAACGATATCCCAAAATAAAAGATGTGATCTCGTCAAGACATTCAATCTGTTTACTCAAGTCACTGAGAACGGACCAATAGAAACAAGGACTATCACAACATCAACGAACATCCCGTACAAGTATTAAAGTATCACCAGGAACACAAACCTAGAACATTCATATTCGTACTACATGGGCCTAAACACCTTCTTGTAAACATAAATAACATAGAGACAGAACAATGTTGCATCAAATAATATCCTATACAAGTAAATTCAATTTAAGATACGCTACTGATGATGTGGTTAGTACATGTGCTGACCACCTTTACTAAACTATATGTGTCTTGATTCTAGACTGCAGTCAGGGGAGAAAAGATTAATGTCTGATATGTTCATCTTGGCACTAGATTAAGAACTTACTTAAGAATTAAGACAATCTGACTATACATCGACTATCCACATCACTATCGCGAGCTCTACATAAATATGAGTGATTGATTCTGTGTGTGCGGGGACAGCATCATGTTCCTGCCACGGAGATCCATCAACTCAGTGATGTCCAGCATTCATTCCTTATTGATCAGGTCTCAATTTCCTTTAGCTAGTCACATCGGGGAAATGTTCTATTAGGATATAAAATTGAGACTTCTATAATAAGTTCATTGTTTAGCAGGTCTCAACTATTTTGGTTCTGGTGTATTATCGGGGTCACTTTGAACCTTTATTGGATAGGACAATCAACTACACCACAGACCTCATTAATCGCCTCTCGCTACATGCATGAAAGGTAATATTTTCTCCCCTTTCAGGATCCGATAACACACGGGCGAAATAATAGTTTGTAATGTGAAGTTAGATGAATCTTTCTTTCCACGTTATGTCCCTTTATGCCTTGCAGATTTATAGAAGTAATCTCTGGAGACGATTTTTGATGTTTAATACATGAAATATAGATATAGATTAAGATTATTGTACACATGACTTTACCTTATCATCGCAGTCCAGGTATTGGTTGGAGAGATGCCCAGCACATCATTGCTGAAACATCTAGATACGAACCATTGTCACATCAACCAGGATGGTATGTTTAGTTTGACATATTTCAGATATATGGATGCTTCTTTCTGTGAGTTTGAGATTCTGGTGCTTTTCCCGATAACACCCGTACTACTTGGGTGTGAATTTTTAGAGGGGTGTGAAATATAATTATAACATGAAATGTAGTTCACTATTTGTTAAATTATACAAGACAGCAGTAGTCACAGGATATTTACATATATGATTGGGAAATGTGTCGCTGAGTATCTGTCTGTCAAATCAGAGAAGTTAATTTAAAAAGGAGATTGTTTCGTATCAACGCTTAGTACCTCTATAAATACATTCGTCCCTGGTGTACGGGTGTTAAGTTGAAAAGCACCAAGATTTTTTTTAAAGTTTGATGTATGAAAATACATTACGCAGGAAGGATTGTGTACTGTTATACGTTATGTGCATGAGTGTACATGGGATGTGTCTAAAATATGTACACGTAGATACATGTGAAATGTGTACTTGTTTATATGTGTACTTGTTTATATGCATAAACTATATATGCGTAGGTGTGTGTGAAATCTATAGTTATTTCGGTACATTGCGGGCAGATGGGTCCACATTTTTAACGCAACAAACTATATATTATTTAACGAAACGAACTTTCGGTAAAGGCGCATACAACGCAGCATCCATCGATCTACGCGCAACGCACTGAGAAGAGAGGGCCTCCTTCCCCCCCCTTCCGGAAGACCCTAAGGGGGTGGCTTTCAGTGCATTAGCAGGCGCTGCATTTTTCGTTTATCTCCGCGTCACAGGAACTGTATGAAATCAAGCCCAGTATTAAAATGTTGAAATGTTTGGACAAGTCTTCAGTATGAACCCTTATTTCTATCTATCTATTGTGATTTCTCTTTTACTGTATAGCGTCTTGAGGAAAAGTTGGAGTGGTCTGTCTTTGACCATTTGAGTCGCATTGATTGTGGTCAGCCCGTGTCTTTTTTAGGTTTCTTTGATTGCCTCCACCGATCTAGTTCTTGGTCTTCCTGGTACCTTGCAGCCCTATATTTATCTGTTATATGCACGCAGTGTTGGTTGCGTTTGTTCCATTCTCATGAGGTAGTCAAGCCACATGGTTTACTGATGCAGTCTTGACTTAAGATGTTCTTTATTTCTGTCCTGATCTCTTTCCTGATTTCTCCGTTGGTCTCTTCTCTGATGATATTTGAAGTTTGTCTCAAATATATAAATACAAATTTCGTAATCTTTTGTGCACTACCAAAACAAGAGACAGAAGATGTTGGAGGTCTATTGCAGCCAACCTTCGTTGCGGAGACGGCATATGAGGATGAATATTTCTTCGATAGTGTCTTTGTCAACGGCCATGTTTGGCTCTGGTAACACGGATTCGGTATAAAACATACTGTTTGTCAATTGTCATTTTGTCGCCAAGCAGAATGTTGGGTGCTTGAGTGTTGGTGACAGTAAGTCACATCATTGGTTTTGTGACATCCTGTTTCGATATCATCCTTTGTTAAAACACTTCGTAAATATTTAAACTCTAAGATGTGGTTTAGTTTTGTATCACTGACTTGTATATTTAAATGGCCAGGTGTTCTGCTTAAGTTTATAGTCTGTTTTAGATGACTTAACTTGTTAGTCTATGCTTTAGAGAATTTAACTCGATAGTCTTTGTTTTAGATGTGTTTAGTTTCATTTTTATTGCACTTATTCATATGCTTGAAATGACATATATTATGTATTAGGTCTGTTGATTATGCTCTTCGCACACCGGACACGTCCATATGTGCTCAGATCTCCGTTTCAGTAAATTTCTCAGGGTATAACGGTTGATAGTTCTGGTTCTATGTTGGTTTACTGCTCTTTTCAAAATTTGTGTCAGGTGTTCTCTATGGGTCGCGCCTATCCTCACTCCCAATTCGGACATTCTTGATTTTGACACATGCTCATTTATCTCAAAATCCTCTGATCGTGAAGATTATGTATGGATGTGATTGTGTACAAGTGTACACAAGTACAAGTGAAAGGTAGCATGTATATAATTAGTTTGTTTAATACATACAAAAATAAATGTACAAGTTATGTTAGTGATTTCGTTGGTTGGTTGGTTGGTTAATCGAGAGATATTAATCACTGCACACAGGACACATCCATAGGTGTTCTGATCTCTCTCTCTCTCTCTCTCTCTCTCTCTCTCTGAATATATATCAACAATTACAAAAAGACTGACATTTCCATTTCTCTTTTGGTTAATAAATATTCTTTTCCCGCCATAATTATGTTCATTTCTTGCCATGCCCACATTCAAGCCCAATTACTTTATTCTGGACATGTTTCTTGCTACGCCCACATTCAAGCCCAATTACTTTATTCTGGACATGTTTCTTGCTACGTCCACATTCAAGCCCAATTACTTTATTCTGGACATGTTTCTTGCCATGCCCACATTCAAGCCCAATTACTTTATTCTGGACATGTTTCTTGCTACGCCCACATTCAAGCCCAATTACTTTATTCTGGACATGTTTCTTGCTACGTCCACATTCAAGCCCAATTACTTTATTCTGGACATGTTTCTTGCCATGCCCACATTCAAGCCCAATTACTTTATTCTGGACATGTTTCTTGCTACGGCCACATTCAAGCCCAATTACTTTATTCTGGACATGTTTCTTGCTACGCCCACATTCAAGCCCAATTACTTTATTCTGGACATGTTTCTTGCTACGCCCACATTCAAGCCCAATTACTTTATTCTGGACATGTTTCTTGCTACGCCCACATTCAAGCCCAATTACTTTATTCTGGACATGTTTCTTGCTACACCCACATTCAAGCCCAATTACTTTATTCCGGACATGTTTCTTGTTACGCCCACATTCAAGCCTAGCGGCTTTATTCTGCACATGGAAAATAAATCATCATCTTAATTTCATTTGATCATGCAGTTTCTATAAAAAATAATAATATGTCGGCGAGATTCATTGTCCTGACAATCGACACAGTGGTGGAATCTGCCATTCTATCTGCTCCCGCATTGCCTAGTACACCCGAATGACCAGGGACACAAAATAAATGTGACATCCTCCAACTTTGACTTCTCCACATCATCTAGCCACTGCTCACGAATACACACTGCTTGTAATTACTTGGCCATGATCGCTGAGTCGCTGAGAATGTAACCAAGAGTTGTACTCTGTAAGCATGTCCAGTTGAAAGCCCTGGTTATCGCCATAATTTCCATTGTCAGTACATGTCGTGTGCACACGAGCATTGTTTGCACAGACGCGGTGGAAAGAAAACATTTTCAGAACACTTTTAAATCCCCTGTCCACCGAAGACGGATGTGTCGGGTCATTGGCGCAAATAAAACGGCGGCACAATGCATTTCCATTCTCTGGACTACATCCTGCTGGAAATCTAAACAGGACCATGGTCCTGCTACAAGAGAGATCCAGCGGAAATTTGAGAATGAACGCTGAAAAAGAAGAAGACGAATCCCCTTGAAATCACATTACGTCTCCCACCAGAGGGGGCACGACCCCTGTTTTGGAGCCACTGGTCTAAACCAATAAAACTTTTCTTTAAAATACAGTGTTTATAAATATAATTTCTACTTCTGTAACCGTGTCTTTTGTCATTTATGCAGTCCCACTGGCTTATCTGGAATCATCCTTCTAAAGGGGTCATATCTTTTTAACCGTGATTTTCATTGGTTTACTTTGTGTGAACAGCAAATGAACATTGCACAATGAGCAGCAGTTATGGGAACAGTCAAATGATTCCAGTTAGAAGGATGATTCCCAGTTAACTTACATGTCTTTTATTGTTGAATGGTCACGCTTTAACTGTTTCATCCTCGTTTTAGGTACCGGAACGCTGCAGGGTACTGTATAAATCTTGCCTTTGGGTTTGGGCTGATGGACGCTTACGCAATGGTTGTGCTTGGTAACCCTAAGACTTGGAAAAACGTTGGTAAACGGAAGACGTGCAGAATTGAACCTGTCGAAAATAGCAACTTGCCACAGTAGGTCTTCTAAGTTTACCCTTTTTCTTCTTCTTCTTATTTTTCTTCTGCGTTCGTTCTCAAACTCCTGCAGATTAGCAGGATGTAGTCCGGATGACGAAATGCGTTGTGTTATGGTTGACAGCATTACTGCGATATATGCGCCTTTCGGCCTGACACATCTAATTTCAGCATGACTTTGTGTCACTGACCCTAAATGTGATGGGACAGCCAACTCCATCCCAAACTTCCTTAGTCGCCTCTTACGACATGCATGGAAGGTAAACAGTGTTGTTGTTCTTTGCTGCCCACTCGGGCCCCTGCAACACACGAGCGCTACGTTTAACCTAAATATGATCCGGTAAAGGTTGAGGTATCTGAGTCACGAATCATAGTAACAGTACAACGTTTACTCCGTGTTATTCGTCAAATAGAGTCCTGCTGGCTCATCGGGAATCATCTTTCTATTATGACGAACTTGACATTTCCAGTGATTTTCACAGGATCGTATGGCGGTAGATTTTCTCAGTATGAAGGGAGTATTTGAAATGCCACCTCCTTAAAAGGTTTTTCTTTGAAATGCCGCTGCCTAAATGTATTTTGATTGCTGTCGCCTGATGCGGCCGGCTCTCTGCATCATAGCACGGCACGGCTCTAGATATTCATATCTCTTTGTGTTGAAATCCAAATAAAATCACAGGAAAAGTCAAATGGGTCATTTCGAAAGGATTATTCTCAATTGTTCTACAGATCTTATATTGTAAATTGTTACGGCTTTCCCATAAGAGCTTAAGCGATGCTAAGCTAGTAGCTTACTAGAAATACGAGTCACCAGAAACGCGAGTTTGGGGTCTCCCTATCGTAGTGGTCACGCTGCTCGCCTTGTGTTCAAGATGTCGTTAGTTCGAACCCGGCTAGTGTCATCTTGATTACAATGTGGATATTTTCGGAGATTCCTGTGGATTATTGTTTGAAGTTACTGAATTACGTGCTATGAGTGGTACTATCGGCAGGTGCCGTCGTTGAGAGTGACGGAGTCCGTATGGGAAACCGAGTACAGTGAGGTCAATCCTCTACGATATTAAAACTTTTTTTAACGAGTCAAATGGTCTGAAGACTGGCTGAAACAAAGTTAATAAATACAACTGTAGGATATTCTATACTTCTATATTCAACATTATTTTGCTTTAGTGATTTTCTAGGCAGTATACATAAGTTCAGTAGTTTGCCATTTCTTTCGGATACACAAATGCCTGAAGCGAGATTCGAATGCAATACCGTGG
Organism: Meghimatium bilineatum; assembly: GCA_034231615.1. Classification (NCBI taxonomy): domain Eukaryota; kingdom Metazoa; phylum Mollusca; class Gastropoda; order Stylommatophora; family Philomycidae; genus Meghimatium; species Meghimatium bilineatum. Next base: position 128,057,736 of record CM067298.1, read on the forward strand.
CCATCACAGGCGCACATAGTACCACATCGCCGCCAACACATTATAGCAGCTCTAGATTCAATCTTATAACAACATGCAAGTAACGTTTGTACTGTATCACAGTCATTAGTGCATTGATACTAGCATACACACATTAGCATACACACATTAGCATACACACATTAGCATACACACATTAACATACACACATTAGCATACACACATTAGCATACACACATTAACTTACACACATTAGCATACACACATTAGCATACACACATTAGCATACACACATTAACATACACACATTAGCATACACACATTAGCATACACACATTAGCATACACACATTAGCATACATCATCATCATCAGGTGCCATGCCGGCTGGCGTAGGTGGTCATGGCTCCCCTCAGCTCACTGGCCACAGTATTATGTATCACAGTCGTTGTTGTTTCCCTTCCGTGCCAGGTTGTCAAACTGTCTAATATTTTCTCATGTACATACATACATCAACACGTACATAGCATACATACATTAGCATAAACATATTAACATACACACATTAGCCCAGATATATCATACACACATTAGCATACACACAATGTTGATGAAAGTACAGACACGCTGGGCAGGACACATGATTCGCATTAAAGATCATCATCTGCAAAAAAACTGCAAAAAAACTTCAGACTTGCTCCCGGAAGGCCGGCAGACAAAAATGCGTTTTAAAGATACTCCTAAGATATCGCTGACTCACTATAAGATTAACGTAAAATCATGGGAGAGTATTGAACAAAATCGATACGACTGGCTTCACAGAATCAAGGGTTGTGCAGCAGATTCAGAGAACATCAGAAAAGATGCTGAGCAACAATAACGTGCTAGAAATAAAGCAGGAGATTAACAATATCCCACAGACTCCTCCGTAACATGTTCAGAGTACGGTAGAAAATTTCAGGCACGCATACGACATGTCCTACGCTCAGAAAATAACAGAATACACCATAAATCTTTTGCATGGATACCAACAGGCAGAAGAGCCAGGGGTAGACCACAGGAGACACTCACAAGAACAATGAACAAACAACATTCGTACTATTCAAGAACTGCACATAACAGCTTTGAACAGGCAGAATTGGAGAGATCTGACCTCTGCCCTATGCGCTAACTTCAGGCTAAAGGAAAATGAATGAATGAATAGGACTCATTAGTCGCAGGACATAAGCACGATCATTATCGACTACATCGGACGAACAGTGACCTTCTGGACATATGTTTCGTGGAATAATTCTGAATTGAATTTGAACTGTGCCATAAAAAATATAGAAACATTGTAGAAAAGATTTGCCTTGACTTAGAATTAGGGAAAATGTTCGTCTCATTCATTATTTGGGAAAATGTTCACCTCACTCATTATTTGGGAAAATTTTCGTCTCATTGATTATTTGGGGAAATGTTCGTCTCACTCATTATTTGGGAAAATGTTCGTCTCAATCATTATTTGGGAAAATGTTCGTCTCAATCATTATTTGGGAAAATGTTCGTCTCAATCATTATTTGGGAAAATGTTCGTCTCAATCATTATTTGGGAAAATGTTCGTCTCAATCATTATTTGGGAAAATGTTCGTCTCAATCATTATTTGAGGAAAACATAATCAATGTCATTGTCTTCTATGTTAGTTATTAACCTCCTTTAGATCAGTATTACGTAATTAATTGATGTATTAATAATAATTATCTATCAATCTATAATCTCGAAACCCGTCCGGGTCGTAGGGATACCACATTGAGCGCATCAATATATAGTCGTACGGCGATTTCTACACAGTGTTTTCAATTCTTCTCTGTGTTTGTTTATCCATTGCTATATTTCAGTGGGTGAAAGGTTTAGCTAGTGGTAACCATCTCCTCTATAATAATCATTATTAAAAATATTAACGCTCAGAAAGGTTGTTATATATAAAGAAGCTATGGGCAAAATAGTGAACCAATGATCTACAATATAAACGACACTAAGTAAAGCAAAGGTCACCGAAAAGCAGCAATGACCAAGATTCATTTATTTAAAACTGAACACCCACAAGAGATGCGATAAATAAATGCACAAATCTGCTAAGTAACCGTCTACAAGATTTAAAGAGAAAACACCTTATATACCTGAAGCACATGTTCTTCCCTCACTTGTTATAATTGTATTGTTTTCCATTCTTGTCTCAAATATCTCGTCTTGTCCAATGTTAAATTTTTAAATGATTTGTGTTTTTAAAAAAAATGATGCACATGAACAAAATTATATCGGCATGTAAACTGCGTCCGATTCTGGCCAGCATGGGTTTCCGTAAAATGAATTGACTTTTCATATTAAACGGGGGAAAATGGTTATCACTTTCTGTGACTTTTTTGCTAAACATTATAACATCAACAGTTAATTCTAATATTACCCCTTCATCACGTCTAACTGCTAGAAACTTTCCAAACATAAGATAAATGCCCAACTGTATTACCACAATTATTAATTCGCATTAATTCACATCCACAAATGTGATCCTGTGTCCCACACACAACAAAAACAGCAATGTAAATCATTACGTCATTCCTCACTAATTCCTTCTACGGAAAAAGTGCACGCCAGATTCGGGCGCATTTACAGACCGGTATTATTTTGTTCCACATGAATCCTACATACTTCCAGAGGTAAATATAAAAACATATTGTAAAGTAATATTGAGTTACTTTCTATTTTCAGAGAATTTATGTCCGGCAATTTTGTGGACGTCCAGTTTGTAACAGATGGTTGTGCAGGTCAAGATAACGAAGTGAACTTTCTTGAACACATCCAGGTTGTGGTTGACATAACACATCCCCGAAGGGGAAATGTTTTTGTAGACATTCAATCTCCATCAGGTATAAATATTTTTTCCAGACGTTCAGTCTCCGTCTAACTTAGGGTGTTTCTGATCAACCAATGACTAGGCAGTTGAACACTTATGGGAACCCGTGTGTTGTGACGTTAGTTCATAACTAAGTTTACCTCTAAAATTTGAATTAAAGATTCTTCGTTTCGTCGTAATTCATTTAATTTTCTTTAGTTTTCACAAATTTAAATTACAAAACAAGTTGTCATTTTTTCCTCTTATTCTGGCACTCCCGTTTCTCCACAAATGTCGCTGGTTGCTGCCAATGTGTGTTGACGACCCCATCTTTAGTAGGGATGTTTTTTTTATTTTATAGGTCGCTATAATATTGCAATCTTCATCTTCTTTGTGCCCATTTTCGATAATGTATCATTTAAAGCTGTGATTTTCACAGGAAGTTATATGGTCCTCAAGTGTGCCACAGCTTGTCACTTGGATAGCCACTCACAAAATAGACATCTGGGGACCACGGATTGACTTGTATAAAAATAGCATTGACTGAAAATATTTGGATAATACATTGTGTCTATAAAGTCCATGCACACTGAAATTTTTTTTAATCTATGTGCTCAGTATGATATGAAAGTAGTGTATTTCCATGATCCAGTGTTCAATACGACTCAAAAAATTATATTTAGCTGTTGTTCCAATATCTGCTGTAGAAATAACTTCATTTTTAGCTGTTATTCCAATATCTGCTGTAGAAATAACTTCATTTTTAGCTGTTATTCCAATATCTGCTGTAGAAATAACTTCATTTTTAGCTGTTATTCCAATATCTGCTGTAGAAATAACTTTATTGTGGTAGGAGAAACTTTACTCAACACAGGATTAAAATTATCAGCAATGGTTTTTCATATTTTTCTCACTGATGTGACACAGGACCACTCTATATACCCACAATACATTTCACGTAGTGGCATCAGTAATGTCTTTCGTCTAATGCTTTTGTGATAGCACCATCATTTTTACTGTTTTAGTGTTTGTTGAAATGTGAGATCACATGCTTGAGGAAGGCTGCAGGGGTCATCATGGGTGATTGATTACGCAATGAATACATCAGGAAGGAAAGAATAGGTATAACATGAATACACCAGGAAGGAAAGAATAGGTATAACACCTTACACAGAATACATAGAAAAGCAGCAGATCAAGTGGTTTGGCCACATTATATAATGCATCACGACAAGTTTCCCATACAGGCATATAACCAAATGAAATCAGGGTATAAAGTCAGAGAACGACCACGAAAAATATCGGTAGAAAACGTCAGGGACATATTGAAAAAACACGGTCATGGCACAGCCGAGGCGACACATCTGGCCTTGGAACACAAGTTCAAGCTCCATTCACCCCTATGATTAACGGCAGGAGTGGATAACAGACTACCTTGGGAAATACAATAGAGAATATTCAATATTTCTTCCTGTTCTATCTTGCAATTTCTTGAAAAAGACCTTACGGTTGAAACCATGATGCTGTCGTGTATACTGGTGTATGTATTGTTTTGTGGTCATATCCTACAGTCTAATAGTCTGTGTGTTCGTTGTAAAGCTGACCAATCTTGTGTCTTATGTAACCACCAGATGCACGGCGACCGTATGGACAAGAAAACAACGTTTATTTATTTTGTTTTGCCGTTCGTTCTCAAATTCCCACTGCATCCCTATTATAGCAGAACAATCGTTCTTCAAGATTTCTAGTAGAAGGTAGTCGAGAGCTTAATGTTTATTATTGTTGCAACACTTTCTATGATCGTTTCTTTTCTATCGGCAGGTACAATAACTACCTTAATGCAGGAGCGAAAGTATGACGAGTCTACAGCAGGTTTCAAGTCTTGGGCTCTGACAAGTACGCATACTTGGGGAGAGCGACCTCAGGGAACTTGGAAACTTCGAGTTGCCGATAGGGTGAAAATTGTCTTATTAACTTTAGATGATCGATCTGGTAATGAATGAAAAAAACATTGTGTAGCTTGTGTGAATTACAAATGGAGGACAAATTTTAATCTGCATTCAAATACCATAAGAAACATACAAATCTCGCAATCTTTAACTCCTGGAGAATTCCATATGGATTCCATATGAATAACATATGGATTTGAAAGTTGGAAAGCAACATCAAACCTAGAACAAAGACTAAACACATTTGAAAACAAATGTCTTAGAAGGCTACTGAACATCCATTGGTCAGACTTTAAATCAAACACAGCTGTCAGGCAGGAAGCAAAACAAGAATGTGTTTATCTATCTATCTATACGCTGTGGCCCTTGTTTGCCTTGCGGCGTCAGGGGTGGAAGAATTCTCTGGAAATGGCCTTCTTGTGTGCTGTTTGTAAGCTTGTTCTTTGATTTCTGTAATCTCTTTTACATGGTCTGCCTCTGACTTTATAGCCGTTATGTGTCATGACCATCTGTGGCATGCAGTCTGTTGGTAATCTGGAAGCGTGTGAAAACCACTTGATCTGTTGTCTTTTGATGTGTTCTAATACTGGTATTGTTTTGGTTATCTGTCTGATGTTATCGTTTCTAGTTCTATCTCTTAATGACACTCCGAGTATTCTTCGTAGACATGTCATTTCTGCTGTCACTATTTACTTTTGTCTCGAGCTGTTATTTTCCAGGTTTGGCACTGGTAGCATAGTGATAGAATAATAATAGTCTTATATAATGTAACTTTAGTGTCTATGTGTACATTTTTGTTCTTGAAAATACGTGTCATCTTTCCTAGGATCTGATATATTATGTTGCATCTATTTTGCATTTCTTTACTGGTTTTCCCTTAATATAATGCTTCCTAAGTAAGTGAACTCATTTACCTATTTAAGATGTTCATCATCGATGGAGATTGTGGTATTTCTTTCTGTCTTTGCTATTGCCATTATTTCTGTATTTTCAATATTAATCTTCATGTTGGATTTTTGACATGTTGTGTGAAGTCTGTTCATATGTTCTTGAAATTTTTCTTCTTATGTCGCAATTAGTGCTTGGTCGTCTGCAAAGAGTAGCTCGCTCAATTTGTCTTTTATGTTATCTTCTTTGTTGGTACTTGTTATTTTATAGATGTGAACGATATATATTATAAAACGTAGAGGACATAGGACACACCGCTGGCGAACTCCTGGATGAATTTAGAACTTATTGGACACTCCTGCATTTGTTCTTACTTCACATTGGCTATTAGCATAAATGTCCTTACATATACGGATTAAATGTTCTGGTACTCCGTATATGGATAGTGTTTTCCATAGTTTTTGTCTGTCTACTCTGTCGAAAGCCTTTTCTTGGTCAGCGAATGCGATGTATAATTTCTTGTTGTTTTCTGTCGCATTTTCTGTTACTAAGTATAACGATAGCTTCCGTACAGCTTTTGTTCTTACTGAACCCCATTTGGATGTTTTTAAGTTGTGGTTCAATATATGATTGTTATTGTTGTTCTAATATTTTGTTTAAAAATTTCCCTGTGTGGCTTAGTAAGGATATCCCTCTGTATTTTGTGCAGTCTCTCTTACTGCCTTTTTTCTTCCATATAGGAATGATTGTCGCGTTCCTCCAGTCTTCTGGTGTTTCTAGTTTCTTCCATATTACATTGAAAAGTCTATGTAACCATTTTTTCCCGCTCTCTGTTGCTGCTTCGATAAGTTCTGTTTGTATGTTATCAGAGCCTGCTGCCTTGTTTATTGGTGCTTTGTTTATTGAATTTTCTATTTCTGATAGTAGTATGTTTGGTTCTAATTTCGCTGCTGTAGTGTTTATTGTTGTGTCTCTTCTCCTTATTTTAGATTTAGTAGTTCCTTGAAATATTGTTGCCATCTTTCATTATTTGCTTTATAAGATTGTTTACACTATCTTTCCAATTACTGATACTTTGTTTACACTATCGGTCAAATTGCTGAAACTTTGTTTACACTATCGGTCCAATTACTGAAACTCGTTTACACTATCGTTCCAATTTGCTGAAACTTTATTAAACTATCGGTCCAATTACTGAAACTTTGTGTACACAATTCGTCAATTACGGAAATTTAGGCAATCTACTACTATCATCAAACCTCCTTAGTCGCTTCTTGCGATACGCTTCAAAGTCACAGTGTTGTTTTCTATACTCCCCTTTTTGAACTTTAACAGCACACGGGTAAAGGAAAAAAAAATTGTGAAGAAACAAGAATCGTATGTACTCTTCTCTTGCGATATGTTCTTCTTCGTCCTTTCTCAAGATCCTTCAGATTAGCAGGATGTAGCCCGAGAACGTAATTACCTTATAATTATTTCCAGCTTGGGTGCGATATTTGTTCCTTTAGCTCTGACACATCCGACTTCATCAGGACTTCTTCGCGATGAACATGATCTATTTTTGATAGTTTAGCAAGAGTTTTCGCGTTTCTACACAAAACTTTAAATGGACTCTAATACATGTACCTGTTGTTTTCCAGTGTTGCTTGGAATAAAATGGTTCCGCCTGCGTGTTGCCTAGACTAAAGTAGTTCCGCATGTGTTGCCTGGACTAAAGCTTATCCGCCTGCGTGCTGCCTGGACTAAAGCTAATCCGCCTGCGTGCTGCCTGGACTAAAGTTTCTCCGGCTACGTGTTGCCTGGGCTAAAGTAGTTCCACCTACGTGTTGCCTGGACTAAAGTAGTTCCACCTGCGTGTTGCCTGGACTAAAGTAGTTCCACCTGCGTGTCGCCTGGACTAAAGTAGTTCCGCCTACGTGTTGCCTGGACTGAAGTAGTTCCACCTGCGTGTCGCCTGGACTAAAGTAGTTCCGCCTGCGTGTTGCCTAGACTAAAGAATAGCAATACTGTTTAGCTACCAGAAAAATATAATAAGACAGCAAACGGGGTTTGAACCGGTTCCGCAACTTGAGTCAACACTTGTTCTGTATTCGACCACGCCGCATCCATAAAAGCATGCAATTCCAGGGAAGACTTCTAAGGTGTATATTCTCAAGTTGCTATGGACCGGTCGGTCGACACACATAATATAACGCAAACATTACAAGCGTATGACAATTCCTGGTAAACCTAAACATTTAACATTAGTACGTGCCTCAATGCCGCTTGTAAACATAAATAGCACATGTTGATTCCGAAGCGACATAGGTAAATGGAAAATATAATATATTATAATAGCAATATATATAAATATATAACAATATAATGTATTATTCATTTACCTGCCAGGTATGTGGTAGAATGTGACTAAGAAGGATTTGAGGTGGAGTTGATTACCCCATCTTATGTTGGGTCGAGGTGACCCATAAGCCATACTGAAGTCGGATATGTTCGACCGAAAGGCACAGTCTCTTCGGCTAATCTTTAAAGTATGACACACCGCATTCCGTTCTATGGACTACATCCTGCTAATCAGCGAGAGTTTGAGAACCAATGCAGAAGATTATACATCGCTGTGTTTCTAACATTTTTTTTGGACCGCGGCCCTCAATCGGGAACCCCCCCCCCCCCCCACCCCCCTTTACAATCGGACTTAAAAATATTGTGTCAAATTGTTTCAATACGATTTACGATATAACTTATTTAATATTGCTGAATACTTAATTTACTGTTCCGGAGATGTGGTTTTCCACTTTCTTCTTCAAAGAAACTACTGTGCCATTTATGGTGGCCAGATGGCCCAAATTGAGAACCGTTGTTATATCTGAGACTTCTTTGTAAATAAACCACACGATTTCAATGAAATTTTTATGAGGATAATATCATATTATTATCTCATTTGATTTCTGAGAGATTCAGTCGGGATATATGTGCCGTCAGTGGCCTAAATAAAAATTGGTTCTCATGAACTGTCAATAATGTCATACTTTGAAGCGAGGTACCTTTATTTTTGTCATGAACACGTGAGTGATAGGGGAAATGAAAGATCAGTCAGACTTACCAGCGTGGCTATAATAATTGGTGGTGTTTTAGTGGATCTTGCTGATATTTGAATGCATTCAAGGCGTTGAATCAGCTGGATGATATGAGGATGTGTTTCATCTTCTGTGTCTCTGGGTAGAATTCAGGATCTGGGAGTGAATCGAGGGTGTTACGAGAAGCAATCGGCATATAGGAATCGAATGAAGAGTTATTAACCAACACGGAAGAGGTTCATTCAGTTATCACATGCTGAAGTGTATCACTGAATATGTGACCAGAACATGTTCATTCAGTTATCACATGCTGAAGTGTATCACTGAATATGTGACCAGAACAGAATCATTCAGTTATCACATGCTGAAGTATAACACCAAAAATGTGAGCAGAACAGGACCGTGCGGTAGATTTTCCCAGCATCATGCAAGTATTAGAAAAACCTTTAAATGGTTTTTCTTGGAAATTCCGCCTCCGATAATGTATCTTGATTGTTGCCACCAGATAAAGCCGCCGCTGCATCATAACACGGCCCTGGATAAGAACACCTCTGGACTTGTCCGGAGCACAAAGATAACAATCTGACAACTAATTATCTGATTTCTTGTTCCAGAGTAATGACAACTACACAGGATCATTAAAAAATGTAACACTTGTTCTCCATGGTACAACAGAGCAACCAAATCATCAAATAAATCGAATTTCCAGGTGTTCTCAGCTCCCGCAATATGCAGTAAGTTCTTTTCCCCCCAATTTCTTGAATTTAGCATGATTGGGTGCATCAGTCTCTTTAATAAGTTCTGTTTCCCTTGTTGAGAATGTTGAATGTTATAGTGGTTATCAAGTTTTGGTATGAATGGGTACGACAATTTCGCTAATTATTTAGTCTCCAGTGTAAAAAGAAATGTTTGACAAATTAACTTCAAGCTGTCAACAAAAAGTATGATTATGACCAGTATCGTACTAGAAGTAATAGCACACTGGGAAAGTATCGTACTAGAAATGTTAACGCACTGGGAGAGTATTGTACTAGAAATGTTAGCGTACTGTGAGAGTATCGTACTAGAAATTTTGGTGCACTGGGAGAGTATCGTACTAGAAATTTTGGTGCACTGGCAAAATCCCGCCACTCCCTTACATAAATTCTCTTTATTTTGTCTTTATTTTAGTGGTTTATCACATTTAATTTCAGCTTGTTATGTCAGCATGTTATTTTATGTATTTCTTTTGTTTATTGTTCATACTTGCATGATTTCACATATTTATTTTTACTTAGGGGCTGTCAATTATTACGTCAACAATTTCTTGCAACGTTTTGATTTTTTCAAAAACTGGCATGAATTTAGAGGACCCCACCCCTTGTTTAACTATTTCAAAAGATAACCTCCACTTCTGATCCTCGTAAAAAAAAACTTGTATGCATAAAATGTGCGAAAAAAATACATGGTTTGTTTCACATTTGAATAAAACACATTCGTATCGGAACAATTTCATTGGTGTATAAAAAAACATTCTTCACATCAACTTTTGTAATTCCCCCCCCCCCTCTCCTCCTCCCAGCCCGTACTTCCTATCAATAGCTGTTAAAAATTAAGTCGCCGCCCTCCCCCAATTCACAATTACTGACGGAATTTATAGACAGCTCTTTTTCAGCGCATGTTTATTTCAACACGAGCTTACCATGGCCAATGCAACTCAAATGGCTAAAGACAAAAAACCCAGTTCTCCCCGTGACGCTTAACGGCACATGTGGAAATGACAACAGATAGATAGACAGTATTTTTCAAGTACCGCCACATATTTATTCCATTGTATCTCACATTTATATTTCATGTACATCACCGAATTATTTTGTTATTGTTTTTAGGAAACTCTAGAAAACAAAGTAGTAAGTAACTTTTTCAGACTTTAGCTGACTTGTTTTATATTGAAACTATGTTCCTGCTTGTCTATCATATATTTCTACACAAATTTACTAAATTTTTATCATAAATTATTAAACTGTGGATAAAAATCAAATTCGACCGTGGTATAAACTATAAGAAATTATTGACGATGACCATTCAGCTCAACTGGGATAAGATGAAGATGATGATGTCTGTGGTGTGTCCGGCATAGACTATAAGACATTAGTGACAGTGCATGAGACAGAAGACTGTGGACAGAAATCATATCGACCGTGGCATAGACTATACGACATTAGTTACAGTGCATGAGACAGAAGACCGTGTCAGTACATGAAAAGCAGTACATGAAATTACTTTCTTCCCACTGGTCAAATCTCAATAAGTAATGATAAAATAAGATGTCATCTGTAATGTAGATAATGTGTAATTGCGTTAGAAAGTATTGTAGATAATGTGTATCGTATAGTCTATGTGTGATTAATTATTTTTTTAAATTCTCACTTTTTGTTAATTATTTCGATTCTTGCTTTCATTAAGAGTAAAACATAGATTTCTCTACTTACTCTGCTTTCATTAACAGTAAAACATAGATTTTTCTATTTACTCTGTTTTCATCACGGGTAAAACATAGATTTCTATTTACTCTGCTTTCATTAACAGTAAAATATAGATTTCTCTATTTATTGCTTTCATTAACAGTAAAACATAGGTTTCTCTACTTACTCTGTTTTCATCACGCGTAAAACATAGATTTCTGTTTACTCTGCTTTCATTAACAATAAAACATAGATTTCTCTATTTACTGTTCTTATTAATAATAAAACATATATTTCTCTATTTACTCTGCTTTCATTAACAATAAAATATAGATTTCTCTATTTATTGCTTTCATTAACAGTAAAACATAGGTTTCTCTACTTACTCTGCTTTCATTAACAATAAAACATAGATTTCTCTATTTACTGTTCTTATTAATAATAAAACATATATTTCTCTATTTACTCTGCTTTCATTAACAATAAAATATAGATTTCTCTATTTATTGCTTTCATTAACAGTAAAACATAGGTTTCTCTACTTACTCTGCTTTCATTAACAGTAAAACATAGATTTCTCTATTTAATCTGCTTTCATTAACAGTAAAACATAGATGTATCTATTTACTGCTTTTGGCTTTGGCAAATTTCTGACGCACATTTCATATATATTTACTGTCACATCAGTGACAAATCATATTTCATACATATACTGTCACATCAGTGACAATTCACATTTACTCATAGTAACAAATATATGTTTTTTATTAAATTGTTTGTTACGATCTTCATGAAATATGAGCAATGAAGCTCGTATATCCTTGCATGCAATTGGAAGATTTCTCCGGAACATTATTTCAACATTATTGACAGTGCAGACCTGTGTACAGAAAGTAAACATGACCAGAAAGGCTGCTTTTTTTATTATTATTTCCGTGAATTTTGTTAGTCGTCCTTGGCTATATTTTTCCAGGCAATTCCAAGTCTATAAATAATGACCAATGAAAATAACGACAATAATCAGAAAACGTCACTAATGATGGCTTGTTTACGTTCTTTTGAGAGGTCTATGCTGGAGCTGGTCGTGGTCTTGGTCACGTATGCTTCGGCGGGAATGAGATCTGCCCGAGTTGTATGCAATGCATCAATAGATAGGGGTTGATAATAAGATGCCCTAGAACATCTTCACGAACTTCTTGATAGAAGTGTTTTCTGCGATTGATGACTGGTTCAGGTTGAGGTATCGTGTCATTATTTTTTAAATATGGCACAAGCAGAACTAAACATCAAGTGTGCAAAGAAGAGTGTCAATCAATGAGCCTTAGGAGCAATAAAAATGAATACTTTTCAATGCCGGCTGAAGGATAACGAACATCAATTGGTGTTTGCAACAATTATCACACACTCACATGACAAAAAACAATGTTCTAATATTCCAGTTTATGTTAATTTATCCGCACACAGGACATAGAACACACAGGACATAGAACACACACAGGACATAGAACACACACAGGACATAGAACACACACAGGACATAGAACCCACACAGGACATAGAACACACACAGGACATAGAACACACACAGGACATAGAACAAATTATAATATTTCCGTTTATGTTACTTCATCTCCACACATAACACAGGGAAAACTATAATGTACCACTTTATTTTACTTTACCTCCACACACAGGACATAGAACAAACTCTAATGTTTATGTTGATGTATCCACACATAGGACATTGCACAAACAATAATGTTATAGTTCATATTACGTTATATCCACACACAGGACATAGAACAAACTTTAATATTCCAGTTTATGTTAATTTATCTATACATGCAGAACATAGAACAAACCCTAATGTTCCAATTTACGTTACTTTATCTCCACACACATGACATAGAACAATATCAAATGTTCTAGTTTATGTTACTCTATCACTACACACATGACATAGAACAATCTAAAATGTTCCAGTTTATCTTACTTTATCTCTACACACATGACATAGAACAATATCAAATGTTCCATTTTATGTACTTTAATTCCACATCTACACGCACGCACACCCACTCACACCCACACCCACACACCACACACCCACACACCACACACACACACACACGCACGCGCTCTCGGAATAGATCAAACTCTATTGTCTGTTCCAGTTTATTGTGTTTTCCTTCCACATACAAACTCACAATAGATTCCAATCATCAATTCGTATTTTATGTTTGTACTCTAACAGGAAATAGATCGAAGTTATAATCCTGTACGTAACATGAACAGCGTTAAAAAACTGATGAACCAAACTCATCTGCCGGCATCTACCGGCAGCAAGAAGCCACAGTTGCCGCTGCACTCCAGTCATGGACAGGTTGGAAAGGTTGCTATTTTTCAGCTTTTAGTTCATGATTGTTAATGTTTGTTTTGTCTACGAATTCACAGATTTGTGCACTCTACTTCGTTCATTTTTAAACTATTGCAGATTAGCATAATGAAGCTCAGAGAGCGTATGATGTTGTTTCGTGGTTTACAGCTTAACTGCGATATCTGTGTCTTTCTGAAGACACATCTGACTTCAGCATGTCCTGTGGGTCACTTTGATCATATGTGGAAATGGGACAGCAAATCCACCCCAACCGCCTTAGTCGCTTCCTACGACATGCCTGATAGGAAACAGTGTCACGATTATTAGCTCCCCCTTCTTCTTGGTGATTAGTGAAGTCATGCTAGAGACTGACAGATGTCAGAAACATTGTATCTTTCTCAATGATTCACACTATTGATTGCGCATTTCCTACAGAGGGTATACGACAAATGTATGGCGTAAATAATAAAGTAGAGAATCGCACAGGCTGACAAGAATCATTACTTTCAATAGTAAAACCCCGCCGAAGACGGATGTGTCGGGCCATTGGCGCAAATAAAACGACGACACAACGCATTTCCATTCTCTGAACTGCATCCTGCTGGAGATCTAGTAGTACTGCTACAGGAGAGATCCAGCAGGAGTTTGAGAATGATCGCTGAAGAAGAAGAATAGTAAAACAACGAAGATATTGCATTGACATGTAAGCCGACACGATTCCCTGTCAAAAATACTATTGCATAGTACAGTTGAGGGTAGAAGAAACATAACGCTAAAGGAAATGTTCAGACGTGACAGGTCAAGATTTGTCTACATTCATCCGGTAGTTGATAAAAATCTCTGGAGGATTCCGAGTGTAGACGCACTCAATGCAGTACACTTATGCCGTAACGGGTTATGGAATTATTGATGGGTATATGGATCTGAAACATGGACAATCTAAATAAAACATGAGAGGAGACTTAACACCTTTCACCTAAGATGTCTCAGAAAAATCTTAAACATGGCAAAATCTTAAATCATAAAATCATCAACATAGAAGTGTTACTGCGCATACCGCTACCATCTGCCATGGAAACAGTAAAAATATATTGCGAAGGCTAGGCCACCTCTGCAGAAAGCCAAACTGCTATTTGAAGGCCTGGGCGCCCGCGGCAGACCAATGAGTGCTCTTATGGTAATGTGTGCACCTCCAGTAATGTGGACGCCTCTAGTAATATGGGCGCATCTACTAATGTGGGTACCTCTAGAGATGTGTGCGCCTCTAGAGATGTTTGCGCCTCTAGAGATGTGTGCGCCTCTAGAGATGTGTGCGCCTCTAGAGATGTGTGCGCCTCTAGAGATGTGTGCGCCACCAGAGATGTGTGCGCCACTAGAGATGGGAGCGCCTCTAGAGATGTGTGCCCCTGTAGAGATGTATGCTCCTCTTGAGATGTGTGCGCCTCTAGAGTTGTGTGCGCCTCTTGAGATGTGTGCGCCTCTAGCGATGTGTGCCCCTCTAGAGATGTATGCTCCTCTTGAGATGTGTGCGCCTCTAGAGATGTGTGCACCTCTAGAGATGTGTGCGCCTCCTGAGATGTGTGCGCCTCTTGAGATGTGTGCACCTCTAGAGATGTGTGCGTCTTTAGTGATGTGCGTGTCTCTAGTGATATGTGCGCCTATTTTGTAGATCTTTGCGCCTCTTCAGATTTGTGCGCATCTAGAGATTTGTGCGCTTCTAGAGATGGATGTGCCTATAGAGATGTATTCACATCTCAAAAGATATGTACACCTCTAAAGATGTGTGTGACACTTGTAGTAACACACGTGTACACGTGTGTGCTCTAATGACGAGTGCGCTTCTAGTGATATATGCATCTCTTGTGGTGCGAATGATATGTAAAAAAATGAACAATTGAGGCTGATCGAGCCACATAACGGTCACTGGGTGACATTATTCTAAAACTTTATAATTGGAGAAAAATGTTTTTACAGGATTTCACTTAATTAAACATGTTACAAAAATGATCACAGAACATACACAATGTTAAACGGTTAACAAAAGTAGTTCTTCCGAATCAAAACGATACAACCTACTGTAATTCTGGTAGTATCCATGAAGATAAATTTTGCTCCAACGGTGGCTACAGAAAAAACTTACAGAAAACACTAATTTAAAGGAATTCCCATCAATGTGGGTTTAGGTCAACTATTGCCGTGACGTAGAGAATCATATATTATATCCTTGTATGTGGAGATCCATGATCCAAGACAGAGACCAGGGAATGACGGAAATGTACACAGCAATAGATGTTCAATACACATCTCGGCAACAATATCGTAACATAAAGCTACAACACAACCCCCAATTCAAAACAAAATGTCTGTGTAATATTTATATAACAGTCCATATATTCACAAACGTAGAAAACGTGAAGTCATAAGTCATCCAGTTATCAATCTATCAATCTATCTATTGCCATTTCCCATTGTGCCTTTAAACGTTTGGGAGGGGGTGTGTGTGTTCGGAGTTATATTCTTCTTCTTCAGCATTAATTCTCAAACTCCCGCTGGATTTCTCTTGTAGCAGGACAACTGTCATACTAGACTTCCAGCAGGATGTAGTCCAGAGAATGGAAATGCGTTGTGTCGCCGTTTTCTTTGATTCAAAGGCCTGACACATTCGTCTTCGGTGGGGCTTGAAGTTATGTCTTTGGCCATTTGGGCTGCATTGGCCATGGTCAGCCTGTTATCTAACGTGATCTTGCGTGCTTGTTGTGACATGCGTAGAACACGTAGAGAACATGTGTTGTACTCTGTTTATATATCTAACCATGGATCTTTTGGTACAAGGATATACTATGTGATTTTCACGTCAAGATAAAAGGTGGGTGTGTGTAAACTGCAGGAAGTCCCCTTATTGTGTGTGTGTGTGTACGTGTGTGCGTGTGTGTGTGTGCGTGCGTGTTTAGCTAGACTGGTCAAAATTGTTTCAAAAATGCTTTAACAATTTGACAAATGTTCACCAGTAAGATCAGATAGCTCCAAATTTTTTTGATAGCCCATTCTATTCATAATGTAGCCATTACCCAGCCTTTTTGACTGTTGTGATTTTTGTGCAATATTTACTTTCAGTATTTTGTTATTGCGTTCTGAACAGTCCTATGCCAAATTATAGGCATCGACGAGATTTGAACTCATTAACTTAGCTTTCAGAAACGCTCTCTGTACCTCGTCACCGCAGAATCAGACATATCACAAAAACTTACAGAAAACACTAATTTAACGGAATTCCATCAATGTGGGTTTAAGTCAACTATTACCGTGACGTAGAAAATCATATATTATATCCTTGTATGTGGAGATCCATGATCCAAGACAGAGACCATGTAATGATGGAAATTTACTCAGCAATAGAGAGTGTATGCTCTGTCGAGAACAGGTAGTGAAATGGAACACCACAGACACCCACTGTCCTTCAGAGTGACAAAAATCATAATTCATATCGCATACACGTCAATGTTGAAGAAACACACGTGGAAGTGGAAGACAAATCTGATGTAATACTTCACCTCAATATATTACGTCAAAACTATTTCACTTTAGAACATGTCGTTGCAGACTGTTGAGCCACATTTAAGGACTGAGTACCTCATACATAGATGAATGCCCATGTGGTCCAGAATCGAAACACAGAACAAAAACTCCAGTATGTTTACACATACTTCTTTAATGTTCATGAGCCTTTTTGTCACGTCTTCCTCAATGTAAGCGCAATATCAAGTAGCTTCTATATCATCACATTTTGAAATAATCAATTTACATTGTCACTTGTGTATTAAATGTCCATGTTTGACATCTGCAAATTGCTACTAGGAGTTTACTTTCGCCAATAAAATGTAATTTATCTTTGTTGTTAGTGCCGTGCCCTCGATTTTACGTTTGTGTCATGCAGTTCTTCTCGAGTTTCTCTGCTCCATCTCCTAAGCTGTTTATGTTCGCTCCTAAGTATTCAAAATACGAGAATTTGTATATGAAATCTTCTATTTCTTGTTTTTCAATGATAATTTGTGGTCGGGTATTGACTTTATATGTTGTCGTGATTTTTATTTTATTTTTATTTAACTACAAACTCTGAGCCTCACTGTGTATTTTTTTAATACAATCAGATGTGTGAGACTTTTGGCACTGAATTGTTAGCAGTATAACTTAATCTTGTAATGTATCGTGCATCGATGTCAATTAGATGATGTTCTGTGTGAACCTGGTCATCTCATACGTTTCGTCAGATGTTATCTGCGTAGATATTAATAAAATAAGAAGGTGAGAAAACAGCCTTATCTTACTCCTTTCTGTTCATTGAACCCATCCGAACCCTGGTCAACTGTTACTATTGTTTCTAATTCATAATACGATATTCCGATTATGTGTTTGAATTTATTTCAGAATTATGTTTTTCATAATCGATCTCAGCTGATGATGTTTACAATTGAAAGTCTTTGTGTTGTTGTTCACAATTGATCGCCTTGGAGCTGTGGTTCACAATTGAAAGCCTTGGTGTTGTTGTTCACAGTTGAAAGCCTTGGTGCTGTGGTTCACAATTGATCGCCTTGGTGTTGTTGTTCACAATTGAAAGCCTTGGTGCTGTGGTTCACAATTGAAAGCCTTGATGTTGTTGTTGTTCACAGTTGAAAGCCGTGGTTTTGTTGTTCACAGTTGAAAGCCTTGGTCTTGGTGTTGTTCACAGTTGTAAGCCTTGGTGTTGCTGTTCACAATTGAAAGACATGGTGTCGTTGTTGTTCACAGTTGTAAGCCTTGGTATTTCTGTTCACAATTTAAAGCCGTGGTGTTATTGATCATGAGACAGGCATAGAATTGGATCTTACATTATCTACACTGTGGGCAAATTATGAAATCAAAATACAGATTTGAGTTTACTCTGAGCTTAAATACAGAATGGTCTTCTATGAGAAGTTGAAAAGTGAAAAAAAAACGGTAAAGGATTGGCTTAATTGTACTCTACTCCTAACAGACCGCAGGGGTGAGAAATCACAATAAGTACGTAAAATGTAGACATCTGAAACATCACTATATGTATGAGAAAACAAAATATCTGACACAAAAAAACTACTGAAAAGACCAAGCTTCAACCACCTATAAAAAACTTATGAAAGCCAGTGAAGAAGTAACCAGCAACAATCCGGATGAATAGGAACAGCTAGAATAGAAACATATTGCAACATCGCAAACACCTGGCCCATATATATATATATATATATATATATATATATATATATATATATATATATATATATATATATATATATATATATATATATATATATATATATATATATATATATATATATACTGTAAATGTTACAATCCCAGGCATTGAGAGCAAATCTATGGAAACCTCTACTGCTCTCAAGGCAAAAACACTTGATAATTTGGACACCCAATACGCTAACTCACAGTAGATTCATGTCTTTACAGATGGATCATCAAAGGACTTAGTAAAGAAAAGAGGAGCTGGGATACTAATACCTAGACCAAACACCCCAAAACTAGAACTCTCAATCGCTACTGGAAACTTATAAACAAACTACATGGCAGAGCTACAAACAATCTTAGAAACATAAAAGGCTCTAGAGGAACAAAGACTCGACGGAGCTAACATAGTCTTCTTGTATATCTGCATGTCAGTACTACAGACCATCCAAATTGAACTTATAGGTCTCTTAACAGAAACAACTGTAGAGCATGTACATCAACTGTCTGCTAACAACAAAGTTGTGCTGTAGTGGATTCCTTCACACTTTGGAATTGCATGAAATAAGGCAGCTAACAGACTGGTACAAGCAGGTGCAATAAAGGAACATTTTCAGCACAGAATATCACTGACTGAAACAAAAACTCTTATCAAAAGAAAATACAAACATATATGGAGTCAGAGAATATGCAGCAACTTTCCACATGACACCATTCTAAAGCTAAGCAGATCACAGTAAACCACACTTTTTTAGGCTCCGCAGAGGACATTGCAGACTACAAGCACATCTCCACAAAATGAAGGCTGTCGGAACTGATCAATGCTCACATCAAAACGGTCCCAGGACTCCGGAACACATTCTGCAGACATGCCTACTTATCGATGATATAAGAACTAAAATATGTCCCCAAGAGACAGATCTGAAAGTAAAGCTGTGGGGCAACTGTGAGGACCTAATGCTGACGACTGAATTCATGCAGGCGGCCCACCTTCCTGTATAGACTTATGAGCATAGGAAACTGATCGCAAAAGAAGAGGAAGAAGAATTGCTCTACTCAGGATACGACTTATGTACTCCACTCAGTTTCTGTTAACAAAGTTCCGTTCCTCCTGCTGACAGTACCGCTTATAGCAAGTAACTCCATCACTTCAATCGGTAATTAACATGGATCTCCCAAAACATCCACATTGTAGCAAAATGTCGCAAACAGGATTCAAATCCGCGACCTCTTGAGCAAAAGTGAAGGTCTTAACCACTACGCTGGTAAGCTCTGTTAGTACTTTTAGAAGTTAACAAGTATTACACATCAATCAGTATTGTCGCTATGTACAATTTATTCTCAATTCCATATGTTTTTCGTTCCAGACACCGCCACATTTAGAACAACCTGGGACTGCCAGTAAAACTAATGCACTCTTGGATTTGTTGTTAAATTCCCATGGTTAAAAATATAGCCTATTAATTTCTTTTGTTTACAATTTTATTCTCCTTTACCATTTTGGTTTCCTCTAAATTCTCTTGTACCATTTTAGTTTTCTCCTAATTCTCTTGTACCATTTAAGTTTTCTATAAATTCTCCAGTACCATTTTATTTCTCTAAATTCTCCAGTACCATTTTAGTTTTCTAAAAATTCTCCCTTATCATTTATGTTTTGCATTGCTGGACTATCTAACTTCGAAAAATATCTAACGAAACAATTATTTTTCTAGTGAAACCAAAAGGTATACAAAATTATCATTTTATCATATTTGATTGTGTAGTTATTCATTCTAGACCATTTACAGTTACAAAACAAAATAAAACTCACCATGACAAAAATTGTTGAAAAGGTATCTTCTGTTGAAATGTTATCATTGATTCATTGTGTGATATTTTACTTAATTCGGGTCGAGGAAAAATACATCAAAACATGAAATTGTAAACATTGTTTCAAGTCTTAGTTGTTTATTATTATTTTTTGTTTGTCATAACTTGGTTCTGTTTACATTAAAATTGTATGTGTTTGGCATCTTACACGTGTATACGTTCTAATGTTCTTCTACGTGTATACGTTATAATGTTCTTCTACGTATATATTTTATAATGTTTTCTACGTGTATACGTTCTAGATTCTTGATTTTTTATTAGGAACAAGCATCACATCATTGGGGGCATTCCCATATATGTTCGGATTGCTGTTCTGTCAGTCATATAAAAGTGTATAAGTTCAGTGCCCCAGACAGCTGATGATTATGTTATAATGTTCTTCCAAGTGTATACGTTCTAATGTTCTTCTTCGTGTATATGTTCTAATGTTCTGTGTATCCGCCTTACTGTGACAGTCAATACCTCATCTCATAGTGAAAAAGTGTGAGCTCGATGCTGATGTTGATGTTGATGATGATAATGAGAATGATGATGATGTTATGATGATGTTATGATGAAGTTATGATGATGTTATGATGATGATGATGATGATGATGATGATGATGATGATGATGATGATGATGATGATGATGATGATGATGATGATAATGATAATAATAATATGATGATGATGATGTTGATGAGGAAATATTTCCTGTAGATGTGAGCAGGTACCTGTTGACAGCCCTTAGTCTTTCTGACAAAAAACACAGGTTATTTTCAGCTCTGTAACTGAGACGACACCCTGATGCATATGTTGTTCGTCTATCACAAGATGATGATGACCATTTGTTACATCCACATTTGAAAATTCAGTTAGAGATTATGTTCATGCCAAATAGTTCCTAGATGACTAATAAACCATATTCGAGCTGTAAACGCACAGTTCGGGCATGGAATCACCACTATACAGATTTTGGTCTATTTGTGACTTTTTAAGCTACTCTCCGCTGTTGAGCTCTGCACTTCTCATCTTTTAACAAGATGATGCACCATTTTATGACTGTAGTGAGCCATATAGATCTATTTTGTGCAAGCTATAATAATTACAAATAATGGCAGATGTGAAACAGAAGTTAAAAGGAGAATACGAATAGCTAAAAGCTTTTTCAATGACATGAGAAAAGTACTAACATCCAAATAAATCACATAAAAACTAAAAATTATAATTCCAAAATGCTACATATAATCTACGCTAATGTACGGCTCAGAAACATGGACAATGAACGAACTGCTAACAGACATAATTGATTACTTTGAGATGGGGATATGTAGGAGAATCGTAAAAGCTTAATGGAAAGAAAAGAAACAAATAAAGAGGTTCTGACAACAATGTGTATGAAAAGTATTATTAACATAAATAAAAATCAAACAAATAAAATGTTTTAGACATATTAAAATGCATAACACCTTGTTGGAGACCTTACTTGAGGGTAACATAGAGGGGGGGGGGGGAAGATGAAGACATAGATACAAATGGGAGAGAAACATCAGATGAGTGACAGAATGCAACCTAACATATGTACTAAAAGGAGATATGTGAAATAAAATTACGGCGAAAATAGATAATCAGCAAAATTCCCAACAACCAACAAAATCAGAATATAGATATATAAAACTGACACCTGAGCTGCCACATTAACAAATGATAACTACATTCAAACAAGTCAATAAACAAACTATCAAGATCCTGAAGAAAACAGTCCTGCCTATTACTAAGAAAAAAGATGGAGAAAACAACATTCTCAGGACTTAAAAAACATGAAAATGAAATTTTCTACCTCCTAGACAACTATGGACATCTGAAAGAGCTCTAACGGACAAGCTCTACATAACTATATCAAGGATGGATGGCAACAGTACAATTTAGTGATGAAATCTATATTAGCATCTGATTACTAATGGAGAGTGAAGAAGAAGGAAGAGAAATAAATCCCCCTCCAGCCCAAGACAAAACTACAGATCAAATGAACATGTTCCCAACATGTCTGCAACATATCCCCAACAGGATAATATCCATACCATAATGGGTTGTCAATAAATCACGTCACAATTGGAGGTGTGAGGGGGTCTGAAAAATATTGATATTTGCTGACAAAAGACAGGGGAAGTTTGACAAATGTTGACGTCAAAAATACTGTTCTTATATACCATTTCAATTGTCTGAGTTTGAAACAATTTTCTAAAATGTAACAAACACGTGCTTTTTCCTACTTTTTCAGCAAAAACATTTTTTAGTGGACTGGTATTTTTCTATTCAGTTAGTCAGTCAGTTCCTCTTTTACCAAGTTTTGCACATAGGGTGGATGTCATAGTTCTCCATGCCTGTCGGTCAGTTTCTAGGGATTGCAGGTCTTGTGCATTTATGTCTGTTGATTTTAATTCATTCATAAATATTCTTCTGAGCGTTGTTTTTGGTCTTCCTTGTTTTATTTCCCGTCTGGTGTCCACATGAAGGTTTGTCGTGGTATTATATCTTCCTTCATTCTAAGTATGTGGCCGATGTATGTCCAGCGGCGTTTTCTGATGATGTTGGTCACATATTCATTTTTTTATTACTATTGTTCCTATTACTGCGGTTTATATTACAAAATATTTTTGTGTGTTTCTCACTCTTCTTGATGGTTCTGAAAAGTATTTTGGTTATTTGGCTCATGGGGTGATTGTACTGTGTTCTTCACACTCGATGGTCCCTGGTTTCTTAGGTAGCCTAAGGCTATAAATATGGATCTCATTAAGTCATCGGGTATGTATCCGCTATTATATATGTCATTCAGAAATTTTGTAATTATTTCAACTTTAAAGCTACTAAAATCCTATAATGTGATGTTGTCTGGCCCTGGGGCATTGCCATTTCATGTGTCTTAGTGCCTCCATTACTTCTACTGCGAGTATTGATGGACCATCGCCGTTATATTGTATGTTTATCTCAGGCCCATTGTCATCATAATGTTTTTGATATATTCTGACCATCTCTGTACTATGTGATCTTTTACTATTAACACCTGCCCTGTCTTAGATTTTAGACAACCTGTAACTGCGTTCATTTCCCTGTTATCACATCATTTTGCTTATGTAGTAATGTTGTGTCTTGCTTTTGGTGCGATTCTATTTCCGTTCATTTCTTGTTCAACCATGTTTCTTTTGCTACTTTGCATTTCTCTCTATCTCCTTATGTATTTTCTGATATTCCTTTATGTTGTGTTTATTTTCTTCTGGTGCTCATCAATTCTAATAATTCTTTAGTCATCCATTTTTATTTGGATGTATGTTTTACTTTTGGTATTATCTCTTTAGATGTTTGATTTATCGAATGTTTTAGCATGTCCCATTGATCTTCAATACTCTGAATCTTTGCAATGGCATTGTATCTATTCTGTACAATTATGTTGTATCTTTCTTTAATTTTTAGGCTCTGATTTCAATCATGCTGTCTAATTTCATATTTCTTGATGATCTCTTGATCTTCTTTAATCTTATACCAAATTTCCCTACCAGTGGTATATGATCACTGTTGCTGTCAGAAGCCGGCCTTGTTTTCATAGATTTAATTATGTACACAGGTCACACCTATAGGCCTATAGTTGACAGGCACCTCTGATTGCAGAGAATAAGCCTATAGGCCCTACTTGAAAAATGCCCCGAATATGCAAAGACAGGCACACTAGTACTGAGAAGCAACACTGGAAGAAAAACTCGACAGGCTTTGTTTTTGTTACAAAGCACATTCAACTTTATATACGAGATAAAACTACACATAGAAGGACATTCCAGATAAATGAAAGAATAAGGAAAAGACATAAGCTTACTACCTTTATGAAAAACGATTTGGCAACACTGCAAGAATCTACTTCCGCTAACATTCAGTTTCAGTTAGTAAACATTGCGAGTTTGGATGGGCAGTTTTCAATGACAGTGATGTTTGAGAGACTATGTTAACGCTGTATTCGTTTTGGGAACAAACCTAGTTGACGTTTAGGCGTACCGACGTTTATTTAAGGCATATAATATTTAACTTCAACATGGCTCTTCGAGTCAGCATACCTAGTTTTCGAAAAGTAAAAGATGAAGACGATTCATACACGGTACGATTTTTGTGCGGTTGAATAATTAGATCAAAAGTAATATTTGACTAGAAAAAGAAAGTAAACAGATCACAGTTTGAATCGTGAATCAAATAGTGAAATACGATTTGTAGAAAATCTGCAAATATGATCCAATTTGTCTCATGTAATATAAAAACATTTCGCTAAGCGATTTGTTGATATCGTTTGGACTTAACCTTAACGAAAAGTATTAATTATTATTATATGCCCTAATAAATAAATTAAGAATAGTCTGATGATAAAGAAAAGTACTGAAAAATATCATATTCTAATTTTTATTAGCCTATATTATAATAATAGTCATATAATTATAATTGAAGCATGTCCTGTAGGCTACAGAACATATCTTAACTTTTGTTAATTTTTTTAAGCAACAAACATAGGGCCTACATTATTGAATCTATCTCCAGAAAGTAAAGTATGGTGATCGACTTTCACCAGCAAGTTCAATCGAGCTGTGTTTGCCACTGAGCCAACATTATTATATAATTTTATTACTAGTAACCGCCAAAGCCGGATGTGTTATGCCATATGTGTAAATAAACTCAGATACACATATTGTACTTCAGAAGCTAAATCCAACTGCAAATTTAGTATGATCATTGTCCTCCTATAAGAGTGATCCAAAGAAAGTTTGAGGACATACCAAAATAATAAGCGAATGAATGACTCCACCATGAATCAGATAACTTGACTTCAACCTTCTTCTCATTCACAGTTTGACATTTCTACACAGCAAGTCCAGTTTTCTTAATGTATGTTGCTGTATTTGAAAGCTCCTCAGTGTTCCCATACAGCTTTCTGTGGATATCCATCTCTGTGGGCCAGTGATCCTCCATAACTAGTTTAGTGTGATGCAGTCCTGCAGGATATATTCCGCTGCCTGCCCACATGGACACAGGTGATGAACCAGCCTTAGTCTATTTAAGTGGCTGCTTAGTCTGTTGTGTCCAGTTCTGAGGATGAAGATTATAACTTGCTCAGCTCTATGAAAATATTGATAGTTATCTTTTGGGTTGTTGACTTTCCTGATAGGTTTGATTATGGTCATCTTTTCATGGTAGGTGATTTCTTGGTCTTTTTGTTTTTATGTGTTGCTCCATCCTTTGCCAGCATATGTGCCTCCTCATTTCCTGGTATGCTCCAATGGGATATTATCCACTGTAGTACTACTCTTCTTTGGATGCTCACTTCTCGTATGACTTCATTCAAATATGTGAGTTTATTGCTGTCAAGGACTTATAGGACAGATATTGCATCAGTAAGAAACACCACCTGTTGACATTGACTTGTGTTTTTAATTATTTCTGCAGCAATATTTAGCATCTGTACTACTGCAGAGTAGTTGGTGCAGAAGAGTCCAGTTGGTGAATATATGGATCCATTTTCTTTTTCTAGATATTTAATGTAAACTCCAGGACCTCCATTCTTCACTGCTCTGGTTGCTGATCAGTCAGTATATACTTGTATCCACACTTCTCCTTCTCTGAGGTACATATCTTCAATCTTGTTGCATACCATTTTTTTCTTTTGTAGAGTATTCAGTTCTATCATAGTGTAGTGGTTGCGTATGGTGGTTCTGATAGTGATGTTATGATATTGCTCACATGGAACTGCGAAAAGTGTTGCTGTTATTTCTTTTATTATATTTGGTAGTTCGTCCTTATATTTTCTGTTTAGTTTCTTGAATCGGTGAATAAAACTATTTCTCGTCAGTCTTCCACTGGCTAGGTCACTGAATCTGCTCTTCATTTATTTGTTGGAATGCTCCTGTACCTTTCTGCATGGATCATGGTATTATTATCCCACCTGTATGGTACGGGTGGTGATTCCTGTAATTGATTTCATTTATGTGAAAGATCTTCATGACACCTGTGATAAGGCTAAGTGCTTGCATTTGTACCTTGTACAGAGCTTGTAGCTGGGAATTGGCTGCTGAAGCCCATGCTGTTTAGCCATATTCTAGTACTGGTTTAATTGCACTTGTATATACCTTCTTTAACCCTTTCAATCCCGGATTACCCCTAGTCTCCCGATATATATTCAATCTTGGATAACCCGTTGGCGGCCGCTTGACACACGGCCATATTGGTTGATGTCTATTACTGGTTCCATTTGAATAGACATGCTAAATTTAGTGCTGACGTGTTACCAGTAATGGCGACGTGCAGTATTGTTTTCCGATCGTTTCTAACATTTGTCATTTCCAAACTGTGCAAGGTTTATTATGACCTTCAATTTCTTATCAAAACTTGGTAAAAATTGACCTACTTATGATTCAGATGATGTTGATACACAATTTTTAAATGGAATTCTAGAGAATCGGAATGAATCAGACGTTGGGGTAGTAGTTCAGTATTTAGAAGACCTAGCTGAAATTAGCAGCGATGTGTAGTGTAGGTCTAATTGATGTGCACGTCCCACCTCACACACCAAAGACCAAGTAATGATTGAGAATAGTCAACACAACTGATCTATGTCAATATTAATTAATTTCATGAGAAATCTGATCCTGCAAGCAACATTCATCCAGATAACTCTGATTTGAAATACTACTAGGCCTATCTTTCACTATTTCTACGTGAGTTATTCATGTGCAGAAATAACCAATGCTGTGTATGTCTGTATCAAAATCTTTAGAAAAACAAGATCTGTTTTGGAACCCTGTTTTACCAGATATCTAGGGCTTTCTTTATGTGCACTAGCCCTTTATATTTGGAGTAGTTAACAATTACAGAATATTGTTGTCTTGCTGTGTAAGGGAAACTGCTTTACAACTTTTATTTTAACATCAGGTAGATTTGCCTCTCTTTTGGAGAGACGTACTTCTTTCAACCAGCGGACAAAATCTAATTAGGTTATATCAGGACACACTACCATAAAATATTAGAGGTAATAAAGACCCTAAGTTAACACCTTTCACAAACAAATTGACACAAGTAAATGGAGCCAACATGAAAATGTTTTCTCTCTTGCATGATAAGACAAGTAAACTTATCTTAAATGACGTTCACAAAGATATGTTCACAGATCAGTACCTCTTCCATTTATCTGTTAATCGGACTTTGAATCATAAAAATGTATTGGAAATTGTATTTTATATTAATTTTCTTGTACATTCACTTCTGATTTTGTGTGGAGTTATTCCCCTTGCCCTGGGAATGAAGCCCAGAGTTTTTCCTGAAGGACTGGGATTGAAAGGGTTACGGTTCCCACATTTGCTTCTCCTTTCACAATCCTGTCCTCCTTACTCCTTTCCTCCTTACAAACAATAAAAATGTGACAATCACATACATTATATAATAAATCTGTCAAAATCTATAACATATGAAGTATTATTTCTTCTTAATTATTCGCTGAATGTTACAGGTGTTCCTGGTAGATGTGTGGTACTCAGGTCGTCATATGAAAATTGAGAAAAGATATTCAGAGTTTGAGGATCTACATAAGCAGGTCTGTTGTCTTAATTTCATATTTGTGTACTTATTCTTTTGTAATTTTTTTTTTTTTTTTAAATCTCTTAAATTTTTAACAAGGGCCTGGATCCACTGTTTTATGAGCCAGATTTTATACTATTACTATATTATACTGAAGTTGAGTGCGTCTGGCTGAAAGTTTCATATATTTCAGCCAGACTGTAAAGCTGGACAGATGTTTGTTTTGATTCCTAGTAATGAAGCTCTTGTTTAGGTTAGTTATGTTGATTATTATCTTTGCACACTGGTCATGTCCATATCTACTCAGATCTCTGCTTCACTAAATCTCTCAGGGTATAACGACTGATATTTCCGGTTCTATGTTAGTTCAGTGCTATTTTTTAAAATCTTTGTAGGTGTTCTCTATAGGTGTTCTCTTCACTCCCAAATCACACATTCTCGATATTGACTTTGAAAGCTCCTCAGTGTTTCAATACAGCTTTCTATGGATTTCCGTCTCTGTGGGGAAGTGTTCCTCCATTAACCCTCCGACCGGGTTTTCCGCGTGCTCCACCTACTGGTTTAATTTTATGCATCCCGCAATTTCCGCATGCTCGTAATTATTTATGTTTCTTTGAATTCCTATCCCGCGATTTAAAATACTGATAATATTCAGAATTTTGCTTTGAGGTAAGAACAGAGTTGCTATATATGTATTTGAGGTAAGAACAGAGTTGCTATATATGTATTTGAGGTAAGAACAGAGTTGCTATATATGTATTTGAAGGTAAGAACAGAGTTGCTATATATGTATTTGAAGGACTAATGAAATTGAAGAGGAATCTGATGATGATAGCGATTACGTGCCTGACATTATGTGCCTGCCAATACAATTTTTTTACAGAACTTCCAGAAATAAATATGGGGTCTAAAGGTTAACTGCTTTAGTGTAATGCAGTTCTGCAGGATATGTACCTAAACATGCACTGAATTTCATTCTGCTAATCTGCAGGACTATGGCAACCAGGACCTGGACGACTAGTTCAGGGTGCACAGAATAGGGTCTCTGTCTTCTTTCCAGGCATGTCATAAGAAGTGACTATGGAAAGTTGGGGGTTAGACAACCTGTCACATGGGAACAAAATTATCTTCACATTTTATCTCAATTACTTACTTTTATAGTAATCAAGTAATCCCGATGGATGACGAAGAAATGTAGGTCGGCGGAGATTACACCTTTTTATTTTTGTGACAGATTTCTAGATTAATCAACAACTCTGACAGAAGGATGTTGAGACAGTTTATTACCCGGATGTGTGTGCTGTGCCTGCGACATAAGTTTATTACCTGGATGTGTGTGCTGTGCCTGCGACAGGACTTAGAAGTCCTGGAATACTCACGTACTGCAATGCCTTCTTCTGGGACTAAATTGCATCCATAAACCTCTCTTAAACATCCATACCTTTGTGACCTTATATGAGTCTGGTTGTCATCAGTTACACAACCATACCTGTGAAACACACCTGAGAAGAATCTGTGATTTTGTCATCTGCAGAAGTTTTAGAACTACCATAGAAAAGGAAGAAATACTGGAGAGTCATGACTAGTCAGATTTATGAAATAAAAATCACTCAAGTGTTGCCAAGGTCCAAAAGGGAAAACAAAGAGTAGCAACAGTGTTACCTGCCATGCTTGTCATAAGAAGTGACTGAGAAGGTTCTGAGAGAATGGACTTGGCTATCTCTTCCATTAGCTCTTAGAATGCAAAAACCATGCTGTTGGTTTAGGTACTGCAGTATATAATTACCGAAAAATCCGAAGAGGATCCAACAATCTGGTACGGGCCATAGTGGTATGTATGTGTGACATATATTGACTTATTCACTATAATTACTCCGGTAGTGCAGCAAAGCTGTAAATCATGGTAAAATACAACCTATCCTCTGGGATACATCCTACTAGAAAATTGAGAACGAACTCCAGTTGAAGAAGATATAAAATAAATTTGCACAATGTGTTATTCAAGAATATAAGAATAACAACACTGTTTACCTGCCATAAGTGGTAGCTAAGGAAGTTCTTGGGGTAGAGTTGACTGTCCCATCCAATAGATAGTCAGAGTGATCCGAAACCATGATATTAGGCTAAATAGTACAGATATCACAGGCAAGCTATAAACTATTACACAATGCATTCAGTTTTCAGGACTATATCCTGTTAATCTGCAGGAGTTTTAAAAACAAAAACAGAAGACGAAATAAAGTTTATCAATACTAAAAAGTACAATACCAGACAGGAAGGACAAATTTAGCATTTCTTTTCTGTCACACAGCTGAAGAAGATCACGAAAACACCAGAGTTTCCACCAAAGAAAGTATTAAAGTGGAATACAAAGATTCTAGAACAAAGGAGGTTAGGTCTTCATGCTTATTTTCAGGTAGTAATGTTTCTTTATAACATGTGTGACTTTTTTTTATTATGTATGTTGTGAATTGTTGAAAAAAATCATGATATTGTTGAAGTAAATCAGAAGTCAGTGTTGTTGGTTGAAATACATCAGACAGCAGTGTTGTTGGTTGGAATAAATGAGAAGTCAGTGTTGTTGGTTGGAATATATCAGAAGTCAGTGTTCTTGGTTGGAATAAATCAGACAGCATTGTTGTTGGTTGGAATAAATCAGAAGTCAGTGTTGTTGGTTGGAATACATCAGAAGTCAGTGTTGGTTGGAATAAATCAGACAGCCGTAGATGGTATTAAATCAGACAGCCGTAGATGGTATTTTAACCATATGCATTGAGGTGGCAACTATTTGCCTCACAAATTGGGTCATCACACTTTCAGTATTTGACCATCTCTTTAAAAAAAGATACGCTTTTAGTCAAGACTTACAATGCGTATATTCTCAAGTTAATATGAATATGGACCAGTATGTAAATTCCTTGACGACCACAAACATTTAATACTAGTACATGCCATCAAGCCTAGGTACTAAACAGACAATTACATTATGCCTACTTGTAAACATAAATAACACAAACAGGAACAAGATTGTTTCAGATGTAACATAGGTAAATAATATCAATAAATAATAATCATTGATTTAGTTGGAATAAAACAAGCATGGGATCATTTACAGCATGGCATAAACTTATGGTATTGTTGCAAGAGTTGGACACTCACTGCAGACATGGAGAGATGGATATAGACACTCACTGTAGACATGGAGAGATGGATATAGACACTCTCTGCAGACATGGAGAGATGGATATAGACACTCACTGTAGACATGGAGAGATGGATATAGACACTCTCTGCAGACATGGAGAGATGGATATAGATACTCTCTGAAGACATGGAGAGATGGATATAGACACTCTCTGCAGACATGGAGAGATGGATATAAATACTCTCTGCAGACATGGAGAGATGGATATAGACACTCTCTGCAGACATGGAGAGATGGATATAGACACTCACTGCAGATATGGAGAGATGGATTTAGACATTCAAATACATGTTTTATGAATTATACTTATTTCCTATAGAGATCTTAAGAAAAATATGTGCACAAGAAATACAACAGAGATGCATACAGGTCCATAAGAATAACTAATTTCATTAGTAAAATAAAGATAATTGAACAGTTCAGTGAGCTGACATGATCCTAGCAAAAATATCCTGTATTGAGCAGTTAAAGGTGGAAAGATCAGAGAAAGACAAAGAAAATCATGGACAGTAAAATCAAAGATAGAATTGATCATGGTTTTTCTACTCTTATCCACAACCCTGAAGATCTTTGGAATCTCTAGAGAACTCTTGTGTTGATACATCCAATCCAGTACCCTTTGACCCTGATAGTTTATATGTTATCGTATGGATCACTTGAGGGGTAGTAGGTTTGAAAAAACAACTCATGAATTACATCATTGGAGCATTTATGAAGTGCATGGTTAGATCTAAATTTTTCTGTCACACGCAACATCTTCCTTATTCTTCAGTCAGAAGCTGGTATGAATTTAATAAATGAATATACAATTATTTTTATATAGTCCCAAGACAGGAATGTAGAGCTTATCTGTAAGAGCTGTTTCAGATGTCCATAGTTTTCTTCTTACGTTGTCGTACAGTAGGCAGTTCTGTAAAATATGTTCTGTGCTGTCTGGAGATTGTCCAAAGGGGCCCACATCAGTGTCACCAATTACAAAACTTCCCGTACATTTGTTGTTTGAGTCCGTTGTGGCCTGTTCTCAAAACATTTGTATGTATTTCTTCCAACCCTGTAGATATCATCTTTTTGGTTGCTTGCGTGAGTTAAATCCATTCCATATTAATGAAGCTTTTGATGATGGACTTCATTTCCGGATATGATATTCAGTCTTCTATCTGTTGTTAGCAGTTACATCCAGGTTTTGCTAGCTGGTCTACTGTCTTGTTTCTCCTGATTTGTGAGTAGCCTGGAATCCACTTGAGAACCACTTCTTTTGTTTGATTGTTTAGTTGAAACATTAGGGATTTTAAGTCATTTATGTGGAACATGTTTTGGTTCTGGCGGGCGTGCAAAGCAGATTTGGCATCAGTAATGTTCAGTATCCTTTCTTCCTACAGGTGGGATGATCTTAGCAGTAAACAAATGTCTTCTTTGATTGCTTCACACTCTACCTTGAAATGTGTAGAAAGAAAACCTGCGGATATTGATTTTGAAATTTGTTTACGTTGGACCAATTAGACCATATCTACGTAGATGCTTCAACCATAATTTCTAACTGCCACCTCCACTGAGCCATCTGTATATACTCATATTCAAGATAGTTGTGGGTAGTCATTTTGAAGCATCTTTAATATCACAAGCAGCAATTTAGGGGTTTATTGTTCAGCTTCATGCCATCTCAAATCTCCCAATTTGTTGTATCGATTTTCTGCAGCTGGTTGACCCACGGACCTATAGGTATTATCTAGAGAGCTGTGATTGTTGTATCAATTTTCTGCGGCTGGTTGACCCACTGACCTATAGATATTATCAAGAGAGCTGTGATTGACCTAGGAACTATTTGTGATCTTATAAATTCCTTCCTTTACTGAGAATCCTACCATACTTAGAGGCAAGTGTACCTTGCAATACTGTGTTGCAAGGCCTCATTAGCAATGAAATAGTCACAGCTACTTGGCACAGTGGGAACTGCATAGCACAGTGGTTAGCACTGGCTTTGCATATGAGTGGTCCTGGCTCATTCCCCAGTTCAGGTGGAAATATGTTTCCGACTGCAACGGCTCTCAGAACAACCCAGCCTAAATTGATTACCGGATTAGTTCGGGAAGTAAAGGGCTACCACCCTCATATAGCAGAGCCACTGAAATGTGAGATAGTTAACATATCACACCTCTATAGCATTAATAAATGCTATGGAATAACTTTACTTATATAGCTAAAGGGCCTACTTTGTTCATACACAATTTTTTTACCACATTTGTTGCTGCTGCAATCTCCACTTTGTCCAATATCCTCTGACAGTTTGATTATTTATACTCATTAGCAATGTAGATTAATAACAAAAAAATGGTCAATAGTTTTATATCAAATAAAAATTAATTGGTCAAAATTTAATTCTGTGTAGTGATAAATTATTTTTTCTTCACAAGGGCATTGTAGATCAGGACCCTCCACCGCATGCCTTGCTGCTATTTTTAGAAATTGATGCATTGGATCCTTCTATGGAGTAAGTAGATCATATTTAATTTGTTTAGCGTTTGTCCAACAAGGTTTTCACAGACAATGTTTTATTTTTTTACACCTTTAATATATTAATCTTTTCAGTGAATTTTTAAACAAAAAAATTCATCTATAAATATGTTTCTTTCAACACCTTCTGGGACTCGGACAACAAACAACCATTTGCCTTCTTTTCCATCCTATTTATTTGTCTTTCCTCTCTGATAACCATTACTAATTCCTATCTCCATGAGTTTTGTCTTCTTCTGTAACCATTTTCTTGCTATTTCTAGAACAATATCCATGGTGCTTACCTATTGGCGCATCTTGAAACAGGGTAAGGAAGTTGTGCTAATCACTGGTAACATATAATAATACACACATCGATGTTTTGACCAAGATGCCTTTTGCTAGAATACTTTCACAACAAAAAATGACAAATAGGAATGAAACTGTTGTTGTATATTTAACGTGAACATCAATAGTACAGTTTTTACTCATCACTGTTTGTTGTGAATGTGTTCTTGATAAAGGCCTTTTGGTCAAAACATTAATTTGTATGTGTTATCATGTGTGTTTTCAGTGATTAGTAATGCATTATTACCCTGTTTCATGTTTCAGCTGTTGGATTGAAGTTTTGCTGCAGTCAGCTCATATTAACAGTGCTTACCAATTATGGTGTGCTTAAAAATGCTTTCTCTCAAGCATCATTTCTTCTACTGCATTTGTTCTCAAACTCCTGCAGATTAGCAGGTTGTGGCCTGGAGAAAGGAATGTTTTGTGTTTACAGTACATTCAGTGCACCTGGCTTTGTATAATTGTGTCTATATAGTTATGCTTTTTAAGGGGCACTGTCTGATGGTAGTCTGGAAGCGTGCGAAAATCAATTAATCTGTTGTCTTTTGATGTAATCCAGGATTGACATTGTGTTTGTTAGTCTGAAAGGAAACCCTAAAAATGGCTACCTAATAATCATTATTACTTCTGGACAGCTAGTGACTGGATCATACCACTTCTGGACTACTATTGAGTGCACTGCTAGTGACTGGATCAGACCACTTCTGGACTGCTAGTGACTGGATCATACCACTTCTGGACTGCTAGTGAGTGCACTGCTAGTGACTGGACTGCTATTGAGTGCACTGCTAGTGACTGGACTGGATCAGACCACTTCTGGATTGCTAGTGACTGGACAGCTAGTGACTGAATCATACCACTTCTTGACTGCTAGTGACTGGACTGCAAGTGACTATCTTTGTATCATTTCCCCCACCTCAATGTTCATTGATGATTGAATTGTGTTTTTTTCATGTGTGCAGTTCAAAGGTTGAACAACAGAAACAGTCTCATCAGACTGTCATTGTACTGAATGAAGATGCATACATAAGAGAACATAAGACAGGTATAGATCGTCACAATCTTGTTCACATCATTTACCATTTTCATTAATTTATGGGTGCATAGGCCATTGACACTCTCTGTAAGCAGTCCTGTCCTTTCTTTATTCATGATTTAAAACCAGCGAGCACATTTTGCCAGGGCCAGAAATGGAGCACAGAATAGTGAGCTACCTGTCATGCACGTCGTAA
The DNA here is from genome assembly GCA_034231615.1 of Meghimatium bilineatum. Lineage (NCBI taxonomy): Eukaryota > Metazoa > Mollusca > Gastropoda > Stylommatophora > Philomycidae > Meghimatium > Meghimatium bilineatum. The sequence goes on from CM067298.1 coordinate 128,093,295, forward strand.
GAGGCGACTGCGGAGATTTTGGGGGTGGTGTTTGCTATTCCATCCCGTAGAGGGTCAAGCAACCAAGAAGCCATGCTGAAGTTGATGTCAGACTGAAAGCCGCAGTCAAACTGTAAACCATGATACAACATATTTCATTCTCCAGACTGCATCCTGCTAATCTGCAGGAGTATGAGAATGAACACAGAAGAAGAAACACATCATAAACAGGATATTTTCATAAGAGCTCCGCTGTCCATTCCAGCAGCCACTCAAAAGTGATAAAAATCATAGTGACAGTCATGTCCTGATTATGTGATCTTCGGGTCTTTTCAGAGATGCCACATTTTTCCCCCCTCACTTCTGGTCACTCCTATTTCTATCATTTTTAGTATGTTTATGTGATCACCTTCAGCCTCATAGATGTGATCACCTTCAGCCTCATAGATGTGATCACCTTCAGCCTCATAGATGTGATCACCTTCAGCCTCATAGATGTGATCACCTTCAGCCTCATAGATGTGATCACCTTCAGCCTCATAGATGTGATCACCTTCAGCCTCATAGATGTGATCACCTTCAGCCTCATAGATGTGATCACCTTCAGCCTCATAGATGTGATCACCTTCAGCCTCATAGATGTGATCACCTTCAGCCTCATAGATGTGATCACCTTCAGCCTCATAGATGTGATCACCTTCAGCCTCATAGATGTGATCACCTTCAGCCTCATAGATGTGATCACCTTCAGCCTCATAGATGTGATCACCTTCAGCCTCATAGATGTGATCACCTTCAGCCTCATAGATGTGATCACCTTCAGCCTCATAGATGTGATCACCTTCAGCCCCATCTTCGTCATTATACAGCAATTCTGTTCTCATATATAGTCAGCCATATCTATTTGTAGTACTGTGCCATCAACCACTGCATTTCTCACCAACTAGTATTCTCTTTTATTGCCATTGAAACCATGATCAGGGCAGTCTAGTATAGCCAGCAAGGTCTGTCTATGTTAGCCAGCATGCTAGCAAGGGTGATCTATGCAGAACAAATAAAACTGATGGAAAGTAAACACATAGAGATTCTAGATATTGCTGACACAAGGAAAAAAGGAAACATTACAAAAACAACTTTGTTTTGATGTGGAGCAGTGTAGATAAGAACTCTTGAGCTAGCCATGTTCAAGGATTTTTGTTACATCCAAGAAAAGCCAAGTACATCACAGACATCGAATATACTTCAGAAAGTACAATACATACCAGCTATCACCTTTACTGCTCAATCTAAATATCAAGATGGAAGTCAAGAGACAGATGATAAACAGTATTTTCATGCCAACACTCTGCTATCAATGCCAGACTTTGGCGCTAACAGCAGTCAGCAAAGAAAACTTCAAACATGTGAGATGAAATTCCCAAGAAAAGGCAGCAAGAGTGAATAAACTAGACAAAATGATAAAATCAGGAGACGAATCTGTATAAGACCATGCACAGAATACATGGAGAAACAACAAATAAAATGGTTTGGACACCTTATGAGAATGAATCATAACCAACTACTGACAAAAACATATAACATGAGAAGACCTAGAAAAATATGGATAGATAATATCAAGACAACACTGAACACAATATGTATATTGTGTGCATCATCATACAAATACAGATTCAGTGCAGCCAAGTGTGACACATATGGCTTCGGATAGACAACAAAAGCTCCCAGTCACTACCAGTATGCTTAACGGCAAGCATGGATATTCTGACCATCATCCAGCTAGGGATAGTAATAATTATATTATGATTGGGGGGGGGGGGGGGGTTGTTCATAATTACGGCAACACATTTTTTTGTTCAGAATGAAATGAGAATGTTCTGAAAGATTTCATCTACAGAAATCTTTAATTTATCACGTGAACTATATCCCCAGATTCTCTACCAGACATTGTCAACGATGGTGTGATCCAGGCATTGTATTCACCGAGGTTACAGTTTGACAGATAAAATAGATGTGAAGCTTATTTGTGTTTGTTTTAGTCTGCATGTTATTCTGTTTTTTTTGGTTTAACCTAGAGGTTTTTTAATACTTTTATGAAATCTGTGATAATTATAGAAAATATAATTATGTTTGACCATGAGATGCACAAAATGAATCATAAGATCGTTGTGTCTATGTTTTTGAACTTTCCCATTGCATTTTTTAAAGAATAAATGTTACAGAACGTGTGCTGTTGTCATGACATCATCATCGAGTACCATTTCCGTAATGAAGGTTGGCTGCAACAGACCTCCAACACATTCCATATCTCGTTTTGGTGGTGCACTCTGTAAAACTGTAACCTGTCCATTTTGTGATGTTACTCTACCATTTGTATCTCTGTGTACCTCTTACTTTTTTCCCTTCAACTTTACCCTCACATTACTACATAAGAAAATTGATGTGATAACGGAAAATAATGCAAACCGTTGAAGGATGTCTAAATCTAAAGACAGGCATTACTGGGAAAAGATCATACACCTGTAGTACAGAGATAGTCAGAATATATCAAAGAACTTTATGATAATAGATCAGAGATAAACATACAAGATAATGGTGAGGGTACATGAATACTCGCAGCAGAAGTAAAGGAGGCCATGACATTAAATATGGCAACACAAGTAAAGGAGGCCATAAGACACATGAACGCCTCAGAACCAGACAATAAACATTAGAGGAATTACAGCTTTAGGTGACTTTGGAGTTGAAATAATCACAAAATTGCTGAATGATATATATAAAAGCGGACAGATCCCCAATGACTAAATGAGATCCATATAGCATTACCTAAGAAACCAGGGACCACTGAATGAAGAGCACCATACAATCAGCCTCATGAGCCAACTAACAAAAACACTTATAATATAACATGACATAACATAAATAATTTGAGATATGCGGATGACACTGTTCTAATTGCTAAAAGTGAGGAAGACCTTCAAGATTTAATTAATGTAGTAGTCACAGAAAGTAAAGAGAAAGGCCTTTTCCTAAATATCAAGATAACAGAAGTTAAAAAAATACCACATCTTGCAAGATCAAAGTGAATGATATAATATTAAAACATATCCACCAATTCAAATATTTAGGTACAATGATTACAGCTGATGGAAGAAGTTCAACAGAAATAAGAAGCAGAATATGACAGGCAAAAACAACATTCAGAAAAATAAAATAAAAATATTGTTTTATGACCTTGTCATTAGATGTGAGGAGAGTTCTTCAGTGCTATGTAATTCCTATACGGATGCGAGTCTTGGACAATAAACAAACTGGAAAGTGGGAAATTATTGAGACAATAGAGATGTGGTTCTATAGAAGAATGCTGGAAATACCATGGACTGCCAGAAAAACTGGTGTTGAAAGAGTCAGATGAAATGGACAATCTTCTTTTTTTGGCCACTTCAAGAGACAGGCAGGCTTGGAGAACATAGTCACAACTGGAAATTTGAAGGCAACAGACGAGGGCGACAACCTAACAATCATGATACATATGCTGTAGATAAATAGCTGTGGAGAACAATGATCACCTAAGCCATCTGGCATGCACCTGATGATGATGAAGGTCTTCAACAATGTCTTTTAATGTGTCAAAATATTTTATTTGTCTGATTATTAAGTTTGTTAGAACCTGTTTTCTTCACTTTCCGTGATGTTCTCCCTATTCTTCTATATATCCACATCTCAAAGGCATCAATTCTGTCTTCTATTTGTTTAGTCTCCATGTTTCTGATCCATATATTAACATAGAATAGATGTAGCATTTTATCACTCATTTTTAACATTGTAATTTGTTTAGATGTTAATATTTTCCTCATGACATTGAAAGTATGTTTAGCCATTCCTATTCTTTTTTTTTAACTTCTGTTGCGCATTTGCCGTCATTTGTGATTATGTGCCCGAGATATTGATAGTGTTCTACTTGTAGTTTCTCTCCATGTATGTTTAAAACTGCTACTAAGGACAACAGAACTGTGGGTTCAACTACCTCAACACTTCTAGTGTTTGAGTTGGTCTGGTGTGATAAGAAAATATATACTAGCGAAGGTAGCAGTTTAATTCATGTGCTCTGAAATTCCTAACAAGATCTAGTTTGGAGTATTGCATTGCAAGTGGTTTGACTTCTAAATGACATTTCTGAACCACTTAACATTCTGTGATATAACCAAACAAAACTTTCTTAGCTAACTCATGTGATATACATGGCAGTGTTACTATTCTTTGTTCCCCTCTCAGTCCATGTCAACATTTTTAAAAATTGTAGCAGTGAGGATTAAAATCCAGAAATTCAAATTATTATTTTTCTGCATTCATTCTCAAACTCATGTAGATTAGCAGGATGTAGTCCAGACCTCAAAACAGCCCACTCCGCAATATCCTTAATCATCTCTTACAACATGCATGGCAGTTAAAGTGTTACTAGTCTATGCTCCACGTTCGTGCTCCAGCAATACGCATGTGACTAAAGTTACGTAAATGACTATCAGCTCCCATTGAGGTCAACTTTTTGAAGTGGAGACTGGGTTTAGTCCAACAAATTGAGGCTGGAAACTAAGACTATTTGGGCCATCCCTGACATCAAGCAGGACCGGTCCTGCCCAAGCAAGTGCTGAAGTTGGAGATACAAAACTGAGAGGCACACTGGCAATCATGGTCTCTCAATATCAGTGATCAAGCTATAAGATCTCTCAATATCAGTGATCAAGCTATAAGATCTCTCAATATCAGTGATCAAGCTATAAGATCTCTCAATATCAGTGATCAAGCTATAAGATCTCTCAATATCAGTGATCAAGCTATAAGATCTCTCAATATCAGTGATCAAGCTATAAGAACTCTCAATATCAGTGAGCAAGCTATAAGATCTCTCAATATCAGTGAGCAAGCTATAAGATCTCTCAATATCAGTGATCAAGCTATAAGATCTCTCAATATCAGTGATCAAGCTATAAGATCTCTCAATATCAGTGAGCAAGCTATAAGATCTCTCAACAAGAGCTACATATTTCAGATTTGCTAATGAAAAAAAAATCACACAAGAAACTTGTATTGTGACAAGTTTATTATATCTATCATTCTATAGTGAAATATAGAAAATTGTTTACAAAATCTGAACAGCATATAAGAAGATTGCTGCAGACATGATTATATCCATCACAAGGGTTAAAGCTGAAAATCAACACAATCATACATGCGCTCACACAATCAAAACTGAAATTTACACCAAAAACAAGTTTACAAAATAACTGCCTAAATGGTCTGCAGATGCAACAACTGACATCACAGCCTAAAAGCTTAATACTGCAATGACACACAGACCCTATAATACAGATGCACGCTAGGACTATTGACTACTCTCAACTGGGCATCTTCTACTGCAGCGTTCATTCTCAAACTCCCGCTGGATCTTTCTTGTAGCAGGTCCATGGTCCTATTAGATTTCCAGCAGGATGTAGTCCAGAGAATGGAAATGCGTTGTGTTGCTGTTTTATTTGCCGCAATGGCCTGACACATCAGTCTTCTGCGAAATCTGGGCATAACTATCTATATAAGTAACCTCTACTTTTGTTATCTTTTAACAAAGGATAGCAGCAAGGAAGTTTACAAACCATGCACAATTTGTCATAACATTTCATGTAGAAATAAATTCCTATAAGTTATCATGCTCATTGGATACATGGTTCGTGACAGTGAAACTTATTTCCAATAGCGTGTTACAGTACTGTGGTACATTGTAAGAGTTCTGGTGGACAGCATCAGACAAACAAGTTGTTCTGACATAAACATTTTCATAAAACTATCAATAAAATATATCTAAAATACCAATTCATTTCTTTGTGTATTCTATTTTTTGTGTGCCATGAATTTGACAAATTTCTTTATGTTAAAATGTTTGTCTTTTGCCTCACTCAATGAAAGTGACAAATATGATCTATATGGAAACTCGTGTTTACATTATCTTAAACTGATCATAATTGGAAGAGAGAAAAATCAGAATACAGCAAATGGGAATTTGAACCTAGTCCATCTAGCTGGCACCTGTTTGTCCATCAACTATGTTGACTCAAGTAGCTGCAAGCTGAACAAACCTGGTTCAAATACATTTCTGACTTCTAATTAAAAAAATTTCAAATCACTGATTCCTCCATAAGACAACTGGTAATAGGACACTCCCACAAAAATCTATGTTATAATATAGTTGGTTTTTTTGTGTCTGAAGATTTCTTTTATAGTTTAAACTTAAACATATGGTGCTTTTAGTTGTTTTTCTTCAATAGGCTTCAATAATTTTTCTGGGTAGGAAGGATAATTTCCATATATAACTTTAATATACAAAATGTGACAATTGTCATATTTTGGGCGTTTGACAAAAAATTTACATTTAGGACACAGTGACAATAAAAATATTGATATATGGAGTGTCCACATGATTGCTTTATGTCAGCCGACTTAAGATATTACAACAGGTTTGTGTTAATATTCACTATTAAAGAATCGCCTAGATCGATCTTTGTATACTGTCATTGGCTGCTTCAATCCTCAGGAATTACAAGTCTTAGCTCTTATTTCCTATGTACAAGTATGGTGGTTTCTCCAGGGCTTTCTTTCATACCCAGAAGACTATGTGTAATACTTTCAAAAGAATTCTCCTGCTCTGATTTAAGAAAACCATGCATGGTTCATTGATTTACAAGGTTTAAGAGATTTATAAACTGCAAAGTGCTACTACTTAGCTTTAGGAGGTTATGTAGCTAATTCTCATCCTCTGCTAGCCATATACAATGATCATGCATACATTAAATTCACCGTTTCAATATCAAAACTAGCTTTCAAGCCAATCAACCATGACATCATTCATACACAACTACAAGTCAAAGATGTGGAATGTCTACACTTGCACGCACAAATAATGTGTATCTCATTACTTTCACATACTCCAGATAATTTTTAAATAAAAACCTTTACTACAATGCTACTAATAACTTAGATTCTGGCACTGTCTATCTATAGAAACTAATAAATGTTAATTACAATAACCAAGAAACTGTGACGTGACATTAAGAAGCAACAACAATACATAAGCAGTGAAACTGCTAGAAATGTATAAGCACTGATTTTTTTTGTTAGCAATTGATATTGTAAAAATGTGTGGGTACTAATACTGATGAATGATAATGATCAGCTATCAATATTTGTTACTGCAATAACAAATGTTGATTATAGTGTGACAATTCAATGATCAACTACACAGCACAAAGCAACATCTGTCACATACATGCACCATCCAAAGTAACACTAGTAGGCTTGCCTTCTAGTGGGTCAGTGTTCAAATAGGTATGGAGGCTACATATCAGGCATAATTGTATAGCAGACCAATTGAGTGGTAATGGCCAAGTGTAGATAGAATGTTCTAACTTAGTGATCTAACTGTAGGCAGGAGACCATTGCAGATAGCAATCCAATCCCACTGAAGTAATAGTGCCATAAGCTGTTGGTTACCATGTCTGTGCTCACAACCTTCCATGTACTGCCAATCATTTCTTATAGTCTGTGTACTGTTAGTTCTCATATCTCTCCAGTCTTCTGTTTCATGTACTTCTAATCATTTTGTTGTAATGATTCTTTCTCAAAGAATGTGAACTGTTTCCTTCTGGTGTGCTTAACCATGAGACAGCATAAACCATGAGAGCAATACCTAGTATGCACCTATCTTCTAGGGTGTCACATAGAATGAGACGAGAAGTATACACATAGGATATTTTCAGGCTGCATGTGTGCAGGACTTTCAAGTCACCTGTAAGTCTGTATGTATAACTGACTTATTTTTGAACAGATGAATAGAAGTGGATCAGCATCATTCAAGATGGACACATCACAGAATATCTGTCACAATTACATGAGTCAGCGCCTGATCACAATTACGTGAATCAGTACCTGATTTGTAAATTAATGACATAAATAATTGAAGCATACACTAACAAAAACTGTTTTCTCAACTATTATTGAATTTTTAAGCCCACTTATGTGTTCAGTCCGGCAAGATACCAGGTTTCAATCCTGCTGTAGGCAGTTACGCATCTGGATCAATCACACAATGTTCGGCTGGTGGATACATCCTGAATATGATATGCTACCAAAATGTGTTCAGTAATTTAAGTTTGGTCTCGAGTTAGAATGGTGAAACCATCTGACTAACCCCTCCACCACAGATGTTGCCTATCCATAACTGTGTAGGTACAAAAATTCATAATACAACATGATTGTACATTGTCTAACAATGAGTGTGTACTTATAGAGAATGATTATTTCAGGGTAAGTAATATATGTAAACAATATGGGAAAGACCAGTCATTATTAGAGCATATATGACAAACAGTCAGGCACAGCGAGATCAACATGCCTCAAGTAACAGCTTCATCTTCTTTTCTAATCTGTCCCACTAACCTGGTCACACGGAGCAAACATCATGTCACACCAAACTTGACAAATTTTACGTAACCGCTTGATATAATATTTCTCTCGCACGAACCTGGTCACACAGAGCAAACATCATGTCACACCAAACTTGAAAAATGTTACGTAACAGCTTGATATAATATTTATCTCCCGCTATCCTGGTAACATCATTTCACACCAGATTAAACAAATATCAAGTAAAAGCTTCATTTTGTCTGTAATATCTGTCCCGCTCACCCGGTTATATGAAACATTACACCAGTCTGAGAACCATGGTTAAAGTACCATGGCTTAAAGTGTATAATACAACATGTCTAAAACTGTACTGAACTTACTACAAACTATATGTTTCCTTTCTAAAATGTGCAAAGAATATAATCAAAAGTTAGTAGGAGCATAACAATTTATATTAAAGTGAAAATTCCTGATTAAATGTGCAAACTTTGTCTGTCCGATAATTAAGTCATCCCTGCATGACCTGATCTTACAGATGCAATATTTCACTTACAATAACAAATATATCTATTAAAGGGAAGGGGTGAGAGCACTGATGATTCGGCACAGGAATTTTATGATGATGCTATCTCGTTAAGCTGAAGGGTTGTTAGTGGTTCGGTGCCTCAGTCCTTCCTTCTTGTCTGTAGCTGACCCATCTCTGAAATTAAGACATTGTAACATTTAGAAAGTAGTACAATCAGACATTGTGCATAAATACATAAGTTAACTATTCATACTTGAACTCTGAGCTAACTATTCATACTTGAACTCTGAGCTAACTATTCATACTTGAACTCTGAGCTAACTAGTCATACTTGAACTCTGTAGGAATTTATGAACGATAAACTTATTTTCTTTGTGCAATGGTGGGGGGTGACTTCTAAAGAGCTTTCTTTCATACTCAGTTGACTCCAACTGGTAAACAAATTTGTACACATGAAATGGTACTGTCTACACAATGTGAACACATAACTCACACTTCTTCTGCAGCTTTTTCTTCTAGTTGAACTTGTTTGTTTCGACGTTTCTCGTAGATGAAGATGATGGTACACAAGACAACAACCTCACCAACAATCCCCAAGAATGGCCACAAAGCTGCCAGTTTATCTGAGAATAAACAGGTATACAAATATGACTCAACAGAAAATGCATACCTTGATTTACCTACAGGTGTACACTGAAGGATTATCAAGGATTGTTCATTTTCATTCCTCAGTCCTGGCTAATGTTCCTTCTGAGATACCTAAAAATTCTTTTTTTGCAATCATTAACTACTAAAATATTATGAAAATAAAAATTTGAATAGCACAACAATCATCCTTAAATGCGACAAAACAAGAAATCACACACCTCACTTGTTATTAGCCCTAACTTCAAATTAATACCCAGAGACATAACTTCTTTGTTGTAGCCAATCCTTAACAGTGTGTAATGTGCATTTCTGAAGATATTTTTTCCCACAATCAGTCTGTAGATATTCTACAATTTTAAATATTATTTATAATTTTATGTAATCAAAAGTACCGTAATATGAATTATTTTTTATCAGAGCTTGTATGTAACCTTTAGCATGTTTTGTTTACAATTGCGAAATTTCTCTTCTGCCGCGGACTTGGTTTTTGGAAATGTTACGCAATAGTCGTGGCTGTTTAAAAGTCGTGATAACTTTTTCGTTGTTACAGATATTTAAATACTATTTGCTCATATAAATAATAAAATTCTGCATATATTGGTATAAAATTTGTTGTGTGTGTGTGATACGAGACGTATGAGAAAATGATAAAGTCAAATTTAGACCAATCTAGATCTAGCGTATATTTGATCGACCGTAAGCTGTGAAATCTGTTGACTATTATATATTTTACATAATGAGGCACCATATAGCTCTAATTTCATGCTGTGCCGATTTTTGGTTTATTTTAAAGGCTGTGATGTCTTTAACAAGTCCTTGTATCTCTTCTTTTGGCCTCCCTTGAAATGCTGCAATTCAGCTTCATCCGAAAAATGTGAATTTTTGAGGATGTGTCAATGACTTGTATTGGGAATTTGGATTTAAGTGAGCAATCAGTTATGCAAAGTGGTGAACAGAATCTTTTGCCAGAATTCATTTGAAACCAGCGACACAACAAATTGAGACAACTGAAAATGAAGTTGGATGCAGTGGATAACCATAGTTTTTACGTGTCATACCACTCTCTATGTTGTGCACATATAGTTTCTGGGTCTCTTTCATGCCAGGTGAGCTGATGAATTATTGTGCCTCATTTTGTGTACATTCATCAAAAATCACAACCATCACACAATATAAAACTTCTTCAGAGTTCATTCTCACACACTCACTAGATCTCTCTCTTATAGCAGGACAATGGCACAACTAGATTTAATGCTGTAATCCAGTGTGTAGATGTAATCCAGAAAATGGAAATGCACTGTGTCACCATTTTATTTGCGCCAATGGCCCAACACATCCATCTTCTGCGGAAAACAAACAAGCATCCAACAATATGAAGAGTGCAGCAGTAACAAACTGTCAGAAATAATATTAAATCGCCTGCATGTTGTCAGGGCCTGAAAGGGGAGCAAAGAATAGAAATACTGTCTACCTTCCATGCATGTCGTACGAGGCGACTAAGGAGGTTATGGGATGGAGTTGGCTGTCCCATCCCATATAGAGTCTTTGAAAGACAAAGCCATGCTGGTCTGATGTGTCAGGCCAAAAAGTGCAGATACTGCAGCAATGCTGTAAACCATGACACAACGCATTCCGTTCTCTGGACTACATCCTGCTGATCTGCAGGAGTCTGAGAACAAATGCAGAAGAAGAATACTAAATTAATGTGATATTATTACTAGATAATCTAACGACTGAATAGTAAAAATAATTTAAAAAATGAAATAATAAACAAAGGAACAAGGACTTTTTATATGTTGCAGTCCATGCTGAAGTCGGATATGTTAGGCTGAAAGGTGCAAATGAACCTCAAGCTATGAACCATGGTACAGCTCATTCCATGATCAAGACTACATCCTAGCAATCTGTAGAAGCTTGAGATTGCATGAATGGCCAGGAGGAAAAAAAGAATGCTGGCAGTAGTTTGTGAAAAATATTTTTCAAGCTGTACTGAAGTGTTCATAAAGCCACCTCTGTTACTGGAGCTAGCCACTGATAAATTCTTGCATACGTATTTTTAGCAATAACAAACACAGTAAACCATATTCAGTATTGCATTAATATTTGCATATTCAGTTGCGCCTACCTTTGACTCGGACTGTGACTGTCTTCTTTGAAGTTTGATTAAAATGAACTGAGTACGCCTCACAGGTATAATCGCCCTCATCAGAAAACTCCACATTCTTGATCAACAATTGAACAGTTTGGTGATTATCAAGCGACTCCATAACTGTATGTCTACTATCAGTAATGTTGAGACGGGTACTTCCCTTGTACCAAGTCACTACTGAAGGAGGGTGTCCTTTCACAATACAGTGAAGCTCCATCTTGTCGCCTTCAATGAGATTCTTGGCTTTATCAAAGTCCTGAACCAAAGGCCAAGCTAGAACGAAGAAAATATACAGGTATAATAAACAAGTAAACAGAAAAAACACAACAGAAACAACTTTACTCTCTTTTTGGGCCCCATAAACACTCAAGAATGACAGAGTTCTAGTACGTACCAAGTGCTCCACAAAGCAAATATTTTTTAGGTACATATGTAGGTGTTTTAGGAACATATCTCGAGTAGTTAGGTGCATATCTCGAGTAGTTAGGTGCATATCTCGAGTAGTTAGGTGCATATCTCGAGTAGTTAGGTGCATATCTCGAGTAGTTAGGTGCATATCTCGAGTAGTTAGGTGCATATCTCGAGTAGTTAGGTGCATATCTCGAGTAGTTAGGTGCATATCTCGAGTAGTTAGGTGCATATCTCGAGTAGTTAGGTGCATATCTCGAGTAGTTAGGTGCATATCTCGAGTAGTTAGGTGCATATCTCGAGTAGTTAGGTGCATATCTCGAGTTGTTAGGTGCATATCTCGAGTTGTTAGGTGCATATCTCGAGTAGTTAGGTGCATATCTCGAGTAGTTAGGTGCATATCTCGAGTTGTTAGGTGCATATCTAGGTTTTTCGGACTGTATCTGATTATCGTTCTTTGCGACAGGCTGTTTCATATGGTATTCTCCTAAGAGCACACCATTGAAATCTCAACCTCTTGATGACGGTGCTCACCTACTTCCTGAAATTATTTCTTATCCATCTCTTCTTAGCACAGCTTCTGCCTGATCAACAAAATACAGCCAGATCTAAAAGTACTATATATGCTTGCCCCAGATATCAGAAAAATACTTGGAACATAAAAGGACAATTTGTGAGAAAGAAAATATTGTCCCCCATACCACATAAGAGAAGCTCAATCCAGCATTAGATAGTCGTCAGATCATCATCCTTGCACTTCGGACACGTCCATATGTGCTATAGTCTCCACTTGATCTATCATTACATGATGGCTGACAGTTTCAGTTCTGTGTTCGATGAACATAACTTCTAAGCCCACACATTTCTGGCAATGCCACATTTCAATCCCAGTTACTTTATTATATTCACAGAAAATTAATCATTAACAATAATTTCATTTTCCCATGTTGTTTCTCATAAGGAATCTAAAAAAAGCCTGCATGATCCATTGCTCTACCATGAGACACAGTAGCAATGCTAGCCAACCAATCTGCTCTTTCGTTGTCTTGAGCACCCACATGACCAATCATGAAAATGAATGTGACAAATTTCAATTTTGACATTTCAACTGCCTCAAGTCACTCTTCTTGAATGCAACCCAGTTGTATTTTTCTGATCATACACATCGAATCACCAAGGATGCAGACATTGAGTTGCCCTGTGTGTACTCATCCAGTTCAAAGGTCCTAGTCACTGCCATAATCTGCAGTCATACTGCTTGCGGGCACAGAAAATGTACAACTCTCCTCTTTGATGGTCTTCCTTAAAGACTGAGCTGTGAACACCTACGTGCTATTCACTCTCAGTAGACAATGCAAAGATTTGTGCCCTATTTCGATAGAGTGAGGTATAAGTATTGATCGGCAAGAATTCCAAGGAAGGGGACATTATTATATACATGGGTGGTTCAGTTGCAAGACAGCTGACCCGTAGACAATGCAGCCAGCTGACACATCCCAAATAAAGGGAACACAATTATATACAAGAATGGCAGCTAGCTGACCCACAAAGGTTACACAACTCTGCTGTAGTCATATCACTATAATTATTTTATTGATGTCTCAATGTCATTGACCAGTTTTAACATTGGAACACAATTTCTTGCAAGTATTACAAATGTCATTGCATTTTTAAGCCTAGATAAACTTACAAGAATAACTACCAAATTCACATGAGTTGGGAGTTTATGACTGCCTCTCTAGCCCCCCCTTCCAGGGAAGCCATTGATGAGTATGGTGTTAGGACAGAATATTTATGGATGATTTTTGTCATCATACTCATTTCTTTTACTTTCCCAGAAGTAATATGGTACCCATTTAGTTAGGCTGGGTTGACATAGGGAAGTAGAAAGACAGTACTGGAGTATTCTTTTCACACAAGCTGTTTATTTAGTATTAGTTGCATCTGGTCTACGACCTGAACAGAATTAGCATCAGTACATATCTAAAAACAAAAAAATGTTTGAAGGACAGAGAGGTAGGTGTGTGCGACAATATTATTGATTGTATATTTCGGTACCACTCTTTATGTCTGGAGGATTGCGACTAGCTAACAAACCCATCTGTCAATGAGAGATAGTACAAGCAGAGATGAGTTATTCGTAAATCTAAAAATTTATTAGGACAATGAAAGCATTGGAGACACAAATGAGAGTTAGTCTTCTGTGAATGAAATAAAGCAATGGACTTACCTCTCTATTGCACATAGGAAATGAGTTCATTGTTGACAATTCCTGGGATAAACATTGTAAATCTCTATTTTTCCAATGTGGAAGTCAGAAGCCAGAAAATGGGGTTTGAACCAGAACCTATTTTCTCATTTGTTCTATAACACCTCGATTCTTATTAATTATAATATTCATTTATTACATTTATTTAAAAAAAGATATTTTTTTAGTAAACAGTAAACAGAACCAATAAATATAACAGTATTCACTGTCAATAAATATAACAGTATTCACTGTCAATGTTTACCTTGAAAATCAACTGTACAATCATAAGGATCTCGCTGGTCTTGAAACTTAAATCTGGCAATGTACAAACCAGCATCTTCAAGTTCTGTTGAAAAAGTCATAAAAAATCCATAAGCTGGTCAGAAAATTAATCACAAAGCAAATGAATATAGATGAATATAAGTATCTAAATAAAGATGGATATCCTACATTAGACCAGCTACGTGTGGAGAAAAATCACACTTTGACCAACCCTTGTTATCAAACTATGATAAATCCACCGTGAACAGTTCTCTGCAAGTTTACACTGTTTCAAAGATACACTGTTTACATTATTTCAAAGATACACCATTTACAGTATTTCAAAGATACACAGTTTACAGTATTTCAAAGATACACCATTTACAGTATTTCAAAGATACACTGATAAATTAGCACTTTTGCTGTTGCACCTTTCTACGCAACATCTTTCCCGCTGATATGACATTCTCAATCCCATTGAATTTCTCTTATAGCAGGACATTCTCATTCCCATTGAATTTCTCTTATAGCAGGATGTTCCTACTAGATTTCCAACAGGACTACAGAGAATGAAAAATAGTGTCGTCAATGGCCCAACATATCTGTGATCGGTGTTGGTGTCTAATACATTAACATTTCCCCCATTTCCACTGAACTTCTGTAACCATATGTAGTCCAATAGTACGAAAGACTGGTTCTATTCTTGTACTTACATGCTGGTCTCCATGCTCATGGTCAAGCGTGCTCGACATTTTACTGCTGTCTGTATCGCTATCAACGTAGCCAGACACCTACTGGGTTTTTATTTGGTATGATGAGTTTTAATGTGATAATTTACCAAATCAGCCAATAAAGACTTTGAAGCTTTAAGAAGACTTTCTGAAATACATGAATGAGCTATCCAAAAACATTTATTTCAAGCTTTTATCACAAATGTTTAATTCCCATTATTTTATAAATGATTTTGCCTAGAAATGGCAGTGCCACACTCTTGTTTTAAAAGCAAGTTTCAATCACTTGTCCTGGACCATTAATTATAGTACTTATAGTGCTATTACTTACTAAAACCTCAGAACCAAACATCTGGGTATCATCATCTATATGAAGCAACAGCAATGAAAGCCTTCTGCACAACATCAGACATGAGCTAAGACATATCCAAAAATTATCAGCTATTGATCTTAAATGGATACGATCACACTGTGGAATCATGAGAAATGGCAAAGCAGATGCTCTGTCAAGAACAGGAAGCGAAATGGAACAACACAGACACCTACTATCCTACAGAGAAGCAAAAACAATAATCCAGAACACATACACATCAAAGTTGAAGCAATAAATGGAAGTGAAAGACAAACCCGATGCAATACATCATCTTCAAAATTATCAACAGGCCACATTATTTCATCATAGAACAGGAAACTGCAGACTTGAGTTACCTTTACTGACTGAGGATGTCATGGATGAATGTCCTTGTGGGTCTGGAACCGAGACTCCTGAACACATTTTCAGGATTGCCCAACATACAAAGAGCAGAGACAGCAGACCTGGCACGAGGATACAGATTTGAGGCCAACAAATTTGATGCAGCTAACAATCATATAACGAACAATCAGAATAAAGCAACCAACAATCACAATAAAGCAACCAGCAATCAGAATGCAGCAGCCAACTATCACATATAATCCAACATTGACAACATCTTACTTGGGTTATTAATGATAAGAGTGCTGTTTTCATCCACTTCTATAAATCTGCTGCTGTCCTTGAGATTAGACACAAGCTGATCATTGGGAGCACCATTTTTGTATTCAACTTTTAGCCATGTTATATCAGCAATGGATATATTTGTTTCAAAACTGAGAGAGCAGGACAGTGTTACAGATGACACATTCTCCTCAAACACTGGTTGTATCTTGTTTTCTGCAGACAAAAACAAGAATGAAAGTTAATCCACAAAAAAAAACATCACTAATATAGATTAACTTTCAATACAATATTTAATTCATTAGAAATTATGATATCAGTTATGTTTGCCAGTAACACTTTACAGACCAGTTGCCCAACATACAAAGAGTAGAGACAGCAGACCTGAGGCAAAAGCTATGGGCCAGCCTCTCTGACCTGGAGAAGACAGTGGACTTCACCCTGACAATATAACATGACTACAGATGCTGAACGTCAGAAGAACAAACCAGTAACCCAGCGTGTATTTATCTCCCATTACCAAATGTTTGCACATTTTTGAAACATTCACAGGACCTTCTTGAACGATTTGTATAACACACTCACAACATAGATCAGGGGTTGGGAACCTATGAGCCAGATGTGGCTCTGTTGATGGCTGCATCTGGCTCACAGATAAATGTTCGATTATAGACTCCTTTGATGTACATATTAATTGCATATCAATATTACATTCTACAAACGAGCTAGTCTACTGCAGAGCAGCATCAGAAGTGGTAAAGGAGATAAACTCTACTGATCTAAAAAAAAAAGACAGAAAAATGGCAACCCTGCATTCATTGTAAACAGTTTTAAACATAATATATGGCTCTCACATAATTACTTTTCATAATATGTGGTGTCCATGGCTCTCTCAGACAAAAAGGTTCCCGACCCCTGACATAGATCTTTCAAATGTTCTATATGAAATAATGTTTTTTTTATTCTAAATGAATTTGAAAGAACCATTTAAGGAGCTAAATAATATTATAATTCTGGCCGTGGTTTTAAATTACTTTCAATGTATCTCAAACTTGCCCATCTCAAATTCCGATCTTCTTCAGCGTTCATTCTCAAACTCCTGCTGGATCTCTATTGTAGCAGAACCATGATCCATTCTAGATTTCCAGCAGGATGTAGTCCAGAGAATGGAAATGTGTTGTGTCGCCGTTTTATTTGTGCCAATGGCCTAACACATCTGTCTTTGGCGGGAAATTCCGATATAACAACAACGATTAACCATATTTCATGGGCACAGCCATTTTGAAAATGTGTACTATCTCAGATGGGCTTTTTTAAAGTAATAATATTGCTACATCGTGCTGTATTACTTAAGTGTCCTAATGTATTCAACTATTGCCGAATTTAATTATCAATAATATATACCAGAAATCATGACTGTCGCCAAACATGGTACACAAACTGGCACTATGAATTATTTTGTTAAAAGCAAACAGACTCAAATGGTTGGGACATGTAGAAATAATGGAAGATGTCAAAGTGATAACACGGGTTCATGTAAATAAAATACAAGGAAGAAGATCTTGAGGTACAACATAAAGGAGGGTGAAAAATGCAGAGGAATATCTAGAGAGAAGATCTAGGAATCAGACCAACGATGTGGAGTGAAATCCTTCTATACTTTATCAAATACTTTATTTTTACATGTTTTATCCTTAGCCCTCTTAGGACGACACTGGCCGATTATATAATAGACTGGGCTTAAATAGCAAAAAAGACGAGCAGGCTGATCCATCCGCCCAGAGAAAGAAAGTTTCTGTATGGCTAACTATAAATAACATAGACCAACTAAATTATCACTTTCGTTTGTTGCACAGTCTAGCCTTTCAATGGAAGTTACCTGGATAGTTTATATACAAGTTTGGTCATTCTTTTGAATATTCGTGGCACATTAAAGTGTATACTTTTCATAAATGTCTACAAGTCGTTTTGAAAATGAAATGGTGTCCAGTGATTCAGATGTGACCAAGATTTATTATCAAATGCTACTGATAGTAACATAGATATCCCCTATCCACCCATGGAAATGAGTTAATTGAACAAATATTAATTGAACTGTTTGTCAAAGAAACAAACAAGACAAACCAAGTCAGATAGTTGATACATATGCGAGTGTGTCAGACATCCCAAACAATAATGAGAAAGATTGTTGTATTTTTGTAGTAACGGGAAAATTCTAGAGGTAGAAAACAGAGCTTCAAGATGCACAGCAAATGTCAGTCCATAGCCCGTATCTCCTAAAACATAAATGTTGTTATTTGTTTGTATTGTTCAGACAAAATAGTTTATTTCATAAGTTTGATATGTTTTTTTCAAATATGTGTCATGTTAGACATATAAAAAAATAATACCATATGCAAATTAGAAGACCTAATTTAAATGTGGTTTTCAACCTTCAGAAATACATAAAACTTCAAATTATTCTCTCCAAGAATATATATACTTTTACTATGTTTAAATCTAGTTTTGAAGTTTTAAAAGAATTTTCAAAAATGAACCCGTCCTTTCTCTTCCCCCCTTCAAATAATCTTCATCTTCAAAGAGTTACGCTCGCAGCAGAGTGAAATCATTACATGTGAAATGAAGTGCCTTAGAAAAGCTGCAATGGTTACTAAACTAGATAAAATATTAAATGTAGAAAAGAGTAGGTATAATATCATGTATTGAGCATATTGAAAGTCAGCAAGTAAAATGGTTCTGTCACATGAGAAATAAACCAAACCAATAACAGCATATAACAAACGAATATCGAGATATAGAGCCAAAGGTAGACCAAGAAAATTGTGGTTAGAAAACATGAAGATAACTGTGAACAAACATGGATTCAACACATCTGGCCTTGGAATAACAACGGAGGCTCCCAACCATTATACACTTAAAGTTAAGTGTGGATGCAACCAACCATTATTCAGCTGGGGAAAGACAACGGACAGTAGATCAAATGCTTTCGTTAGGTCCATAAGAACCGCAAGTATTTTTTTCTTGTCCTGAAAGGCAATTTTTATTTCTTGAGTCAGGTATAGAATTTGGTCATTTGTGCTGTAATTTTTTTTATTTCTTAACCTTTACCACGCTATCTATTGTCTTTCCCCAGGTGGATTGTGATCAACTCTTGCAGTTAAGCGTAGGGGTGATTGGAACTCGAGCTTGCGTTCTAAAGCCAGATGTGCGGCCTCGGCTGTGCTATGACCGTGTCTGTTCAAGATGTCCCTGACGTTTTCTATTCATCTTTTTTGTGGTCTTCCTCTGGCTTTGTACCCTGATCTCATTTGGTTGTATCCATGTACGGGGCAACTTTTCATGATACATTCTCATAATGTGGCCAAACCATTTGATCTTTTCTCTCTCTATGTAATCTGTACAAGATATTATAACTATTCTTTCCCTGATATATTCATTTTGTAATCTATCAAGCCTGTTGACTCTGACAGCTTTCCTCGAGCACTTCATCTCATATGTCACTATCTTTCTGTAATGTGAAGATGAGAGAGACCAGGTTTGGCACTGGTAACACAGTGCTGGTAGGAATATAATGTAGATCATTTGTCTCTTAACTTCCATCTCAATCTTGGGGTGAAGAAGTAGTGGTGACAGTCGGTATGTTACTGCATTTGCCTTTTGACATCTCATCTCTATCTCTCTATCAAGGCTTCCATTTTCTGTAAAAATACTACTGAGATATTTGAACTCTATTACTTGTTTTACTCCTATATTGTCTATCTTTACCACGCTACAGTCCGAAAATTCCACCAAGGTCAATGTATTTTGCACAGCTGGAGTCCGAAAATTCTGTCCCTTTGCTATGCACACTTTCAACACTAATTAACGTGTGTAAAAACTGACATCTGGGCATTGGAAGTAGACATAATGTACTTTTGTTTCAGCTTAACAACTAAGCATGGTAAAGTCCGATTCAATTATTGGGAATTATTTTCTCAATCAGATAAAATCTTTCAGAATATTATTTTTTAAGATTTTTATTATGATGCCAAATGTCTTGGTTTCACAGATGCATACATCTTTACAACAAATACTTCCATTTTTAGATCGCTTGTTGCTGCAGTAAAGGCTCCCCTTGGGTTGTGTACTGTTCTTCCTTGTGATCTGACAGTAAACGCCCATGCGCATCGCTGGTGGTGAATGACTGATCCATCTGTAGAAATCACAACATTTGCATCACCGGCATGTTCGCAGATGAGTTTCTTGACCTTAGCATGCACGCTCAAAGGGATGAATTCCCTGCAATCTTTATTGAGTGTAATGACGGTCTTGACTGCCTTTTGGAAGACCATAGGAATAGGTATCAATTCCTCATCAGGATTTATGCTTTATGGGGTGCAAATCTATTTAATCATTTCAGACCCGGATGATCAAGAAAAACTGTGCTTAAAGTCAGGGCAAGGGGAATAACTCCGAAAAAGAAAATTAATTTAAAATACAATTTGCAACTAATTTTTATGATTAAACGTCCAATTAACAGATAAATTTAAGAGGTATTGATCTGTGAACTATCTTTGTGAATGTCATGCAAGACAAGTTTACTTGACATGTAACATGCTAAGAGAAAAAATAAGCACCAGTTTTATGTCTGCTTTTACTTGTGTCAATTTGCAGATAAATGATCAAATGAAAGCTGCAAAGCAGTCTCCTTTACACAGCATGACAACAACATTCTGTAACTGTTAACTACTCCAAACATATAGACTTAGTTCACATAAAGAAAGACTTTAGACATCTGGTGAAACATATTACCAAAGCAGGATCTTGTTTTTCTGACGATTTTGTTATAAGTATACACAAAATTGGTTATCTCTGCACATGAATGACGCACATAGAAATAGTGGAAAGATAGGCTAGTCGTGGTCTATCTCAATGAATGTCATTTGCAGGATCAGATTTCTCGTGAAACTGATCAATGGTCAGTTATGTTGACAATTCTCAGCCATTACTGGGTTATAATGGGGGGGGGGGGGGGGGGGGGGGGGGGGTCCACACTAAAGATCGACAATCGTTGCTACATTAAACTCCAAGATACTACACTAAATCCCCCTTCAACATCTGATTCATTCAGTTCTTTAAAATTCCATTAAAAAATTGCAAATCAACATCATCTGAATCATAAGTAGGTTCATTATTACCAAGTTGTGAAGAAATTTGAAGGTCAATTTGAAGGCATTACCGATAATATCAGCGCTAAATTTAGCAAGTATATCCGCATGGATACAGTAAGGACCGTCAATCTATACCACTATGTGTACATCTGGCAGATATGAGCGAGTGGGGCATGTATATATAGCGAGTGGATAGGGAAGGAAAGGGTTAATGGTATCCTTGGCATAATCCATCCATGATTTGCTTCTCTTGAGCCTGCTTGTACATGAGGGAGCTCACTGTGTAGTGGGTGGTCTATATCAGAACTCACCCTGGTATGCACAGGCATGTCACATATCAATTCTATGAAATATGCTCAGAAAATCAAGGAGAAATCTCATAGCCAGAGCCACACAGGGTGTGTCCCTTGTGCAACCAAGGATGATCTCCATAGCTTCATTTTGAATTCTCTCCAGTCTCACAATCTGTGTGTGGCTGGCGGTGATAGTGGCAGCTGTATATTCAGTGACAGGGGTGACGAGACCCTCATAATATTACAAGCTTAATCAGCTGCTGCCATCACTCTCAGACTTGAACATTTGGTTGCATGCCTGAAGCAATAGAGAAGTTCGGCATAACCAGAAGTCAATTGGTGGCGGGAAATAAGCACAGTGAACCCTATCTTGGCTACAGTGGCTAGGAGCAGTGTATAGGATGAAACCTACCTTCCTGGAGGTGGGATAGTTATTCTCTGGCTCTGTCCCGGGGTGGGCCGAAAATCCAGACTTCCCAGCAATACAATGCCATTTAACGGCATTAGGTCAAAGGGCATGAGCCCATGGACTGCTGGACCAGCAACCAACCTACACCATCGATGTCACAGACTGTACGATGTGATTATTAATATAGAGAACCATGTCACTGCAGCCTTGTTGATCAGTGCCCTGGAAATGGGTGTATGCACAGATAATTTCTTCACCTAATCTGATATCTTTTAGATCCATTTATACAAGTAGATCTAACTTTAAACCTTATAGACTGATAGACGTGAACATTTATAATATGCTACAACATACTCATTGGTTAGGTAGCAGAGTTAATAGTGAGCTTACCTAGCAAACCCAATGAATTAGCTCATGGTTCAAACACCGGCAATATGATTGGATGTATTAGCTGTCAAAAATGGATGTGCTAGGCAAAAGGTGCAAAGTATCGCAGCCCAGCTGTGAAACTGGCAGCACAACATACTTCACGTTCCCCAGCAGAAATCACATGAACTCTTGGTTATCAGAGAGCGAACGCAGAAGATTGATGTATTCAAGACATCTCATAATCCAATAGCAATTTTCTGTAAGACATGCTTCAATTATTACGGTTACAACACTCACCTCCAAAAGATGACAAACTAATAACTTTGTAATCAGATTCTGTGCCATTCTTGATTAAACTACATCTGTAGTCTCCAGCATTCGCTACATCAAAGCTAACTATCTGCAAGCCGCTCTTTACAGTGAATGTACCACCAGAACTGAAGGTTTGCACCCACGGTTCAATTATTCCAGCATCTGTTTTCCCATCTGCATTTGAGAATGTCCACTTCAATGAAGCTTTGCTATCTGAAGAAATCACAGAGCAATTGAGATCCTGTTTGGCTCCCACTTTCAGTAACAGTTCCTTGAATTCTGGCATAATCTTGAATTCCTCATCTGCAGTAAAAAAAATATGTAAGACAATCGTAATTTCTACCAGAAATGTATTTTATCAAATATCTCACACTTGAGCTAACATGCATAAATCTGATAAAATTATCTATTTTTGATTTGCAGTGAGCAATAAATAGATCTTACATAGTATCAATTATATGGTACCTTCTTCTTTCTTTCTACTCCCTGAGGAACATAAGACTGCCACTGTCTCCAAGAATTTCTGTGTCACGTCTTCAACTAGGTTCACTAGGTCCCAACTGATTTGATCTCTTCCACCACTGATCATATCTCCATGTATTCCTCGGTTTTCCAACTTTCCTCTTTCCCTGTGGGTTTCAGTCCAGCCCATATCTGGTTATAATGTCAGGTTTATTTTTTGAGTGTGCTATAAATCTCCATTTTCTCTTATTTATCTTTATCCACTGGGCACTTGTGTGTCATCTTCCTCCACTCATCGTTCATTAATACAGTATAGCCCAAATTAACTAGCTATAACTTATGCTGTCTGTATGTCTAACAATCAAATCTGAAAATAGCTGAGTATGGTGAGCTCCTTATGGGGAAATGACTTGGTCGATGGACAGAAGAAATGCTTCAGGGACACGATCAAGAGATTCAACATCAATATCTCATTCTGGGAATCCAGTACACAGAATCACCCATATGGTGCAGCAACATGAGTAAAGGTACTTGCATTGTTGAGAAGCATCACATTTCAGAGGTATAGATAAAACATGCTGCCCAAACACATATATCAAACTGTGATCATACACGTCCCAAATCTGACAGGGATTCCAGGATTGTACTTTCAGTCATCTCAGAATACACTCCAGAAAGATGAAACAACATAGGTCTGAAATTGTTATCATTGTCTGTAATTAATTACTCTCACATTCTTGATGCTTCCAACATCGCACAAATTGTGACAGTGCGAATATCGGGTCATACTGCCTAGGTCAGACGAAGGTTGAGAAACACCACAAAACTAGGCCAAAGGCCACAGCAGCTACCTAAACAGCAGATGCGTCAGAAGATATATAGGTTTGTTTGCTTTCCTCTCTTATAGTAGTGTTAGATTTAAAGTCACTACACTTAACATTCAGAATGGTACGTAGGCATTTGTTTTCAAAGGAGTCTAGTCTCTTGTCTGTGGCTTTCCAACTTTCGCATCCATATGATAGAATAGGGATGATGTTGGAGTTAACCGAGTTTTGCGGTGTTTCAGTTTCTTAGTGTGTTTGAAGTCCAGATGTTACGTAGTTTAATTGAAAGCACCCGCTGCAAGGCCAATACGGTGTAAAATTTCTTTTGATGAGTCTCCATCCAGTGCTAGATTGGTGCCTAAATATGTAAAATTGTTGACTTTTAATAATGGGAACATTTTGAATTTTTATGTTGTCGTTGGATCTCATAAAATCTAGTATATGAGTTTTTGATGTGTTGATTTTCAGGCCTATTGATTTGAGTAGTGTGGATATTGAGCAGCTGTGTGGTTTGCGCTGAAAAGGACCAAGTCATCTGCGTAGTCAAGATCTTCGAGAACAGTATTATTAATCCAATTTATTCCCGTCAGCTCATTTTCAGTGCTCTTTCTCATGATCCAATCAATAGCGATGCAGAAAAGTAATGGGGACATGATGCATCCCTGTTTAATGCCCATAACAACTTGGAACCATTCTGACTTCTCAAGTGTTTGTTTGAACACAGCAATGTGAGTTGGTTGACATGCAATATAGGTGGCCTAATTATATTTATACTCCAGCCAGGGCGAAGGTATGCCTAAAGGCTAATGATTAGCATAGGCACTACCTCTATCTACCTTGTAGGTATAACTATTTGTAACCTTTTTTTTAGATTGTATTTTTAATGTTAGACTACATCACTACAGGCAAACTTCACAAACTGGGTGACAAACTATTTCAAATAATTCATGGTATAACTTATACTATAAGAGGGCTGAAGTACATTATAGTTCTCTGCTGTGACCCTTGCTCTAGTGTCGAGGTGTTACCCGACCTTTGTTGTGTGATTTGGCAAACTTACGGGTAAGTACTTAGAGTAAGGTTAGGATTAGAAATAATATTTCTAATGTGTGCGCGCACCTCGCTCCGTGTGTAGTGGGCAGAAATATTGATTATTTGCTCATCACAAATAATAGGAAATTGTAAAAAATGTGTAAATTGGAAAACAGATTAGCACAAGTTCATCTGTCTAGTGTTGTACTGTGTGATTGTCAGGATGTGACGTCATGGCAGCCATTATTTTGATTGGTGTTACACTGGAATCCATGACGTTGGATCACTAAAATTGTCAACAGTGTGCTATTCAGCAGAGAACTATTCTGTACGTTCACCCTATAAGAGAAAGTAGAAAGCAATAATGAGTTGATGTACAGGTACAGTAATATCATAGGGAATAGGGCCTATTAAAAACTTACACAGGCCTACTCTACTGTCAGTCCCTACTGACCTCATCCGATTCCACAACAAAATTAATAAATAGGATATATTAAAATACTAGGTAGTAGAAGGAAATTAGAAATGTATAAAAATAGAAGTAGCTACTCAAGTACAGCCGATGCCTAATAAAAGAACTCATACAACATAAATTGGAGGACATCTGCAATTACATACAACAAAAGAAAAGGCCAAAACGACGAAGCAGCCTGTAATTAAAAAGTTACTGTCGTCAGTTGGCAGTATTGGTTAAGATTTTAGGCAATGACTAGGCCTAATCATGGATGACTCAACAATCATCACATTCAGTTCATTCACAATGACGTTGATCTTATAATTTGACGTTTTCAGTGTATAAAATGAAGACGAACAAGTCAGTATAAGATAAGCTTCAATTTCACAATGTTTTTACAGTAGTGTATACTATAATTGTAACTTACTTTGTGACAATGCAGGAAGTGTTGAAAACGAAATAAATGTCACTGCGTATAATAGTAACTTCGCCATTTCAACCATCTTGATTTGGCTGTCAATCATCAAATGTACTGATGGGACAACGCATGCGCACTGCAGCGGAAGCTGACTATCTAGTTTATGTCTCTATGGTCTGTTTCTCATAAATATACCTGGATCAGCTGATTCTGTTTGATAGATCCAGCCAGAACATGTGTTGACCGAGTTTCACATACAATAGATTTTTTTGGGTAGCATGAAGTACTAGCGTGGATAAACTGCATCCAAAATAATTTTGTATTCCCTTCATTAAGGGCATGATTGTATACACTGATGGATTGGTTGTTAGACACGTGTGTAGTGCCTTCACAGCTCAGTGTAAAACCATCAAAGACTTGATTGCTGCTTTTGCTGTGACTACGCGCATCATTATCAAGTGCCGACTCCGCAACGAAGGTTGACTGCAACAGACCTCCAACATCACCTGTCTCTTGTTTTGGTGGTGCACTCTGCTAGACTGTGACCTGTCCGTCTTGCAATGTTACGCCTACCTCTTGCTCGCTTCCCTTCGACTTTGTCTCAAGTAAGGTCTTCAATAAGGTGTCATGTCTTTTAATGTGTCCAAAATATTGTATTTAGTTAGTTATTCTTCTAGGGCCAAAGACGGCACATAGGGCAGATGTCATAGATTTCCATATCTCTCGTTGCATTGCAATTTGCTTTAGATCTTCATTGTTTCTAATACCGATGGTGAAACGTTCCTTTGTAATAGTTCTATGTAACGAAAATATTGTATTTGCCTGATCTTTATTTCTCTTAATAATTATTTCTGCATATTAATTGTTGTTAGAACCTCTTTGTTTTCTTCTCTTGTCATGTCTTTTAATGTGTCCAAAGTATTTTATTTGCCTGATCTTTATTTCTCTTAGTAGTTCTGTCTTCATTGTTTGTTTAGAGCAGCATAATTATGTATTATTTATGGTAACAAATGTCCTGAACTGGATTACTACACAGAAGAAGGGAAACACAAGACTGCATCCTCGATGATCACGTTTCGTCTCCGTATCAAAAGGTTGACTGCAACGGACCTCCAACACCCTATGTCTCTTGCCATGGTAGTGCACTCTGCTAGACTGTATAATGTACATCTCCTGTTGTTTCTCTCCCACTTGTATCTCTGACTAGCTCTTGCTCTCGGCCCTTCGACTATACCATGAAAACAATGTGTCATAAAAGTTAATATATTCAAAATATTTAATTGGTCTCATTTTCCACTACAACACTGATGTCGCTTTTTCAACAATGCTTAGCCTTGACATAGAATCTACGGCCATATACAACCTTATTTTTAATTCAATTCAGTGCGGTAACAGAGGATATATATTTACTAAATTCGTTTAGGATCCCGTCTTGACGTCATGTGGTTGTATACCCTGATATGACTCATATTACTTATGTCGCTGCCAAACGGCTCACCGTATGAGAATAAAAGCGAGGCTTGCATTGCATCCATATTCTTCTCCTTCTTTCATTCCTCTTCACGGGGGGTCGAGGGAGATATAATGTTCTTGTTCTCGCTTTTCTGGCAGCTTCAGATAATGTCATTTTGTGTTCGTTTAATGTCTCTTTGATGATGTCGATCCAGCGTACTCTAGGTCTACCTCTGGCTCTTCTTTCTGCTTCTCCTCTCGTCATATATGATTTATAAACTAATGAATCAAGCAGCATTCTTTAAAGATGACCAAACCATTGCATTTGTTGATTTTGTATACATTGTAGAATTGATTTTACACCCAATCTTTCTCTTAGGACCTCGTTTCTAATTATGTCTTCTTGTCGCTCCTATGGCTTTTCTCAGACATCTCATCTCTGTTGTAACCAGCCGTCTTTTATGTTTTGTTGTTACGGACCATGTTTGACATTAGTAGCACAGAGTTGGAATGAAGATAATTTGGATAAGATTTGTTTGTTGCTGTCATTGGTAGCATTTTGTGTTACAATAAAGGGGATAATTGTCCCAATATTTGATTCCTTTTGCTACAACGATTGTCTATTTCGGTGTCCATCTTGCTATCTAAAGACATTGTTCAGATCCATATTCGAGCTAAGTATATTAATATACAAAATTTTTCATTAAAGCGACGTTGATAATATTGACGATCGCGCTTGAAGACCATGTTTACTATTGGGATTTCTCTTCCAGTTTTAGCAGCTGTCTGTATCTCTCTTGTTTCGATATTACGCATTAACTGATATGACTGTGCTAGTCTATTGTGTTGACCAAAAAATCGATCGATTTTTATCAATAATTTCTCTTTCACATGTAGCATTTGTTTCGTGTGCGTGTCGAACGTATGTTACTTGAGTACTGTCGAAAACATACAACTGAACGAATTATGGAACTTTTTAGTATGGCGGTTGAATATGACAAGTTCGATGATAAGTTTGTTCATGAACTTTTAAATAATATGGAACTCGACCTTGAGAATCCGTAAATTTTGCTTCCATTGACGCGAAAGAAAGAGCGCTATTATAAGAGCGAATGTTCTCGAGAAAATGTGTGTATTTATGTATTATGAGAGAGCATTAGGCGCAATCACTCAGCATACTCCAGCTTATTACCATGGATGTCTTGTGACTCTGGGAGGATGATCTTTCCCTTTCGGCAACAACTTGCCATCGTTTGTCCAGAAAATTTTAACACCACAAAATTGACATATAATATCGAAATTCCACAGTTATGTGCAGCAACACGATCCTCACCAAAAGTTGCTGCTTCATTTGAAATTTCTTGTCTTTGGACGCATTTATGACAATGAGTGAGCTTCGGCATCTGCAGCTAGACGTCTCTGCGTTTTCTCAACAGTTTCATTTTGTGTCACGACGTTGGTATTCTCTATTCATAGTTTGTCGATTTTCTATTTGCGCTGGTGATTCTAGCTATGCAAATCAGCATGCTTAGCAAGTCGTGTTTGTCTTTTCTGACAGGTTTCGTGATCGATTTTTTGCATCTCTCTTACAATTCTATGTTTATGCTCTGCAGTAATTGTGCCACGAATCCGAGCGAATGACTTTGACGACTCAACCATCTAGCTTTTCGCTCTTTTGTTTTGGTTTTGTTTTGCGTTTTTTGCGATTGGATCATCTTAATTCATCATTTAAAGCAAATTATATGTATATTTTTCCGCCGAATATGGATGTGTCGGACCTTTTGCGCAATTAAAACAGCGACACAACGCATTTCCATTCTCTGCATTATATCCTGCTGGAAATCTGGTAGCGACAATGAACCTGCTCCAAGAGAGATCCAGCGAGAGTTTGAAAATGTACACATAAGAATATGTATATTTTAAATATAATATATTTTAGATAACTTTAACCACAAGCCGATACAGAAGTTTACTTGTTAGCGCATCCATAACATTTGTATACAAAAATGTCGTCTGCATTGAATAACGTCACGACACCAATCGTTTTGATTGAATTCGCACTGTATTCCGTGACCTAGATGTGCTATTTATATAGCGTTCCGGAGTCTTGACAGAACACGCTATATATATATATATTTATATCAATATTCCTATTTTGTTGTAGTCCTGTTTTGTTTCATGCATCATCTATTTTAGGCGCTGTCAATTACTGATTCCTCCTACCAATTACCTTCACCGCACATAGTTTCGACATTGTCTATTGGTAGCCCCCTGCTACCAATTACCTTCACCGCACATAGTCTCGACATTGTCTATTGGTAGCCCCCTGCTACCAATTTTATGTATCAAGTTTTTCAAAATTTAAAATTTGTTCATATTTTCTCACCCCACACCCCCCCCCACTCCACAGCCCCCCCCCCCCCCCCCCCCTCATTCTCAACATTGCGTATTAGTGGCTGAGTAGTATTTATCACAAATCACGATGGATACATAAACAGGAGCAGGCCATGCAAACGATTGATTACAAAGATATAAGTGTCAAAAAAAATAAAATATATGAAGTACACAATAAGCCATCTCCAGAGAACTCTTCTACCCCTTACTCCGCACGGCACAATGGGAGTATTGAGCAAAAAGAAAGGGAAAAAAACAGGATTATTATGGAAAGACTAATCAAGGGACATTAGTTGACTTAAACAATGCGTCTGTCCATTCACTAGTTATATCCCTTTGATATTCAGTGACTATGTGAACCAAACTTGATAGCAACTGCAAATTGTAATCGATGGCAATGCACTAGAGTTAGTTTACCAATTTACATATCTAGGATCCTCAGTCAACAATCAATTATCCCTGGATCAAGAAATCATGATTGGTAGAGCATCATCCACAATGGACAGATTAACAAAAGGGATCTAGAGAAACACAGTTAACTATAAAAACTAAACTAATGGTTTACCAGGCTTGTGTCGTCACCACTCTCCTCTACGGAAGTGAAACACGGACAATCTATATGTATCAGGAGAAACGACTAAACAGCTTTCACGTGCGATGTGTCTTGGTGATAGTGTCTTTCAGGATGTGTTCAGTGATCTGTGCTGTCTGCTCACAAGGACACAGAACGATGGAACCAGTCTTAGTCTATTTAAGTGACTGTTTAGTCTGTTGGGTTATGTCCTGATGAGGATAATAACCTGCTTAGCCCTGTCAAGATAGTGATAGTTGTATTTTGGGTGGTCGACTTTCCTGATAGCTTTGATGAGGGTCATCATTTCTTGGTAGGTGATTTATTGGTCTTTTTGTTCCCGTGAAGCTCTACTCTTTCGCCAGTCTATCTGCTTCGTAATTTTCTGGTATCCACTGTAGTACTACGTTTCTTTGGGTGCTCGCTTTTCGTATAGCTTCATTCAGGTCAGGCAGTTTATCGCTTTCAATGACTTCTATGACAGACATAGCATCTGTAGGAAACACCGCCGGTTTACATTGCCTTGTGTTTCTAATTATTTATACAGCAATGTTTAGAGCATGTACTTCTGCATAAGATTTCAGTTGGTGAACATGTGAATCCGCATTCTTTTTCTTGATATTTTATGTAAACTTCAGCACCTTCATTGTTCACGTCTCTGGTTGCTGATGCATCTGTATATACTTGTATGTGGTATATATATCTTCAATCATGTTGCATCCTATTGTTGTGTTTTTGTGTTGTAGAGTATTCAGTTCTATCGTTGTGTTGTAGTTGCTTATGGTGGTTCTGATAACAAGATTTTGTTTATTGCTCCCACAGAAACTAGGAAAAGTGTTTGTGTTATTTCTTTTATGTCTGGTACTTCTTCATTATATTTTCTGTTTACTTTTTAAAATATTTGTGTGTGTTGATCTCTGAATAAAACTGTTTCTGTTCAGTCTTCCACTGGTTAGGTCATTGAATCTGGTCTTCATTGAGTGTGCTGGCATGTTCTTGTACTTTTCTGCATGGATCATGGTCTCAGTGTCCCGCCTGTATGGTAAGGGGTTGATACTTGTAATTTTTTCCATCCATTTATTGGAGAGTCCTTCATGGCACCTGTAATAAGGCGAAGTGCTTGTTTTTATACCTTGTACAGAGCTTGTTGATGGGAATTAGCTGCTCAAATCTATGCTGTTGATCCATATTCTAGTATATTCGCCTGTATATACCTTCTTTAAGGTTACCTCATTGCCCCCTTCCACCAGCTTGTTTCTGACAATGTTACCTCATCGCCCCCTTCCACCAGCTTATTTCTGACAATGTTACCTCATCGCCCCCTTCCACCAGCTTGTTTCTGACAATTTTACCTCATCGCCTCCTTCCACCAGCTTGTTTCTAACAATGTTACCTCATTGCCCCCTTCCACCAGCTTGTTTCTAACAATGTTACCTCATTGCCCCTTTCCACCAGCTTGTTTCTGACAATTTTACCTCATCGCCTCCTTCCACCAGCTTGTTTCTAACAATGTTACCTCATTGCCCCCTTCCACCAGCTTGTTTCTAACAATGTTACCTCATTGCCCCTTTCCACCAGCTTGTTTCTAACAATGTTACATCATTGCCCCCTTCCACCAGCTTGTTTCTAACAATGTTACCTCATTGCCCCCTTCCACCAGCTTGTTTCTGACAATTTTACCTCATTGCCCCCTTCCACCAGCTTGTTTCTGACAATTTTACCTCATTGCCCCCTTCCACCAGCTTGTTTCTGACAATATCCTCAGGATGACAAATATACCGACTCCTCTTCTATTTGGATACGTTTATTTCCAAGTTTGATATCTCCTGCTTCGTTCTCATTTGAGACAGTGAGGACAGTTATTGAGACTTTTCAGCATTGATCTTTACCATCCATTTCTCTGCCCATGCTGCTATGCTGTCTGCTGCCTTTTGTATTTTCCTGTAGCCGATCGTTACATGTTCTTCTACACACCACACCACCAAGTCATCAGCATACACAGCAGATCTCACACCTTGTGGCAGTTCGCAGATTAGATCGGTTATGAACACAAGAAACAGAGTTGGGGACTACTGAATCTTGAGTCCTTTTAGGAGAACATTTGTGCTGTTGTGACCTTCCATAGTAACTTGCTTTCCGATTGTGTAGAAAATATCGTATCCGCTTACTTACTTTTCCACCCCTATTTCCATTTCGTTGCAACGTTACTATCAGTCTATTTTTCCAGACATCAAAAGCTTTTTTGGAGATCTATCCATTGGGTGAAAACTTCCTTCTTCTCTTGAGATGCATATTCCATGATCTGGGACAGGAATGTTATTTGGTCTTCTGTGCTGTTGCACTATCTTCTTTTTCTTCTTCGTCGTTCTTCAGTCAGATATCAGGTTACAGCACCAATAGCTTCAATGAATTGTGTGATTCGCTTCATGTCATCCATGGAACCTCTAAAGTCTGGAAGAAGTGCCGTCTCAGTAGGCCATATTTTCTCCCTCTCTTCTTGGTAGAGTTGACAGGCATTAAGAATGTGTTCTGCAGTCTCTGGGCTCAGTCCACAGTTGCACAGGTCTGTCTCACCAATCTTCAGCTTTCGGAACATGTAACTTCTCAGTCTGTTGTGACCAGTTCGTAGTCTGAAGATAATGTCCTTTCGTGACATTTGATGGTAGGGGTCATTTGGTTCTGCAGTTGGGTGCATCTGCTTCCACTTTTCCGTATATTCTGCTTTTAACATGGTCTTAATTCATAGTCCGTACTATCATTTTCTATTTGTCCCAGTGATCCCCCTTTCCTTGCCAGGAGATAGCTTTTTCATTTCCGGGTATGCCACAGTGACCAGGGATCCACTGCAGTACTGTTTATTGCACAAAGTCTAGAGTGTTCTGGCACCAATAACTTCTCTGATTCTAGGTACCATTTGAGTCTTCTGTAGATCATCCTTTCCATTGTCTTGTAGACACAAATAGACTTACTGCTCTGTTGCTGTCAGGCTTCTGCGTGTTTCCTTTCTTTATGATAGGACACATGAACGCTTCTATCCACGACTGTGGTACATTGACTGTACTCTAAATGTTAGCTGTACATATGTTGTAATTTATACATTACTGCATGTTCTAGGTTAGTAAGCATTAAATTGATGATGGCATCATGCCCTGGTGATTTTCTATCCTTTTATTTCCTTATAGATACTTTTACTTCTATCGTGAAAAGTTTAGACATGACATATAGACAGTTTTTGTTCTTATTATTGTTTATTTGTTGGCGAATATTTCGTTGTCTATAAACATTGAAGATAATGGTATTTTCTTTTCTGCAGGAATCTGCAAGCATATCTACTGTTTGCTTGCCAGTATAGAGTTTACCTAAATCTTCCAGGCTAATTGTTTGCCGTTCAGAGTTACTACCGCCATTTATTTGCTTGGTTAGTTTCCACATTTTCCTCCCTTCCTTTTCAAAATGTAATATTTGGGATTCTTCTCGGTGTTACTAGCTTTTCTTTAGTGAATATGCTTTGCTCTTTTGTGGTGTTATGTGGTTCTTTTGGGGTGATTGCGTCTCTGCCATATTACGTGCTTCAGCCAGTTCTTCCTGTAGTTTGTGTGTTGGTTGAATATGGTAGATAATTCTTCTTCGCTCTTCTTGGTATTGTCTTCTTTCTTCCTTAAGGATTCCGTTGTTAAGCTCCATGGTAAATGTGTTGATGTCTCTGCTTGTTACTTGTATGTCTTTTGTGAGTAGGTTTGCTCTGTGTTTACATATGCACCAGTTTTATTTCTGCAATTCAATTTTGACATAGTTGATCTTGCTATTATAGTTGTGTTCACTTGGATGATAACTGGTCGATGATCACTGCCACAAAATTTTTACCTATTGTTCTTTCCACTATTCCAACCAGTTCTGGGGTTCAGAATATCAGATCTGGGGTGGAGGCGCTATGCCATCTTCTTGAGTAGAAAGTTGGTGGATCCTTGGGATTATTCAGAAGGATTAGGTTGTTGTTACCTTGCCAACTTTCTATCTGTTCTTCACTTCTGTCTAAATTATTTTATCCCCAGCTTTAAGAGTGACTGTTGATGTCTCCCACCGCCAGGAAGTGTTTGTTAGGGATGTTAATACTGGTCATGTTTAATGCGATGTCATGTAGGTAGTAGAAGTTTAGTATGTGGAGTTCAAGGTTGTTGTTGTTTTTTATGTGAATTATCTGGTATTCATCATCTTTCTTGCGTGTTTTGATTTCGTCTACTTCTTCTTCTTCAGCGTACATTCTCAAACTCCCGCTGGATCTCTCTTGTAGCAGGACTATGGTCCTATTAGATTTCCAGCAGGATGTAGTCCAGAGAACGGAAATGCGATGTGTCGCTGTTTTATTTGCGCCAATGACCCGTCACATCCGTCTTCGGCGGTGTGTTTTGGTTTTTGCGGCATTTATGTTTTCTTGACCAGTGTTAGTATGCCGCAAGTCCTCCGATCTTTCCTGACAACTCTAAAACATTGGTACCATCATATTTTGAAGGTTATTTTTTTCTTTGAGATGGGTTTCCTGGATGCAGCAAATGGTAATCTCTTTTTGGTGCAAGTTGTTTTCTAGTTCTGTTGTGTGTGTGCGTGTATGTATGTGTGCGCGCGTGTGTGTGTGTGCGTGTGTGTGTGTGTGTGTGTGTGTGTTAAATCCCTCTTCATTAGAGTGCATTCTTCTTCAGCGTTCATTCTCAAACTCTCGCTTGATCTCCCTTGTAGCAGGACTACTAGATCTCCAGCAGAATGTAGTCCAGAGAACTGAAAAGCGATGTGTCGCCGTTTTATTTGCGCCAATGACCCGACACATCCGTCTTCGGCAGATTATAGTGCATGATGTTTAGAGGGGTTGCTGTCCTGTATGGTTGGCCATTTGCTTTCCTCTTCTGTCTCTACGTAGACTACATGGATCTGCAGTAGTTGGAATGGATTCTATCGAGGCTCAGAATCCGGCACTGCTCCTGCTTGGGGAAACTTCACAGGGCGAGCACTATGACAACATTTTTCAAATTTGTCATGCACACATGTTAACTATTCTAGTTGCAAGATACCATAGTTACTGGCGCGCCTCTCGACCTAGTATCTCCGACTTCTGCCCCTGTACTTGCTTGGGCAGGAGTGAGATCCTGCTCGACATTGGATTGACCCGACAAATCTTAGCTTCCAGCTTCGGTTGGCAGGACTAAGCTCTATCTCCACTTCTAGGAGTTGACCTCGATGGAGATTGCTGCAATGAAGACGGCCCTTCTCTTTTTACCATTATACCAGCAAATATAGATTTTCCGGATAATGCATCAACCACTAAACTTTTCGTCACAAAGAAGAAAGTTTTGAAACACGAACACGCATAAATGACCGTTGTTTTAAAGGTAATCCCCCCCCCCCCCGCATTAAGGAATCAATCAATAATATCAATAAAACCCATAACCCTTTAGGGTCGTAGGGGTACCACATTGGAAGCTTCAGCACACAGAGTCCTCCAGCGAATTCTATCCTCAGCGATGCGGATGAGTGTGGAAATATCTAGCCCTGTCCATTCCTTGATGTCTGTCCATGTCTTTATTTGTCCTCCTCTGCCTCTTCCACCCTCGACAGTTCCCTGCAGTATTGTTTTTGACAAGGAATCGTGCCTGCATACATGTCCGAACCATGCTAGTTTTCGTCGTTTCACTATTGAAAGCAATGGCTCCTGGACACCTGCACATATCTGTACTTTATTTCTTACGTACACATTGGTCTTATGTTCCCTATAGGAAATTCGTAGAATTCTTCTGTAGCATTTATACTCGAAAGCCTGTAATCTTCTCTCCATGTCCGCAGTGAGTGTCCAACTCTCACAACCATACAACACAACGGAAAGCACCAGCGACCTATACAGTTTGATTTTCACTCCAACACTGATGTTGCTTTTCCAAATCACAGTTAGCCTTGACAAGGACGCTAAAGCCATCTCTTTGATTCTAATGATGAAAGAATCATTAAGGAATACGTATCTACGGACCTGATTAAGTTTACCACATATGTGCTCCGTTCCTCTCATCGAATCGGTACATCGTCCGCCGAGTGTACCACTAATATCGAGTATCTACTAAGCTTCAAACAATAATTCTCATGTAACTTTGAAAAGATCTTAATTGTAAACAAGACATCGTGAACGGGATTCTTCTTCTTCTGCGTTGGTTCTCAAACTCCTGCAGATTAGCAGTATGTAGTCCGGAGAACGGAATGCTTTGTGCTATGGTTTACAGCATTGCTGCGATATCTGCGCCTTCGACTTCAGCATGGCTGTGGGTCACTGACTCTATATGGGATGGGGCAGAAACGGGATTCAAACCCGTGACCTCTTTAGCACAAAGCGCATTGTTTAACTACTACGCCAGTGATATGATAATTTAATTGTCATGACCCAAGGACTTCTTTCTAGCTTCTTTCTATCTTTGCTTCTTTCTATCTTTGCTTACTTTGCTTCTTTCTATCTTTGCTTCTTTCTCTTTGCTTCTTTCTATCTGCTTACTTTGCTTCTTTCTATCTTTGCTTACTTTGCTTCTTTCTATCTTTGCTTCTTTCTATCTTTGCTTACTTTGCTTCTTTCTATCTTTGCTTACTTTGCTTCTTTCTATCTTTGCTTCTTTCTATCTTTGCTTACTTTGCTTCTTTCTATCTTTGCTTACTTTGCTTCTTTCTATCTTTGCTTACTTTGCTTCTTTCTATCTTTGCTTACTTTGCTTCTTTCTATCTTTGCTTACTTTGCTTCTTTCTATCTTTGCTTACTTTGCTTCTTTCTATCTTTGCTTACTTTGCTTCTTTCTATCTTTGCTTCTTTCTATATTTGCTTCTTTCTATCTTTGCTTCTTTCTATCTTTGCTTCTTTCTATCTTTGCTTACTTTGCTTCTTTCTATCTTTGCTTACTGTGCTTCTTTCTATCTTTGCTTCTTTCTATCTTTGCTTACTTTGCTTCTTTCTATCTTTGCTTACTTTGCTTCTTTCTATCTTTGCTTATTTCTATCTTTGCTTCTTTCTATCTTTGCTTCTTTCTATCTTTGCTTACGTTGCTTCTTTCTTTCTTTGCTTCTTCCTATCTTTGCTTACTTTGCTTCTTTCTATCTTTGCTTCTTTCTATCTTTGCTTACTTTGCTTCTTTCTATCCTTATTTTGTCTCTTTCTATCTTTGCTTACTTTGCTTCTTTCTATCTTTGCTTACTTTGTCTCTTTCTATCTTTGCTTACTTTGTTTCTTTCTATCTTTCCTTACTTTGTTTCTTTCTATCTTTCCTTACTTTGCTTCTTTCTATCTTTGCTGACTTTGTTTATTTCTATCTTTGCTTACTTTCTTAGATACTTAAGACTTGGTCTTCTTTTTCTTATTTTCCATGCAATGTGACGTTGGCTATCATGTCTTTCTATATCCTTCAGTTTCGTGTGCTGTCATTCATTTATTCCAATAGACCATGCCGTGTGACGTTGGTTATAATGACTTTCCACCAAGTGCTGTCAATGACTAACACCTGGCACATTAACATCTTTACATGGATGCGGATGATGTTGTTGTCGATACCCAAATTATTCTATGTGTCTATACTCTTGCTTGTGCGTTAAAGGGATCACAAAGGGATTATAAAGGGATCATAAAGTGATCATAAATGGATCATAAAGTGATTATAAAGGGAACATAAAGGGGTCATAAAGAGATTATAAAGGGATCATAAATAGATCATAAATGGTCCATAAAGGGGTCATAAATGGAGCATGAAGTGATCATATAGGGGTTATAAATGGATCATAAAGGGGTCAAAATGGATTATAAATGGATCATAAAATAATCAGAAAGAGATTATAAAGGGGTCATAAATGGATCATAAAGTGATCATAAAGGGATCATAAAGTGATCCTAAAGGGATCATAAAGGGATTATAAAGGGATCATAAAGGGATTATAAAGGAGTCATAAATGGATCATAAAGGAATCATAAAGGGGTCATAAAGTGATCATAAAAGATTCATAAATGGATAAAAAAGAGGTTATAAAGGCATTATAAAGGGGTCATAAATGATCATAAAGGGATCATAAAGTGATTATAAAGGGATCATAAAGGGATTACAATGGGGTCATAAATGGATCATAAATTGATCATGAATGGATCATAAAGGGATCATAAAGTGATTATAAAGAGATCATAAAGGGATCATAAATGGATCATAAAGGGGTCATAAAGGTATAATAAAGGGGTCACAAATATATCATAAAGGGGTCATACATTGACCATAAAGGGATCATAAGTGGATCATAAATGGATCATAAAGGTTCATAAACAGATCATCGCGGTAGATTTTCTCTTATATATGGTGCAAGAGTGGAGCAATGGATGATGACTAGAACCACTGTGACTTTCCATGCATGTACTAAGAGTCTACTATGAAGATTGAAAGCGAGGTTGGCAGTCTTTCATGTAAAAAGCCAAAATAAAAAAGTGATGAAAACAAATGTTGTAGACGAAACGTTGCAAGTATTGCGGCTGTGCTGTAAACTTGTTGCAAGTATTGCGGCTGTGCTGTAAACTTGTTGCACAATTCAGGAAACTTTTAAGCTGTTTACAATTGACAAAGAGCGATATACATTGTTATGCTAGAGTGAACACAGACCGAAAGAATGTGCGTTTTTTTTAAAAAATCTTATGTTTTCGTTACACATTAAATGTGCATTCCATCTATCCGTAGTATATTTACCGCCCCTTCTTATCGTATTAGGAACATAATGGTATTTGTACCTTTTCTATTGTTTGGACCTAATTAAAGCCGGACCTATCCCACACAAACACACCCTTAGGAATCGTTATAACCTGTTCGTGACAATTTTGTGGGTTTGTTCACGTTCTGGAGTCAAGTAAGAGATTTGCTTGACCTCTGACAGCTAATTTTGTTGAGGGCTTACTCTTGTTGGAGTTTCAGAAACACATTTTATTTCCCAACTCTAGACAAGCCACGTATATCCATTATGCCGTTTTGTTATCATTTTCCTCGGACAAGAAATGCGTACGCCTATTTCACGTAGCGCCCATTTCGTGTAGTTGCTTAGCAACAGTTTGATATGGACACGAAGATTGATGACGTAATTGTGTTACGATTGAGGAATTTCGTCATTGAAGTGGCACAATCACAACCTGTGCTCTTATTGAATCTCACAATCTCGCTGGATTTCTCTTGTAGCAAGTAAAATGATTCTACTAGAATGATATAGTCCAGAAACGTATATGCGACTTGGGTACAATACAAGAATCAGTGGACAAATCACGTGACAGCATACCAACTTTTTAATTTCATATGCTATTGCGCTATCTCGGAAACTTAAAAAAGTCGTAACTTAAAATACCGATCTAGCAATAAACGAGTGATGAACTGGCCATCCACCTCCCACTCAGTGTGCTGCGCGCAAGTCGAGTGATCAGGGGCTCTCATCGCGCAACGTGTAAAAATATTGGATGCGTCGGTATATGCGTATTTATCGAAATATCGTTCCGTGTAATTATGTTAGCTATTTGTTCCGTAGAAACCTGTCCACTGATTCTTGTATTGTTTCGCGACTTGTTGCGGGTTTTTTAATAAGATCACGTAAACGACAAAAATCTGACGGACATCTTGGTCCATAGCCACCTTAAGTCTTCTGTTCCCGACCATTTTGGCACTGTATGTTGCTCACGTGGCTGTTGCTATACATGTCCTTATGCGGTTCAGATGCGCTCCATTTCATTTCCCAAGGCCACTACTCCATCGATGTAGCCTTTACATGTGAATCCCGTAATGTCATTTACGTGATCATATGTAAACGCTGCAGCAAGCAGTACATCGGGGAAACCGGCTTAAGATTAAGCGATCGCTTTTGTAACCATATGCATGCCTTTAAGCACAGAACACCTACTCCTGTGGCTACACACTTCAACGGAGATGGTCATCATGGTGCTCTTGATATTCAGGTTACTGCCATCAGATCCTGCACCACCGATGATAGATCTAGGTACGCTCTAGAAAATCGTCTTATTTTGAATTGGGTACCCTCAAGTCTTTTGGACTCAATTCCGTCCACTCTTTTGTCTAGTACTGGGTTGGTGCCGTCTTGGTCTTCATTTATTTTGTTCCGTCATTTACGTTATCTTTTTGTTCGTTTCGTTTCCACATATATTTACGTTTTTCCTGTCCTTCCGGCATCTCATTTCCATATTTCCGTTGGATACATTTGTGTGTTGTAACAATTTCCATCTGTCGTATTTTGATTTTTGTGTGCATATCTTGATAAAGAACTTTTGATTGAAATGTTGAATATGTTTTGTGTATTGTAATGTGTATGTTTTCTTGTGTGCACATCATTACCCACTAGTTTTAGTTATAGTCCGTCGTGTCTGAGTGAAGCGATTATAAAACCTGCATTTTACGTAAGTACAATAGAAACGTTAGTAATGTTGCTATTCTTTGCTCCATTATTGGGACCCGGCGTCACACCGACGATTCCTTAATCAGAGCGTATGTGTTTATTTTTACTGGAATCAAGACCAGCTGGTCAATATATTCTATCTATGTTTCTTCAACGCCTAACACGGTGCATTGGGCAGAAACCAGAGCTCTCCAGTTCAAGTCATGTGATGTTACTGTGTGTAATTCCTGTATATTGTTCAGACCCATAGTCATACTCTTGTTGATGGTTGTTCTGCGAAGAGTCTCTCTCTTCCTTTGTTTCTTTTGCCATCTGGTACCCATTTAATGTTCGTAAATAATAATCGGTATATTCATTTTCTTTAATTGCTGTCTGTTTATCAAACATTTTCATATTATTTTCCGCCCAAATTTCTTTCATCTCTGACATACGAGATGTAACGATGAAGTACATTTGTGTCATTTCATACGCCGACAAAATAAAGTTACATATAGACAAGATTTCAAAAAATTGAATGTGAAAAGTTACATAGTTTCATCTGTACAATGTAACTGTCTGAATCATAAATATTAGTTCGACATTAAATTTCAATAACTATTATATAACGATAAATTGCATTTTTTTTCAAGAATACAAAAGTAAAAATTAGTTCTGCTTCGCCAGCGTTGCCATTATTTAAAAGTGTGGGATAATTTTGTTCTAATTATAAATTACATTCTGGGTACACATTTCATAACTGTGCTGACAATATATTTACGAATCTCATTGAGAGTAAGGACACTAGAGAAATAACTGTCACAGAAAATGTCGTTACACCCAAACTTGAAACTAGTAATAGACAAAATCGCACGGGCGGGATACATCAAAAACACAGTATAGATAATGAAATAAGAAAAATTATTATCGAAGCAATTATAGTTTTAACAGTAATTATAGTTAATAATAGTAAAAATCGTGAACAAGTAATCGCAAATAATAACGTAAGATTGTTAACACACATAATCATTGTTAACAAAGTAACAATATTTATCAAAGTAGTCATAGTTAACAGTAGTCATAGTTATCAAAATGGCTATAGTCAACTAAGTAGTCATAGTTAATTAAGTAGCTATAGTTAACTAAGTAAGTAGTCATAGTTACTTAAGTAGTCATTAAATAGTTAATTAGTTAATCATAATTAATTAAACAGTCATAGTTGATTAAGTATTAATAATTAATTACGTAGTCATAATTAATTAAGTAGCCATAGTTAACTAAGTAATGAGTGATAGTTAATTGAGTAGTCATAGTTAACTAAGTAATTAGTCATAGTTAATTAAGTTGTCATAATTAACAATGTACTCATAACGAAGTAATGATAGCTAAAAAGGAGTCATAATTAACAGAGCAGTCACAGTTATCAAAGTAGCCATAGTTAACATATTAGTGATAGTTAACAAAATAATCACTGTTAACAAAGTAATAATACTTAACAAATAACATACAGTTAAGACAGTAATCAGCTAACACTGTCATATAGAACAAATTTCACACAGAATAACAAACAATAATAAATAGTAAAAGTAATATTCTTAGTTGAAGGGGCCAAAAGGGGAGCAAATAATAGCAACATGTCGTAAGAGGCAACTAAGGAAGTTTGAGAATTTGCAAACGGTT
Source organism: Meghimatium bilineatum (assembly GCA_034231615.1). NCBI lineage: Eukaryota > Metazoa > Mollusca > Gastropoda > Stylommatophora > Philomycidae > Meghimatium > Meghimatium bilineatum. The sequence goes on from CM067298.1 coordinate 128,135,902, forward strand.
GTCCCATCAAAAATAGTTAAAGCGATTTATGAATAACTATGATAAAGTTGCTTGTCTATTGTCTTTCCCCAGGTGATTTGTGATCCACTCTTGCAGTTAAGCGTAGGGGTGATTGTTGGAGCTCGAGCTTGCGTTATATCGCCAGATGTTGGCCTCGGCTGTGCTATGACCGTGTTTGTACAGGACCTGACGTTTTCTATCCATCTTTTCCGTGGTCTTCCTCTGGTTTTGTACCCTGATCTCATTTGGTTATATGCTTGTACGGGCAACTTTTCGTGATGCATTCTCATAATGTGGCCAAACCATTTGATCTGTTCTCTCTCTATGTAATCTGTACAACATATTATACATATTATTTCACTGATATATTCATTTCGCAATCTATCAAGCCTGGTGACCCCGGCAGCTTTCCTCAAGCATTTCATCTCACATGTCACTATCTTTCTGTAATGTGAAGATGAGAGAGACCAGGTTTGGCACTGGTAACACAGTGTTGGTAGGAATATAAAAGTTGCTTGTGTCGGGACTAAAACGCAGATACCGCAGCTAACCTATAAACCATGACATAATGCATTCCGTTCTATTTTATTGTGTTGCTTATCTTACGACATTCATGACATTTCTTAATGTTGCTAATCTTTGCTCCGCTTTCGGGCCCGCACGCTTTGTTTAAGTAAACAATAACCTCTGATAGTAAAGTATGTTCTTTTCAACCGCGGACATTAGTCCAGTTTGGTTATATCCTAGTTTCAAATAATTTGTTTTTAAAATAGAGGTGGCGGTTCTAGTAATACTGTCACCACAATCTCGTAATAATTGCCAACACACCGGCGAATTGAAAATTTCAATCTGAATACACCACCACTGATCTGAACCTTTGGTCGGATACCCTTTAGTAATATCAGACGTATTGGCTAATGGGAAATCTAGCATTCGAAAATGACTCGTTTGACAACTATTGCTTTGATATTTTTATTGGCTGTCACGCAAAGAATAATCATAGTAGCCAATAAAACTTACGGAACAGTCAATTGAGAAACTAAGAAGGCTTGTTTTCCCATTATCCAGTAAGTCTTATGCCATCGACGGTCACGTCTGAACAGTGTAATTACATTGTTATGTTCTCACCCAGTCACCCCTTACCATCTACACTTCTTGTCTAAACTTGTTAAGTGTTTTCAAATTAAGATAATTGACTTGTACTGGATATTTGTTTATGTCCTTGTTTAGCTTCAAATCCCACTAGGCAGGAGATGAATGTTTTCCTAACCTGCTTGGATAGCTGTCCCAGGATAGACGACCATTTGTTAGCGCTGTCGATGCTGGTTAGAACTTTTCACGTGTGACGTTTCAAGCTTCCTGGCCTGTTCTGTTTCAATAGAGCTGCGATCGAATTACCGGCAGACAGGTAATCATCATCACTTGTCGTCTCCGCAACGAAGGTGGCTGTAACAGACCCCCAGTCTCTTGTTGTTGTGGTGAACTCTGCTAGACTGTAACCTATCCATCTTGTGATGTTACTCTCCCACTTGTATCTCTGCCTAATTCTTGCTCGCTTCCCTTTGGCTTTATCCACAAGTTAGGTATTAGGCAGGTTTGGAGAAAATAGACACAACAGGCAAAATTGAAGGCTACAGAGACAGAGGGCGACAACGTGAGAAAATATTAGACAGTTTGACAACCTGGCACGGCAGTGAAACAACAACGACCTTGATACATAATACTGTGGGGCAGAGAGCTGAGAGAGCCATGACTTCTTACGCCAGCCGGCATGGCACCGGATGATGATGAAGGTCTTCAACAAGGTGTGGATCCACACCTGTAAACATGCACATTAAAAAAATGCTGTGACATATTTTTTTTCAGGATATAGCTATCAACCCAGCACTTTTTGGCTGTAGTGATTTCATAGGTAATATAAATACGTTCAGTAGTTAGCTATTGCTTTTTGAAAGATCCCGATGCACAATTGTCTGCGACGAGTTTTGAACCTGTACCTTGGCCGTCTTAGACGTACACTGAGCAACGCCGCCACAGAGCTGGACATATCCAAATATAAATAAACACATGTGAGACAGGCAGGACAGCAGGACAACAGATATATATATATATATGCATCACGACAGACAAATAGACATTCAGGCAATATGCGATATTTGTCTACTTTTGAGTACGTACTCAAAATAATCTACAGATTATCAGGATGCACTCCGCAGAACGGAATATGTTTTGACATGATTTACAGCTTAGCTGCTATATCTGCGCCATTCGGTCTGATACATCCAACTTTAGCATGGTTTTTGGGTCACTTTGACATATATGTAATGGAACATCTAGTTCCACCCCATAACCTCATTAGTCGCCTCTTACGACATGCATGAAAGGTAAACACTCTTACTATTCTTTGCTTCCCTTTTGAGATTGGAAAGATCTGTCTTATAAAAGTGTGGCCATAGTCAACGCTTCAGTTATAAACCACGCTTCATAATTCACGTTTCATAATCCACGCTTCACAATCCACGCTTCACAATTTAGCTTCAGAATCCACGCTTCACACTTCATAATCCATGCTTCACTCTTGATAATTCACGTTTCATAATTCAGTCAGTCCACGCTTGATAGTCCACACTTTATAATCAACGCTTAATAGTCCACGCTTCATTGTCCACGCTTTATAATCCACACTTCACTCTTGACAATTCACGCTTCATAATTTAGTCATAGTCCACGCTTCATAATTCAGTCATAGTCAACGCTTCATACTTCAGTCATAGTCCACGCTTAATAATTCAGTCATAGTCCACGCTTCATATTTCAGTCATAGTCCACGCTTCATATTTCAGTCATAGTCCACGATTCATAATTCAGTCATAGTCCACGCTTAATAATTCAGTCATAGTCCACGCTTCATAATTCAGTCATAGTCCACGCTTCATAATTCAGTCATAGCCCACGCTTCAGTCTGAACTTATTTATTGTAGAATATACATAACACTTGATAATTATCATATTCAGTATATCTTCTGCGTCTGTTCTCACACTCCTTCCTGTTAACAAGATGTAATCCATAGAATGTCATTCTATCTGGGGGCAGTGGTCATTGACCTAAATGGGGCAGTGGTCATTGACCTAGCTGGGGCGGTGATCATTGATCTATCTGGGCAGTAGTCATTGACCTATCTGGGGCAGTGGGCATTGACCTATCTGGGCTTATCTTTATATGTAAGTCGCCCTTTTTCAAGAGAAATTTGAATTTGATGACCTTTTGTTTAAAAATCGTTGTTAATTAAGGGGGTGGGGTACCCACATCTCAGCTTCTTCATCTTCTCGTTTACAGTTTAATATCTACACAGCAAGTCCGGTTTTCTTAATAAATGTTGCTGTATTTGAGAGCTCTTCAGTGCTCCTATACAGATTTCTGTGAATATCCATCTCAAAGTGTACCTACGTTGCCTGGTTTAGTGTAATGCTGTCTTGCGGGACATGTTTCACAGATTGTGATGCTGCCCACATGGACACAGAGGTAATGGAACCAATCTTAGTATATTTAAGTGGCTGTTTAGTCTGTTGTGTCCTGTTCTGGGGTGGAAGATAAAAACTTGTTCATCTCTATTGAGATAGTAATAGCTGTCATTTTGGTGGTCGACTTTCCTAATAGCTTTTATGAGAGTCCTCTTTCCTCGGTAGATGAATTCTTGGTCTTTTTTGTGTGTTCTCCTACTGCTCCATCTTTTCACAGTCTATTCATTGTCCTGGTATGCCAAAGTGGGATGGTATCCACTGTAATATTACCCTTCTTTGGATGCTCACTTCTCGTATTGCTTCATTCAGGTCTGGTAGATTATCGCTGTCAAGGGGTTGTAGGACATACATTGCATCAGTAAGAAACACCACCTTTTGACATTGACTTATTGTGTTTTTAATAATTTTTGCAGCAATGTTTAGAGCATGTAATTCTGCAGAGTAGTTGAATTAGCAGAGAACTTGTTCCAGTTAATGAACATGTGGATTCATTGTAGTTTTCTTGATATTTTATGTGGTCTCTAGCACCTCCATTCTTCCCTTCTCTGGTTTCTGATCCGTGGGTTTATACATGTATCCACGCCTCTCTGTGGTATATATCTTCAATCATGTTGCATACTATTGTTTTCTTTTGTAGAGTATTCAATTCTATCATAGTGCAGTTGTTGTAGGTGGTGGTTCTGATAGTGATATTTTGATATTGTTCCCACGGAACTATGAAAAGTGTTGGTGTTATTTCTTTTGTTATGTCTGATAGTTTTTTTTCCTTATATTCTCTGTTTGGTTTTTTGAATCAGTGAATAAAACTGCTTCTCTTCACCCTTCCACTTATCACTGAAACTAGATTAATCTCCATTAAAAACAAATGCATTCGAAGAATATTCAATATAAAATGGACATATTTTAAAACAAGCGATTCATTTAAAGAAGAAACAAAACAGGAATTTGTGTCAAGTTTTATAAGAAGAAAGCGTTGGAATTACATAGACCATGTACATGTACTTAGATAAATGAAAACATACTTCCTAAACAAACACTCATGTATAAGCAGCGCCGGCTTTAGACTTGATAAGGCCCTAAGCTATTTGAGATATGGGGCCCTTTATAATTACAGATATTATATATGTCAGTGCCAAATATGATTTTTGGGACCCCAAAGAAAGTAGGGGCCCTAAGATATAGTTTGTTTAGATTATACGTAAATCCCTAAATCCTGCACTGTGTGTAAGACATGGGGGGAGGGGGAATATAGGTCACCTGAAGGAAACAACGCATAAGAATTAACAGTGAAAGCTCAATATTGGATATAAGCAATACTCAAGCTAACAGTGAAAGCTCAATATTGGATATAAGCAATACTCAAGCTAACAGTGAAAGCTCAATATTGGATATAAGCAGTACTCAAGCTAACAGTGAAAGCTCAATATTGGATATAAGCAATACTCAAGCTAACAGTGAAAGCTCAATATTGGATATAAGCAATACTCAAGCTAACAGTGAAAGCTCAATATTGGATATAAGCAATACTCAAGCTAACAGTGAAAGCTCAATATTGGATATAAGCAATACTCAAGCTAACAGTGAAAGCTCAATATTGGATATAAGCAATACTCAAGCTAACAGTGAAAGCTCAATATTGGATATAAGCAATACTCAAGCCAACAGTGAAAGCTCAATATTGGATATAAGCAATACTCAAGCTAACAGTGAAAGCTCAATATTGGATATAAGCAATACTCAAGCCAACAGTGAAAGCTCAATATTGGATATAAGCAATACTCAAGCTAACAGTGAAAGCTCAATATTGGATATAAGCAATACTCAAGCCAACAGTGAAAGCTCAATATTGGATATAAGCAATACTCAAGAACTACATCAACGTACAACGAGGCACTGAATATGGAAACAAATTATTATTACCCTACTTATAATTACTACTTTCTTCTACTTCTTCTTCTTCTCGAACACCAGGAATTTGCGAGTGATTAGCTATTACTTCCTATGTGCAGTGGGGACGTTTCTACGAGCTTTTTTTCATACCCGGGAGGCTTCAACTTTCAGCTTAGTGGAATGCCTATTGAAGGAGCCTTCTACTCAGAGACAGTATATGTCACGAGACGAGCTAATATTTTGCCTGAGTCACCAATTGCTTGTCTTTCCTCCACGAGGCGCTTTGCAGCCAGCGAGCTGTTTCTCCTGTAGGAATACTATTCCATTACCACCTTTTGTGTTCCTAGGTCCCAGGCCTAATTTCTTCACTATGAGTCGTGTTGGGTAACGGCGACGGTCGAATTAGACTCGGGTTGATACACCTTCCTAGACGAGGTTCTGCTTTGCCAAACACGTAGGGGGTATAGGATTTGACCTGTCCATTTCTCACATACTCGCATCGTCCGCTTTAGATGTATTTCTAATCCATCGCCTGGCGCTATATATGTATATGGACTCTTCGCCATTGCGTATATTACCCAAAGGCGTAGGTAAAATACGAATCTCGGACAAGGAGTTTCCTAGTGGGTTCCTGGGTACTAAATCCAATTCTCTCTGTATGAGCCGTGTTGGGCAACGGCCGACAGTCGAGTTGGGCTTGGTTTGTAGTGTCGATATAGACTTGCGCCCCCCTCCACTCTACTTTGCCAGCAGTGTCCAGAGTGTCAACACTGCTTCGGTCAGACATTTCAATAATGCACTCCACGACATTTGTTCCATGTTTGTCATGTGTGCAATGGGGAGCTGTATTCGAAGCTTTTTCCCGTGCCCATGAGTACATGTTCAAGTTGGCCTATCCAATACCTGAGTCATGACTCCTACTTTGAATGGAGTCAATTATGATGGAACATATGGTCTTCTGTGTGTTCTCGTGCATCAACAGTACTTCTGCTAGTCAGTCTCCTGCTGAATTGTTGTTGCTTCGCTGCCACTGAATTGAATCACACATTACGCTGCCCTCTAGCGTGTGTTTCCGTTTCCAGATTCGGTGTGTACTCATAAGATCACCGTTTGTTAGGAAATTGACATTTATCGTCCCTCCAATATCTCTGCTGTTTAAGCCGGCCTAAACGGAATGCACAGATGCCGTGCATAATTGTGTGCCGACAGTGATGTTGGATGTAATGGCGTAGAGGTTTCGGAGATATTTCCTGTCTCTCTGTAAGCAATTCTCATTCCATTTATAGCATCCATATCCACGGACACGAGCCTAAAAGTGTTATCCAGAAATACAGCAAAAGCAGCTGTATTTCTGTTTCCAGTGTGCACCACGAGGAGGTACTTTTAGGATCATGGTTATTTGCTAACCTGGGTCCGCACAGGAGCAATGTGAGACCCTTTGCACCCCTACTACTACCCTATACACCATCTTTGACACAGCAAGAACTAATTAACTATCTACACGATATATAAACATTTTTTTTAATTGACTTTATTGTGGTGCAAAAATAATATGCAACGTTTTATACACTATATTTCATATGTACAATTTCTACCACGCCAGTCGAATAGTTGTTTTTTTAAATAAAGTTTTATTACGACGTGTGGAGGGAAACATTCTAATCAAGCTGTAATGTTAGATTCTTGGGAGATGGGGGAGTGACTGCGACTTTATTAGCATTGTCGCACTCCCTTCTGTGAGGGATGAATATGATTACGGTAAGGATTACTTTTATTGTCAAATGTCAAGTGTCATGTGATGCATAATAGTATGTATAGCCAGCAACATTTGGAGTTGTAGCACACTGAACAAACGTTGTGTCAAGAGATGAATTTCTCCTTGGGTACATTACAAGTAGGAACCACCATATGTTTAATTATTTCCCTTGTCTACGCTTGTAAATTTCATGTTCATCATTTAATAATTGAAGTATTTATTTATTTATGGTTGGGGTCTCATCAGATAGCTTATCCTGAACATGATGTAGTAGTCATCACAGCCTTTCGAAACTTCTATCTATCTTAAGCCAGTCTTCCTACTTCTGTTATTGTCATGTTCAGTTGGTATTGATGTCTTGCGTCCATCTTCTTCTTGGTCTACCTCTTGTAAAACACAACTATCCTAACCCAAACCATACAATAAATTAATATTTAAATGAATATGAAATGCACAAACATAGACAAGGGAAATAACTCGACTATGTGGTGGCGTCTACTTGTTCTGTACCTCTGCTTGTTACAGTATCATACTAGCCTGCAAAACTACATACATTCACACATTATTAAGTACAAAACCCACAATATGAGCTCTTATTTTCTCAAAATATTAACTCCTGTTATTGATAGGAACAAGCACCACTGTACAAGGGGGATTTTCCATCAACGGTCTGCTTGATATTTCGTCATCATCTAAAATTGTATAACCTCAGTACCCCTGTCAGCTGTTGAATGTGAGTTCTTGTCTTTCTATTGAGGCGCACTTCGGTACTCTACATCGATCAGTGACCACGTTTCTAGTGAGGCGCACTTCGGTACTCTACATCGATCAGTAACCAGGTTTCTATTGAGGCGCACTTCGGTACTCTACATCGATCAGTGACCAGGTTTCTAGTGAGGCGCACTTCGGTACTCTACATCGATCAGTGACCAGGTTTCTAGTGAGGCGCACTTCGATACTCTACATCGATCAGTGACCAGGTTTCTAGTGAGGCGCACTCCGGTACTCTACATCGATCAGTGACCAGGTTTCTAGTGAGGCGCACTTCGGTACTCTACATCGATCAGTGACCAGGTTTCTAGTGAGGCGCACTTCGGTACTCTACATCGATCAGTGACCAGGTTTCTAGTGAGGCGCACTTCGGTACTCTACATCGATCAGTGACCAGGTTTCTAGTGAGGCGCACTTCGATACTCTACATCGATCAGTGACCAGGTTTTTACGGAACAAATAACTAACATAATTAAGCGGAACGAAATTTCGATAAAGGCCCATAAACAGACGTATCATACTAACGCCCTACTTGTTACGCGATAAGAGTCTCCGATCATTCGATATCCGCGCTACACACTGAGTAGGGGTGTGTGTCTGGCCAGTGTGTTTCGCGCAAATCGATAGATCGGTATCCGAAATTACGCTCTATTTAAAGTCACAGAAGCTGTGTGCAATAACGTATGAAATTAAAACGTTAGTATGTTGTCACGTGATGTGGTCATTGGTCCGTTTATTGAACTCATACTTTCTCCCCTGTCCTCTGATACTCCGATGTCTATCACTCTCTGACCCTGTACATTATCCTCTTCAGCATCCTCTTCATCATGTTATTTGTATCCATAAATGATCTAATTAATGCAGACCGGTCTCTTCTGATCACTTTTACATCCACTATAGCTGTATCCGCCAATGTGTCAGTTATTTCGTTTCCCCTGACTCCCGCATGATTAAGACAGTATATCCGTGTGATGTTCTGTGCATTGTTGCGAAGAGTGTTCCGCTCTTTCCTTATGATGCAGTCTCCTATCTTGCATAGCATATATGAGATCTGAAGTTTTCAAAATAAATCAATCAAGTGCCATGTCGAATGGCTTAGGCGATCATGTTTCTCCACGACTCTCTGTCTCTTGTGTTGTCAGTAAGCTTGATTGGTGAGCTTCTACCGTGCTACAATACTAGTCCATTTAGTAACTTCTCTCTTTGTCGTCCCCCTGTCTCTTCTCCCTTTGATCTTTCCAGTTATTAAAATCAGGTAGATGAATATCCAGTTACGTTTATTGAAAAAGGATCCCTTAGGGCCGTGCTGTTTGGCGAAAACTCAAGTCTAAAGTGTCACAGACATGTAACTATTGAAAATTATGTGGATAGTACTAAATAAGATGTCATGTATGTCTATGTGTTACCGGGGCCTGAAAGGGAGCAAAGAATAGCACCATTGCTTATCTTTCATGCATGTGGTACAAGGCAACTAAGGAGATATTGGTGTGGCTTTGCCATACCATCCCATATAAGGTCAAAGTAACCCAGAAGCCATGCTAAAGTCTGGTCTGTCAGGCCAATATCTGCAGCTCTCGCAGATTAGCTGTAAACCATGACACAGAGCATTCTATTCTCCGGACTACATCTTGATAATCTGGGGTTTGAGAACGAACGCAGAAGAAGAGGAAGATAAGCTTGCTCTACAAGATCTGACCTGCAGAAGCAACTATTGTCCACACATCCACACAAGAAGATAAGCTTATGCTTCAAGACCTGATCTGCGGAAACAACTATTAACCAATCACACCCACACAAGAAGATAAGCTTACGCTTCAAGGCCTGACCTGCAGAAGCAACTATTGTCCACACACCCACACAAGAATATAAGCTTGCGCTTCCAGACCTGATCTGCGGAAACAACTATTACCAACACACCCACACAAGAAGATAAGCTTACGCTTCAAGACGTGACCTGCAGAAGCAACTATTGTCCACACACCCACACAAGAATATAAGCTTGCGCTTCCAGACCTGATCTGCGGAAACAACTATTACCAACACACCCACACAAGAAGATAAGCTTACACTTCAAGACCTGACCTGCAGAAGCAACTATTGTCCACACACCCACACAAGCTGATCTGCGGAAACAACTATTACCAACACACCCACACAAGAAGATAAGATTGGCTTCAAGACCTGATCTGCGAAAACAACTATTACCAATACACCCACACAAGAAGATAAGCTTGCACTTCCAGACCTGATCTGCGGAAACAACTATTGTCCACACACCCACACAAGAATATAAGCTTGCGCTTCAAGACCTGATCTGCGGAAACAACCATTACCAACACACCCACACAATAAGATACGCTTACGCTTCAAGACCTGACCTGCAGAAGCAACTATTGTCCACACACCCACACATAATTTTGAGAACAGATCACCAAAATTCCTACAAAAATTGAAACGCTTTTTTTTATAAAGTTGACCCCCCTCCTCCCATATCTAAAACGTATTTACGATCCTGGCTGGGGCACCTACCTGAAGTCAGATATTTCAGGACAAACGTCGCAGATACCGCAGCCAATATGTAAATCGCGAGACAGCGAATTTCATTCTCTGGAATATACCCTGCTAATCTGCAGGAGTTTGAGAACAAGAATACGATAGATAATAAGTGTTGAAGAAAGCTTTCAAGAATTCCTTCGTCTGCTGTTTGAAGGGAGAAAAAAAGTCAAGAATAAAGAGCCACAGGCTACAATAGGTTAAGAGCCACTGGGCCAGAGAAGCCGGACTTTGCAGACATCATTTCTCGTCTGCCTCATAATCAAGATGACACTCAAAACTACACAACCATATTACCACATAAGCAAATTAGACGTTGTTTCTTAAACAATAAATTGCAGGATATATGAAGGAACGGTTTTATTTATGAAGCAAGCTCCAGCCAGTCAAGAAAATAGCGTTGAGCTGAAAAGAAGTGTTCTCGAGTTCTACATAGAACTGAATAGATGCGCCGTCGAGTTCTACATAGAACTGAGAAAATTGGTTCTCGAGTTCTACATAGAACTGAATAGATGCGCCGTCGAGTTCTACATAGAACTGAGAAAATTGGTTCTCGAGTTCTACATAGAACTGAGAAAATTGGTTCTCGAGTTCTACATAGAACTGAGAAAATTGGTACTCGAGAATTAAGAAAATTGGTTCTCGAGTTCTGCATAGAACTGAGAAAATTGGTTCTCGAGTTCTACATAGAACTGAGAAAATTGGTTCTCGAGTTCTACATAGAACTGAGAAAATTGGTTCTCGAGTTCTACATAGAACTGAGAAAATTGGTTCTCGATTTCTACATAGAACTGAGAAAATTGGTACTCGAGAATTAAGAAAATTGGTTCTCGAGTTCTGCATAGAACTGAGAAAATTGGTTCTCGAGTTCTACATAGAACTGAGAAAACTGATTCTCGAGTTCTACATAGAACTGAGAAAATTGGGTCTCGAGAATAACGAAAATTGGTTCTCGAGTTCTACATAGAGCTGAGAAAATTGGGTCTCGAGAATTACGAAAATTGGGTCTCGAGTTCGACATAGAACTGAGAAAATTGGTTCTCGAGTTCTACATAGAACTGAGAAAATTGGTTCTCGAGTTCTACATAGAACTGAGAAAATTGGGTCTCGAGAATTACGAAAATTGGTTCTCGAGTTCTACATAGAGCTGAGAAAATTGGTTCTCGAGTTCTACATAGAACTGAGAAAATTGGGTCTCGAGTTCTACATAGAACTGAGAAAATTGGTTCTCGAGTTCTACATAGAACTGAGAAAATTGGGTCTCGAGAATTACGAAAATTGGTTCTCGAGTTCTACATAGAGCTGAGAAAATTGGTTCTCGAGATTTACGAAAATTGGGTCTCGAGTTCGACATAGAACTGAGAAAATAGGTTCTCGAGTTCTACATAGAACTGAGAAAATTGGTTCTCGAGTTCTACATAGAACTGAGAAAATTGGTTCTCGGGTTCTACATAGAACTGAGAAAATTGGTTCTCGAGAATAACGAAAATTGGTTCTCGGGTTCTACATAGAACTGAGAAAATTGGTTCTCGAGAATAACGAAAATTGGTTCTCGAGTTCTACATAGAACTGAGAAAATTGGTACTCGAGTTCTACATAGAACTGAGAAAATGCGTTCTCAAGTTCTAGATATAACTGATCTTAATTTATGAAGTTTCTATAAATATGGTCAACAAATATTTGATTAATTTTACCCCTTCCCACCTCGTCAACAAGTGTCGAATATTCAATCCCCTTCCCCCTCCCCCGCTTAATTATGTCAATAAATTTTAACACTCCCCCCTTTTTCCATCCATTTTACCCATAAATGGATCATTAAAAAATTATGATTTTTTGATAAATGTTAAGATTTTGTGCAATTTCATTGATGTCGAAAAAAAATTGTTGTTGACTTTACCTTATGATAAACACATATGACAAACACAAACACATATGACAAACACAAACACATATGACAAACACAAACACACATGACAAACACAAACACATATGACTGAATCTTGAGAAACGAGTAATGATTCAAGTAAAACAATGGCGGTAAAAATGTGTAGATGAGTGAGGGATATACAGAGAACACCCAAGTATTGCAATTAGAAAATGCTGCAAGGGAATAACACGTGTTGGCAACTTAAAGAAATAAGTACAAGTAGTTATCTACTCTGTTGAAGATGGGTATGTTGGGCCGTTTGCGCAAATAAAACGGCGACACAACGCATTTCCATTTTCTGATCTACATCCTGCTGGAAATCAAATACGACCATTATCTTACTACAAGAGAGATTCAGTGGGAATTTGAGAATGTATGCTGAAGAAGAACCATAGACTTTGGGCAGAAAAAAATTTAAGGAAATATGGCATGTGAAAACATGTAAACATGTGTTTGTCAACTGCCTGAACAGGATGGAAAGGCAGAGAAAACCAAAGACAATGGAGATAGAAAGAAAGACAAAGGAGACAGAAAGAAAGATAGGAGAGACAGAAATAAATACAGGGGAAAATAAATACAGGGTAGACAGAGAGAAATACAGGGTAGATAGAAAGAAAGACAGGGAAGAGAGAAAGAAATAAAGGGGAGACAGAAAATAGGCAGGTTAGACAGCAACAACAAAATATTGTTCTTCTTCGTTTATGCTCAAACTCCTGCAGATTCGTTGTGTCATGTTTTGCAGCTTTGCTGTGTTATCTACACATTTTGACCTGACACTTCCAACTTTAGCTTAACATCAGAGTCACTTTGACCCCTTATGTGATAGGATAGCCAACTCCACCGCCAAACCTTCTTCGTCGCCTCATACGACATGCATGAAAGGTAACTGTGCTGCTATTATGTGCTCCCCTCTCAGGCTCCGGTAACAAACGCGAGAAAAGATTCTGAAGTCTGATAAAGTGACTTGCAAGAGGTCCAGCAGTGGAGCAGCTAGCCAACTTTGACTATACAAAGCTATGAAGATCCGTGATAGTCTGAATTAATCTAAATGGCATTTGTTGTTATTGCTGCTGATGAAGATGGTGGTGATGAATACAGCGTGAGAATCCTTGACGCATCTGCGCGCTGTGTCATTAAACAACGATTAGTGGAAACAATAGGACACCACAAACCATCCTGACCTATATCGTATGAAAATTAGCCATCTTACTGCTCACGTCACGTGATACCCAAGAATAATAGACAAAATGTTACAAGCAAGCGGTCATTTGTCAAGCTTAGTAAAGACAATGCACAGACAGAAAGGAACAGCATACAGAATAAGCTTGGGCATTTTACGGTGAACATTATCATAGGATTAGTGCTGTTTTATTTATGTTTTACTACTGTTTTTTTTAAATTGTTGTCTTATTTCATTGTGAGAACTCTCTCGGGCTTGATTGAATTTATGGAGGAAAATGATGTGTACAATGATGCTGTTATCGTCTCCAAGGAATAGTCAAGTGTACATGTTTTCTTGTGCTGTTGATGGCGTCTTTTCTCGTTTGTACATCTGCGCAGTTTCTTGTAAAAATTGTTGGCAAGTAATGTTTGATTGATAACAGCCACATGTATATAAAGTTAAAGATCGGCAACATGTATACATGTGGACAGGCACCTCAGACAGCAGAAAATATTCTTCTGGAATACCCAGAATGTGAATGCTGACCAGAGAAACAACAATGGAAGAAAAACTCTACAGACTTCTGTACGAGTTACAAAACAATGTGTATATTTTATCTATTCGCTAAACCCTTTGTTGCTTGTCAGAGTCAGGGGTAGAAAGACTTTTCTGGAGATGGACCTCTTTGTGCTGAGTATATTGTGAAATTTGTCTACTCTCTTATTTCAGAGATCCATCATTTCCGAAGTCGGCCTCTATGTCTGCTTTCACTGAATCTGTTTAGCATAGCTTGCTGTGGTAGGCTGTCTGATGATTGTCTGCTGATTGTCTGCAAATCATTTGTCCTGTTGTCTCGTAATATTTTTCAAGAAACAGTCAAGTTTATAAAAGAGAAAAAACTTAAGATTGGGGAAAGAGGCTGACAATGTGTAGATGATTGGCTTCATTGTACTCGGGTTACCCCATATGTATTCCGTCCCTCTCAACGAAGAGGCACACCGCCTGCTGAGAGTACCACTCATAGCACGTAATTCCGTAGTTTCAATCGATAACCCAAAACATCCACTTTATAAACAAGAGCACAAAGCGAGCGGCTTAGCCACTACGTCAGGGAACCCTCCCCCTCACCCACCCCAAAATAAAAATAGACTTCACGTTTCAGACAAAGGAAAACTGAAGACAGACAACTACTGATAAACTGATAACTGTATAATATTAGATGGATATGACGACCATTGCCGACGATATCATTTCATTTGATGTGTATTATTATTATTATTATTATTATTATTATTACACTGTGAGAATATGACGATATCATTTGATTTGATTATTATTATTATTATTATTATTATTATTATTATTATTACAGTACTTGATTAAACAGAAATACTTTACGCACACAAATTAAATTTACAGTAAAATCTGGTTTTATTTTATTCAGGAAATAATATGTTTATAACGTCTGACGAGGCGCAGACAACAAGAAAATAATTAGTTTTCTGGTTGAGATTGTCGTGCCAGAATATGCTAATCCATTCTTGATCCAGGGCGAGTGAGACGATGTTTCTAAATGAACGATGCAGCCAAGTTGTGGAGAGAAGCTCGGCTTTATGACAAGGCGAGATGTAAGGCATGAAGATGATATACTGATGTTGAACCATGAGTTCACCAGAAATGAAAGATTTTGTCACATAAAAAAACAACAACAGAGGTATTCAAGTGAAGATGGAGAAGTATTCACAATTAATATGTTTTAGTGTCTGATAGCTTAGCTACAGCGTGGCTTTCGACAATACAGGTTTCCTAGCAGAATTAATTAGGACCCAGTTCGTTACGTGTTTTGATTATTGCTTTTTTTATTATAATTTGTTTTTTATTATTAGTTTCTTTTTAAATTATTATTTTTGTTTTGATTATTGCCTTTTGGCTGGTTACTATTTATATATTTGGAATTGCATACCGAAAATAGCCAAGGCGATTCCAGTTATATGTCATGGTTTACAGCATTGATGCGATATCTGCGCCTTTCGGCCTGACACATCCGACTTCAGCATGGCTTTGTGTATCTGACCCTATATGGGATGGAACGGCGAACTCCATTGCATAACCTCCTTAGTCGCCATTTACAACATGCGTGGAAGATAAACAGTGTTGCTATTCTTTGCTCCCCTTTCGGGCCCCGGTAACACACGGGCGATTCCAGTTATATAAATAGTAACCAACTAAAAGGCAAACAATAATTAAAACACGTAATAAACTGGGTACAACTTAATTTAGCGAACAGGTCTTCTACTGGAGCCCCGGTCATGGCTGAATTATTCACAATTGTTATGTTTTAGTGTGTGATAGCTTAGATGAAGTATTAAAAAGTGGAAAGAAGACCACCCCAAATATAATGCAGATGACGGGTATTACCAACTGTCCAGAAGAGACCAGGTTATCCTGCTGCGCCTCAGAACTGGTCACAACAAAATGAGACATCATTTGTACACCAAATTCAAAATAGGGACAACTGGGCTCTGCCATTGCAGCCTTGCAAATATGACAGCAGAACATATCCTACAAGAATGTCCCCAGTATGCAGACCTGAGAAACAAGACATGGCCCATCACAATCAGTGTTGAAGAGAAACTGTATGGCACAGTGGACACTTTAAAACAGACAGCAGCCTATATCATAGAATCCGAAGTCCCAACCTGACTGAGTAATGATCGCCGAAGAAGAAGAAGATGAAGTATTCACAATTGTAATGTTTTAGTGTGTGATAGCTTAGCTGAAGTATTCACAATTGTTATGTTTTAGTGTGTGATAGCTTAGATGAAGTATTCACAATTGTTATGTTTTAGTGTGTGATAGCTTAGCTGAAGTATTCACAATTATTATGTTTTAGTGTGTGATAGCTTAGATGAAGTATTCACAATTGTTATGTTTTAGTGTGTGATAGCTTAGATGAAGTATTCACAATTGTTATGTTTTAGTGTGTGATAGCTTAGCTGAAGTATTCACAATTGTTATGTTTTAGTATGTGATAGCTTAGATGAAGTATTCACAATTGTTATGTTTTAGTGTGTGATAGCTTAGCTGAAGTATTCACAATTGTTATGTTTTAGTGTGTGATAGCTTAGATGAAGTATTCACAATTGTTATGTTTTAGTGTGTGATAGCTTAGATGAAGTATTCACAATTGTTATGTTTTAGTGTGTGATAGCTTACATGAAGTATTCACAATTGTTATGTTTTAGTGTGTGATAGCTTAGCTGAAGTATTCACAATTGTTATGTTTTAGTATGTGATAGCTTAGATGAAGTATTCACAATTGTTATGTTTTAGTGTGTGATAGCTTAGCTGAAGTATTCACAATTGTTATGTTTTAGTGTGTTATAGCTTAGATGAAGTATTCACAATTGTTATGTTTTAGTGTGTGATAGCTTAGATGAAGTATTTACAATTGTTATGTTTTAGTGTGTGATAGCTTAGATGAAGTATTCACAATTGTTATGTTTTAGTGTGTGATAGCTTAGATGAAGTATTCACAATTGTTATGCTTTAGTGTGTGATAGCTTAGATGAAGTATTCACAATTGTTATGTTTTAGTGTGTGATAGCTTAGATGAAGTATTCACAATTGTTATGTTTTAGTGTGTGATAGCTTAGATGAAGTATTCACAATTGTTATGTTTTAGTGTGTGATAGCTTAGATGAAGTATTCACAATTGTTATGTTTTAGTGTGTGATAGCTTAGCTGAAGTATTCACAATTGTTATGTTTTAGTGTGTGATAGCTTAGCTGAAGTATTCACAATTGTTATGTTTTAGTGTGTGATAGCTTAGATGAAGTATTCACAATTGTTATGTTTTAGTGTGTGATAGCTTAGATGAAGTATTCACAATTGTTATGTTTTAGTGTGTGATAGCTTAGCTGAAGTATTCACAATTGTTATGTTTTAGTATGTGATAGCTTAGATGAAGTATTCACAATTGTTATGTTTTAGTGTGTGATAGCTTAGATGAAGTATTCACAATTGTTATGTTTTAGTGTGTGATAGCTTAGCTGAAGTATTCACAATTGTTATGTTTTAGTGTGTTATAGCTTAGATGAAGTATTCACAATTGTTATGTTTTAGTGTGTGATAGCTTAGATGAAGTATTTACAATTGTTATGTTTTAGTGTGTGATAGCTTAGATGAAGTATTCACAATTGTTATGTTTTAGTGTGTGATAGCTTAGATGAAGTATTCACAATTGTTATGTTTTAGTGTGTGATAGCTTAGATGAAGTATTCACAATTGTTATGTTTTAGTGTGTGATAGCTTAGATGAAGTATTGACAATTGTTATGTTTTAGTGTGTGATAGCTTAGATGAAGTATTGACAATTGTTATGTTTTAGTGTGTGATAGCTTAGATGAAGTATTCACAATTGTTATGTTTTAGTGTGTGATAGCTTAGATGAAGTATTCACAATTGTTATGTTTTAGTGTGTGATAGCTTAGATGAAGTATTCACAATTGTTATGTTTTAGTGTGTGATAGCTTAGCTGAAGTATTCACAATTGTTATGTTTTAGTGTGTGATAGCTTAGATGAAGTATTCACAATTGTTATGATTTAGTGTGTGATAGCTTAGATGAAGTATTCACAATTGTTATGTTTTAGTGTGTGATAGCTTAGATGAAGTATTCACAATTGTTATGTTTTAGTGTGTGATAGCTTAGACGAAGTATTCACAATTGTTATGTTTTAGTGTGTGATAGCTTAGATGAAGTATTCACAATTGTTATGTTTTAGTGTGTTATAGCTTAGATGAAGTATTCACAATTGTTATGTTTTAGTGTGTGATAGCTTAGCTGAAGTATTCACAATTGTTATGTTTTAGTGTGTGATAGCTTAAATGATGTATTCACAATTGTTATGTTTTAGTGTGTGATAGCTTAGATGAAGTATTCACAATTGATATGTTTTAGTGTGTGATAGCTTAGCTGAAGTATTCACAATTGTTATGTTTTAGTGTGTTATAGCTTAATGAAGTATTCACAATTGTTATGTTTTAATGTGTGATAGCTTAGATGAAGTATTCACAATTGTTATGTTTTAGTGTGTGATAGCTTAGATGAAGTATTCACAATTGCTATGTTTTAGTGTGTGATAGCTTAGATGAAGTATTCACAATTGTTATGTTTTAGTGTGTGATAGCTTAGATGAAGTATTCACAATTGTTATGTTTTAGTGTGTGATAGCTTAGATGAAGTATTCACAATTGCTATATTTTAGTGTGTGATAGCTTAGCTGAAGTATTCACAATTGTTATGTTTTAGTGTGTGATAGCTTAGATGAAGTATTCACAATTGTTATGTTTTAGTGTGTGATAGCTTAGATGAAGTATTCACAATTGTTATGTTTTAGTGTGTGATAGCTTAGATGAAGTATTCATAATTGTTATGTTTTAGTGTGTGATAGCTTAGATGAAGTATTCACAATTGTTATGTTTTAGTGTGTGATAGCTTAGATGAAGTATTCACAATTGTTATGTTTTAGTGTGTTATAGCTTAGATGAAGTATTCACAATTGTTATGTTTTAGTGTGTGATAGCTTAGCTGAAGTATTCGCAATTGTTATGTTTTAGTGTGTGATAGCTTAGATGAAGTATTCACAATTGTTATGTTTTAGTGTGTGATAGCTTAGATGAAGTATTCACAATTGTTATGTTTTAGTGTGTGATAGCTTAGATGAAGTATTCACAATTGTTATGTTTTAGTGTGTGATAGCTTAGATGAAGTATTGACAATTGTTATGTTTTAGTGTGTGATAGCTTAGATGAAGTATTGACAATTGTTATGTTTTAGTGTGTGATAGCTTAGATGAAGTATTCACAATTGTTATGTTTTAGTGTGTGATAGCTTAGATGAAGTATTCACAATTGTTATGTTTTAGTGTGTGATAGCTTAGATGAAGTATTCACAATTGTTATGTTTTAGTGTGTGATAGCTTAGCTGAAGTATTCACAATTGTTATGTTTTAGTGTGTGATAGCTTAGATGAAGTATTCACAATTGTTATGTTTTAGTGTGTGATAGCTTAGATGAAGTATTCACAATTGTTATGTTTTAGTGTGTGATAGCTTAGATGAAGTATTCACAATTGTTATGTTTTAGTGTGTTATAGCTTAGATGAAGTATTCACAATTGTTATGTTTTAGTGTGTGATAGCTTAGCTGAAGTATTCACAATTGTTATGTTTTAGTGTTTGATAGCTTAAATGAAGTATTCACAATTGTTATGTTTTAGTGTGTGATAGCCTAGATGAAGTATTCACAATTGTTATGTTTTAGTGTGTGATAGCTTAGCTGAAGTATTCACAATTATTATGTTTTAGTGTGTTATAGCTTAATGAAGTATTCACAATTGTTATGTTTTAATGTGTGATAGCTTAGATGAAGTATTCACAATTGTTATGTTTTAGTGTGTGATAGCTTAGATGAAGTATTCACAATTGTTATGTTTTAGTGTGTGATAGCTTAGATGAAGTATTCACAATTGTTATGTTTTAGTGTGTGATAGCTTAGCTGAAGTTCGATAAATCGACAACCCTGTGGAGATGTTTTTGTTTTTGTTGTTTATTTAAACACCAAGAATTACCATCGATTAACTCCTACTTCATATTTGCAATCGGGTTGTTCCTTCTGAGTTTTATTTTATACTAGAAGGCTAACTCTCAGAGTTGCCACAATGCTTTGATAAAAAGTTTCCTACTCAGAGGGTGTACATTCTAAGGGATGTGGTGATTTTTCTACCTTTTCATGACATGTCTTTTGAGTTCCCATCTAAAGCATTCCTTCCTATATGGTACCCATTGCAGCCCAGGTCTGGAACATGGTCACTGGTATGGGTGGCGCAGCCAGTTACTCATTTCCCGCCATCCAAGGAGGCTTTACACTTATACATGATGGAAGTTGTCACGCTGTACAGTGACTTGCTTTTCACCACATCCATGTGCCAGCTATTGGACCATGTATATTCTAGTGGATCACTAGAAGAAAATCTCACTATATTGGCAGCAACATCTAATGAGAGTTTAATGTTGCATAATGATCGGTCCAATAATGAGAGCTTCATACCTTTCGCATGTGGTACCATGTGGAGATAGAGAGTCATATTCACTAATGGAAGACATAGTCCATGAGACGGAAACCCACCCCGGGACGGATCCGGCCCGCCTGCCCACATTATGTAGCCCGCAAGACTTAAGACTTCAAAATGATGACCTCTGATCTAGGGTGCTCCTTAAAAAAATTATCTGATTTTTATTTCGAACCTTGTCTATAACCACATGACTTTAACACATTTCATCAATTTGTCTGCTCCGAAATATAATCTACATACTAATATGTAGATGTCTATAATATAAAAGAAATTGTAGTGTATATTTAGTACTATCAATACGGTTCTAGAAACTGGTCAATCTCATTCCTTGCCATAAGGTTGACATATTTTATTTCTGGCCCTTTCCGTAACCTGATGCACATTCATCACGTTCGCGTTATTTCTGCGCTCAATAGTAACTTCGTATTAATATGGCAGATAACTCGTGTAATTAAGCTTTCAGAATAGCTCTATTTTTGTCGTTCGACCCACGACCAGCTGTATATTTATACATCCAGCCATCGGACCAAAACAGGTTGATGACCCTGGTCTAGTGTGAGATAGCTTATTTCATGGGTTCCCAGAGTGGTCTTTGTGGACTTCAATGGTCGATTTCGACATCCAGGTGGTCAACGAGAATAAAAATTGGGGTTGCACGAGGTGTACTTTAAAAAAAATAATAATGGTATAAATAAAAATGAAACATGTTCTTATTTGTTCTACAATATTGTTTACTCTACACACACACAAAACCAGATCAAAGTAAGCTGCACTATGTCAGCTGTCATAATCACAATTAAAGAAGTTAATATGTTCAGGAACATGCAATATTAGACAGAGTCTATGGAAAATCAAAAAATCGGCAAGGGGTCTACGGGGCAAAAATGTTTGGGGTTCACTGGAAGCTCAAAAAATCATCTACAATTTCTTATTGAGTTGCATATACATTCTAGTGTTTTGTTCTGAAATCTAGTAATTACGACCGACAGGGCTCCTATATTTCTTTGTGCAGTGAGGTTTCTATAGACATGTATCCATTCCCAGTATCTTCACATCATAGCGATAGTGTAATGCTTGGAGCAATACTTTGAGTTCAAAATGTTGTCAAATTTTTTTTGCCATTTCTGTAGCAAACACTCTTACCCCCCCCCCCCCCCCCAAAAAAAAAAAACCTCCTAATTATCATTTATTCGTTTTTCTGTTGACTAAGAACGATATACAATCGAAGGCACATGTGAACTATCAGCGATACTCTTCATGAACAGATTCATGAGGCTAAGACTAGTCTCTTTATACCTTAGACATAACCATCTGTGTATATGAATATATTACAAATTCTTGAGACTAACGGGAATTGAAACAGTCCGTTCTAACGGCACCGAATCGCCTTGGAACTTAAGTAAACGGGTTTTTCCGTATTTGACTAAGCGCATCTCCAAAAAAAGATGCGAGGTTGTCAGGACATTCAAACTGTGTACTCAAGTCACTGAGAACGGACCAATCGGGACAATGACTATTACAACAATAACGAACATTCCATACAAGTATTGAAGTATACTCAGTAACTATAAACATATAACATCCCTATTTGGACTACAAGTACCAATAGGTCATCTGGTATACATAAATAACATAAAGACAGTACAATGGTGCTTAAAATAATTGCTTATACAAGAAGACCTATTGGCCCTTGTATTATGAATACGGATGTTCTATGTTTGTGTTACCGGGGATACTTCAATACCTGTACGAGATGTTGGTTATTCTTGTAATAGTCCTTGTCTCGATTGTCTGTTCTCAGTGACGAGTACACAGACTTGACAAAATCGAATCTGTTTTTGGAGATGCGGGTAGTCAAGTACGGAAAAACCTGTTTACTCAGTTGCAATGCGATTCGGTGTCGTTAGAACGGACTGGTTCTATTCCCGTTAGTCTCAATAATTTTTAATTTATCCTCTTGCTTCCTACTTGAATTTAAATGAATATATTTGGATTTTTAGTGCAACTGTGAAGACACCAAATCAGCATGTCGGATCATTATAATGTTTTCAGTGGCTGAGAAAGTTCAACAATTTGAAAAATGAACCCGTTTCATTCATAACTAAGTTTTACACAAGATTTATGGGCCACACAATATAAGCTGAAATGGTAGATGTAAATAATCCATGAAAATATTTTTATGACAATCTCCAGACAGCGATTCTCATACCGTCTTGCAACAATCTCCAGACAGCTATCATCCTGGCTTACTATAACTTGTCTTGTCGAAATTTTCATCTTACGAAATTTGTTGATCCCAAAGTCTCGCAACAAGAGATTAGCAGTGAGGCAGGGGTTCTCAAACGGGGGAAGGTTGGTACTCCGGAGCAGGGGGAAGATCTTAATGGGTGCGCGAAGAAAACTGGAAATTTAGTATGATTGGAGGTAACCATGTAGTGGATACCATCTCAATGTAGAATACAGGAAATAAAAAAGCAGACCGACTCGCTAAGAAGGTGCTACCGAAGACCAACCAGACATATTAATCGCCTACCATCAGAAAAAAACAGATGATCAAGTCAATAAGAAAGCCACAAACACCAACACAAGATGATTATCACATTATGAATAGATCAGAACAAGTTATAATTCTACGCCTCAGAACAGGACACAGCCGATTCCGCAGTCATATGTACACAAATTTAAGATTGGCAACACGGTCATGTGTACATGTGGACAGGCATCACAAAGTGCCAAACATATACTTCAAGATTGTTCTGAGCATGAAACACCTAGTCAGACATATTGGCCAGAGAAAACAACACTGGAATCAAAGCTCTATGGGACATTGTATGAATTACAAAAGACAGTGAGTTTTATTAAGGAGACAGAATTACAGATATAGAATTGCTTTAAGTGAACGAAAAAAGAAGTATGATTAGAAATTGAAAATATAGTAAAATTGGAAATTGAAAACTGGAAATAATTAAAATAGGAAATTAAAATTTTTTAATATAGTAAGATTTGAAACAGAAAATTAGAATTATAGTAAAATTGGAAATATATATATAATAACATTGGAAATATAGTAAAATTTGAAAAAAATAGAAAATATGAAATATAGTTGAATTGAAAATTGAAAATATATTAAAGTTGAAAATATTGTAAAATTGAAAAAGGAAAATTAAAAGTACGCTTGATTGCCAGTAAAAAATATAAGCATGTTTTAAACTATGAGTCTGGTGGTAGTTGTTATTCCCTTTTTGTCCCATTGCATTGTTTTTGTTATTCCCCTTCTGTCCCATGCATTTTTTCGTATTCCCCTTTTGTCCCATACATTTTTAGTCTTTCAAATGTTACACTAATTTTCGCTACTCTGTTGTTTATCTCAGTATAACTGTGTTTACAGTTTCTGAGAATCTAGTGCTGGCCAGGTAGTTGAAACTATTGTCTTTTGTAAGCTCTGCTGTGATGCTTATATAGGGATTTAAGTGACCGTGGCCAGAGGATACAAAGACTTGAGGCAAAAGCTATGGGGCAGCCGCTCTGACCTGGAGAAGACAGTGGACTTCGTTTTGACGACAGGTCTGACAATATAGCATAATCACAGATGCTGAACGCAGAAGAAGAACGGATTTAAGTGATTTGTTTAGTGTGGGTTGAAACATGACCTGTTTTCTTTGTGTTGATGGTGAAACGAAAGTTGTCGTAGGCTTTAGGAAATTGGTTTATGGTGACCTGTATACAGTCTGCAGAATCAGCATACAATGCGCAATCATCTGCATAGAGGAGTTGCCTGACCATTGTGTCTCGTACCTTAGTTTTGGCTTGCAAACGACGAAGAATGTACAGTTTGTTTTGTATTTTATTTGTGTGCCTTTTATGTCACTTGATCTAGATGCTTCTGTCAGAGTGGCAGAAAACATCAAGATGAACAATGTTGGGGCAAAAAAGAATCATTGTTTGACTATTTGTTACAGGAAAGGCTGGTGATGACACTCTATCGTTGATATCAATGACCACCATACCGTCATGTTTTCGTGAGTTTAAACAGGAATCGACCATATGCCCTGATCCACATGTATGCTATGTTGTAACAGCAGCTTCAGTATTCCACAATGTCTGGTTCGCCACTTCCCAGCCGTCACAAGACCTGTGGTGTCAGTTATAAAAATGATGATGATGGATGATGATATTTGAGTTATGACTAGAGATTATGGGGATCTCCCTAGCGTAGTGGTTAAGCTGTTTGCATTGTATTCAAGAGTTCATGGGTTCCCTTGACAAAGGATTGTTTCGGAGATCCCTGTTGATTATCACTAGAAGCTACAGAGTTACGTGCTATGAGTGGTACTCTCAGCAGGTAACGTGCTGCTTCGTTGATGGTGACGGAGTACATATGGGAAACCGAGTACAGTGAAGTCAATCCTCTACGTCTTTTGAACGTCTTTTTTACTAGCGGTTAATGTTCAGCATGTGCAACATCAAGACCATCATGAATAGATATCTAAACATGACTACACCTCAACCAGAGCAAGACACATGACTCTGGAACGCAGACTGTATCTTCTTCACAAACCCTTACGCCCAACGGCGAGTGTGGAAGCTACGGCAACTCCACCTGGGGATAGACAATAGACAAATAACTATATGCTATTTTTTTATAATTGGTGTGTGTGTGTGCGTGCGTGCGTGTGTGTGTGTGATCATTGTATATTTTTCACGTTTTAAAAACTAAGCAAGCCGCTTTCAAAACTGTTCCATGTGATAAACTTGATAATTAGCACAATTCACAACTAGGTAACCCAACTTTAACACATTTTGTCATGGTCACAGATATTGGGTGGTGGTTTTCTAAACATGCAAGACAAATGTTCCGTGTTTTATGTAATAAAAGTGTTCATATTATATAGTTGCATATGAGAAACTGTATATTCTTTCACGTTTTAAAACTAAGCAAGCCGATTTTAAAACGGTTGAAAATGATAAACTTCCTATTTAGCTCTTTTGAGAAATTGGTAAACTGCATTTAACACATTTTGTTATGGTTATAGACATTGGATGGTGGTTTTCTAGACTTATAAGGCAAATCTTCTTATTTTTATGTAACAACAGTGTTCATATTACACATTTGCATATGACACACTGTATATTTTTCACGTTTTAAAACGAAGCAGGCCGCTTTTAAAACGGTTCCATGTGACACACTTCATATTTAGCTCTATTCACAACTAGGCAACACGCCTTTCAAACATTTTGTTATAGTCACAGACATTGTATGGTGGTTTTCTAGACTTACAAGACAAATGTTCCTATTTGTATGTTAACAACAGTATTCAAATTACATATTTGCATATTACAAACTGTATATATTTCACTTTTTAAAACGAAGCACGCCGCTATTAAAACGATTCCATATGATAAACTTAATATTTATCGTTTTTTGCACCTAGGCAACCCGCCTTTAAAAACATTTGTTATGGTCACAGATACTGAGTCGTAGTTTTCTAGACTTACAAGACAAAACTTCCTATTTTATGTAGAAACAGGGTTCATATTACATAGTTGCATATGTCAAACTGTATATTTTTCACTTTATAAAACGAAGCACGCAGCTATTAAAACGATTCCGTATGATAAACTTCATATTTATCTCTTTTCGCAACGAGGCAAAGGCCTTTAAAAACATTTGTTATGGTCACAGATATGGATTCGTGGTTTTCTAGACTTACAAGACAAAACTTCCTATTTTTATGTAACAACAGGGTTCATATTACATAGTTGCATATGACTCATTGTATATTTTTCACGTTTTAAAAACTAAGCAAGCCGCTTTCAAAACTGTTCCATGTGATAAACTTGATAATTAGCACAATTCACAACTAGGTAACCCAACTTTAACACATTTTATTATGGTCACAGATATTGGGTGGTGGTTTTCTAAACAAACAAGACAAATGGTCCTTGTTTTATGTAATAAAAGTGTTCATATTATATAGTTGCATATGAGAAACTGTATATTTTTCACGTTTTAAAACTAAGCAAGCCGATTTTAAAACGGTTGAAAATGATAAACTTCCTATTTAGCTCTTTTGAGAAATTGGTAAACTACCTTTAACACATTTTGTTATGGTTACAGACATTGGATGGTGGTTTTCTAGACTTATAAGCCAAATCTTCTTATTTTTATGTAACAACAGGGTTCATATTACACATTTGCATATGACACACTGTATATTATTCACGTTTTAAAACGAAGCAGGCCGCTTTTAAACGGTCCATGTGACACACTTCATATTTAGCTCTATTCACAACTAGACAACACGCCTTTCAAACATTTTGTTATAGTCACAGACATTGTATGGTGGTTTTCTAGACTTACAAGACAAATATTCCTATGTGTATGTTAACAACAGTATTCAAATTACATATTTGCATATGACAAACTGTGTATTTTTCACTTTTTAAAACGAAGCACGCCGCTATTAAAACGATTCCATATGATAAACTTCATATTTATCTTTTTTCGCACCTAGGCAACCCGCCTTTAAAAACATTTGTTATGGTCACAGATACTGAGTCGTAGTTTTCTAGACTTACAAGACAAAACTTCCTAATTTTATGTAGAAACATTGTTCATATTACATAGTTGCATATGTCAAACTGTATATTTTTCACTTTATAAAACGAAGCACGCCGCTATTAAAAACGATTCCGTATGATAAACTTCATATTTATCTCTTTTCGCAACTAGGCAAAGGTCTTTAAAACATTTGTTATGGTCACAGATATGGATTCGTGGTTTTCTAGACCTACAAGACAAAACTTCCTATTTTATGTAACAACCGGGTTCATATTACATAGTTGCATATGACAAATTGTATATTTTTCACGTTTTAAAAACTAAGCAAGCCGCTTTCAAAACTGCTCCATGTGATAAACTTCATAATTAGCACAATTCACAACTAGGTAACCCAACTTTAACACATTTTGTCATGGTCACAGATATTGGGTGGTGGTTTTCTAAACATGCAAGACAAATGTTCCGTGTTTTATGTAATAAAAGTGTTCATATTATATAGTTGCATATGAGAAACTGTATATTCTTTCACGTTTTAAAACTAAGCAAGCCGATTTTAAAACGGTTGAAAATGATAAACTTCCTATTTAGCTCTTTTGAGAAATTGGTAAACTGCATTTAACACATTTTGTTATGGTTACAGACATTGGATGGTGGTTTTCTAGACTTATAAGCCAAATCTTCTTATTTTTATGTAACAACAGTGTTCATATTACACATTTGCATATGACACACTGTATATTTTTCACGTTTTAAAACGAAGCAGGCCGCTTTTAAAACGGTTCCATGTGACACACTTCATATTTAGCTCTATTCACAACTAGGCAACACGCCTTTCAAACATTTTGTTATAGTCACAGACATTGTATGGTGGTTTTCTAGACTTACAAGACAAATGTTCCTATTTGTATGTTAACAACAGTATTCAAATTACATATTTGCATATTACAAACTGTATATATTTCACTTTTTAAAACGAAGCACGCCGCTATTAAAACGATTCCATATGATAAACTTCATATTTATCTTTTTTCGCACCTAGGCAACCCGCCTTTAAAAACATTTGTTATGGTCACAGATACTGAGTCGTAGTTTTCTAGACTTACAAGACAAAACTTCCTAATTTTATGTAGAAACATTGTTCATATTACATAGTTGCATATGTCAAACTGTATATTTTTCACTTTATAAAACGAAGCACGCCGCTATTAAAAACGATTCCGTATGATAAACTTCATATTTATCTCTTTTCGCAACTAGGCAAAGGTCTTTAAAACATTTGTTATGGTCACAGATATGGATTCGTGGTTTTCTAGACCTACAAGACAAAACTTCCTATTTTATGTAACAACAGGGTTCATATTACATAGTTGCATATGACAAATTGTATATTTTTCACGTTTTAAAAACTAAGCAAGCCGCTTTCAAAACTGCTCCATGTGATAAACTTCATAATTAGCACAATTCACAACTAGGTAACCCAACTTTAACACATTTTGTCATGGTCACAGATATTGGGTGGTGGTTTTCTAAACATGCAAGACAAATGTTCCGTGTTTTATGTAATAAAAGTGTTCATATTATATAGTTGCATATGAGAAACTGTATATTCTTTCACGTTTTAAAACTAAGCAAGCCGATTTTAAAACGGTTGAAAATGATAAACTTCCTATTTAGCTCTTTTGAGAAATTGGTAAACTGCATTTAACACATTTTGTTATGGTTACAGACATTGGATGGTGGTTTTCTAGACTTATAAGCCAAATCTTCTTATTTTTATGTAACAACAGTGTTCATATTACACATTTGCATATGACACACTGTATATTTTTCACGTTTTAAAACGAAGCAGGCCGCTTTTAAAACGGTTCCATGTGACACACTTCATATTTAGCTCTATTCACAACTAGGCAACACGCCTTTCAAACATTTTGTTATAGTCACAGACATTGTATGGTGGTTTTCTAGACTTACAAGACAAATGTTCCTATTTGTATGTTAACAACAGTATTCAAATTACATATTTGCATATTACAAACTGTATATATTTCACTTTTTAAAACGAAGCACGCCGCTATTAAAACGATTCCATATGATAAACTTAATATTTATCGTTTTTTGCACCTAGGCAACCCGCCTTTAAAAACATTTGTTATGGTCACAGATACTGAGTCGTAGTTTTCTAGACTTACAAGACAAAACTTCCTATTTTATGTAGAAACAGGGTTCATATTACATAGTTGCATATGTCAAACTGTATATTTTTCACTTTATAAAACGAAGCACGCAGCTATTAAAACGATTCCGTATGATAAACTTCATATTTATCTCTTTTCGCAACGAGGCAAAGGCCTTTAAAAACATTTGTTATGGTCACAGATATGGATTCGTGGTTTTCTAGACTTACAAGACAAAACTTCCTATTTTTATGTAACAACAGGGTTCATATTACATAGTTGCATATGACTCATTGTATATTTTTCACGTTTTAAAAACTAAGCAAGCCGCTTTCAAAACTGTTCCATGTGATAAACTTGATAATTAGCACAATTCACAACTAGGTAACCCAACTTTAACACATTTTATTATGGTCACAGATATTGGGTGGTGGTTTTCTAAACAAACAAGACAAATGGTCCTTGTTTTATGTAATAAAAGTGTTCATATTATATAGTTGCATATGAGAAACTGTATATTTTTCACGTTTTAAAACTAAGCAAGCCGATTTTAAAACGGTTGAAAATGATAAACTTCCTATTTAGCTCTTTTGAGAAATTGGTAAACTACCTTTAACACATTTTGTTATGGTTACAGACATTGGATGGTGGTTTTCTAGACTTATAAGCCAAATCTTCTTATTTTTATGTAACAACAGGGTTCATATTACACATTTGCATATGACACACTGTATATTATTCACGTTTTAAAACGAAGCAGGCCGCTTTTAAACGGTCCATGTGACACACTTCATATTTAGCTCTATTCACAACTAGACAACACGCCTTTCAAACATTTTGTTATAGTCACAGACATTGTATGGTGGTTTTCTAGACTTACAAGACAAATATTCCTATGTGTATGTTAACAACAGTATTCAAATTACATATTTGCATATGACAAACTGTGTATTTTTCACTTTTTAAAACGAAGCACGCCGCTATTAAAACGATTCCATATGATAAACTTCATATTTATCTTTTTTCGCACCTAGGCAACCCGCCTTTAAAAACATTTGTTATTGTCACAGATATGGATTCGTGGTTTTCTAGACCTACAAGACAAAACTTCCTATTTTATGTAACAACATTGTTCATATTACATAGTTGCATATGTCAAACTGTATATTTTTCACTTTATAAAACGAAGCACGCCGCTATTAAAAACGATTCCGTATGATAAAATTCATATTTATCTCTTTTCGCACCTAGGCATCGCCTTTAAAACATTTTGGTCTGGTCACAGATATTGAGTGGTGGTTTTCTAGACTTACAAGACAAATGTTCCAATTTTATGTAACAACAGGGTTCATATTACATATTTGCAGGTGACTCACTGTATATTTTTCACGTTTTAAAACTAAGCAGGCCGCTTTCAAAACTGTTCCATGTGATAAACTTCATAATTAGCACAATTCACAACTAGGTAACCCAACTTTAACACATAATTTAAAACAACTATGTAATATGAACCCTTTTGTTACATAAAATAGGAAGTTTTGTCTTGTAAGTCTAGAAAACTACGACTCAGTATCTGTGACCATAACAAATGTTTTTAAAGGCGGTTTGCCTAGGTGCGAAAAGAGATAACTATGAAGTTTATCATATGGAATCGTTTTAATAGCGGCGTGTTTCGTTTTAAAAAGTGAAAAATATACAGTTTGTCATATGCAAATATGTAATTTGAATACTGTTGTTAACATGCACATAGGAACATTTGTCTTGTAAGTCTAGAAAACCACCATACAATGTCTGTGACTATAACAAAATGTTTGAAAGGCGTGTTGCCTAGTTGTGAATAGAGCTAAATATGAAGTGTGTCACATGGAACCGTTTTAAAAGCAGCCTGCTTCGTTTTAAAACGTGAATAATATACAGTGTGTCATATGCAAATGTGTAATATGAACCCTGTTGTTACATAAAATAAGAAGATTTGACTTATAAGTCTATAAAACCACCATCCACTGTCTGTAACCATAACAAAATGTGTTAAAGGTCGTTTACCAATTTCTCAAAAGAGCTAAATATGAAGTTTATAATTTTCAACCGTTTTAAAATCGGCTTGCTTAGTTTTAAAACGTGAAAAAATATACAGTTTCTCATATGCAAATATATAATATAAACACTTTTATTACATAAAACAAGAAACATTTGTTTTGTGTGTTTAGAAAACCACCACCCAATATCTGTGAACATAACAAAATGTATTAAAGTTGGGTTACCTAGTTGTGAATTGTGCTAATTATGAAGTTTATCACATGGAACAGGTTTGAAAGCGGCCTGCTTAGTTTTAAAACGTGAAAAATATACAGTGAGTCACCTGCAAATATGTAATATGAACCCTGTTGTTACATAAAATTGGAACATTTGTCTTGTAAGTCTAGAAAACCACCACTCAATATCTGTGACCAGACCAAAATGTTTTAAAGGCGATGCCTAGGTGCGAAAAGAGATAAATATGAAGTTTATCATAAGGAATCGTTTAATAGCGGCGTGCTTCGTTATAAAAAGTGAAAAATATACAGTTTGTAATATGCAAATATGTAATATGAACCCTGTTGTTACATAAAATAAGAAGATTTGGCTTATAAGTCTAGAAAACCACCATACAATGTCTATGACTATAACAAAAATGTTTGAAAGGCGTGTTGCCTAGTTGTGAATAGAGCTAAATATGAAGTGTGTCATATGGAACCGTTTTAAAAGCGGCCTGCTTCATTTAAAACGTGAAAAATATACAGTGTGTCATTTGCAAATGTGTAATATGAACCATGTTGTTACATAAAAATAAGAAGATTTGGCTTATAAGTCTAGAAACCACCATCCAATGTATGTAACCATAACAAAATGTGTTAAAGGTCGTTTACCAATTTCTCAAAAGAGCTAAATAGGAAGTTTTTCATTTTCAACCTTTTTAAAATCGGCTTGCTTAGTTTTAAAACGTGAAAAATATACAGTTTCTCATATGCAAATATATAATATGAACACTTTTATTACATAAAACACGGAACATTTGTCTTGTGTGTTTAGAAAACCACCACCCAATATCTGTGACCATAACAAAATGTGTTAAAGTTGGGTTACCTAGTTGTGAATTGTGCTAATTATGATGTTTATCACATGGAACAGTTTTGAAAGCGGCTTGCTTAGTTTTTAAAACGTGAAAAATATACAATTTGTCATATGCAACTATGTAATATGAACCCTGTTGTTACATAAAAATAGGAAGTTTTGTCTTGTAGGTCTAGAAAACCACGAATCCATATCTGTGACCATAACAAATGTTTTTAAAGGCCTTTGCCTAGTTGCGAAAAGAGATAAATATGAAGTTTATCATACGGAATCGTTTTAATAGCGGCGTGCTTCGTTATAAAAAAGTGAAAACTATACGGTTTGTCATATGCAAATATGTAACTTGAATACTGTTGTTAACATACAAATAGGAACATGTGTCTTGTAAGTCTAGAAAACCACCATACAATGTCTGTGACTATAACAAAATGTTTGAAAGGCGTGTTGCCTAGTTGTGAATAGAGCTAAATATGAAGTGTGTCACATGGAACCGTTTTAAAAGCGGCCTGCTTCGTTTTAAAACGTGAATAATATACAGTGTGTCATATGCAAATGTGTAATATGAACCCTGTTGTTACATAAAAATAAGAAGATTTGGATTATAAGTCTAGAAAACCACCATCCAATGTCTGTAACCATAACAAAATGTGTTAAAGGCAGTTTACCAATTTCTCAAAAGAGCTAAATATGAAGTTTATCATTTTCAACCGTTTTAAAATCGGCTTGCTTAGTTTTAAACCGTGAAAAATATACAGTTTGTCATTTGCAAATATGTAATATGAACCTTGTTGCTACATAAAAATAGGAAATTTTGTAGCGTAACTGTTGCGCATCTGGCCGCCCTAGTTCTAGCTGGCGTAGTAATACTGCCGGAAAAAACGTCCGTCGCTAAAAATAGTATTTGTTCGCGGACGGTTTACCTAGTGCTCAAACTCTGAACAGGTTCAGGAATGCATCATAACACCAGTAAGGTCAGCCTGGTCGCGAACTAAGTTTAGGCGCGTTCTAACTCCATAGAGGCAGATAACTCGGGACAACCCGAGGGGTGGTAATTCTGTTAAAACTTAGGCATGTAGCAACAACGCCAAAAATTAAACAACAAGACATAACAAACAACAAGTTAATACCAACAAATAAACAATAAATAATAAGCAAATTGAAAATAAACAATTTTAACCATAAAACGCAGAATTAAAATTTTAAAAACTCGAGTATTTTTTAAAAACACCTCAAGAAAACCACAGAAAAGATCAGTCAAGTGGTCCTTTTCTTAGAAGTAATACTTATTATATGTCTTTGCGCCAGATTAATCTTTATATATTTTTTGCGGCTGGAAAAAATATATCCCAAAACAACACGAAAACTCCAAAAAAATAAACAAAATTAACCATAAAATTAAAATGTTAAAAACAACCTTTTAAAATTTAAAAAAAAAAAAAAAACACCTCAAGAAAACCCCAGAAAAGCTCCGCCAAGCCTTGTGTTCCTTGGAATTAATCCTTCTTTGTCATTGATGCCAGGTTTTTCCTTCTTTGTCATTTGATGCCAGGCAAAAGCTTCTCGTAAACCGCGCAGTATACTACTCAAGCCGCCTGTTTACCTCACATTTTTGTTCTAGTTGACCATGAGATAGAGAAATGTGAGCAGTACAAGCCGCCTGTTTACCTCACATTTTTGTTCTAGTTGACCATGAGATAGAGAAATGTGAGCAGTACAAGCCGCCTGTTTACCTCACATTTTTGTTCTAGTTGACCATGAGATAGAGAAATGTAAGCAGTACAAGCCGCCTGTACCTCACATTTATGTTCTAGTTGACCATGAGATGATGGAGAAATGTAAGCAGTACAAGCCGCCTGTTTACCTCACATTTTTGTTCTAGTTGACCATGAGATGATGGAGAAATGTAAGCAGTACAAGCCACCTGTTTACCTCACATTTTTGTTCTAGTTGAGCATGAGATGGAGAAATGTAAGCAGTACAAGCCACCTGTTTACCTCACATTTTTGTTCTAGTTGAGCATGAGATGGAGAAATGTAAGCAGTACAAGCCGCCTGTTTACCTCACATTTTTGTTCTAGTTGAGCATGAGATGGAGAAATGTAAGCAGTACAAGCCTCCTGTTTACCTCACATTTTTGTTCTAGTTGAGCATGAGATGGAGAAATGTGAGCAGTACAAGCCGCCTGTTTACCTCACATTTTTGTTCTAGTTGACCATGAGATAGAGAAATGTAAGCAGTACAAGCCTCCTGTTTACCTCACATTTTTGTTCTAGTTGACCATGAGATGATGGAGAAATGTGAGCAGTACAAGCCGCCTGTTTACCTCACATTTTTGGATCATGAGATAGAGAAATGTGAGCAGTTCAAGCCACCTGTTTACCTCACATGTTTGGATCATGAGATAGAGAAATGTGAGCAGTACAAGCCGCCTGTTTACCTCACATTTTTGGATCATGAGATAGAGAAATGTGAGCAGTACAAGCCGCCTGTTTACCTCACATTTTTGGATCATGAGATAGAGAAATGTGAGCAGTACAAGCCGCCTGTTTACCTCACATTTTTGGATCATGAGATAGAGAAATGTGAGCAGTAGAAGCCGCCTGTTTACCTCACATTTTTGTTCTAGTTGATCATGAGATAGAGAAATGTGAGCAGTACAAGCCGCCTGTTTACCTCACATTTTTGGATCATGAGATAGAGAAATGTAAGCAGTACAAGCCTCCTGTTTACCTCACATTTTTGTTCTAGTTGACCATGAGATGATGGAGAAATGTAAGCAGTACAAGCCGCCTGTTTACCTTACATTTTTGTTCTAGTTGACCATGAGATGATGGAGAAATGTAAGCAGTACAAGCCGCCTGTTTACCTCACATTTTTGTTCTAGTTGACCATGAGATGATGGAGAAATGTAAGCAGTACAAGCCGCCTGTTTACCTTACAATTTTGTTCTAGTTGAGCATGAGATGGAGAAATGTGAGCAGTACAAGCCACCTGTTTACCTCACATTTTTGTTCTAGTTGAGCATGAGATGGAGAAATATAAGCAGTACAAGCCACCTGTTTACCTCACATTTTTTTCTAGTTGATCATGAGATAGAGAAATGTGAGCAGTACAAGCCGCCTGTTTACCTCACATTTTTGTTCTAGTTGACCATGAGATGATGGAGAAATGTGAGCAGTACAAGCCTCCTGTTTACCTCACATTTTTGTTCTAGTTGACCATGAGATGATGGAGAAATGTGAGCAGTACAAGCCTCCTGTTTACCTCACATTTTTGTTCTAGTTGATCATGAGATAGAGAAATGTGAGCAGTACAAGCCGCCTGTTTACCTCACATTTTTGTTCTAGTTGACCATGAGATGATGGAGAAATGTGAGCAGTACAATCCTCCTGTTTACCTCACATTTTTGTTCTAGTTGATCATGAGATAGAGAAATGTGAGCAGTACAAGCCTCCTGTTTACCTCACATTTTTGTACTAGTTGATCATGAGATAGAGAAATGTGAGCAGTACAAGCCGCCTGTTTACCTCACATTTTTGTTCTAGTTGATCATGAGATAGAGAAATGTGAGCAGTACAAGCCTCCTGTTTACCTCACATTTTTGTTCTAGTTGATCATGAGATAGAGAAATGTGAGCAGTACAAGCCGCCTGTTTACCTCACATTTTTGTTCTAGTTGATCATGAGATAGAGAAATGTGAGCAGTACAAGCCGCCTGTTTACCTCACATTTTTGTTCTAGTTGACCATGAGATGATGGAGAAATGTAAGCAGTACAAGCCTCCTGTTTACCTCACATTTTTGGATCATGAGATAGAGAAATGTGAGCAGTACAAGCCTCCTGTTTACCTCACATTTTCTTGAATCTGATACATAGGACCTATATTTAAAAGAGCGAGGTCATGGCCATCTGTATTAGAAGAACTCGACACATAATTAATTAGGTCTTCATTCGTTACTTATTTTTTTATTATTGTCGCGATATACAAATATATACTTGGAGTCGCCTTGGCTATTTTTGGCATGAGCTACGTGCTAAGTGAACTCAACATCGCTAGTGGATAATTCGATGGATAGCAATGGTGTTAATGTCCAGACCTGTGGCTTTGAGATTGGGATCCTGAGCATCAGTGATCAGAACTATAGCACTGGGATTACAACAGGGATCGCCACTGTCATCTGTACTCTTTAACGTTTACATATACACAATTGCGCAGCTTCAAGAGGCTCGACCTGGTAAGATACTAACATATGCGGACGTTCTCTTGTTGTACAAGCACGGCAGAAACAGAAGAGACATGATTGATGGCGTCCAGAGTAATCTAGAACATTTTTCGCTCTGTTGCACTGATTACAAGGCAGTCATCAACCTCAAACAATGAAAACATTGTCTAGTTCTCGCTGAAAAACAAAATAGGCACAGACACATTACCAGCAGCCATCTGCATGGGCGTCAACATTGACAGGGATCAGACTATGAAATATCTAGGCATCACTTTTGATAGAAGTCTATCTTTCGCGAAACATGTGGATGGACAATGTCATCCAGAAAGCTGGGAAGGGTGTCAGTGCAGTTAAAATCATGACATCTGCAGAGATGTCGCAACAAACCCCTTTTTAGATGATGCAGTCGGTGGTATTATCTGTGTTGGATATTATCTGTGTTGGACTATGGTCTAGGTTTACTGGCACTGTCGCAAACACAGGTGGATAGATTGGAAAGAGTTCAAAACGAGGCCATGAGAACTGTCCTAGGATGCACAAGAGATACACCTATCATGACCATCAGGTTTCTCCTAGACCTACCTATCAAATCAAGACATAAGATAGTTCAGGTTAAAGAATACTTGATGGTCGCCAATAATGATCATCACCCTCTTACACCAATCTCTAGACAGCACAAATGAAGGCGTATCAAGAGAGGAATGTCATGGATGACAGAAGCAAAAGATACTCAGAGTTTGTGAGCTGCAGGAAGTGGGAAGAAGCTGTGAATGGGTGACATTTGGTAAAGAGAGAAAGTTATTGACAACAGTGGTGATACAGATGGAAAGAGAGTGCTTCGACTGGGCTGCCAACAGAACAGAGGAAATGATCCAAGAACTCATACTGCAGCACTCGAACCCACACCATACAATAATTTACACAGACGGCACAGGAACACAAGACACAAACAGGTGTGGTTGGGTTTCGTGGCCTACCAAAATGGCAAGAAATTAGCTGAGAATTCAGCTACTCCACTACAACATTGAGTATGAGAATGGAAATAGAATCGGTGACAGCAGCTTTCACTTGGCTGGCAGCGCAACCACCAACAGACTCAGTGATTCTATCGGACTCTCAAAATATGCTGTGCAAGATAGAAAAGTGTATGATCAGAACTGAATGGGTCACTCTTCTCAACAACGCACAGAGCATTACATGGATCTTGTGCCCAAGTCATGCTGGGGTCAGGGGAAACGAAAGAGCCGATGTGGTGGCTGGTAAAAGCCTTGGTGAACGGCATGGAGATAAGAAGAGACAGGATTGAATTGATTAGAGCAGTCATTGATACCCTACGAGAAGATGAAGAGGAGGTCTAACGAGGCAATGTATATATTCAGAGAATGATAGAAATGGGAGTGACTAGAGGCGATGGGAGAAAGTGCCCCCTCTCCGGAAAGATCAGAAGAACGCGTAATCAGCAACTGACGGGGACACTGAGCTTATACACTTTTAGATGGCTGGCGGAACGGCAAGCAGAGCATATATGGGAATGTTCCCAGTGCTGGGACGCTTGTTCCAAATCAAGAATCAATTTTTGGCATCCAAGTATATAAATAATGACCAACGGAAACCACGACAATAACTAACAAAAGGAACGAATGAAGGCCTAATTAATTCTGTGCCAAGGTCTTCTCCCGCTCGACGGGTATGGCAGAGCAAAGTTCGAAAACGTCAGGTCAACACAAGGTCATGGTCGTCGCTTCTTGTAAGTTCAACCAACCGTGATTGACAGGTGTAGAAAAATGACCAGTTCCGGGCACACCCAACTTCAAACTTTGTTTCATTCTAGCGTGACTGAAAGAATGATCTGAAATTGGCACAGATTGAAGAAAGGGAGGGATTATTTGAGAGAATAAACGGAGGAGGGGGGAAGGTGATGTGAAGTTTTTTTAGAGGGTTGAGCAACACTTTATTTGTTGTAAGAGGCGACTAAGGAAATTATGGGATGGAGTTAGCTGTAATATCCCGTATAGGGTCAACGTGACTCAGAAGCCAAGCTGAAGTCGGATGTGCTATGCCGAAAGGCGCAGATATCATAACCAAACTGTAAACTACGAGACAATGCGCTTATACTATTAATATTTAGTGCTTTTCTTTCTGGTCCCAGCAACGGCAGTTGAAGATCATACACCGTACCTGACTATATAAA
Organism: Meghimatium bilineatum; assembly: GCA_034231615.1. Classification (NCBI taxonomy): domain Eukaryota; kingdom Metazoa; phylum Mollusca; class Gastropoda; order Stylommatophora; family Philomycidae; genus Meghimatium; species Meghimatium bilineatum. Next base: position 128,174,877 of record CM067298.1, read on the forward strand.
CGTGACGACATATTGTGTGGTCATTTTGAGCAAAGCATAGAATCACTGGACAATTGTTTTTGTTATCCTACCTTAGTTTCTTTAAAACCATTTTGTTTTTATCTTAAACACAGACATGAATACGCCAATATACCGGATCGATGTGGGTCGTACTTTAAGCAAGTCAAATTCTGGCCCGAGGATAGTTAGTGGTTGTGAGAGCTTAGGCGCCATAGCTATAAGTAAGTCTAACAAGCGTGTGACGGGTACTCGTAAGATACAAAGATACGTTAGGGCGCAAACCCTCTCACATACACATGTATTTGTACGGGGTGTATGTGGTGGGTTGGCGCCATGATGCGATCAAGCCGAGTACTCGTATGCGGGTGTCTGCATGTGGACGACCCGCATGGGATGGATGGAGGAGTGGTGTCTCGGTTCCTAAGACCATCATAAATATGTATTTTCCGATAGTCTTAGGCGACCCCTGTGTAAGGGTCGTTCAACCCAAATAGGTCGCGACCTACAGGTTGAGAACGGATGTTCTAGATCTTCCCTTGTATCTCGCTGTTTCCATTTTCATATTGTATACTCTTGCGGCTGATCCATAGGGATTCATTTTCATTAAGTGGCCGAATCATTTCAGGCTTTGTTTTTCAATATATTTGACCATTGATGTTGTTTCAACAGTGCTTGTAATCTCTCCATTGCTCGCATAATCTCTTTTCGTTCTGTTTGCTGCTTATCGTAGACAACTAATTTCACACGCAGTAAACTTTCTCTCTTGTTTTTTTGTTTATTAGTGTTCATGTCTGACATTCACAACAAAATTTTGATATGAATATTGAATATATGATGTGCCTTTTGCAACCACATCGTAGAAGAGTAATACCTAGAAAAATAAAAGTCCAGGACTGACAGCGGCTACAGAGAAAATGATTTTTTAACCACGCTACTCATGCGGTTTCTGATGAACCACTGACGGTGTAGCCCAGCACTTGCTCAGCATAAGAACATCATAACACAACTCAGACTTGATTTTAACATCAACAAATGAACACAATAACGCAACTGATGCTTGATTTTAACATCAACAAATCAAAATTTGTCTACTCAAGACACATTGCAACGTTGAGCATTTATATCTTTCATCATATACTGATTATGTTATGTACCCGAGTGTATGCTGCACCGGAGCATTCATGTCATTTATGTAATTTCTGTGTTTCATTTTCTTGCAGAACCGATGACTACAATTATTGATCTCCGGTAAATTATTGACGAGTTCTCAATTGCAGGTTCTGTAATAATGCTGATTCGTTGCATGTGACAGGTTGTCAGACTATCCCCCAACTACTCTTAGTCGCCTCCAACGATATATATGAAAAGAAGACAATGGTCCTATTTTTTTTACACAAGCATAAAACGATGTAACAAATTAAGTTTTACAGTGTATTGTCAACTAATGTAACATTTCATTGTATTGACAGTTTTGTGTATTTATTTCTGATTCGTTGTTTCTTGGGCAGTAACGTCGAAAAAGTCCTTCTTTCTCTGTTTTCTGGTATTTCTCTTTGACATTATTTTGCTATTTATTCGTTATATATTAGTAATTATTATCAATAATATTATATTATAGCTGTTGTCACTACTCTTATCATCCTGAACAAGTCCAGACCCTCGCGCTACATGGGCGTCTGTGTTAACTACTTGATTATAAATTTTCCCCAACCGGTGCACCACTACAATTAGACCGTATTATACTTGCTCGGCATATATCTTCGCTTGTGTTTACACCGCTTGTCATAATAACTACATTGTTCGACTGAACAAGTCTAGAATTAGTGCAGTTCTAATTAAGATATACACACATCTTAATGATGTTGCTTTACTATTTGACTGCCATGAGCATGTCGTATTGTCTATCGCTACGGGAGTAAAGAAGTTGCTACTCTGATTACCTGAGCAGGTCATGTGCGCCAACATGTGGTCTAAGTAGCGCCGGATTAAACCTAGTCGTACCGTACCCCTAGGCAACCAAAATCTTGCAAATAATAACACGCATTTATTAGTAAATGTCTATGTCAAATATGATATATTAACTTGCTAGATTCTATAAAAGCGGTGTGGCCAACAGACCGTATCGTACTGGTCTATTTGTTAGTTAGGCACAGAGTCTAAGAGCAGAAACATTTTGCAAACTTTGGCAGCATTGTTTCGCGGCTTCCCAGTCTAGGCGTAGTCCTTGGTGGAACGCTAAACCTTCATATAAATCTTGGCTGAATGGTTTAATGAGTGCTGTGTACAATGGACAAAACATTCACATTGGCTTTAGGTTGCCTTAGATTTATTTAGGTTGCTAAATCAGTTTTCTCCAGAACTATTTTTTATCTGAAGGCTGTGTTGACTGAGTGACCAGAACCACGACCTCCACTGTTTTTGATGACATATACGTTTGCCAACCACTCTCCTCCCGCTTGTCAATAACTGTAAAACTTTTCAGATTCAACCCCCCCTCCCCAATCCCCTAATTGTTGACACAATTTGTGGATAGTCTTATTTGTAGCATTTTACAATTTTCATTTTTAGTTTACTTGTGAGATGTGTTTAGATGCTAATATTTTCCTCATACTATTGTTTACTTGTGATTTGTTTAGATGTTAATATTTTCCTCATGCTATTGTTCAGTTGTGATTTGTTTAAATAATAATATTTTCCTCTTGACATTGAAAGTACTTTCAGCCAACCGATTCCTATTCTTCTTTTAACTTCTATTTCACATTTACAATCATTTACAATTGCGTGTCCAAGATATTGATCTACTTGTCTAACTGCCTTTCAATAAAACCGGAATTTGTGTACACTGCAAGTGCCACTAAGATTTAGTAGAGAATGGAATGTTGTCTTCTGTCCTTATTAGTTAACTTAGTTATTAGTTAATTTTAAATTAAAAAAAAAATATTTCTAAGGATCGATCAATAGTGAACCTATGATTTTGAAAAGAGACGGAAGAAAAGAATAACATTGATGGTTTAGAATGAACATAACCAATGATGGGGAACACAATTGCGGAAGCAGCAACTTCCTGTGTGTTGTATTGTTAAAAAGTTTGATATGAACATCTTATCATTCATGATTTATGACAAGAAGTGGCAAAGTTCTGACAAACAGGTGTCGGCCGCGGGAAAACAAATAAGATGGTAATACTAAATAGGATAGGTAGCGATGTGTTACACCCATATTAAAAACATTTTATTTGAAGACAATTATTATGAATAATAATGGGAAGGAGGAATTCAACGTTTCGAACTTTCATAACCTTCTTCGAGAAGCTAGAACAAGAAAATAAAAGGAATATAAATGAGAGAGATATTGTTTATCTTTTGTTCTTGCTGTGTTTCATGACGAATGCTATAATCGCCTAACACAACCAGAGCCATAAATATATTATTCTCAAATATTTGAGTCAATAGGATTGTCCCATTGGGGGGGGGGAAGAGGGATTGCCCCTCTTCTTTTAGTGACATGCGCAGACATTCTTGAATGCTTTTGTTCCAATGGCAACTTCAGCGGCATTAGCTACTGTTGCATTTATCATCCTCTTCAGTAACACTTTCTACATGTCGTCATGTCTCTTAATGTGACCCTAAATAAAACATGCTTTTTCTTTAATATGGTGTTCAGAAGCCAGCCTTCCTGGACGTTAATTGTTCTTAACACCTCCTGGTTTGTTTTCCTTGCTGTTCATGGTATTCTCAGAACTCTTCTACAGCATTTTAATTCAAATTATGTTATTCTCATGGCCACTGTTTTATTTAGTGTCCATGCTTCACATCCATATGTCGCCACAGCAAACACACATGTTCGTAGTAAACACAATTTGGTTCTCATGTTAGTACCTTGCCATAGTTTCTTTACCTGTTTTAATCTTGACAGCGCCATTACTGTTCTTCTCTTAATCTAAACTTCCCAGTCACCAGCATTGTTTATATTATTTCCTAAATAATCAAAATGTGTCACTTCCTCTAAATTGAAGTTCTCAATATTAATTTTCAGTCTTGATTTTATCAATTGCCATTATTAGAAAAAAATATAAAACAAAAAAAAAATACAAAAGAAAACAAATTTGTTGATGGCTACATCCTGCATACATAACTATTCTTTGCTCTATAACTATGCAATCGAGTTTCCTCTCGATGTCGATGTTTACTATCACATCCTTTTTTCCATTTGTATGTGATACATTCATAAATATCTTTGTTAATATTTCCAGCACGATGTTTTATCTCTACAAATTCATTCCTAAATCTGATCTCCAAAGTTATTTTTTGCATGAAGTTTGTATGTCACAACATAATAAATAACTTGAAATCTTACTCTCTGACTTGGCTATGTCTAATGTTGAATCGTAATATATTATGTGGGAGATATCTGGAAATACTTGCACAAACAGTATTGATATGAAGGATCAGTCGAAAGTTGTGTTGAAATATATATTTTTTATTCTGGTTCCCCGAAAAGTTGAAAGCTGTTACATTCTTGTTTCCTTGAAAGCTGTTACATTCTTGTTTCCTTGAAAGCTGTGTTACATTATTGTTTCCTTGAAAGCTGTGTTACATTATTGTTTCCTTGAAAGCTGTGTTACATTATTGTTTCCTTGAAAGCTGTGTTACATTATTGTTTCCTCGAAAGCTGTGTTACATTATTGTTTAATTGAAAGCTGTGTTACATTATTGTTTAATTGAAAGCTGTGTTACATTATTGTGTAATTGAAAGCTGTGTTACATTATTGTTTCCTTGAAAGCTGTGTTACATTATTGTTTCCTTGAAAGCTGTGTTACATTAATGTTTCCTTGAAAGCTGTGACATTATTGTTTCCTTGAAAGCTGTGTTACATTAATGTTTCCTTGAAAGCTGTGACATTATTGTTTCCTTGAAATCTGTGTTACATTTTTGTTTCCTCGAAAGCTGTGTTACATTATTATTTCCTTGAAAGCTGTGTTACATTATTGTTTCCGTGAAAGCTGTGTTACATTATTGTTTCCTTAAAAGTTGTTACATTCTTGCCAAATCACAAACCCTATGCTAATTGATCACAAATATTTATCTTGAAGGTGACAAATTTAACTGGACATGCCGAGAACCAGGTGTGCAAATTTACGGCACTGTGCGAATCAGACCAGCTTCAAGGCATTAAACATTACAGTGTTGAAATCACAAATGTTTAGTTCATCTTGTCCATGTTTTTTTTGTCATTCTAACACAGTCATTGTTGTAATCTTCTGACAGACATTTCTTTGTTAGTGATTATTTTACGACTGCAAATATTTAGTCTTCCTGGACTCAATGTAAATACTCGATTATTCTAGAATCGATTATTTTGCAATTATTTCATGTGACTGGACTGAGTAAAATATAAGATTCTAGTTCCCCTCCCCCAATTTAAACAATTCGAATCCACGGTAGTTAGTGTTTCTGTAGAAAGACCATAAAAGTATTTATCTGCACTAACACAGGTCAATAAGCAGGTCTGCATGTGGCAGTACACAATGTTTCTTTTTAATACACTAATTAAATGGTATTCATTGGAAATTTTCACTTAAAATACGAAACACAAAACGTCACGTATTATTTGCGTATTTTATATTCTAACCATTGTGTATATTCTAACCATATTCTAACCATTGTGTATATTCTAACCATATTCTAACTATTGTGCATATTCTAACCATATTCTAACTATTGTGCATATTCTAACCATTTTATATATTCTAACCATATTCTAACCATTGTGTATATTCTAACCATATTCTAACCATTGTGGGGGGTGAGGTGCTGTTTACATTTTATTTGAACATAATTAAACAATGTCGTAGGGGGGAGGGGTCCTTCATTTTGATAGGTTATTGAGAACAAGGGTGGGGGCGAGTAAATTGTTGACATAATCTATGAACATCCGCTGATAGTGCGCATTCGCATATTCTCTAAGTTGGAAATATGTTTGGTAACTGCTGTGTCGATAATACTGAAAAAGACTGCGCCCACAGTACAGATGCAACCACAGTACAGATGCACCCACAGTACAGATGCACCCACAGTACAGATGCAACCACAGTACAGATGCACCCACAGTACAGATGCAACCACAGTACAGATGCACCCACAGTACAGATGCACCCACAGTACAGATGCACCCACAGTACAGATGCAACCACAGTACAGATGCACCCACAGTACAGATGCAACCACAGTACAGATGCACCAACAGTACAGATGCACCCACAGTACAGATGCACCCACAGTACAGATGCACCCACAGTACAGATGCACCCACAGTACAGATGCGCAAAGAAATGTTCATTATTTTACAAATACATTTAAGAATTCTATAACGCCGCGTGTTGTCGGGGCTCGAGAGGGGAGAACATAATATTGACATTGTTACCTTTCAAAAATGTCGCGACTAAGGAGGTTTTGGAAAGGAGACGACTCACAAAGGGTTCCAGTGACCCATAGGACATGCTGAAATCGGATGTGCCAGACTGAAAGGCACAAATATCGCTGACGAGATCTAAACTACGACACGACTCATTCTTTTTCTGGACTACATCCCAGCATCCAGCAGGACTTTGAGAACGAACATAAAGGAAGACAAGCAACAAGTAACACATCAGAACATACACACAGTAGTAAGTCAAGTATCCAAACAACAGAACAAAAATCTATCCACGTCATCCATGTTGAAATCGTGTGATATATACATGTGTTTGTGAGATGTTGTTTTGTTCCATATAATGTGTTCTATTTATCTGGCCCTGGAGGGATAAATGCATTCATTGGTAATATTCCGAAAACAGCACGTGATTTCGGTTGCCCAAATATGGAGAAAAAAAAAAGAAATCGTTCTTTTACTTTCTTTTGTTCCTGTGGAATGCACTTTTTCTTCTCGATCCCAGTTTATCATGTCTACCTACACAGGCAAGCCTGGGTTATCATGTCTACACAGGCAAGCCTGGGTTATCATGTCTACACAGGCAAGCCTGGTTATCATGTCTACCTACACAGGCAAGCCTGGTTTAACATGTCTACACAGGCAAGTCTGGTTTAACATCCGGATCATGGATCCTCCACCTGTGTGTTACCGGGGCCCGAAAGGGGAGCAAAGAATAGCAACACTGTTTACCTTCCACGCATGTCGTAAAAGGCGACTAAGGAGATTATGGGATGGAGTTGGTTGTCCCATCCCATATAGGGTCAGAGACCCAAAGCCATGCTGAAGTCGGATGTGTCAGGCCGAAAAGCGCAGATATCGCAGCAATGTTGTAAACTATGACACAACGCATTCCGTTCTCCGGACTACATCCTGCTAATCTGCAGGAGTTTGAGAACGATCGCAGAAGAAGAAGAAGAAAGATCCTCAGTGTTCCCATACAGCTGTCTGTGGATATCTGTCTCTATGTGTCAGTGCCCCTCATCAAGACAAGACACAACCTACTAAACATCCACTTAAATTGATTCCATCATAGACTGATTCCATCAATCCTGTACCCATGTGGGTAGGCAGCACAGGCAGCGGAACATATCCAACAAGAGTGTATTACACTAAACCAGTTAAGAGAGTCTGCTTATATCTGAAGTTTTGTCTCTTGTAAACGTGACTTGTTTTTGTCTCTTGTAAACGTGACTTGTTTTGTAACAGAGATCAGTAGTGTTTTTTCCACTGCTGTTTCTATGGGACAGTTTGTACTCAGAATATTTCATATTCTGGACATTACAGAAGGACATGTTCTGCTGTCTGAGGTGCCTGTACACCTGTAAACATGACAGTGTTGCCAATCTTGAGCTTTGTTTACATTTCGCTGTGGAGTAATTCATGTCCTATTTTGAAGCACAAAATGACAACTTGATCTGATCTGTTCATAATTTGTTAGTCATCTTGTGTTGGGGTTGGCTTTCTAATTGCCTTGATCATCTGTTTCTTTTGATGGGAAGGTATTGGCACATCTGGTATTGGCACATCTGGTATTGGCACATCTGGTATTGGCACATCTGGTTGATCATCAGCAGTTCACTTCTTAGCAGATTACTTTCTTTTCCCAAGCATTCCCCAATGAGAGGGTATCCAATGCAAGGAATGGTAGCACTGTGTCTATTGTCTATCCCCGGGTGGAATCTGGTTGATAACATCCACACTTGCCGTTAAGCATAGGGGGTGGGAGCTGTAAATTTCTGTTCAAGACCAGATGTTACGCCTGAGTGGTACTTGTTCCGTCGTCGTCATGATGATATCGATCCATCACTTTCTCGGTCTTCCCTTAGCATAGACTTGCCTTCCCGAGGCCAAGACTTGCTGTGTCTTCCAGATGATTCTTATATGCTCTCAGTGGTATTTGGCTTGGGTCCATTCTCACGAAGTGACCAAACCACTTTATCTGCTAACGTTATATATATTCGATACAAGGCATTATTCCTACTCTTTTTCTAATATCCTTGTTATTTATTCTGTCTATGTTTAGTGTAACACTATTTTGCGAGAAACACCGTGACAGACCATAGATGTAGTAAAAGGCGACTTAAAAAGTCACTTTAAAAATATTGGTACAATTACAACTAAATATGGAATATAACATATAGGTGTGTCTATATATTAAGTCAAGAATTGGGGAATGGAATCTTATAAAAAATTGGCAATTGTTGACAAGGGTTTGACAAAAGTTGACGTCAATAATATCTTTTTAATACACTAATTAAATGTTTGAATGAGAATAAAAATTGCTAAAAATTTGAAACAAATAATGCTGTTTTTTTTAATAACTTTCTCTGCTAATTTTTCTTTGAAGTAATTGGGAGGCAGTGGTTACATTTTCATTTGGTGCCGTTGAACGGACTGGTTCAATTCCTGTCAGTCTCAAGAATTTTTAAAAATTGTCCTCTGGCTTCCTACTTAAATTTACTTGGTTACATTTTCAGTTGACTTAATTAAGCATATATTGTCAGGAGGGGATGGGGTTAGGCGTGTGGTCAATTGTTTGGTCAATATGTGCTGTCCATAATTGTAAGTTATGGACAGCGCATATGGATGGTGGCTGAACAATCAAGAATGGGAAGATGAAAGTAAACAAAGAAGGAGCGGTCAACCAAAGAGATTAGTACCAGAATATACTGCTTAGATTAAAGGTATCCAAGAGTTGCATTAGCCCCCAACCTTTACTTTCGGGTTGAGATAATAACGCGGTGGTTTATCTACGGAATCACCGTGTAATTACTTTAATCACAGTAACTGTTGCACAAGGCTGGTCAGCTTATCATGGCATGTTAAAGTTTTATCAGACTAAGTGTGATGTAACACGATCACAGGCACCTGGGGTTTCCGTTGACATGTGTGTGATTAGAACTGTACACCTAGGTGCGGGATATGTGTGGGCTGCAGAATTGTTTATTATCTTGACTTAATTCATAAAGCAATACGTGGAGCATACAGCTTCAGCTGTCCTCACCTGCCCAATGAAATGTTCTTATGTTATATACCGTCTACAAGTTGGAAATCAGCGTCGCGCAGTGCCTTATAGAAACAGAGACACTCTTGTGTTTAAGGGGTTCGAAATAGCGAGCAAAGAACAGCACACTGTTTAACTTCCATGCATGTTGAAAGAGATGGCTATGAAGATTTAATGTGAAATTGGCTGTCGTAACCAAAGAAAGTCAAAGTGAGTAAATCCGCTTGGAGATGTCGTGTGGGTGAAGCCGTAGGACTAAGATATTGACGGCAAGCTGTAAACCATGACACAGCACGCTACGTTCTATGGGCTACTTTCTGCTAACCAGAGGCAGGTGAAACAAAAATTTGCAGTTTACATATAAAATATTGTTTAGATAGGGTGCACAGATATAGCGTGCACAGAGTGCACCGAAAGATCGTGCACATGTATAGTGCACAAATATAACGTGCATAGATAGAAGGTGTACAGATAGAGTGCGCAGATAGAGTACAAAGATAGAGTACACAGATAGAGTACACAGAGTGTAGATACAGCGAGCACAGATATATCGTGTACAGATAGAGTGCACAAATAGAGAGTGCACAAATATAGAGCATGCAGAAATAGAGAGTGCACAAATATAGTGTGTACAAATATAGAACGTGCACAAATAGAGAGTGCACAAATAGAGTGTGTACAAATATAGAGCGTGCACAGCTAGAGAGTGCAAACATAAAGCGTGCATAGATAGAGCGTGCACAGAAAGAGAGTGCACATATAAAGCGTGCATAGATAGAACGTGCACAGCTAGGGAGTGCAAATATAAAGCGTGCATAGATAGAGGATGCTCAGATAGTGCGTGTAAATATAGAGATTGCACAGATTACAAAGTTAGAGTGTACGAGATGAGATGGAGTAGATCAAGTGCGAAGATAGAGTGTACAAAATGAGATTGTGTAGATCAAGTGCGAAGATAGAGTGTACAAGATGAGACGGAGTAGATCAAGTGTGAAGATAGTGCACAGATTGAAACTGTATATAAAATGCGATGATACAGTTTCTCTTCTTGATTCTTGATTAGAAACTGACCTCACAGCACGTGGGGCATTCTCATAAGTGCTCTGCCCTCTGTTCCAGCAGCCATTCGACTCGATGGTGTTTCGAGTCAAATGCTGCCGAAACAGACGTCGACATCAGGGCACAACTCTGGCCCTTGCGACAGGTTTCTTTGTTGTTCCGCCCACCCACGCCGTGCCCGTAACTAGTTCAAGCACAACGTCGGCCTGTCGGGACAACATGGTAACTGTTATCGAAAGTTACCACTACGGGGGGATGATAGAGTGCACAGATTGAAATTATATGAAGTGCGATGATATAGTGCACAGATTGAAATTATATGAAGTGCGATGATATAGTGCACAGATTGAAATTATATGAAGTGCGAGACAGAATTACAGATATAGACATGTTTCAAGTGAACGAAAGAAGAAGAAAATATGAAGTGCGATGATATAGTGCACAGATTGAAATTATATGAAGTGCGATGATATAGTGCACCAATTGAAATTATATGAAGTGCGATGATAGAGTGCATAGATTGAAACTGTATATGAAGTGCGAGGATAAAAATGACCTTCGCCTAAAGGAAAAAGTACCAGGTAAGCATGCGTAGTAAACAAACGTACTACACTTAGGCTTACCATGCCTGTTACCTGTACCAGTAACGAAACCAAAACATCAGAGAATGAATATTCACGACTAAACCGCAGCCAATCAAATTGCGCGAACGCTGAACTCTTACGCGTTAGCCTTGCAACGCCAACAACCCGACCCGCAACATGGGACATCTCAAACTGAAGTTGTAGATTGAACGAGAGAGACCGACCGAATTATTTCTGTGGAGAGTTTGTGAAAGTTTTACTAGAACATTTGTAGCTTTAGCTTGTGATCGTGTCAACACGATCATATGGGCCGATTGTGTAGACTATATGTGTAGAACTATACGTGGCTGTTTCATGTGAATTTCCAACTTAGGATCGAAACTGATGTGTGAAAACAAAACACTAAACATGTGTCATAATGAAAAAATGAACTGACACTACTTGCTTGTTGATGAAGCCAGTGATAAACTTTGATATCAAATTTCTTAAACGTTAAAGCATATATAGGATCATATTTCGTGTGCAGTTATCTAACACAGCTGATATTTATTATCACAATTTTCAGAACATTTGTGGCGGTTTTACCAGGAAATTCACGTGGATGTAAACATGCAGAGCTCGAGTGTTGGTTAAACAGGTAATTCAATTCAATATCTACTACATCTAGGCATATATAAAGGCTATTTGTTTTCCTGTGTTCAAACGTTCTTAATTGAAGTGAGGGCGGTGAGTTTTTTTTTAGAAAATTGAATGTTTTATTCCTTCAGGTGCAATTTAGTAAGTAAACAATTTTTGAGTCTGTTTGCTCGTTTAAGACAAGGCACTACAGCCGAAACAGTCGCTCTAGCTGAAACTGGTTCTCGTTTTTCTTTGGCTTTTGTTTATAAACTTGACTGTTTTGTAGCTCATACAGAGTAGAGGTTGGTATATATATATTGTTATCTCAGAGTTGGACATTTACAGCAGAAATGGTGAGGCGAATGCAGGCTTTCGAAAAGAAATGCTACAGGCGAATATTATGTATACAGAAGATAAAAGCAACATATACAGAAGGTAACAGCAACAAATAACTTATAAAAGCGTACATCAGAAGATAACAGCAACATATAAAAGCGTACACCGGAAGAAAAATAAATATTCTTGCATGCCAACAAAAACATCTCATTGCAGTTGTGAAACATCGTAGGATTGTGTGGTTTGGTCACGTCATTAAGCACGATTCTCGTTGTACAGATATCTTGAAGGAAGCAATTGAGTGTGGAAGGAGTGGAGATATGAGGAAATATGGATTGATAATATTAAAGGGACAGAATTAAGATTATCCACACTCAAACAAAAAAACATAACACAGAGACATGTCAAAATCTGTGATGTTTCCAGAGTGACACCCCTACCACACTGAAGGATTTTTGGGTTTGTTGATGATAGTTTTGTATGCAGTGTTGTCTCTCTAGATCAGTGTGTTTGTCTCAACATTCCATATTAGAAACAAACTTGAAGTATCACCCTTGTGCTGACGTGGATCATTTGCAAGATTTGCATTCCGATGAACATACAGTAGAACATAGCCTGCAGTACTACTACTACATAACAATCAACTATTTACTGACTGAATATTGATCTAAAAAATACATCTGACATAACAATCAACTATTTACTGACTGAATATTGATCTAAAAAATACATCTCAAGTAAAACTCTATAAACCTCTATAAGTACTTTCAAATAGCTTACAGCAGGTTATGACAATCAATAATAAGTGAGACTACTGTAAGACTATAACAATGGTGAATGTTGTTTGTCCATCACAAGATGATGATGACCATTTGTTACATCCACTTTTGAAAAATTCAGTTAGAATTATGCCCATGCCTAATAGTTCGTACATGGTCAATAAGCCATATTCGAGCTGCAAATGTCTTTGGATAGTTCGGGCATGGAAATGACCACCATATAATGATTTTGGTCTATCCGTGACTTTCTACTCTCTGCTTTTGAACTGTTTCATTTCTCCTCTTGTCACAAGATAATACGCTCTTTTTTACTGTATAGTGTCACCTAGATCTATTTTTGTGCAAGCTCTTTCCATGTATCTTGATCTAGTTCAAATTCTTTCAGTGAGGTCTTTAACTAGTCCTTGATACATATGACATTACGGGGCACACACACATATGACAGATGACGTTACGGAACACACATATGACATAAATGACGTTACGGGACACAAACACATATGCCATTACGGAACACACACACATATGACATAGATACCGTTATGAGACACACATATGACATAGATACCGTTACGAGACACACACATCACATAGATGACGTTACGGGACACACACATCACATAGATGACGTTACGGGACACACACATCACATAGATGACGTTACGGGACACACACACATACAAAAGAATTTTGAGAATGATCACAGAAGAAGATACTGTCTACATATGACTGTGCTGAGATATGCGCATCTTTCGGCCGGACACATCCGACTTCTACATATTTTGTCGGTCACTTGACCCTATATGAGAAGGAACAGCCAAACCCACCCCCCTCCCAATCCTTTATCCCATCGTATGGCGTGTATTGACAGGTAATAGTGGCGTCACTATTCATTACTCCCATTTCAGATCCCGACAACGATATGGGCTGCAGAATGAATGCCATTTTTGTTTTCACACTCCCGTCGTCAGTTGTGAGCAGTTTTAATATGTGCAAACATCTAGATGGCGTAGCTAACAATATGTTAGCACCTCTCCTTAAGCACCTCTTACTGCATGCATGGCTGATCAGAGTGTTACCTGTTCTTTGTTTCCCTTAAATACCCAACATAGTGAAGCACTTTCTAAAATAATGAAATTGTGTTCTTCGTGAAATCAGAGGATTTTGAATTCAATAAGCATCATTCGATATCGATTATTTAGGAGTGAGGATATGCGTGGCGTGTAGAGAGCACATTTGGGAGTGAGGATATGCGTGGCATGTAGAAAGCACTTTTGGGAGTGAATATATGCGTGGCACGTAGAAAGCACTTTTGGGAGTGAATATATGCGTGGCGTGTAGAGAACATAAACAAATATTTCAAATAAAAGAGCAGTAAATCAACATAGAATTGGAATAATCAGCCGTTATACCCTGAGAAATTTACTGGAGTGGAGATCTGAGCATCTATGGACATGTCCAGTATGCCAATCAACATACCTAAATAATAAAACTATATTTCCCCACCAGAGATGGATGTGTCGGACCATTGGTGCAAATAAAACGGCCACACAACGCATTTCCTTTCAGTGGACTACATCGTGCTGTACATCTAGTACGCTCATTGTCCTGCTACAAGAGAGATTCATTGAGAGTTTTAGAATGAACGTTGAAGAAAAAGAAGATGAAACTGTTTTAGAAATGAGGGATGTTTCTTTCAACCACGAGCGTTATCCAATTTTGTTAGATCACAACCCACAGATCTGATCATCAACAATTGAGGTTGTGGTTTACGTTTTCCTGTTACCAAGTTACTGCTGCAATATTTGAACTGTGGATATTTTACTTGAACTGGAGAGATTTATACTGTGCTCAAGAAATGGCATGCCCCATATTCTTCTAGAGCCTCAAGGCGTACTGATGTGGGTCGATTCGCTCCCAGCGAACTTAATAAAATATATCTAGTGGGTCATTTCTAGTTACTTGTTTGAAAGGCGCCCTGCTGGTAGGCAAAGCCTGGCCTTGACCTGTTGTCAACACCAGTGTCCATTCTCTGTCCCTATTGTTTGCTTTTTAAAGATTGGACCGTTGGTTGGTATAATCTGAAAAACAGAACTTTATGTCGCAACGAGATCAGGAAATGGAGAGACTCGTTTCACATCACGGTGTCCTGCCGTACTTGTCTTAGTTATTCGTCGGATCATCATCACTGCAAACTGGACACGTCCAAAGTTGCCCCGATCTCTCCTTGAGTGTATCCACCATTACATTTCTGCTGACAGTACCGGTCCTATTCTGGTTGACCATCATTCTTCTGCGCCCTACAAAATGTTCACTTCTAGCAACACAGCATTTCAAACCCTGATCTTTAGTCCTGACCATTGAAAAGGAATCATCATCCACACTAGTCTCATTCTCTCGTGCTATATCTCTTAAGTTCAAAACATCCGCGCGATCCATTGCCCCATCATCATGTGCCACAATCGCGCATGATGCCAGTTCATATGCACGTTCATTGCCTCAAACACCCACATATAACGGCACGAAAATACATGTCCTAAGATGGGTTGAGAATGGGTTTGACTAGGAATCCCAGCCAGTGATAAAATGTCATCCTAGAGTAAACTATGCTGGTCGAAAGGCACATCTATCGCAACCAAACTGTAAGCGACAACATAACGTATGCTGTTACTGTTCTGTGTACTACATCCTGCATTAGAGGCGGGGGGGGCAGTCTGTCCATAAATTACGTCAATAACTTTATACTCCTCTCATTAACAACTATCAAGAATTTATACCCCCCCCTATAAATGTCAATTAATTTACCCCCCCCCCCCCCCTTTAAAAAAAACAATTTTAGCAACAACAACAAAAATATATTTTCTTTCACATTTACGAAAAAACAAAATGTTTCGAATTGTTAATTTTTATTTGATATCTTATCCTATTAAATATGTAACCATCAACCCAACATTATTAGCTGTAATGAGTTTCTAGACAAAATTAACACATTTAGTAGATTACCGTTGCTTTCTGTACGATCTGGATGCACAGTTGCTGAGTGCAACATTATTTGAATCCAGTACCTTGACCGTAACTGGTGTATTAAAAACAGTATTGTTGACACTAACTTTTGTCACCACCCCTCCCTCCCCCTTGTCAACAACTGTTAAACATCGTCATCCCCCTCCCCTCCAAATTTCTGACGTAATTTACAGACATCCCGTAACCTGTAGAATCCAGAGAGTAAACATTATCCTACAGATTCTGTTAAGTCTCCATAACTCTTTAAGCCTTTAACAAAACTGAGGATTTGACGAAAGATCCAGAACAAACGACACAAGATTATAGATATATATATAAATGAACGTTATTCATAGAATATATTCTGCTGTGTTTATTCAACCAGCCTTGGTTATATTGTGTTTCTTGCTATATAAATCGCCGTCTCGTTCAAGAGCTCCCATTTTTTGAAGCCATTGAATAAAGTCGGAAAATCTTTGATGATTGATGGTTTATGCATGCGACACTCACAGAAAAGATGAAATCATCAGTGATTTAGGAAGTTATCAAGCAAATTGTGGGGGAAATGAGTCATGCTATTGGAGAAAAGGAGCAATATCTGGTGGCTTAGATTCGTATTGACATGATAACAATTTGTGGTATTGAAACAATTGATGAGAACGGAATATTGAGCAGCACTTCCTACGTAAAGCGGAACACGTGTCGAGGGGATCTCCTGTCGTAGTGGTTAAGGCGAAGCTTTGTGTTTTTATTCGAATCCTGCTCGGGATGTCTTATTTACAGGTGGATTTTTAAAATCGAAAACACCTGAGAATTGTAGGTGGGAGTTACGTGTTGCAAGTTTTATTATTGGCAGGTGGCGAGCGACTTCGTTGAGATGGACTGAGTACATGTTGTGTCCCCGAGTTCAATGATATCAATCAATATTCGACGCCATTTCATGCCGACAAAGAACACTGGGAGGAAGATACCAAATCATATGGAATCTCGTCGTATTTGGGAAGTTTGTCTTCTCCTTTGGTGGATTCTCCCAGCGTTGATCTGTCTCTTCCCAATGATATGTTTCTTACCAGGATTTAATCTCTTCCTCCGACAATCCCCATATGTGTTTTCTGACGTTCAATATATTGTCTTTATTTCGTTTGTTGATTTTCGTCCTGGTGAAGGCTTTTAGTCGAAACGTCGGCGGTCGCTGTGACTCGTTGTTAGTTTATTTTATTGACAAGTATTTGTAACACTTGTACCTATTTTCCTTCATTTTGACATTTACCTTGTGTTACCCAAGTCCCAATTTCCAGTATCGGACTGTTTCTCCACACTGTAGAGTTATCTTGTCATTACTGATGTTTCTCGACCATCTGTTCTCACTAAATAAAAAATATAGCTTCTGAATAGTTGTAACTTTATCGTTATATACCCTTTTTTATATACCCTTTGCTGTACATTTTTCATGTGGTGTTTTTTTGTTGGCCATTTAAAATCTCTGATCTATGCTGAACAACCTACTGTTAATGGTTGTCTACAAATATTCAACTGTTAATGGTTGTCTACAAATATTCAACTGTTAATGGTTGTCTACAAATATTCAAAGTTGTTGACATATTAGCTAGCGGCGATCAGGTGCGTTCACGGGGCCCGAAAGAATTACAAAGAATGGTAACACTTTTTTTTTACCTTCCACATATGTCGTAAGAGACGACTGAGGAGGTTATGGGGTGTAGTTTTTTTCCCATACCAGAAATTATCAAAGTAACACAGAAGCAATTCTGAAGTCGGTTGTGTACAACCGAAAAGGGCGCACATCACATCACAGCTGTTAACTGCGACACAACACATTCCGTTCTCAGGATTACATCCTGATAATTTGCAGAAGTTTGTGAGAACATACGCAGAAGAAGAAGCTAACTACAAAGATGAAAACTGTTTCTTACAGACACTCTCCACAGGGAGACAAAATCTAAATAGCGGAAACACAATAGTATTTCTACGTGCTTCACCATTGATTCCTGTTAGTAACTTTGTACTAGCATTAGTCACCCGCTGGTGAGTAAGGTATTCGTGCTAGCTGCCAGCACCCAGTAATGATGACGGCATACATAATGTTGTATTTTTGGTACAAGCTGTTGTTGGGATATCCTGCGCTGCTCATCCTTGTGTGCACGTGCAATTGATTATAATATAATAACACATGACGTAATAAGGGTATTTCCCCACGCTTTTTCCTAGAGAACGTGTTATTTATAGACTTCATATATTGTTCTCATTACCTATATGTTGAAGGGATGAGTTGATTAGACGTTTTTTAAAAACTCTACTTCGGCGTTTTTCTGCCAGTAAGTGCTCACATTACCAATACTTTCACCGTATTTTGTGATTTACTTCATGTTATGTGGTTTGCCGTCACCTCACATTACCAATACTTTCACCGTATTTTGTGATTTACTTCATGTTATGTGGTTTGCCGTCACCTCACATTACCAATACTTTCACTGTATTTTGTGATTTACTTCATGTTATGTGGTTTGCCGTCACCTCACATTGCCAATACTTTCACCGTATTTTGTGATTTACTTCATGTTATGTGGTTTGCCGTCACCTCACATTGCCAATACTTTCACCGTATTTTGTGATTTACTTCATGTTATGTGGTTTGCCGTCACCTCACATTACCAATACTTTCACTGTATTTTGTGATTTACTTCATGTTATGTGGTTTGCCGTCACCTCACATTACCAATACTTTCACTGTATTTTGAGATTCTCATCTTGTTTGTTCCCTGTGAGTGAAACATAACAGCCCCCATTTATCAATTCTTCTTCATCGTTCCGCATCTGTGGTCATGCTATTAGGGCGAAATCCACTGTCTTTTCCACGTCATAGCGTCTGCCCCATATCTTTTACCTCAAATCTGTATCATCTGCCAATGTCTGCTGTTTTTGCTTTTTGTTAGGCCTGTCGTTGAGCAATACTGAAGTTCGTGTCCAGGAGTCTGTCTTCCAGATCCACATGACATTCATCTGTGTATGAGATAGTCGGTAATGGTGACCCAACAGTCTAGTGGCCTGTTCTAAGACAAAACAACCATTTATCAAAAATTTTGGTCATTAGTGTGACCTCTTAGAGTTTGTTTTTTTTTACTTATGAATATATACATTTGTACTGACCTTTTTCTTGTATACATCTTTTTTTTTTAAATATGCTAGAACCGAGTACCGGTTTATGCGTGATAGTTGACAGTATAAGACCCCTAAACAGAAAGTAAACATGACATGAAAGGCTGATGTTTTATTATTTCCGTGAATTTCGTTGGTGGATCTTGGATGTTTTTGGCATGTGACTCTTAAGTATATAAATAGTGATCAACGAAAAACACAACAATAATAACAAATATCACGAATGAAGTATTGTTTACTTTATGTTCAGAGGTCTATACTTGGCCGGTCATAGCTTATGGTTCATGATTGTTGTTTTTTTTTAAAATTAATTTTTTAAAAATTTAGTTCATAGCCTATGTATCAGCATTTTAGAAGTGAGTATATTAAATGTCTTGCCCAGACAGTAATATTGTAACTTTAAGAAGTGAGTATATTAAATGTCTTGCCCAGACAGTAATATATTGTAACTTTAAGAAGTGAGTATATTAAATGTCTTGCCCAGACAGTAATATATTGTAACTTTAAGAAGTGAGTATATTAAATGTCTTGCCCAGACAGTAATATATTGTAACTTTTAGATAACTCTCCGTCTCACCAGATGATATTTTTGTTATTTCGCTATAAGAAATATAACATATAATTCATGATTCTGACGTACAAAATACATGTTACGTAGAAGGCAACTTTCCGTCGTTCCATACGATGTTATTGTTATTGTACTTCAAGAAATATAATCTACGACCCATTGTGATGATGGATGTTGCTCACTAGACCAATCAAACCACAAAGAGTCTTCCATGGTATGTTCAAGGAGTCACAGTCCCTCTTGCACATCCATCTCTTGTGCTGTTGTTTGTCCTTTTAGACGTGCAACCAAAAGCCACATATTTTAACATGTTATTGATTTTCTCAACTCGTAAGCGTTGCGCATCGTTTCATGCGCACATGACCTCCAAGCGAATATTTCACCAACATTTAATTTGCAACTCAATCCCATTGCATATAGGGTGATAGACAAGTGCCAATCTTTAATCCTTGGTCAGAAATGGACACAAATTTTATGAGGAGCTGTGTATTTCTATAGAAAGGTACTATTTTTGTTGTTCGTTCTCAAACTCCCACCGGATCTCTCTTGCAGCAGGACAATATTCATTCTAGATTTCCAGAAGGATGTAGTCTGAGAAACGAAAATTAGTTATGTCACCATTTTATTTCAGCCAATAGCCCTAAAACGTCTAACTTCGATATTGAATGTTTTATCCTTTCCACTGAACAATGGATGTATGTAACCATTATCGCTAGTAGGCCAGCCGTACGATACAACTGATTCCCGTACTTTCATGTTGGTCACTAACCTAATAGCTATCCACGATCATACCTACTTGCTCTTTCCCCGCACGTTTGCTGTCTACATAGCCCCAGACGACCACAGGGACCCACGTTATTTCGACAGGGACATTGCTTGTGCTACTAAATGAGCACTGTAAGTGTGGGAAGATGGGGTTTTTAACTGTTGCATAAAAGCCGCCATTGTTACACTAGAGAAAATAAATATCATGTAGACGACAACTTCTAATCTATTCCACAGAACAAGAATCACCGTGCAGTTGTGGATTAACTGATACAGCAGTGGTACCTTTGTGTGTACTTGCCTCAACTTGGGATCGTTACTTTGACAACAAAGTTTTGTTTACAGCATGGATTACTCGGTTTGGAATATTGCCTTGACAATAATTTTTATTATTTTTACTGGAGAACTGACACCAGGTGTGATTAGTTGGCAGAAGGAGTGGCAGCCAAATTACTTCTCTGTAGAACCAGGTGAGTTTTTTTCTGATACATTGTTAGTGTTAGTTAAGATTCCCAGAAATTACGAGCAATTTGTTCTTATTTCCTATATACAGTGGCGTGGTTTCTGAGAACTTTCTTTCATACCCAGAAGTCTTCATCATTCCACTGAACTCAATGCTCATAGAAGAAGCCTTCAACTCTGATAAGAGTCTTCGTCATGAAACGAACTGGTATTATGTCTGAGTTACCTTCTGTTTTGTTGAAGCTGATGAGGCGCTTCTCAGCTAGTGAATCATTCCCTGTGTACTGGAAGACTCCATTCCCATTGTGTTCATAGTGCCACGGCGAATTTCTTCGCTGTTGGGCAATGGTGAAAGTCGGTTTGAACTTGGGTTACTTTGTCATTTAAAATCTTGCACATATTTCTATAGCCTGGTCAGAAAGAACAGTATCAGACAAATGGCAAAAAGTCAGTAATTGTATCACTATGGAAAAACAATGGTAGTAAGAGGGAGTGTGAATCATATAGAGGCATCTCCTTATTAAGTCATACAGGTAAAATCTACGCAAAAATAATAGAACAGAGAATGCAATACATTGCAGAACCACAGCTGAGTTCCTATCAGTTTGGCTTCAGAAGGGGAGCAAGCTGTACAGATGCACTTTTCACACTGAGACAACTGAGTTAAAAATCAATCGAATACAATCAAGATTTAAACACAATATTTGTAGACCAGGAAAAGGCATTCGACAGAGTAGATAGAAACATTCTATTCTATGGGAAATCTTAGAAATGTATAACATCAGAGGACAACTGTTAGATAATATAAAAGCGATATATCAAAAATGCCAAAGCTCAGTAAGAACAACAACAGACTGAACCTTTTGAAACAAGATCTGGAGTGAGACAAGGATGAGTACTTTCACCCCTACTTTTCAACATATATATGGACAGAATAATAAAAGAAGCTCTCAACAACAAAGAGGAAAACATTGCAAATAAACCTGATGAGGAAATTAATAATGAAATCAATGAACTATTATTTGCTGATGATCAAAGTTTAATATACAAAGATGAGGAAACTTTGCAAAAGCACATCAATGCATTGCTGTTAGCATGTCAGAAGTACAACATGAAAATTAATGTACAAAAGACAGAAGTTATGAAAATTAGCAAATCTGCAACACCAATGGATATAACAATAGATAACACCAAAGTGAAACAAGTCAAAGAATTTAAATATCTAGGCAGCATTTTTTTATGAAGATGGAAGACTAGACAGAAAAATAGAAACAAGGTGCCAGAAAGGAAACACAGTGACCTACCAACTTTCACCATACTTCACCCAAAGATCAAGATGAAAATAAAAAAGCAAATAATATCTACAAATTTTATACCAACACTGTGCTACCAATGTCAAACATGGTCTTTAACAGCTTCGCGCAGAGAAAAATCGTCACATGTGAAATGAAATATCTGAGAAATGCTGCAATGGTTACCAAACGTGATAAAATGAAGAAATTAGGAAAAGAGTTGGTATAATATCATGTATTGAACATATTGAAAGACAGCAAGTAAAATGGTTCGGTCACCTTATGAGAATGAACCCAAAGGAAATACCAATAAGAGCACATAACAAAAGAATATCCGGGCATAAGGCCAAAGGTAGTAAAAGTAAACGGTGAATGCCTTGAACAAACATGGACTAAATGCAACCACGGCAACACATCTGACCTTGGAACGACAGCTTAAGCTAATATCCCTACACTTAACGGCAAGTGTGAATGCGATCAAACATCATCCACCTGACAATAGATACATTTCTTTTATGATCCATTCATGCCTCTAAAAACGATATTGACTTTCTTTAGAAGTCAGTGTTATTTTTGTCACTATGACCCTTATTCTTTATTCTTGGATTGGTTACATTACTTGTTCCCCCTCCCCATTGACAGGCTTGTTTTTTGTCTCCACCCCTACACGAGTTTCGTGGCCCGGGAGGGAAGCATATAGCCACACCAAGAACCGCTACTTTAATCAATTGCCCGAACACTGAATTCGGCCAGTGTCAAATAATACTCATGTTCTTCCTTAGACTTCTATTATAACAAACTTAAATCATAACAAATATCCGTCATAATAAACTTAAATCATAACAAACTTCTTCTGCGTTAGCTCTCCTACAGATTAGCAGGATGTAGTACGGAGAGCAGAATGTGTTGTGTCATGGTTTACAGCATTGCTGTGATATCTGAGCCTGTCAGCATGACACACCCGACTTCAGCATAGCTTTGGGTCACTGGTCCTATATGAGATTGAAAAACCAACTCCATCCCATGACCTCATTAGTCGCCTCTTACGATATGCATGGAAGGTAAACAGTTGCTATTCTTTGCTCCTCTCCTAGGCGCCGGCAACACACGGGCGATAACAAACTTCAGCCATAAAGTTGTACCAGGGAATTCGGTGTTATATCATATGTCTCATTGAGCAACGGATGATGTGATCAGTATCACGCCCGTCGACTTTACTTTCTCGAAAGATGTGGTACCCTTTTCCGTAGTTATAATAAACCTAGGAGTGTTGTTAGTGATTGACCAGTATCTCCAGAAGTTCTCTGTTCGTTCTCACACCCCTGCAGATTAGCAGGATATAATCTGAAAAATGAAATACGTTGTTTCATAGTTTAGTTTAGTCCTGATTTTTGTAACTTTGGCCTGATTCACTCGTCTTCAGCATGACTTCTGGGTTACTTTAACCATATGAGATTGGACTTCCAATTCCACCTCAACACCCTTCCCCCCTTAGTCGCCCTTTTACGACATACATGACAAGTAAACCTGCTCTTCTGTGATCCCCTTTACTCTCTCCCCACCTTCGCGTTCATTCTCAAACTCCCGCTGGATCTCATTTAGCGGGATCATTGTCCTACTAGGTTTCCAGCAAGATGTATTCCAGAGAATGGAAATGCGTTGTATCGCCGTTTTATTTCCGCCAATGGCCCGACACATCCCTATTCGGCGGAGATCCATTTTCAGATCCCTTCAACACACGAGTGAGTTTCAGAAGTAAAACTATAAGATATATTAAATAAATTTAAACACACAAAAATGGGTTTTGTACGTTTTCGATGAAAAACACGGAGTCGACGTTTCGACCGCATTGTCTTAGTTACTGTTATAGGAGCAAACAAATATTTACTTATTCCAATAGCTGTCAGTTTTCATCACAATGTGTACAGTCGTCTATTTATGTTTTTTGTGCTCTCTTTTGTGATTATCTGTCGATCTTTTAATCGAAACGTCGATACCGTGAAATATTTTTCTACGTAAATCTGATATTTTATACTCTCCTCCTCCCCCCCCCCCCCCCAATCCCCCACTGTTTACCAGTCGTAGTACAGACTACTTTATCCTTAATGATAGTGGAAGCTGAACATTGGTAGATTCAATTTATTATTTAAAAAAAACAACTATTGACAGATGTTATAAGATATCACAGCAGCGACAACCAGGCAGCTTGAATTTATGGTCGTCAGGCATACCCTACTAACCTTTAATTGCTTACGGAAGAAGCGGGGGATGGGAAAACTCAACTAATACAACTGTGCTGGGGTATCTGTGTCAGTCATTGTAATTGCCTGGCGAAGTACAATGTGTACATCCGAGATGGTCGGAAGAGGAACAGGTTTCGAACCGGGTAAGGACAGGTGTCGGGTTTAATGAGTTGGATTCAACAAATGGGTCAAGGTTAGGTGAAGTGATGAAGAACTCACATCTGTTGTTTAGATTTGCCAGTAAAAGCTTCAATATACCCAAAAGGGAGGAAGCATAGGCTGGGAATGACACCTGCGCCCCCAGGATATCACTGTGTAGTTAGTGGACTGATTGCATACATATATGTGGTCGATCTTTGTTAGTGTGTTCCTTTCATGCCACAGGCGGCACATAGGGCAGAGGTTTCGCTTTTTCATTTGTTGCTGTGTCCACTCTGCCTGCAGTTTTAGTTCTCGTATGGTCTTGCAGCCTGTTATTTCCCCTTCTTTTTGTATGGTGTTTTTTTAAATTTAGGATTGGTTTATGCTTAACTCGTTTTCTCTTACCCTCAGGTATCCACATAAAGACTTGTTGGTTTATTCTGTTTTCATCTAATCTTAAAACGTGACCCAGATATTTCCATCTGCGTTTTCTTATGATGTTTGAAACATATTCGTGGTGTGTTTTGTTTCTTAAATCATTATTTGTGGCGAATCGCTCCATTTTATGTCCATCAGTATCCGGAGACATTTGTTTTCGAAGCTGTTTAATTTTTTGTCTGTTGCTTGAGTTGATTTCTAGCTTTCACTTCCATACGTTAATACTAAGACAATACAGGAGTTGAATAGCTTTGTGATAGGCGTAAAATAAACCCTGCTTAAGTTATAGGAACACAGTCCTACGTTCAAAAAGAGAGTTGTTTACTCGGCTACATCAGAAAGAGACTATATTTAGAAAACATGAGGATAGGAACAATGAAACACGTTGTAACAACAGACTAGTTGAAGAGCAAGAGGGACAAGGGAAAGAACAAGATAGAAGATAATTGAGAATTTAGTATCGGAAGTTTGGGGATCTCCATAGCGTAGTGGTTAAGATGTTCGCCTTGTGTTCAAGAAGTCATATGTTCGAATTCGGCTCGAGTTATCTTATTTACAAGATGGATCCCTGTGGATTATAGCTTGAAGCAACAGTGTTACCTGCTATAAGTGGTACTCGCAGACGGCCTGCCGCATCGTTGAGAGTGACGGAGTACATATGGGAAACCGAATACAGTGAAGTCAATCCTTTACGACTTTTGAACTTTTTTAAATATCCGAATCGATTGACAGCACACACAAAATAGAAGATTGCGATTCACGACTAAATACCATGTCATCACTCCAAATGTACGCTCATGTATAGGCCTATCTACTGTGTAGCTAAATTTAACACATGCCAACTTCAGCAACAGATGTCGCCACCACGGTGTGTCGTGTCATTTTGCCGGTAGCAATAACGCACATAGTTTAGCAACAAAGAGAACACAGATGAATATATAGATACGGACACACTGAATAGAACACACAATCAGAAAAGGAACGAGCAGTATAACCACACAAGGATATGACTTGATGAAGTGTGTAAGATAGATTATACAGAATGAACGATATGAAACCATAAGATAACTTGGTTATGATATCTGCCTCGTTCAGTCTGACAAATCCGACTTCAGCTAGGTTGTTTTGTTATTTTGACTCTCCATGGAAGAGGCCAACCACCTCCGCTCCCTCCAAAACCTGACGACGCGTATACCAGGTAACGATGTCGCTATTCCTTGCAACTCTTTTGGGCCCCGACAACAATAATACTTGAAGAATAGTAATTTGAAAAATAAAACCCGTTATGCAACGCTGTTCTTGTAAACAAGTTTATTCAATCTGCTTGAAGAGGGACAGAAAACAAATACACATAATACTATTATAGACGAGCACAGGGCATGGATAAACTCAAAACAGACGCATAGTCTGGCGCATATAAGAAAGATAAGGCATAGATTGCATGTGAATTGTTTGTCATGTGTTCAAAGACTTTCCTGTTCCATTTTCTTATCTGATTGTTGCGCGTCTGACTCTGCAAACAATTAGTTTAGTGATTGCAGTCACTGAACTACAACCGTGCACGTCTGCTTCTTTCATGGAAGGATGTAAGCTCCACAGACACTTCTTATCTTTTTTTCAGCCTCGCCACGCCCCACTTGCTTTTCTTCCCACTCACTTCTCCAATAAATAATTGACCATCTCTAGCAATAGGTTATTTTACCATCCATACAAAAATCGATGTGCATGATACATTTATTGGTTGTGGTAATTTTGCTTGGAATGATAGTTTGGGACTGATATGATATCCTGGAACTGTTGTGATAACTTGGGACTGATATGATAACTTGGGACTGGTATGATAGCCTGGGACTTCTATTTGTAGGTACTTCCAAATTAGTCTTTTCCTTGTCTTAATATTTCTGAGCTAGCAATGATTCCGTTCAACTTTCACACACCCCCTCCCTCCGCATCTCAGCAGAGTTTAACACTTTATATGAGCATCTTACGATCAAAGTTTAACACTTGATCTGAACATCATACGATCAAAGTTTAACACTTGATCTGAACATCATACAACCAAGAGTCTCTTCGTTTAATATATTTCATGATTGTTTCATTGGTGGTATGAACTCACGAAGTTTGAGGGGTAAGAGTGTCGAACTGTCAGGTAAAACAGGTGAGATTGGAGAAATCACAGTGAAATAGTTTGTCTAATTACTATGTATAATAAAGGTGCTTCAGGTGTAATAATTCGAAAAAACGGTTGTACTGGAGTCAAGTACAACCCAAGATGATGTTATGACAAGATCGTCTTCAGGGGGTACACACACATTGTTAATTAAGCACTCCTCAACGACCACCGGGCGTCACAGATTTGAAGAGAGAACGACAGATTATACATATGAACCATTCAGTTTTCTATTTGGATTAGTTGTGACTCCAATCATTGGTCCTTCAAGAACTGTGTAATGTTGTCATCCCATCGGATTCAAGGCTCTGAATTAATTTGTATCTTGTTCTCAGTCCAATGCCTGTCATGGTATTCGACCACCAAACCATTCTTTAAAGAGTAGCCATCTTAACTGAAACTTCTGTTTAGGTCTGTAAGGAAGTATAGAACATGAATTATCTCTGATTGTGAACTGTGATGACGACATGATGACATAATCTTGTTAGCTGTGAGCAGGTAGCTCTTGACAGCACATAGCCTTCCTGACAAATGCACATATTCTTCTCAGCTGTGTAAATTAATGGACACCCAGACTCATATAAGGTATCAAAGACATGTAAATATTCGAGGGTTTATGGACACATGTTTCAACCCCGAAGGCTGTCATATCGGTGCACCAGTATCTCAGGATGACCGGTCAGTTGCACAACACACAAATGTGTAAACTATCTCTTCATCCTTCTGTCCGATTTGTTGACCATGATCAGTGATGGTACATCTAGCGTTCGCCATCACATAGGAATCTGCCATAACTGGACAAAGGTGCAATGTCCGCTGACCAAAATCTCTTCATCATCGATGGGATTTATTTGATAGAAGACAAAAGTCAGAAATTGAGACAAAATGTGACAATAATTTTTCTCTTCACAATTGACATGTGAGCTTATCCCTTAACTTTACCGTGAGCCATTTACTCGTGTGGTTTCTTTAACAATTCATGAGAATGTCATCCTGGGCATTGTTCCCACCACTACAGCTTTTGGTAGTCTTCGTTGGAATATATTGAGGACGCGTTTCCCGAGCCTGGAAATTAAAATGAAGATTTTCGATAGAATCGTCCTGCCTTCATTGTTATGTATAGATGCATCCTGGACTGTCAATGATAACTAGAAATGCAAGGTAAATTAATTCTTATCATTATTGGTACCTGAGAAAATGTATACTTGTGTGATGGCAAGGTCACTTCCCTGAGATGTATATTCTCGATTACCCTAAGATGGAATGCATCTACACTTTCTTGATCAGGTCATCAACTTGCATCAGTTTATGGTCCAGTCACGTGGTCAGCATGTTAGCCAAGCCTCTTCCACAGAAACTGTTCTGTTGTGAGGTGTGCGTAAACTTTCAAGATCACCAGTTTGGAGATCAGACACACACGTTTCAATGATTACTTGAAGGCATCAATCAAGTATTGCAGCATTGATACAAAACCTTGAATAACCACAACTTGTGCATGTATTGCCTTCAGAGTCATGATCAGTGGGAATATTAAAAGCTTTGAACAGACTAAAACACTGCAGGCTATTTCAAAGAAACAAACACGAAAGAAGTCAAGACTGATTTTCCTCATCTTTGTGACAGTCCGTTTCCTGTTCACACCAACCATACCCTCCATTATTAATTTTTCCATTCTGTTAAGTCTCTTTATATGGCCGAATATATATCTTTGCAGCCAACCTTAGTTCCGGAGACGGCACTTGATGATGATGATAGGGCCAAAATAAAGCTCAGCTTTCTTATGTTATTTGGGAGACACCCCTAATCATAGTTTAATGTTCTTAACACATCCTGATTTCTCGCCCATGTGTTGCCGGAGCCCGAAAGGGGAGCAAAGAATATCAACATTTTTTACCTTCCGTGCATGTCGTAAGAAGTGACTAAGGAGGTTATGGGATGGAGTTGGCTGTCCCATCCCATATAGGGTCATTGACCCAACGCCATTCTTAAGTCGGATGTGTCAGGCCGAAAGGCGCAGATATCGCATCAATGCTGTAAACCATGACACAGCGCATTCCGTTCTCCGGACTATATCCTTCTAATCTGCAGGAGTTTGAGAACGAACAAAGAAGAAGAAGAAGTTGAGAGGGACTGAGTACATGTGGTGTAACCCGGGTACCATGAAATCAATCATCTACTCTATGCCCTGTGAACTCCCCATTTGTTTGTAGAATCACTGCTTTATGTAGCTACCATATGTATATTGTTGAGAATCATTGCTTTATGTAGCTACCATATGTATGTTGTTGAGAATCATTGCTTTATGTAGCTGCCATATGTATGTTGTTGAGAATCATTGCTTTATGTAGCTGCCAAATGTATGTTGTTGAGAATCATTGCTTTATGTAGCTGCCATATGTATATTGTTGAGAAGGGTTAACAGTGTTTTATGTGCAGCGTCCTCATAATATAGCAGCAACAACCTGTTACAGCAACAAGTAACGGCAATAACTTGCAACAGTAACAACAACACAAATTACAGCAACAATGCCAGAAACAACAACAATAGGTACCAACAATAATAGTTAAAAAGATAACAACAATAGGTAACAACAAGAATAGTTTCAACAGATAACAACAAAAGGCAGTACAACAGCAGTAACAACAGGTAACAGCAACAACAACAAATTTGGAAGCGAGAGAAGATTGTAATCTTTATGAAAGACATTTATGAAAGACATTTTTAGATGGAAATTGGGAAAGAGACGCATGAACATTGATGGCTTAATCTAACTTGAATTATGAGGGGGAAAAAATGAGAAATGATTACTGTGCAGTTGGAGGGTGTGAGAGAGCAAACTAATGAACGTTCCGAGGACGAACTAGATAATATTGCGTAACATATCAGATATGAAAATGTGTAGCACCAGGAAGGCTCTATGCATAAACGAGGATCGCAGCGGTTGAAACAGCATTCGGCCCCCTACTAGCAAACGGTGATGCAATGTTAAGATTAACCTATAACCCAGGAATAGACCGGAACTTCCAGGCATGCCGTTAGCAATCAATGGATTATTTGATAGTTCTTGGTTGGTGGACAAATAAACGAGTTTGTGTTGATAACAAATCAAGTAAAAAAAATAAAAAATGTATTTTACTTTTTACTATATTAGTTTATCCTTGTTACAAGGGATACTATCCTAGTTATAGTTGATACTATTTCAGTTGTAAGGGACACTATTCTACATTAGTTTTCTTGGCTGTCCACGGATTTTTCCAGCACTCTTCTTAAAAACCGCAAATCAGTTGCCTCCAGCTTATCTTTGGCATTTTTGTTTACTGTTCATGCTTCGCTTCCAAAACAACATAGTATAAAAATAATTGGAGCTTTTGAAAATTGTTAAATAGGGAAATTTGTATAAATGTGCACGCTATAGAGGAATTCCCTGTACTGCACGCTATAGATAAATTCCCTGTACTGCACGCTATAGAGGAATTCCCTGTACTGCACGCTATAGAGGAATTCCTTGTACTGCACGCTATAGAGGAATTCCTTTACTGCACGCTATAGAGGAATTCCTTGTACTGCACGCTATAGAGGAATTCCCTGTACTGCACGCTATAGAGGAATTCCTTGTACTGCACGCTATAGAGTAATTCCCTGTACTGCACGCTATAGAGGAATTCCTTGTACTGCACGCTATAGAGGAATTCCTTGTACTGCACGCTATAGAGGAATTCCTTGTACTGCACGCTATAGAGGAATTCCCTGTACTGCACGCTATAGAGGAATTCCTTGTACTGCACGCTATAGAATTCCCTGTACTGCACGTTATAGAAGAATTCCCTGTACTGCACGTTATAGAAGAATTCCCTGTACTGCACGTTATAGAAGAATTCCCTGTACTGCACGCTATAGAGGAATTCCCTGTACTGCACGCTATAGAGGAATTCCCTGTACTGCACGTTATACTGAGTAGATCATTTGTATCAACTGCATTTCGATTTGGTTATTATTATAGTCATCAATCAAGTGCCGCAGATAAACGTTAAATGTGCTCTGATATGCCCCCCCCCCCAGAAAAAAAAGATCTGGACCCTAGTTCACGAAAAACCGTAACACTTGCGAGGCAGAGAGCAAATTTCATGTAGGCCTATGTGTGATAGTGTTGCATTTGCTGATTAAAACAAAGAAGTTATCAATCGTTTTTTTGTGGTGCGTGTGGGCTCTTTTAGTAATGTGTAATATCTGGACTGTCACAGTTTCTTTTATTGTATGTAATCTGCACACGGTACCTCCAAGTCTATACTCCACATCTGATAAGATTACCCTCGACTGTGTCTACTGGAGATCAGTGTCATTTCTGTATTGATACCCGAGGTACGGAACAATGAAGGCATGCTGTTTCTTTGAGAAGCCTGTGGAGATAGTCTAAGAACGATACTCTTGTATTCACTGAGGTTAGTATTGTTGAATCTGCTTGCAGTCTTTCCCAGATGTTATCTGGTTAGTCTTTCTGTCAGGCTCGTTTTGTAGATGTGTGTCTTTCATATCCGCTGGAAGAGCTTGATGTAGTACGGCAATGTGTCAGCCTGGCCTGCCTTAAATACCAGAATTAATTTCAGATGTGTGATTGATTTTAAGTAGCGTGTGTGTTTTTAGGCGGTGTGCAGTTGTTTTGAGGTAGTGTGTATGTGTTTTGAGATAGTGTGTGAGTGTTTTGAGGTGGTATGTGAGTGTTTCAAAAAATGGTGTGTAGATATTTTGAGGTGATGTATAGCTATCTACAAAAGGAACAACAGATTGTACAGAGCGGCCGCGAGACAAAGTTTTAGACAAAGCGTCTTAACACATCATGTCTGACACGTTACCAGCTGGATCTTAACATAAATATACACAAACAAAACGAATGAAAACTTTCTTCACAACATTGTTTAGCCATACCCATGTAGTCGTAAAGTGCGAATTTTCCCTTTGTCTAGCTGATTTACATCTCATACTTCTCGGCTTACACACGCTAATTAGTACCATCAATTATCTATTCACATTTTCTCAAATATTGACTCCAAATTCGTTGGATAGCTGTAAATGTGTCATCAGCGTGACCGAGAAGTGTATACGAGACCTGTCCACTAAAACGTAAACATGAACTAGTTTCCGATTTGCGTGAAATCTATTGGTTGGCTGTGGTTATTTTGGCATGAAACTCCAAGTATGTAAATAACGACCAATGAAAACCCAATAATAATAATTTAAAAAAACAACCGAAGGGGGTCCAATTTAATTCAGTTAGAAAGAAGGCTTGTAATAAAGCAAATAGCCACACATCAGCGTGTACGTATTTAAGAAGCGAAATAACGAATGTAATACGACGTAACATTTACAAACATGAATTAAACAAGAAGTAATCTCATTTGAGAAAATGAGCTGTATAGAATTTTATCGACTTTCTTCCGAGAACTGGTAAAACTGTACAGGTATAATACATGAGTGTGCTTTTCGGGTTCCGTATACACACGGGAGTTGTATTTGTGATATAGGTGATGGTACAGCCTGCTATATTCTGTATGTAATCAGAGAAACTGCAAAGATACAAATTATGTTCTATGTTTGTTAAATATTTTTTATTCAGATGTGCATTCGTTTTGACTTTGCCGTGTAGCAGTAGATTTAGATTCAGTCCGCCCGTGTGTTGCCGGGGTCTGAGATAGGAGTAAAGAAAAGCAACACTGTTTACTTTCCATGCATGTCGTAATTGGTGACTAAGGTTATGGGATGGAGTTCGCTGTCCCATCCCATTTGGGGTCAGTGACCAAAAGTCATGCTGAAATAGTATGTGTCATGACGAAAGGCGCAGATATCGCAGCAATGCTGTAAACCATGACACAACACATTCCATTCTCCGGACTACATCCTGCTAATCTGCAGGAGTTTGAGAATGAAAGCAGAATATTTAGCCGCTTGTAGCCGGAACATAACCAAGAGCAAAGAATATCAACACTGTTACCTGCCATGCATATCGTTTGAGGTGACTAAGAAGGTTTTGGGGTGAGGTTGGTTGTCTATCCCATATCGGGTCAAAGTGATCCCAGAAGTCATGTTGACGTTGGACGTGTCAGGACAAAAATGCGCATATATCGCACCCAATCCGTATACGTGACATCGCAATCAGATTTCTTGGACTACATCCTACTAATCTGCAGGAGTTTGAGAACTAAAGCAGAAAATGTAGATTTGGGCATTTTGGGCGAAACGTCAAATTTTGTTTATATTTGTGCATCGTAAATAAAACTACTCTATTACGAGGTTCAACATATTAACCAATCAAATGTGCACATTATTTAGAATATTTTCTCTTTTACTTGTTGGTACTTTTCACATGTCTACTGCAAAGTTATTGGAACAGCCGTATGAGTTACTGTAATTACTTGGACTTTTCCCGTGGGGCGTGAGAACGTTGTGGCATCGTTATTGGAGTCTATACAACTCAACACAGTACTTAAGGCGGTCAGCCCCGGCGTATTTGTTTGTGAGTCCCTTCCTCTTGTTGACGTAGTTTTTTTTTCTCTAGTTTTTTCCCCGGCAGAGGCTGAAAATGAAGGTTGGTCGTAAATTTCTCAGCATCGATGTTTTTGCTTGCGTCCAGTCGTAAATAACGGTGTGCCTTCACATCCCCTTCCAATTTTGTTTCTCAACAGAGCGTGGGTAAATACACTACCACTTTCTTTACATTATTTGTACAACCATTCCCAAAGCGTTTATTGTTCACGGTTTATAGTGAAAGAGCTTTAATTATTATATTCCATTAGTTTGTATGTATCATTGGTATGTATATTTCATTAATTTCTATTTTATTTATTCTGCATTTTTTCTTTAGTGTGTATGTTTTTGTTTGTAAAGGGGGGGGGGGGGGTGTTTGCGGGTGCAGTTGGCTTTTCCATCCCATATGTGATCAAAGTGGGCCAAGACCATGATGTTGTCGGTGGTGACAGGCACAAAGGAGCAACTATCACAGTCAAGCTTTAAACCATGAAACAATGCATTGTGTTCTATATCGCACTATTCTGTAGACGTCTGATAACAAAAGCATCAGAAATAGAAGGACATGGGGAACATATACAGAAATAGAAGGACATGGGGAACATATACAGAAATAGAAGGACATGGGGAACATATACAGAAATAGAAGGACATCGGGAACATAAACAGAAATAGAAGGACATCGGGAACATAAACAGAAATAGAAGGACATCGGGAACATATACAGAAATAGAAGGACATGGGGAACATATACAGAAATAGAAGGACATGGGGAACATATACAGAAATAGAAGGACATCGGGAACATAAACAGAAATAGGACATCGGGAACATATACAGAAATAGACGGACATCGGGAACATATACAGAAATAGAAGGACATCGGGAACATAAACAGAAATAGAAGGACATCGGGAACATAAACAGAAATAGAAGGACATCGGGAACATAAACAGAAATAGAAGGACATCGGGAACATAAACAGAAATAGAAGGACATCGGGAACATAAACAGAAATAGGACATCGGGAACATATACAGAAATAGACGGACATCGGGAACATATACAGAAATAGAAGGACATCGGGAACATATACAGAAATAGAAGGACATCGGGAACATATACAGAAATAGAAGGACATCGGGAACATATACAGAAATAGAAGGACATCGGGAACATATACAGAAATAGAAGGACATCGGGAACATAAACAGAAATAGGACATCGGGAACATATACAGAAATAGACGGACATCGGGAACATATACAGAAATAGAAGGACATCGGGAACATAAACAGAAATAGAAGGACATCGGGAACATAAACAGATAGAAGGACATCGGGAACATAAACAGAAATAGAAGGACATCGGGAACATAAACAGAAATAGAAGGACATCGGGAACATAAACAGAAATAGAAGGACATCGGGAACATAAACAGAAATAGGACATCGGGAACATATACAGAAATAGACGGACATCGGGAACATATACAGAAATAGACGGACATCGGGAACATATACAGAATTAATTGATCTGTAGCAGCTTAAGGCCACATGTTTACTACACTTCTTCTGTTCAGTGTTGTAGTATTACTGGTCATCGCTCTCTTTAAATAATTGGGTATCTCACCATGGACAAGTAAAGGATTATGTAACTTGGTTGACATATGGTCACTCTGTGTCAACAGCCAATGAGAATCAAAGAGAAAGTAAAATAGTGTCATTGCGAGAGGATGATTACTAATGAGTCCACATGACTGTATATTTGACGAAAGACTCGGTTTTATGATGTTTTTCATCATTACACAATCCTGCTGGCTCATCCGGAATCATAATTCTCAAGTAAAGGGTGCGGAACATCCGGTTGGAGGGATCGTTTGGTTTGGCGCGCTGTAGGTAATTGAAGATTACCATATATGTTTTATATCACCATAGGTTTATCTTGTTCCATATCACCATAGGTTTATATTAAATAAATAATATCCACCGAAGACGGATGTGTCGGGTCATTGGCGCAAATAAAACGGCGACACAACGCATTTCCATTCTCTGGACTACATCCTGCTGGAAATCTAGAGGACCATGGTCCTGCTACAAGAGAATTCAGCAGGAGTTTGAGAATGAACGCTGAAGAAGAAGAAATAAATAATAACATAATACACACCCCACCATAAAGAGGCATTTCCAGCCAGCACATTAAGTGTGAGTTACGGACATGTGTGAGAAAATATTGCAGGCTAATTTTCCAGTTGATACATTTGTCTGGCCTGCGAATGATGCTATAAATTTATAAATGGCACGTCGTCCCAAAAAAGGTTCCCTCCTGTTGTTTGAAAGTGACATATTTGACTTTTACCGTGTTTTTCATTGGTTGCAGTGTATCTGTGTGACAACATCCAATGAAATCACTGGAAAAAGACAAATGTGCTAGTTTATAAGGATGATTCTCAATTTGGACCGCGACCGCCGTGTAGCAATCGTGGTCTGGACTTCTAGTTCAGTGTGTCAGGGTGCACGGAATAGGACCACTATCTTCTTTACATCCATGTTGTAGGAGACGACTCAGAAAGCTAGCGGTTGTGCTAACAACCTGTCACCAAACCACCAAACAATGGGCTCCCAAATGGACATAGAAGTCCATGAAATTGACCTGCGAAAAAGGTCTGGCCACTGCATGTCTTGCTTCAATTTCTTACTTTTGTCTTCTGTCAAATGCTCCTGATGGATTATGGAGAAATTCAAGCCAGTGAGCTTTGTACCTTTGTCCTTTTGTAACAGGGACCTGAATGCTAGGCGTGCCACCACTACAGATGGGCCAACAGATCTAATGTAAGAATGATGAACTAGTTGACGGAGACATATTATGTTGCACTCATTCTATTTATCTATCTATCTACCTATTCGCTAAACCATTTGTTGCCTTTCAAAGTCAGGGGTAGAAGAGTTTTCTGGAGATGCCCCCCTTGTGTGCTGAGTATAGTGTGGAATTTGTCGCCTCTTGAAGGGAGGCACTCATTGCAACACGTGATAATCATGCGATACTGCCAAACTGAAATGCCTCCCTTCGAGGACTAAGCATACATCCAACTGCACCCAGACATACACATACACCCTACCACACCATTAATACAATCATGTCTTTAAGACAGCAAACCGTATGCGTTTGAGTTACTCAACTGAGAAAAACCTATGCTGTCGTCTTAAGACTGTGGGCTAATACCTGCTTACAGTTAAATGCATTACTTCATCGTCATCCCAATTACGCAACATGTTGTATATTTTTGATGGTCACGATTTGGACAAAAACCTCACCCCTTTCTCCCTGAGGTGGTCAGACCATGACTAGTGCGCGCTTATCATGACCTGTGGCTTTGTTGTTACTTCCTGGAATTCTAATCATCCGCGCGAGGGCATGTTTTCTGTGCAATCTGACAAAGCATGAGATAACTTATCAAGGATGCAATTATCTCTTACGTCTGTGTACTATCAGTAATAGACATGTATTTGTTACTCGGATTACTTTCTTTGTGCGTCCATGTCACATTAGATACAGTGAAATGAATTTCTTGGACTTCTATGTCTGTTTGGTAGCCCATTGTTTGGTGGTCTGGTACCATTTCACCTTGTTGAGTGTGCGATTCCCTGTCTATCTGGAATCTTCTAAACACCAACAGTTCTCAGGCTATAGTTTCTAAGACTAGCTAGTGAAAGATCATCATTAGAGCACATCAAACCATATGTGCTCGGATCCCCTACTCAAGATAATCCTCGACTGACCACGCCTACTGTGCTGGTTTACTAGTCTATTCTGGTTACCAGCATAACGCTCTTGTTTAGCCACGCCACTCTTGACATAATATTGAGGTTGTCCTCTCAATGTTGTAGATTCACAAGCATTTGTTGCATCGGTCACTCGTCCAATATCTTTGAGATATTGAGTCCATTTAGAACATTAACTCGGCTCAGTGCTTGCCATGTCCCTACTATTGTCCTATCAGCAAGCCAGTCTGCACGTTCATTTCCTCGGGCACGTGCATGTCCAGGCACATATATGAAGTTGATTCTGAAATTGATTATGAAGATTATACCGCCTTACCAACTTCAACCACTGTCTGCGTGTCTAGTCATTTTCAATCTTTCTTAGCGTGCTTATCAAGTCTCCAGGAAAGAATACATGAGTATAAGTTTGAGATTCTAATAACGACATTGCCGTGGTTACCACCATGATATCCGCGATCATGCTATTTGTGGTTGTAGCAAAAGCACCAGCGACTTCATTCACAATTCTCGTTTCAACCTGTACCGTGAACGTGCTTGAGCAGCGCACATTCTAAACACATATCGATTTGTAAACATTACTATAAGACATGCTCAATCCGCCGAAGATGGATGTGTCGGGCCATTGTCGCAAATAAAACGGCAACACAACGCATTTCCATTCTCTGGAGTATATCCTGCTAGAAATCTAGTAGGACAATTGTCCAGCTACAAGGGAGATCCAGCGGGAGTTTGAGAATGAACGCTAAAGAAGAAGAAGACATTATCAAAACAGATCCATTTTTAAACATTACTTTAAGACATTCTGAACACAGATCTATTTGTAAAAATTACTATAAGATTGTCCCTGCGTGAGAGGATCACACGTTTGTGCGGGCCGTTAGGAACATCGCAGGTGTAGAATACTCCTGAGTCATGCATTATGATCATTCCATCCATATCTAGAGATTTTGCGCGTAGTGTTAAATTCTGTGTGGAAAAATGCGCATGCGGTTGCGTCTGTGGGTCTCACCAATGGCTCACTAGACAAACCAACCATGCAACAGAAAACATTAGTAGATGACATGCCTTTATATTGAGGTTATCTTCTTATAGAAGCTTCATGGCACGTCATCTATACAATCCCGTAGTCGTAACCTTCGATAACAGTTACCATGTTGTTCCGACAGTCCGACGTTGTGCTTGAACTAGTTACGGGCACGGCGTGGGTCGGCGGAACAACAAAGAAACCTATCGCAAGGGCCAGAGTTGTGCCTTGATGTCGGCGTCTGTTTCGGCGGCATTAGACTCGAAACACCATCAAGTCAGATGGCTGCTGGAACAGAGGGCGGAGCACTTATGGGAATGCCCCACGTGCTGTGAGGTCAGTTTCTAATCAAGTATCAGTGTGGGAAAAGTCTCTAATATACGCGGTCTTGCAGCCACACGATGTGTGGAGTTGCTTCAACACATCCACACAACTTCAGAAAATGGCTGTCAAAGTACATCTGCATAAATTATTCGGCATGATGCTGACCCCTAATATACTGTTTACCACATAAAAAGTGTGGGTCTAACACTGTTCTCATCATACGACTGAATTTCGTACAAATCTTTCTCATTATAAGTTCGTTTGTTCTACACGTTTCGAGGAAAGAGAACTGTTCTTACAGTACTAGAGTTCTCTCAGACAATCCCTGCTGGGAATGTCTCATTTCAGACTTTAATAGTATAGCTCGTTTGTTGTGCTATTTCTGTTCTATACGTCAGGCGTTCTCAACCTGGTGCTATCTCAAGGACATATTCTCGTGCCATGCGCGTTAAAAAGTATCGCGTGAACTAACGAGTACATGAACTAATAAGAACTAATGCGGGTGTTGTTGGCCATCTGACAAAGTTGAGAACAAGTTCTGTATGCCATTATACATTTAGAAGTGATGGTTGATCAAGACATTCTTTCTGTTATATGTGATCTCTCTGTCCGAATGTTGCCGGGATATGACAATTGAGTAAAGAAGAATAATAGTGTCATTTGCCATTCATGTTGTAATCGGAGACTAAGGAAGGTTCTGGATGGCGTAGAAGACTGTCATATAGGTCAAAATTAGCCAGAGATTTTATGTGAAGTGTCAGGACGAAAAACGTATATCACAGCCAATCTGTGTACAATGACACATTTCTTTCTCTGGACTAAGTCCTGACAACAAACAGGAGTTTCGGAACGAATACAGAAAAATAATATGAGTATATATATATCCTCTTGTTCCTCTCTCTCTCTCTCACTCTCTCTCTCTCTCTTTCTGTATATCACACTATTATCTGTAATCTTTGATCTTTGATCTTTTTTATATACGCATGTGATCAAACGCGCTAATTACAAGAAAAGCAATATATTCTCATAAACTGATTAACCTATTGTTTCCCGGTAATCTACTAATAAAATCTTGTTGTTACAAAAGAGACTTACAATTTGTAACTAGAAACTAAATTAATGACAACTCAACACAATATGTTTAATGTACCATAACTTACACTGAAGTTTTTATGAAGAGACTGAAGTTATTGGAAAGAGATTTTGCGATGTTTTTTTCGTAGATCAATGGCACCTACCTTATGACATCATCAGACCACTTCAATAACTTCTCCACTTTCAAAAGATAAGTCTTCAGAATTGAGTGCCTACCGGATATAGTTAGCCGAGTGCTAGTGACCCTTCTCAGGGATGACTAATAAGTATAATGAGTTATTGGAGAAGATCGGAAACCCGCGTGCATCAATGTGAATACGATTGTGTTCTTCCGGTTCCTTGAAAGAGCAATCATCTTGAGCTGCCGTTTTTGTCCCGACTTGAAATGGTTTTTTTTTGGAAACATAATTATACGGAAACGGTTAATGACTTTCTTTCCCACAACGTTTGACTACAGAGGAAATATGGCCCGTGCCAGGCGACGGAAATGAAGCAAGTTTTTCTGAATGTGTACATAGTTTTCAATGAAGTAAATGATCTCTGTAAAGTGAAATAGGATCAGAGTGTACAGCGGTTCTTGTTTTAAGATTTACACCTAAATTTATTTTTGTTTGTTGTGTTTTCTCACGATATCTTTCTAGTGTTATTTTAGAGATTTCTTCTTCTTCATTTGTTCTCAGACTCCTGCAGATTAGCAGGATGAAGTCCGTTGAATGTAATGTGTTGTGTAGTGGTTAATATCGTGACAGCGATATCTGCAGCTTTCCTCCTGATACATCCGACGTCAGCATTGCTTCATGGTCACAGTACGATAGGATTACAATAGGTCAGATTTACACATGCCAACAGACACTTACAGACCTAACTGTCCGTCTCTCTGGCTATGTTCTTCAGCGCCAAATAAGGCGCATATAGCAGAATTGACGTGTGGAAGGTCTGAGAGCTCTCCAGTTGTAAATCTGTGTGTTATTCTTGCTTGTTGTTGAGACCCCTATTCATACTCTATTTAATGGTTGTTCTACGAACAGTCTCTCTTGTTCTTCCTCATTTTCTTTTGTCATCTGGTACACATTTTCATGCTTGTATTGGCAGTCTGTTTTCATTAATTCTAAGTTCATGTGCGATATCAATCCATCGTTGTCTTCTTATTGTTGTGCACACAGTTCATATGACCCGTGTATATATATATCGTCCGGCTCTGTGGCAAAGTGGTACAGATCGCGTCTGTGACGTCTAAGGTACCGAGTTAGAACCCCGGAACAGGTATATGACTAATCGGACCACTCATAAAGCAACGGCAAACTACTGAACGTATTTATATTGCCTAGAAAATCACTACAGTCAAAAAATGCTGTGTTGATGGCTATGTCCTGAATAAGATACGCTACCAATTTATATATATATATATATATATATTTCATTCTTTCCCTCAGTATATATCAATATTATACTACCTGAGTTTGCATCAGATAAATATTTTTCTGTATAATTTCATAATGTGCCTCCACATCTCCAACACTCTTTCATCCGTCTATAGATATACTTGTGAGATAATGTTAGTAGTCTAATCCTCCCATTAACTGAGATGTCCGGATATCTGCGCCTTTAATGTGTGCTTGAGTATCAGGTAAGATCTTGATTGAAGAATGTTACCGTATGAAGAAGAATGCAGGTGACGCCGTTCACCAGGATGTGTAATGTTGCAATATTTTGTAGAAATTCTCTCACCTGCTAGGTGTATTTTTCATACCTGATGTGCTGTCACATGAAACTGAAACGCAATTCGACCGTCTCTGCAGGTAGACAATTTCATAGTTCCTTACTTGAACATGAGGAACTCAATATGTGGGAGTCTTTCACAAGACACATCCTACTGGCGTTGAAGAATCGTATTTCAGAGAACCTTAGACATAACACTGCGCACAATAACATAGAAGAAAGACAAGAGCTGCTCACTGTCTCATAGACGCCTCCCACACATGCTCAGAGTGCGGAAGGACATTCCAGACATGCATATGACTCATTAGTCACAGCAGGACACACCCCAGTGACCATCGTCGTCATCATCATCATCATCATCATCATGATCCCAGTTGATCTGAATAGTCATGGTTGACTCCGACGGAATAACAACAGATGTATAGATTTTTTTAGGATTATCTCAATTTAAAAGAAATAAATATTTAGAATTTAAGTCCTCATGTTTATCTGACAACAACAAAAACTCGAAGACATACGTTTTCATGTAGACAAAACTCGGAGTCACATGACGTGATATATTTTACTGTTAAGAAAACTCGGAGTCACATGACTTGATATATTTTGCTGTAGGCATAACTGGGAGTCACATGACGTGATATATGTTGCTGTGCACACAAATGTGAATTGCACGATGTCATAACAACTATGAATCACAAGAAATTGCATCTACCTTGAAAATAATCAGTATTCCAAGAACGACAACCACACTGCGGCCTAGCACAACAATCAGTATTCTAAGAACGACAACCACACTGCCTAGCACAACAATCAGTATTCTAAGAACGACAACCACACTGTCTAGCACAACAATCAGTATTCTAAGAACGACAACCACGCTGTCTAGCACAACAATCAGTATTCTAAGAACGACAACCACACTGCCTAGCACAACAATCAGTATTCTAAGAACGACAACCACACTGTCTAGCACAACAATCAGTATTCTAAGAACGACAACCACACTGCCTAGCACAACAATCAGTATTCTAAGAACGACAACCACACTGTCTAGCACAACAATCAGTATTCTAAGAACGACAACCACGCTGCCTAGCACAACAATCAGTATTCTAAGAACAACAACCACACTGTCTAGCACAACAATCACACTGTCTAGCACAACAATCAGTATTCTAAGAACGACAACCACGCTGTCTAGCACAACAATCAGTATTCTAAGAACGACAACCACACTGTCTAGCACAACAATCGGTATTCTAAGAACGACAACCACACTGCCTAGCACAACAATCAGTATTCTAAGAACAACAACCACACTGTCTAGCACAACAACCACGCTGTCTAGCACAACAATCAGTATTCTAAGAACGACAACCACACTGTCTAGCACAACAATCAGTATTCTAAGAACGACAACCACACTGACTAGCACAACAATCAGTATTCTAAGAACGACAACCACACTGTCTAGCACAACAATCAGTATTCTAAGAACGACAACCACACTGTCTAGCACAACAATCAGTATTCTAAGAACGACAACCACACTGCCTAGCACAATAACTAATCCGTCTATCACATTTACATTTAATTGCAAAAACCTTGATGCCGGAATGGGGATTAAAGTATTTTTTTTTAAAATGTTTTTTTTTTCAACCAGAGCCTGAAGGTCACTATAGTTGAATGAAGGTAAACGACCATTTGAAATGTAGGAGACTGAAGTTCAGGTAACCGCGTCACAACGATCTCCAAGATTGATTGGCTGCTGGTTCCAGCTGTTCACCTTTGTTATCGTGTACTGACTTCACTTGACCCATGTGGTGGGGTGGTGGGATATAGTGACTTAATCTCTGACCGTCGTGCAAACTAGCGAAGTGAGTGAGGTGTCTGATGTTATTCTACTCAGGTCATTGCCGTTAGGTGCCGCAGTTGCTCAGTTGTTAGAGATCTAGCTGGGCACAGTGGATGATAAGCCATTACGGCTTAAGAGTCGATACACGTCCGTCATCTGGCGACAGATAGGAAGGCTGTCACACACAGACTAGGGAATATCACCCAAATTATGTGCATGCCAAAAACAGATGTACTGGGTCTGAAGGCGCAAAAGAACGCAGCTCCGCCGTGAAACCAGCAACGCAGTGTACTTCACTCTCATCATCACGTGACATATTATTTCCAGAACGTGGTCTTCCTTATGGATTCTCTGAACACTCCTCGATTCTGGACTACGATCACGTTACCCGGCGTTAATCACACGAACTGGCGTGTTGGTTATCAGAGAGCGAACGCAGAAGAAGTGAACTGGCCTCCAAGTCCGGTGATCCACAGTTCGATTTCCAATTAAACTGGAAATATCTTAAATCACCAACTTCTTACTAGTTGGCCACTTTATATAATTTAAATCTCATGCCAAAAAATAGCCAATAATCTCCAAGTATATAAGTGACCAATGAAAATCACTATAATAATAGTGACCAATGAAAACACAATAATAATATAGTTACCAAAGAAAGCACAATAATAATATAGTGACACGCCCGTGTGTTGCCGGGGCCTGAAGGGGGAGCAAAGAATAGCAACACTGTTTACCTTTCCTGCATGTCGTAAGAGGCGACTAAGGAGGTTATGGGATGGAATTGGCTGTCGCATCCCATAAGCATCATATACGGTCAGTGACCCAAAGCCATACTGAGGTCGGATGTGTCAGGCCGAAAGGTGCAGATATCGCAGAAATGCTGTAGACCATGACACAACGCATTCCGTTCTCCAGACTATATCCTGCTAATCTGCAGGAGTTTTAGAACGAACATAGAATAAGAAGATATAGTGAGCAAATGACTATAATAATATTTAAAAAAAACGTAACGAAATAAGTCCTAATTAATTCAGTACAGAGA
The DNA here is from genome assembly GCA_034231615.1 of Meghimatium bilineatum. Classification (NCBI taxonomy): domain Eukaryota; kingdom Metazoa; phylum Mollusca; class Gastropoda; order Stylommatophora; family Philomycidae; genus Meghimatium; species Meghimatium bilineatum. The sequence continues at coordinate 128,219,349 of CM067298.1, forward strand.
GAATGTTGATCCCTGTAAAAGAAGTCTGCGACGGCGTAGGAGGTGGAGAAATCCACATGGATCAACTGCTCAAACGGCAAAACAGCAAAGTGTGTGGTGCACAAAGACAAGTTCAGGATAGAACAATGAATTTTGGATGGCCACCGTGGACGAGACAGGGACCGTACCACGTACTGATCAGAGCCAAGCAATGGTTCAGCAACATCTAAAGATTAGAATAAAATATGTTGAATACATTAAAAGACGTTGTTGAAGACCTTACTTGAGGGTAAAGTCAAAGGAAAGCGAGAAAGAGCTAGACAGAGATACAAGTGGCAGAGTAACATCACAAGATGGACAGATTATAGTCTAGCAAAGTGTACCACCAGAACAAGAGATGTTGGAGGTCGGTTACATCCAACCTTCGTTGCGGAGACGGTACTTCATGATGATGGTGGCAGGTCTTATAGTACTGTCGAAGGTCAAGAAAACACCTGTTTATATCTGATATACACGTGATATTAGTATATCTGTTATGGTACTCTTAATTTCAACTGTTTTGATCTGCTTGTGTGTTGGGGGGGGGTGAGAAATGACTAGCGATATGTGAAAGTTCAAAGCTGGAGTCATTATTCACATAGAACTGTAGCGAGTACATTATTCACATAGAACTGTAGCGAGTACATTATTCACATAGAACTGTAGCGAGTACATTATTCACATAGACCTGTTAATGCGTACATTACTCTGATGAGAAATCTACACATTTAATATTTGTATATGCCAGCTTCTGTGGTTTAAGAAAGTTACTGGGGCATTCTCCGAAACCGAATTCGCGCAAACTTGGTCGTGGTTTAAAGCACCATCAATATTACACTAGCAATGTCATTAGATGTATACGTTCGTAAAATGTCAACAATGTCAACAAAGAAATTCAGTTTCTTATGTTAGATACCCTTTCATTATTTTAGTTGCCTACACATATGGAGTCTGGCGAGCTCGGTGAGTGGTTAGTGCGCTGGCTTCCTATTCTGGTAGTCCAAGTTCACCTGGATGTATTTTTGCATCACAACCTCTAGATCGACACAGCCTAAGAAAACGAGTACCATATCTTCTACGAAAGTAAAGACGAGGTACTGACCACAGCATTCCTAGGTATGCCTGTGACCAATGAAAAATATGTAACTGACACAGTAGTCCCCGATAACCTAAAGAGTGTGAGAGGCATATATATGCACAGTTAGTAAAAAACTAGAAATGTGTAGAATTCTTTTAGCAATCGTTGGACTTTAATTCTTGCTTTGTATTTTTGTTTTGTTTTGTTTCTTTGTTGGATATTCTTGACATTTTCTTTCTTGCTGTATATTCTTGACGTTTTGTTTTCCCCTTGTTTTATATCTTGTATATTCTTGACGTTTTGTTTTTCCCTTGTTTTATATCTTGTATATTATTGACGTTTTGTTTCTTGCTGTATATTCTTGTTTTGTATTGCCTGCTGTATATGCTTAATGTGTTTTTTACTGTATATTTTGCTTGCTGTGTGGTGTATTGTTTTCTTGCTTTTAAATTCTTGATGTTTTATATCTTTTGTTGCGGTAATATTTATGACGCATGCGCGTTACGGGTGTTATGCAAATGATTGCCTTGTGCCATCTGTTAAATAATGACGAATCATTTAGAATGCAAGCAGACGTGAGAGACGGCCATAACTTGCTAAAACAATCTATTACTGGCCAAACCGCACAAACGTGTAATTGTAGTATTGAAGTGTTTAATGATTTCGCTCAGTTTTGAGTGTATTATTATTTAGTATCACGGACAGAAATGTTCTATTATTCATAAATTCACGTCTTGATATATGCTAGCATATCTCGTAGTTTCATTTAGGGTGACACCTCATAGTTTTATATAGGATATGGCATATCAATTTTATATGGGATGATATATAAAGTTTCATATATGGTGACATCCCATAGTTCCATTTAGGATGACATCACAGTTTCATATAGGGTGACATCTCATAGTTTCATATAGGGTGACATCTCATAGTTTCATATAGGGTGACATCTCATAGTTTCATATAGGATGACATCTCATAGTTTCATATAGGGTGACATCTCATAGTTCCATATATATATGACAATTTAAAATCTGTAAAAATCTTAGCAATGACGCATTATAAGTTTTAGCAATGATCCGAGGGCCGGATTTGGCCCGCGGGCCGCCAATTGAATAGCCCTGTCGTATGATAAGGCACACTTCTTTCAACCACGGATATAGTCTAATGTTGGTGTATCATAGTTTTGTAACAAAATATAATGGAGCCTGTGATTCAGAAAACCTCAATCTAACAATCCTTCTATCTCTGTTAGTTTCTTTAGTAATCCTTGTGTTTCTGGTAGTTATATTTTTTTAGTAATCCTTATGTTTCTGGTAGTTATATTTTTTTTAGTAATCCTGTTGTTTCTGGTAGTTATAGTTTCTTTTGCAATCCTTATATTTCTTGTAGTTTCATAAAGGGGTTCAAAAACGTAGAAGAATTGACTTCATTATGCTCGAGTATTCCCATATGTACTTCACCTTCTCAACATAAAACACGCTACCTGCTAAGAGTGTCACTGACAGCACGTATCTTCAAGTTATAATCCCCAATGGTCTGCTAGAAATGCACTTATAAACAGAACGTTACAACCCTTATCGGTCATGCAACCTCTTGGAACATACGGGAATTGACTTAAGCATTATGCCATGTAGGTTCATATTTTCTACAAAACGTTTCCTGTCAATACGTTAGCAACACATTGATATTCGATAGTTTCATAGCTGACCTTCTGTTCTTGATTAGATCAGACTGTTCTTGCACTTTGTCAGATCACACTGTTCTTGCTCTTTGTCAGGTCAAACTGTTTTATTTTCTTTGTCAGGTCAGACTGTTCTTGCACTTTGGAAATATAATATATGACGTCGGAGAATAATCTTCGGATATACTCGATGCGCAAGTGACGCATATATAAAACCCTTCTTCAAGCTCATAAAATGTGATGGATCGTTTGCAATAAGATAAAAGCACGCTAGCAGTGTTAATTGATCGTGAGCAAGCCTACAATATACTTTGGAGAAAGGAACTTCGACTGGGGGTTGAGCAGAAGGGAAATGGGTAGAAAAATAATTCGATGGAACATACCTTCTTAGCAAGCATATATATATGCTAGCACAATGTTCATGTAAAGAATACTCTAGAGGGATTACACCAAATCTTTCCGTTAAGTTGTACACTTTTTCGTATATTCATTGCTGACCTGACCGAAAATCTCAGTGTGTCGAAAACATCGCTTGCTGATGACATAAATTTCAGTGTCAAACCATTCTGAAAAAAGTAAGGATCAACAGCGAGCTACTCATAATCTCCGTATATTGTGAACTGCGAAAACTAATTAACAGTATACCGAAAATTGCTGACACCATTTTCTCTCGAAGCCAACAGAAAAAAAATGTCAATATGAATAGTAAAATATTAACAAAGGAAGAGTCCTCTGTCTTTCTTCGAGTGAAACTAGACAAACAACAATACTAAAATACCACATTGAAAAACTCAGAGAAAAATCAAGTTAATGCCTAAGCCTCATTCAGAGATTAATAACTACTGCAACATTAGGTAGAGACAAGTAAACCTTCTGCCAGCTTTATCTCATTATGTGAGACTAGTAATGGATTACAACCGTCATCTCCAGACCACTTGCAATAACTATCCTATCTCTAAATCTGCGCAGAACCAAGATCTGAGACTACTGTGTGGAGAGGAATGCGAACAATATCCACAACAGTATATGAAAAAAAGATGGAAGCTGTAGGAAGATACAAGAGATTGTCAAACCACATAAAACACTTAATTGAAACTTTCAAATAAATAAATAAATATACTAAAACAACTGACTCTCTTGAACAAAGTCGAAGTGGAGAAATAGGAAAGGCTAGTCAATAACAATTTATACCGCATCAGATCCTAGTAACTACCTTTATGTGAATAATCAGATACCAGTAACTACCTATATTGTGTCAATGGCATCATTCGAATGAAAGAGTTGAACATATTATTGATTGCTCCTCCCATGGAAGAAACACTTATATTACAGATACTCTTAACAATCACACACTGGATGGATGGATGGATCACTGTAATAATCACACACTGTATGGATGGATGGATCACTGTAACAATCACACACTGTTTGGATGGATGGATCACTGTAACAATCACATACTGTATGGATGATGGATCACTGTAATAATCACACACTGTTTGGATGGATGGATCACTGTAACAATCACACACTGTTTGGATGGATGGATCACTGTAAAAATCACACACTGTTTGGATGGATGATCACTGTAACAATCACACACTGTTTGGATGGATGGATGGATCACTGTAACAATCACACACTGTTTGGATGGATGGATCACTGTAACAATCACACACTGTTTGGATGGATGGATCACTTTAACAATCACACACTGTTTGGATGGATGGATCACTGTAACAATCACACACTGTATGGATGGATGGATGACTGTAACAATCACACACTGTTTGAATGGATGGATCACTGTAACAATCACACACTGTATGGATGGATGGATCACTGTAACAATCACACACTGGATGGATGGATCACTGTAACATTCACACACTGGATGGATGGATGGATCACTGTAACAGTCACACACTGTATGGATGGATGGATCACTAACAATCACACACTGTATTGATTGATCACTGTAACAAATCACACACTGTATTGATTGATCACTGTAACAAATCACACACTGTATGGATGGATTGATCACTGTAACAATCACACACTGTTTGGATGGATAGATCACTACGCCAACTTCAGATGTGTACTTTTTAAAGAAATACATTGGACTGCCAAAAGTAGAATTAACTCAATAGCAACTGGACATCCACAACAGCAAGACATATGAGGATGAAAGATATGTCAAGGTGTTTTAAGTGGTCGTGTTTTGTGTCTTCATATTGTCAAGATGTCACATAAGGACACTGACCACTCTGTGGCAGAATTGTGACCAGGACGAGGCAAATATACATTAGCCCAGCAAGCGTGTTCCGTGTAAACAGCTGGCCCAATGGAGGACTGAATGCCATGTTTAAATAACTCGTGTCAATAATGTTTGCATGTCAAATATGGCATGTGTGTCAGGGGGAGGAGTTGCCCTGGAGACGGAATTGGATAATGGCGGTTGCAGATAGAACATGAGAACCAGAGATGGATCCCGATGGAAAAAAATATGAGTTTTGAATAACTTACATTCTATTGAAGTTCAAAGTGCAATGAATAGAATGTGTTTTCTGGAAAATGAAGACGCGTATTTCAAACATTGATAAACAAGGGAAACAATCAATAGATTAAGTCAGAGCTAGTGGATAATAGCAATACTATACGATTTATGACACCAGTAGTGGATAATAGCAATACTATACGATTTATGACACCAGTAGTGGATAATAGCAATACTATACGATTTATGACACCAGTAGTGGATAATAGCAATACTATACGATTTATGACACCAGTAGTTGATAATAGCAATACTATACGATTTATGACACCAGTAGTGGATAATAGCAATACTATACGATTTATGACACCAGTAGTGGATAATAGCAATACTATACGATTTATGACACCAGTAGTGGATAATAGCAATACTATACGATTTATGACACCAGTAGTGGATAATAGCAATACTATACGATTTATGACACCAGTAGTGGATAATAGCAATACTATACGATTTATGACACCAGTAGTTGATAATAGCAATACTATACGATTTATGACACCAGTAGTTGATAATAGCAATACTATACGATTTATGACACCAGTAGTTGATAATAGCAATACTATACGATTTGTGACACCAGTAGTTGATAATAGCAATACTATACGATTTATGACACCAGTAGTTGATAATAGCAATACTATACGATTTATGACACCAGTAGTTGATAATAGCAATACTATACGATTTATGACACCAGTAGTGGATAATAGCAATACTATACGATTTATGACACCAGTAGTGGATAATAGCAATACTATACGATTTATGACACCAGTAGTTGATAATAGCAATACTATACGATTTATGACACCAGTAGTGGATAATAGCAATACTATACGATTTATGACACCAGTAGTGGATAATAGCAATACTATACGATTTATGACACCAGTAGTGGATAATAGCAATACTATACGATTTATGACACCAGTAGTGGATAATAGCAATACTATACGATTTATGACACCAGTAGTGGATAATAGCAATACTATACGATTTATGACACCAGTAGTGGATAATAGCAATACTATACGATTTATGACACCAGTAGTGGATAATAGCAATACTATACGATTTATGACACCAGTAGTGGATAATAGCAATACTATACGATTTATGACACCAGTAGTGGATAATAGCAATACTATACGATTTATGACACCAGTAGTGGATAATAGCAATACTATACGATTTATGACACCAGTAGTGGATAATAGCAATACTATACGATTTATGACACCAGTAGTGGATAATAGCAATACTATACGATTTATGACACCAGTAGTGGATAATAGCAATACTATACGATTTATGACACCAGTAGTGGATAATAGCAATACTATACGATTTATGACACCAGTAGTGGATAATAGCAATACTATACGATTTATGACACCAGTAGTGGATAATAGCAATACTATACGATTTATGACACCAGTAGTTGATAATGGCAATACTATACGATTTATGACACCAGTAGTTGATAATAGCAATACTATACGATTTATGACACCAGTAGTTGATAATGGCAATACTATACGATTTATGACACCAGTAGTTGATAATAGCAATACTATACGATTTATGACACCAGTAGTTGATAATAGCAATACTATACGATTTATGACACCAGTAGTGGATAATAGCAATACTATACGATTTATGACACCAGTAGTTGATAATAGCAATACTATACGATTTATGACACCAGTAGTTGATAATAGCAATACTATACGATTTATGACACCAGTAGTGGATAATAGCAATACTATACGATTTATGACACCAGTAGTTGATAATAGCAATACTATACGATTTATGACACCAGTAGTGGATAATAGCAATACTATACGATTTATGACACCAGTAGTTGATAATAGCAATACTATACGATTTATGACACCAGTAGTGGATAATAGCAATACTATACGATTTATGACACCAGTAGTGGATAATAGCAATACTATACGATTTATGACACCAGTAGTGGATAATAGCAATACTATACGATTTATGACACCAGTAGTGGATAATAGCAATACTATACGATTTATGACACCAGTAGTGGATAATAGCAATACTATACGATTTATGACACCAGTAGTGGATAATAGCAATACTATACGATTTATGAGACCAGTAGTGGATAATAGCAATACTATACGATTTATGAGACCAGTAGTTGATAATAGCAATACTATACGATTTATGAGACCAGTAGTGGATAATAGCAATACTATACGAATTGTGTGATGTTGATTATGCCTGATGTGTTGGGTCTAAAGGCGTAAATATCTAAGAAATGCAGTCTCCAGACAGCAGCATTATGTGCATTCTGTTAACTAGCAGACATTTAGTTAACTTAACAGAGATTTAGTTAACTTAGCAGACATTTAGTTAACTTAGCAGACATTTAGTTAACTTAACAGATAGTTAGTAATGATCATCATCATCATGTGTCGAGACGTGCCTGCACTCTGCTACAGAGATTAGTTTATCATCAACATCTTCCTTGTCTACAACATTTCCGAGTAATTTCAAATTCTGCCAATCTTTTAAGTCGTTGACCACTGTGCCCATGTCCAAAATACGAATTATATTGGTAGCATATCCTATTCAGGACGTGGCTACCAACCCAGCATTTTTTGGATGCAGTGATTTTCTAGGCAATATAAATACGTTCAATAGTTTGCCAGTGCTTTCTAAACGGTCCGGATGCACAATTACCTGTGGCGGAGATCTAACTCGGTACCTTAGCCGTCACAGACGGGATCTGTATGACTCCACGACAGAGCCGGACGAATTATATAGCGATTTCAAAATATCTCCATTGTCCACTGTCATCTGTACTGAAACATCTGATTTTTAAATCTGTCATCCGCCGAAGAATGATTCTTTAAATATGTCATCCGCCGAAGAATGATTCTTTAAATCTGTCATCCGCCGAAGAATTATTTAAATCTGTCATCCGCCAAGGAATGATTCTTTAAATATGTCATCCGCCGAAGAATGATTCTTTAAATATGTCATCCGCCGAAGAATTATTCTTTAAATCTGTCATCCGCCGAAGAATGATTTAAATCTGTCATCCGCCGAAGAATGATTCTTTAAATATGTCATCCGCCGAAGAATGATTCTTTAAATCTGTCATCCGCCGAAGAATGATTCTTTAAATCTGTCATCCGCCGAAGAATGATTGGCGCAAGTAAAACGGCAACATAACGCATTTCCATTTTCTGGATTACATCCTGCTGGAAATTTAGTAGGACCATTGTCTTACTGTAAGAGATCCAGTGGGAGTATGAGAATGAACGCTGAAGAAGAAGAAGAAATCTGTGCTACTTCTTACTCTTCTATGCTCATTCTCAAACTCCTGCAGATAAGCAGGATGTAGTCCACAGAATGGAATGCATTGTGTAATAGTTTACAGTTCGCGATATCTGCGTTTTTCGACCTGACACACTCGGCTTCAGCATAGCTTTTGAGTTACTTTGACTCCGCTATTGAAAGGGACAGCCAACTCCACACGCAAAACTGCCGTGGTTATTTCGTACACCATATATGGAATGTGGGTATTCTTTGCTCCCCTCTCGGGCCCTACAAGACACCGACAAGACATACTACGGATATATGACACCCTTACTATTGATTGATTAACTAATTACCGCAAAACACCAAACTTTAGTTTAGGAATGTTCTTCTTCTTCAGCGCTCATTCTCAAAGTCCTACTTGTAGCAGGACAATGGGGCCGCTTGTAGCAGGCCAATGGGGCCGCTTGTAGCAGGCCAATGGGGCCGCTTGTAGCAGGACAATGGGACCGCTTGTAGCAGGCCAATGGGGCCGCTTGTAGCAGGACAATGGGACTGCTTGTAGCAGGCCAATGGGACCGCTTGTAGCAGGACAATGGGGCCGCTTGTAGCAGGATAATGGGGCCGCTTGTAGCATGACAATGGGACAGCTTGTATCAGGCCAATGGTGCTACTAGATTACCAGCAGAATGTAGTCCAGATAATGGTAGTTTGTTGTGTCCCTGTTTTATCTAATTATTCATCTTTTACTCCACGAGGAGCATAGGACGTTAACAAACCCCGTCCAATCTATCATATCCTTAGCAGTTATTGTTTTCCATGTTTTTTTATCCGTATGTGAATATTTCCTTCATGTATTTTCTCTGTATTCTAGATTTCTGTTTCCATGTAGATTTCAGAACACGGAATCTCTTACAATAGTTTACGTCAGTTTTCTTTGCTGTATTTTTAGTTGATGGACCCGCAACCTATTCAGACGGCTAGCACCGCTCTAGCCTCTCTGAGTACTGTAAGTTTTTGATGTAATTTACTGGATGGGTTTAGTACGTCTTTGTACACAGTTAAGGTACTTTTCCCCAGCACAAGTATGCTTTTTTTTCCTGTGGTGGATGTTGTGTGGACTATGCACAAAATGGCGTAAACCAGCGATTCTTAAATTTTTTACACATGGCCTCCTTTTGGGACACATTTTCTTCAACTGTCCCGCTGGTGCCAAAAAATATCATCAAAGTTTTTAATAGTCAACACGGGTTCTCACGTTTTATCGCTAGAAGTCCTGTTGTTTATCGTTGAATTAGTTACCTTCCTGTAGTCACTCCAGTAGGGACTAGAGCCCATCTGGACGTATATGTAACTCTTCCACTCCAATGTATTCTATGTGGCTCCCTTGTAAGTCTTCGTTGTCCCTAGGGGGAACTTAGCCCACACTGAGAACTACTGGCGTTAACGACATTTCTAGTGCTCGTGATCTATTTATATATTGTATATGTTGTTGTGTACTACGTATTTGAAATGGTGTGCCAAGTAGGGAAGTGTGTTTGCGCAGCCATGTTTTATGTATTCGATAGACAACACCATTTAATCTCACAATTAGAGGTAGAAAAAAGAGGTACATGGAGACAAAGAGGAAGCTGACAAACACAGGAAGCGATTTGTCAACAAGCAGAGCAGACATGCTTTTAGTAGTATATTATATTCAGGAAGTAGTGAACAATGATTAATTTTGTGTGTAGTGATTTCCAAGAACATTAATACGTTTCGGGAGTTGCCATTGTTTTTTTAAACGTCCTGGGGCACAATTCCCAGCCCTGGGAATTGAAATTGTTACTTTAACCGCCCGCGACTAGCGCTTTACTTCTTCGCCACAGAGCCGGACATGGCAGACAAAGAGATAATAAAAGGTGCAGTCCATTGCTTTAATTGTGGTCAAAGCCCCCACCTCCCTCCTACCGTGCTGATTTGTTGAGAGCAGAGCTGCCAAAATTTGACCAATGTCATGGCCAAATTTCACACATATTGCAATTTTTTGGGCAGAACATATATGTTGTGACAGTTTTTGTTACCTTGCAAATGTATTTACAATTATAATTTTCATCATTTTTTTGTAATATTGTACCTGAAATGTGACTATAATAAGTTTCTACAAACAACCGTGGTTGTGAGTTGTTCAGATAATGCAACCCTGGTTGTGAATTGTTCAGATAATGCAACCCTGGTTGCGACTCGACCAGATCATGCAACTGTTTAGTTTAACGATAATACTCAGGGGTCTCTGAAAATTTGCTTTTCATGTCGTGGCCTGGTTTGGAATTTTGAAAGCGTTATGTAAATGACCTAACCACTTCGTCACACATAACAAAGAGACTCACCCACAGACACACAGAGACAAAAATACTAACCCATAAACACACAGAGACAAAAATATTAACCCATAAACACACAGAGACAAAAATATTAACCCATAACCACACGGAGATAAAAAAAAAAGACCCACCAACAAATAATAGGATTCAAAGGGACTCATCCACAAGCACACGGACTTTGTTAGACGAAGTTTGGTATACCACACATCACCCACATGTAATAATGAGTGTGGGAGCGCCACCCACATGTAAGACTGAGTGTGCTAGCATCACCCGCGTGTAACACTGAGTTTTCTAGCACCACACACATGTAACACTGAGTGTGGGTGCACTATAACATATAATAAGAAGCAAATATATATATATATATTTATTTGTAAAATACTCACTAGGTTACTAGACAGAGAAATAGAAACACAGCGTCAGAAAGCAAATACAGTGACTTACCAACTTTCACCATTATTTCTGCACGGAAATATCAAAATGGAAATTTAAAAAAAACATATCTACAATTTTTATACAAACATTCTGCTACCAGTGTCAAACACGGTCTCTATCAGCCTCGCAACAGAGAAAAATCGTTACATGTGAAATGAAGTGTCCGAGAAAAGCTGCAATGGTTACCAAACTAGATAAAATAAGAAATGAAGAAATTAGGAAAAGAGTTGGTATAATATCATGTATGGAACATATTGAGAGACAGCAAGTAAAATGGTTCGGTCATCTTATGAGAATGAACCAAATACCAATAAGAGCGTAGAACACAATAATATACCGACATAAAGCAAAAGATAGACCAAGAAAAAAGGCGGATAGAAGACATCACGATAGTCTTGAATAAACGTGGACTCTCGCAACCTAGTTGACACATCTGACCTTGGAACAATAACTGACGCAAGTATGTGTATCATCTATAAATCTTATTTCACTTGGAGAAAGACACTAAACACTATACTCAGCAGGTTCATGAAATGAATGAGGCTGAAGCTTACTCAGAATATCACACTTTAACTATGAACGAATCAACGCAGAAAATTAAAAAAAAAGGTTAACACACAAACAGCGACAGAAAGAATGCTATACATAAAACATACACAAAAATATCAAGAGAGAACATTCACACGTCCAGACATAAACAGAAACGCATACACAAGATAAACAAAAAAATACAAACACACTAATTATAGTGAGTAAACCACACTCAAGAAAAATTAACATATACTTAAGACGCACAAACAGCTCACACGAAGAGATATAAACAGAATTATATATACACACTCACACCAAACTAATTATATACATTATAATAGACATACACGCACGCACACCGACATTAACAGTTACCCGACGGTAACGAATAAACAAAGCTATCTTTATTTTCATCCTGATGTTGCCATGGTACCAGCGTACTTCTGTACTGCTATATTTCTTGTTTCCGTGACAAACGAGCTCCACACTATTTAAAGATGGGTAACTGTACACTTCAGTTCAAATCCGCCTCGATATAACCAATATGGACACCAGTCCTAGGTTGAACGAGGCGGGCCTCGACCATATGAGGCATAAACCCCTACTTAACAAAAATAACTTCAGTTCAACATGTACATTATAAACTATATCGGGCTTTGTGGGTCTGCTATGGATAATTCTATTTTTACAAGACACTGAAATCAATATAAGTGTTCTTGCCCCACGCAAGTCCACCACGGACTTCATGTGTAGTTATTGACCTTAGTATTCTAACATGGCGCAGTTAGTATTCCAACATGGCGCAGTTTGGAGTCTGAAAAATAGTTTGTACATCGTTGTTTGGAGTGGCACAAAAATTTGGTGGATTAGTCAGACGACAGATCAACATCATTCAACACACAGCTCATCCCATTCATAAGTTTTTCGATCTCCTTCACTCGTGGGTTAGAATAACTAAACATGTACTTGTAGAGTGAAATCACTAGAAATGTTCTGTAGAGTGAAATCACTAGAAATGTTCTGTAGAGTGAAATCACTAGAAATCGTTTGTAGAGTGAAATCACTAGAAATCGTTTGTAGAGTGAAATCACTAGAAATGTTCTGTAGAGTGAAATCACTTGAAATGTTCTGTAGAGTGAAATCACTTGAAATGTTCTGTAGAGTGAAATCACTAGAAATCGTTTGTAGAGTGAAATCACTAGAAATGTTCTGTAGAGTGAAATCACTTGAAATGTTCTGTAGAGTGAAATCACTAGAAATGTTCTGTAGAGTGAAATCACTTGAAATGTTCTGTAGAGTGAAATCACTAGAAATCGTTTGTAGAGTGAAATCACTAGAAATGTTCTGTAGAGTGAAATCACTTGAAATGTTCTGTAGAGTGAAATCACTTGAAATGTTTTGTAGTAGAAGTGTTTTTTTATAGTGAAATCACTTGAAATGTTTTGTAGTAGAAATGTATTGTATAGTGAAATCACTAGAAATGTTTTGTAGTAGAAGTGTTTTGTATAGTGAAATCACTTGAAATGTTTTGTAAAGTGAATTCACTAGAAATGATTTGTAGCGTGAAATCACTAGAGGTTATGGTATCGTGAAATCAGTAGAATAGTGCTTGTTGTAGCGTGAAATCACTCGAAAGGAGTGTTTAGTAACTATAAAATGTTGTAGCGTGAAATCACTCGAAAGGAGTGTTTAGTATTTAGTAACTATAAAATGTTGTAGCGTGAAATCACTCGAAAGGAGTGTTTAGTATTTAGTAACTATAAAATGTTGTAGCGTGAAATCACTAAAAAATATTTTGTGGCGTGAATTCATTGCAAATTCATCATCATCATCACATTTACTGTCTTAGTAACACGAGAGCGAGGTTAGTTCCATATAAAAAAACATTCAAGTGAACCAGTCTATGAGTCTAGTATTCTCACGTAGTCTGAATGGCACTGATTATCAAAGCTAAATGAAATCATAACTGGTATTGTGGAGGGATTTGTCACGTGACATTCGCAGACTACAGTCTATACCGAAGAGGTACCTAAGGGGAAATAATCCGGCACCGCGACTGACATTAAGCGTTCACGATTTCGCTATCTACTGGGAAATGGATTGTTTTCAAACACGGAGGGGGAATATCTATTTTATTTTACCGAATGTGTCTGTGTGATTTATTATTTTTAGAGGGCTATAGCAGTAACATTGTCGATAGTAATATTAATCAGATTTATGGGTATTCACAATCAGGGACACACAGTATAGAAAATATCAGATATAAAAAGTGGAAAAAATAGTGTATATATATATATATATAATCTATAATATAATAGCCGTATTCTGCCAGTCTCTCCTGAACTCTCTATAAATAGCGCATTTACGTCACGGAATTCAGTGCAACATCTAATCAAAACGATTGGTGTCGAGACGGGATTCCCCCACTACAGTGATCAATTTTCCAACACACATTCTTGCATTAGAGGGAACGTTGTAAACAGTTAGTATCCACGATTATTGAGGAAATGATGGGTGGATGATGCGGCGTGTATAGTGAAGTCAATGTTATATTGCCAGTTCTCAATTTCCCTTTCCTCCCATTATATATTATGGTGCTCTCACACTTAGTATTACATGTGGGTGGCATTCACCGTCTGAAAATGCTGAGAACCTCTGTTCTAATATTTTGTACCGCATCATATCTTAATCGTGTACTCGGAAAGAGAAAAATAGCCAGAAGATGATCAGCTCTGCTCGAGCAAATCTATCGATTCTCTCGGCGTGTTGTTCTTATTTTCTTGTTTAAATTTCTTTATTTCTCTATATTTTCTCACAACCCCCTCATCTATTATACATCTGAAATGGGATTGTAGTTGTCATTCGAAGACTAGAGCCGCTTTTTAGTCGTTATATTTGACTTGGTGTCAAAAAAAGACTGAGATAGCTATTATTGATTTTTTGGTAATCATTCAGCAACAACCCACTGGTAAGGTTAAAATTTGACAAATATATCTCTTTCTCAAAATCCTGCAGATTAACAGGATGTAGCTCGGTGAACGAAATGCCGTGTGTCATGGTTTGTAGTATTAATGATATTTCCGTATTTTGCCTGACACATCTGATTTCAGCACATCTATTGATATTTGACATTGTTTTTATTATATTAGAGCTATTATATAATTGGAATCCTCCCGGAGTAGTAGTTGAGCTGTATGGCTTTTGCTCAAGAAATGGTAGTTTCGAAATCCTTGGTCATCCAAGGCGGAGTGAGAAGGTCGAAATTCACATAGTGTAACCCAAGAACAATGGAGTCAATCCTCAACGTCTTCTCAATCTATATATCATAATAACGGAGCTCATGGCCGTGTGATTAGAACGTCGTCCTCAGACCATTGAGGTCCCGAGTTCAATCCACGTTTGGGACAGGATTTTTTAATTTTGGAGGTACAATCAAAATCCTTCCTGTACATGTCGCGGCGTCTGCTATGGAAAGCGGCATTTATTTCCACAGCGCAAAGAAAACCCCCCTGCCAGAGTCTTCACAGGAAAACATTCAGTTTTCTAGCTACGACTGGACGCTCACTATATGAACACCAACAGAAACCCAACTTAATGGACCCTATGAGACAACTCGAGAGAGCAAACCAGAGTCTCACATTCCAACTAAGAACAGGCCACTAGCCCATTTATAAATACATGAACAGAATAAAATTGCAGACACTGTAACGCACAAGAGGAGACTGCGAACATCTACTGCAGTGCCCAAAACTAAGGGACATCTGACAAGAAATGCTACCACAGCTTCCATCTATACGCAACACAATCAACACAACTGTGCCACAGCTGAGGAGAATCTGTGCATTTGCAAGGACTGCGGGTTGTCAACAGCTGTCTGCTCACTGCGAAAGGGATTGAATCATCATAATTATTATAAATTATTATGTATGAAAATATTCTAAACATTTTAAGATATGCACACGCGAGAAAAAAAATTAGGGAACACTGTATAGAATATTATATTCTCTGTACTGTGATGGATTCTTGATTAGAAACTGACCTCACAGCACGTGAGGCGTTCCCATAAGTGCTCCGCCCTCTGTCCCAGCAACCATCCGACTCGATGGTGTTTCGAGTCTAATGCTCCCAAACAGACGTCGACATCAGGGCACAACTCTGATCATTGTGACAAGTTTCTTTGTTCTTCCGCCCACCCACGCCGTGCCCGTAACTAGTTCAAGCACAACGTTTGTCTGTCGGAACAACATGGTAACTGTTATCGAAAGTTACGACTACGGTGTCACACCAACTTAAGACAGTTTAGTCGTCTTTTATGACACGCATGGCATATCACAGTATTGCCATTCTCTGTTTCCCGTTCCTGCCCACGATCTTTGTTTTTCTTTTAGGTATCAGAGGACAAGGTAGAAAATGTATCCCAAAAGAAGGACACGATCTAAGATAGATTGAGAACCACTGTGCTAGACTACTTGAACTACACATTTACCGTTAGACTGCCATCAACACACACAAACACATAATTATTAAACTACGATGCACCAACATAAGAATACATATATACTACGCCTTCACTGACACACATAATACCATATTACTGTATTGCACTGGCAGCAAGCCACACATAGAAAGGTTAATATGGTAATGTATTCAGATAAAGAAACATTATCAATGACTGATGAAGGCCATGTGTGGCGGAACGTTTCCTGAATACTCACAGCTAGTAACTGCTCATATGATGGGAGATTGAGGAAGCGTTGAGATTTGAAAATTACAACAGTATGTCCCTAACGAGGCCAACTCCTTGCAGTGGAGACGAGGCGTAGTCTAGCCAACTCCTTGAAGTGGAGATGAGGCCTAGTCCAGCCAATAGAGACTGAAATAAGATTGGTTTGAACCTTTCCTGATATTGAGCAGGACCACTGCTATGTCCAAGCAAGCACTGGTGCTGAAGTCGGAGATACCAGACAGAGAAGCGCCCCTGCAACCATGGTATTCCACAACACAATTAGATAACATGTCTTCATAACTAAATTTAACACGCAGACACCTGTAGAAACGCGAAATAGAAAAAAATAAGAAACAATGAATCTTTGATGTGTAATTGTGACTTTCCTAGACGAATTAAATCTTAGTGAGGTTTCATTGTGATTAGAGGTTAAAGATTCCGTCTCTGGGTATTTATGCATAATACATCCGACTTCAGCATGCATTATGATTTATTTTGCCCACTCATTGAATGAGACAGCACATTCCACTCCCTAAATCTCATTAGTTGTTGTTACGACATATATTTCAGGCAATAATGTAATAGCGTAGTTATTTTGTGCTCCATTTTTTGTCCCGGCAACACACAAGCGTGGTTAATTATCAACAATAGTCAGAATATGGTGGTATTGAAGCATCTACATCAATCATGATATCCAGGACTGGGTGTATCTACATTTGATATCCTTGACAGGATGTAACATCTGATATCCTGGACATGATGTTATGATACATCTGATATCCTGGACAGAATATAACTACATATATGATATCCTGGACACGATGTAACTACATATATGATATCCTGGACAGGATGTTACAACATATATGATATCCTGGACAGGATGTTACTACATCTGATATCCTAGACAGGATGTAACTACATCTATAATATCCTGGACAGAATGTAACTACATATATGATATACTGGACAGGATGTAACTACATCTATGATATACTGGACAGGATGTAACTACATCTATGATATACTGGACAGGATGTAACTACATCTATGATATACTGGACACGATGTAACTACATATATTATATACTGGACTGGATGTAACTACATCTGATATCATATCTTGGACAAAATGTAACACTTATCACAACACTTCGAAATTGCGAATTCCAGATTACTACAGCAAATATGTTCTCCGTGGATCGTATAGATAAAAGGATGCGCCTTTTTGATTTTGAGATAATTGGGCATGACAATATCGAGAATGAGCGATTTGGGACTGAGGATATGCGTAGCCCGGAGAGATCATCTAAGAAAGATTAAAAAACAACAAACACTGAATCAACATAGAACTGGAACCGTCAGCCGTTATACGCTGAGAGATATTCAATCGGAGATCTGAACACATATGGATATGTTCGTTATGCGAAGAGAATAATAAAAATACCTAACCTAACGCTTCTATCTGTAAGTACAATCTGCAAACTGGCGCCAACATGAGTAGCTGCTATGTTGGTTCACAGTTCACACTTCCTTTACAAGTCCGTGTGCCCATGTTGGTTCACAGTCCACACTTCCTTTACAAGTCCGTGTGCCCATGTTGGTTCACAGTCCACACTTCCTTTACAAGTCCGTGTGCCCATGTTCAGATGGTACCTGCCTTCTGTTTTCTTGTTGTGCGTTCGTTCTCAGACTCCTGAAGGTTAACAGGATGTGGTCTAGATATTAATATTTCGAGGATCTCCATGTCGTAGTAGTTAAGCCGTTCACTTTGCACTCAAAAGATCGTGGTTTGAATCCCGTTCACGACGTATTCATTATACAGTAGGGTTTCTTGGAGATTCTCGAGGATTATCACTTGCAGCTACTGAGTTACGTGCCATGAGTGGTACTTTCGGCAGTTTGAGAATAGAGAGGGATGGTGTACATTTGGGGTAACCTGTGTACAGTTAATTAAATCCTCCTATTTTTTAATAAATTTATTTGTACAGAGAACGGAATGTGTTCAGAGAATAATGTTATTGTTGACATCTTGGTTGCGACACATGCGCCTTTCGTCCAGATAATCCGACTTCAGCATGCTCTCTGGGTGAATCACTATCACCCTCTATAATGTGGGACAGGAAACTCTACTCTCAAAACCACCGTAGTCTCCTCTTATCACATTCATGTCAGGCATAACACCGTTGATATTCTTTGCTACTAAATCGGGCCCGGGAACAGAAATGCCAGATGCCAGACTTACGGCAACTAACCAACTTCTGCAGATCTTTACAGCACTGCTGGGAGAACTACGTCTAAAATATAACTAGGAAGAAGATTCATAGTTAGAGAATTGATTACTGGGATTTGAACACCGTTGACATAATCCAGTTTTCTAATATTAAATTATGAAATACGAGGTATTTTCTCCAGTTTCCATTTATGTTTTCATTGTATGCACGACACGTTGACTAGTTTATTGAGAATATAAATTATTTATTCTTATACAAATGAAGCTGATTTCAAGAAGGCTTGGTGCTTCACATCATGAGAAATTGCTGAGTAATTTGTCAGGGGAGTCTCTTTCTAGAACACCAAGTAGTTCTATATTAAGGATCCGAGGCAGGAACTACGTGCCGAGAGCGTGGTGTCGCCCTGGTCATCTTTGAGGTAGCTCTGACAAGAGGTACGGTAATTTGCTGGTCTCTTCACTGGAGACTTCTGTAAATTTGATTTGTGGTCAAATATCCATACATTAAAGCCACGTACGCTTTTATTAGTTTTCTTGTCACATATGACGCAGTCGATAAATCTTGTCCCAAGACGGAAGGGAGGCTTTAATATTTTAGTGCTTTTGTGTGTGTGTGTGTGTGTGTGTGTGTTTTCTTCTTAGAAATAGACACCAACTTTCAGTTCATGGAAAAAGCTTCAGTTCATGAAAAGGTAAAATAAATCAAATCAAGACCGTCAGCAAAATCGAAGGCTTTCCAAAAGAATTAATTAGGAAACCATTCATTACGTTTTTTATTGTTGTTGGGCTTTCGGTTGTTCACTATTTATATACATGGTGTCGTCTTAGCTATGTAAATTGTGACAAACCGAAAGTCCAACAATAATTGAAAGACGTAACGAATGGGATCCTAATTAATTATGTTGGAAGGTCTTTGCTGGTAACGGTCATGATCAAATATGATGTGAGTTCTTAGAAGTAAATCTTATTCGACTATGTGTACTCATCCGCGTCGATTCCACTGATTTTATAAGGTATTCGACTATGTGTACTCATCCGCGTCGATTCCACTGATTTTATAAGGTATTCGACTATGTGTACTCATCCGCGTCGATTCCACTGATTTTATAAGGTATTCGACTATGTGTACTCATCCGCGTCGATTCCACTGATTTTATAAGGTATTCGACTATGTGTACTCATCCGCGTCGATTCCACTGATTTTATAAGGTATTCGACTATGTGTACTCATCCGCGTCGATTCCACTGATTTTATAAGGATAAAGAGGAATTTCAGATGTTATTTGTATCTATACTTCACCTCAACATTATGGTAACGCCTCATTGGCGTCGCACTATTTGGGCGGTTAGTTTTCACAAAATGATGTTTGACCGTTTCATCAACCTTTTGGCAACTCTTTCTTTCTTCCTTTCTTTATCTTCCTCTCTTTCTATCTTTATTTTTATCCATCTCTCTTTATCTTTCTCTCCCTTTCCTCTTTCTCTCCCCTCCTCTCTTTCCTGCTCTCCTCTCTTTCTCACCCTTCCTCTCTCTTTTCGCTCTTCTCTCTTTCCCTCTTTCTCCACCTTCTCTATTTTCCCCGTTCTCCTCTCTTTCCCTCTATCTCTCCAATTTCCCCCTCTCTCTCTCTTATAGTTCAGCGTATATATAGCCCTGAATATTTTATCTGAAATCTCTGATTAAGTCATTCTGCATTGAGCTACGTTGATACTATTTAACAGTCCTGGCACACTGCTGGCGAAATCATTCACTCGACCGTACAGTATCATTCACTCGACCGTACAGTATCATTCACTTGATCGTACAGTATCATTCACTTGATCGTACAGTATCATTCACTCGACCATACAATATAATTACCTCGACCGTACATTATGATTCACTTGATCGTACTGTATAATTACCGCGACTGTACAGTATCATTCAATCGACCGTACAGTATCATTTACTCGACCGTACAGTATCATTACCTCGATTCTCACAATATGAATGATACTGTCACTTATTTATTAACTTTTTTCGCTTATTTGCTCAAACTGATTTATTCTCTCTCATTGTCAATCATTCGTTAACTGGCTCTCATTGTCAATCATTTGTTAACTGGCTCTCATTGTCAATCATTTGTTAACTGGCTCTCATTGTCAATCATTTGTTAACTGGCTCTCATTGTCAATCATTTGTTAACTGGCTCTCATTGTCAATCATTTGTTAACTGGCTCTCATTGTCAATCATTTGTTAACTGGCTCTCATTGTCAATCATTTGTTAACTGGCTCTCATTGTCAATCATTTGTTAACTGGCTCTCATTGTCAATCATTCGTTAACTGGCTCTCATTGTCAATCATTCGTTAACTGGCTCTCATTGTCAGTCATCTATTCGCTCTCGTCCGCTCAATCATTTACTCGCTTTCATTCACTCACTCATTTACTCGCTCTTTGTCACTCATTTGTTTACTCGCTCTTTGTCACTCATTTGTTTACTCGCTCTCAGTGTCACTCATTTGTTTACTGTATGATTCTCGCCTACTCATACTCGTTTACACACTTAGGATCTCCCGTTTTCTCACTCTTTCACGCTAACTCGCTGCATAAAGTAAAGCCTTACGTTGTATAGAACATATCCCCAATTGACAGCCAATCTTGTATTTGTGAGATCAATAACCTTTAACCTAGACAAAATAGATGACGTATTTCCGCTGTAAAACGAGCACACTACTGAACCATGATATCGAAGCAATGAGTGGAAACATTGATCCAACATTTGCCAGAAATAAAACCGAATCAGTCGACATATGTCACTAGTATTACATAATAAACATGTATTCATCGTTCGTGTATCCGATATCAGACCACAGCACTAAAAGCTTTAATGAGCTGTATGATTCGGTTCGTTCCATCCATTTAGCTAATCTGCTTTTAAAATAGCGTATTCTAGGAAAACCATATTTCTGGCATTCTGTTGTATCCTGTTCGGAACAGCGTTACCACTCATGGGATTTTTTCCCATCTGCGATTTTCTTTTTAGATTAGACTGGAGATTGTTGTTTATTTTTCACAAATCTACGACTTTATTGACTAGTAATTATTTTTAATGAGAACGTTATCCGGTGAATGTTTTATAAGTTGTTGATAAAATTATCACAAGCATAGCGGAGCATTCAAGTCAATTGCTTGAAGTGTGATAATTATTGTCACCAGAAAATGACACTCTGGGACTTTATTTGCTAAGGCGGTTAGTGTGTCAGACTCTCTATCCATGGTTCTAAATATCCGAAATGAATAGAAACGATATGAGTTTGTCCATGTATAATTTCAACTTCATGAGTAATATATATATATATATACATGTATTCATCGTTCGTGTATCCGATATCAGACCACAGCACTGTATATATATATATATATAGACATATGTATTTTGAGGTAAAATGTGAGCCTCATTGCGAAAACTCACGCTTAGATTTGTTCTTGGACTCGAGGGTGTGGAAGAAAACGAACGTCTCGACCATTTAGCTAGCCTCGCAACCACAACAGATAGTCGGTCAGCCTATGGACCGAGCAGGCATACATATTCATTACTCTTCGTGTGTCTGCATGATCAGATGATTTTGAGATAAACGAGCATGAGTTAATATCCAGAACGCGCGAATTGGGAGGGAGAATAGGCGTGGCCCGTAGAGAACGCATAACAAATATTTGACAAAGAGCAGGGAACAAACATTGACCCGTAACTATCATCCGCTATACCCTGAGAGATTCATTGAAGCGTAGATCTTAATACATATGTCCATGTCCGATGTGCGAAGAGGATAATCAACATATCTAATACCTAATATATATTTATTGACATACATGCCGTGCATCCATAAACAGAAGATTAACAGAAGATAAAGGAGACGTCCTGAAGTTATTTTATTACTTCCCTTTCTTCATTCGGTTAATCACATCGAACCACATTTTCAGTCGCCGTCAGTTTTACTTTCAATTTAAAGTTTACTGTTTCTTATCTCCAAGTTACTGATTACTGTTTTTTTATCTCCAAGTTACTGATTACTGTTTCTTTTCTCCGAGTGATCTGAAAGCTTCTTCTGTCTTCAATTATTGTGCACCAAATCCTGATTTTCTCCATTAGAAGACCCACCAACAGAATTCAATCAGGCATATTGCGTCATGTTTTCGATTATTCCCGTGCATTTTGTTGGACGGAGTTGGCAAGCGATACCCGGGCGCGAACAAAATTATATAGTAACCAATGACAATCACGGTACTAATCAAAAATTATTGCGTAAGACGGATGATTCTGCTGTGTTGTGATTCTGTTGTTAGGTCCTATTTGACGATTGGTCGCGATCTAATCCGGTATTGCTAATTAAGTATTACGTGTGTTGATTATCGTATTCGCACACCTGAATTGCCCATAGGTACCAAGGTCTCTGCTTAAGTATATCTTTTATGGTGCAGCAGCTTATACATCCAGTTCTGTTGTGATAGTGCAGATTTTCCTTGATCATTGTGTTCACCATCTGTTATAGTGTTATAACCGCCAACTTGTCTACTTTCCTGCTTTATTGCACACCCGCGTTTTTTAATCACTTAAAGAGTGGTTTCTATTAAATGATTGTTAGTTCCAGATATTGAACGATTTACGACACGCTTATACTGCTGCTGCACAATTGTTGACACGGATATTCTACTACAATAGTTGATGACGCGTGTACACTACTACTACACAATAGTTGATGACGCGTGTACACTGCTACTACACAATTTTTAATGACACATCTATACTGGTACCACTCAGCAATTACTATGCACATAGTCCGTTATTTGTAATGTATAAAACGGTTTCGTTTTAGGTCATTGCAGGCTCCCTACTGATTTGTTTGCAGAGATACTCTAGTGGGCCACAATTATTTCTTTGTCAAGGACTCCAACCACGTTATGTATGTTTATTGTTTGGTGCGTAGATTTCAGTGTATAACGCTCTGTTTTTATTCCCGTGTCTCTTGGGCCACCTCTCTCCGAATTTAAACAGTAACCTAGAATCTTGTGATGCTTGTCTAAAACATGATTGGTCGAGGAATCTACAGTAGATTTGCATTCACATGAATAATACGGTATATTTTGTTTTGATTATTGAATAAACCGTGATATTAGTTTGTCACTATGTTTATACTTTCCTACGACATGAAATTAAATTCATGGGAAAACTCAAATTAGTCATTTAAGAAGGATGATTCGTAATTAGCCAACATGTCCTATATTATCGACGGTCACGTCTCGGGTGTGAATACAGGAAACGACATTTATGCGTTGTTTCTTGAAGTTTGGGGAGAATATAGAAGAATATTAATTAAAAAGCCAACTAGAAGACTAAGTGTGTTACTACGCTACTATTAGAAATAGTGCTTTCTATAAGCATTGTCATTGGTTGGTTCTAGTAAAACGATATGGTATATCTAGGTACAATGATTCAATAAGATATACACTAGACGTGGATTAGTGAGGCATTGCGTGTTAAACCGCAGGTATCGTGTGACCTGATTTCACTGACCTTTTATTAGGTACCCACAGATTTCAAGGACAGTGTGAAGACGTTATCTTTTCTAGGTCAAGTTGCGTCTTCTTTCTTTTTATTTTTTTAAAAATAAGTATTTTTCTCTATTTCTCCCCGGATCGTTCTGTTTGTGGGGATAATTGTCAGGTATTTTTATTTATTTTTTTTCCACAAGAAAAGGTCACGTAGTAATGATGAATCACCAGGGATTCTTATTTGTTTTGTCTTAACTAGTAGTGGCAACATTGTTTGGTTTGCTGACTGTGTCGTGACCAAAGTGAAATATAAGACCTCTGGACTCATTTAAAAATTATATTTAAAGTTACTTATTTGATTTTCCCTCCGAAGAAACAACCGATTTGTTAAAGTCCCTCCACTTTGTATCATCTTATTTCGTGGGTAAGGAAAATGTATGTTGTATAGTGCGGTACGCTTCTATCAACCAATGACTGTCGTCGAATGTGGTTTATATTATATCTTTACAACCACCAAAAAAAAAGTGGAAGTTGCGGTTCTAATAATCCAGTCTCCATGACCTCCGGAATAATTCCAAGTAGTATCATCTAAGATATTCTTATTGTTCATGCCGTATGACGTCACACCGTGTGACGTTATGCAGTGTGGCGCTGGTTACCATGTCTTTCCACAGCCTTCTGTTTCGTGTACTGTCAATCATTTCCGATGTCGATGTTCTCCCATGCCACAATGTTAGGTTGTCAAGCATCTTCTCTCTTGGTCTTCCCCTACATTTCGTGTTCTAAAACTAGCCTGTTGTTATATTATTATTTTTCTATAACACGACTTCCCTGCTGCCTCCATATAATTTTGTCACTATTCTACTGAATGTTCACGATTCACTTCTATACATCAGAATTGGTTCTACATAACTTCCAATAACTCTGTTTCTCACAGCAATTGGCAAAGATATGTGACATATGATGGTCTTAACGAAATATTGTCTTTACCTGGGCGAGACCGTCTGCAATAAAGACCTCTGATAAAAAAAAGTAAACACGCCTTTCATTCGTTACGTTATTTTTATTATTTTCGTGAATTTCATTTGTCACTTTGTTTACATGGAGTTGTATGCCAAAAAAAGCCAAGGTCGAGCATTACACAGGAATAGTTACAAATCAGCCTTTTATGGTCATGTTTACTTTCTGTACACAGGTCTTTACTGGGGCCTGGGCACAACTTAGGACGGTAATATTAGTTGTCATTTTCCCACCAGTTTTCTAAAATCAGTCATTTTCCCACCAGTTTTCTAAAATCGTTTATTTTCCCACCAGTTTTCTAAAATCGGTCAATTTTCCACCAGTTTTCTAAACTGAGTCATTTTCCCACCAGTTTTCTGGAGGCTTCAGCAGCGTACCTATAGAAGGGATCTGTTTAACTGAATGTTTTAGGGGTTTATTCCGGAAATAGGGAATATGAACAGGTCCCCAGCTGACAAGGTCCGATGAACTGGTCCCCGCTGACAAAGGCCAGTGAACTGGTCCCGATCTGACAAGGGCCAATGAACTTAATAATTTAATATTAAGAACTTTATTGGTTCTTCGTAGAGTTTCTCTCTGTCTCCCTATTCTTATTACTCCCGGTGACACCCAGTGTGTCTCAATGTAACCATATTCTTAGAAACATAAGTTGTCTTCACACTCATTCAATTATATCCACGCACGCAGAACCATAGTTGTCTATGCAGACATTTAGTATGTTCCGCACAAGCACAACACCCCCCCCCCCCCTCGCGTATGCTTTACTACGCTTTACTACCACGTAGAAAAGAAAAAACATCTCAACCTCACACAGATACCTTCTATTGTTGTCAATTCTGTAAAAGAACATTTTGTGCGCGCATTGGACTTGCTAGTCATTTAAAAACGCACTATTAACTTTATTATTTTATTATTTATTGTTATTATTATTACGGTTGAGTTTTTGGTCATCGTCGATCACGACGGACGAACATCATCATCACTACGCACGAAGCCTACGCCCCCTCTATGTGAGCAAAAATACAAAACTATTTCCGGAAATGCTATTGGTCACGCGCGCTAATTGACCTAGTTCGAGCTGTCAGCACAGTTCAGTGCAAGCGTGAACTCACACCGGCGATGCCACGCTGGGTTTTTGTTCCACTAGATGTGGGTTTTTTTGGCCACTGTCTGGGATGCTGGGGTTATTTTATTAGAATTTGCATGTCGTCCATGTGCTATAATCCCAACCATAAACGAATTTTTAAAAAAAATCTCCAAAAGCTTCATAGAAACCATGGAATTGTGCATAAAATGGACACATACCTTTTTAATGTTATACCCGTTAAGACCATGACCATATTTGTTATTGAATGATACAGTCTGGGGTTATCTGGGTTTCATTAACAGGCCGATCTAGTGTTATTTATAAAACGTCAGTGGACACATCTCAGCATGGAATAAGCAGTCTCATTCTCGCATACGTCTTGCCATCTCTGGTCATCTCTTGGGAATCATGGTCAATTGTAAATAGAATCGATGTCTATACATTCACAACCTCTCATTATGTGCCTGGTTACTTTCACAGAACTAATAATATTCACCGACTGTGTACGTAACAACAATATCACTATCATGAGATACACGGAATCTATCTTAGTAATCAGGTAGTGTAAGGTCAAGTATAGTATAATAAAGTCATATACAGTAAAGTAAAGTAAAGTAGGGTAAGGTAAGCTATAATAAAGTAAGGTAATTCAAGGTAAAGTAAATTAAAGTAACGTAAGGTATATTAAAGTAAGGTAAGATATAGTAAGTTAATGTACAGTATAACAATGTAGGGTAAGATAAGATATAATAAGGTAAAATGCAGTTTTGCATAGTAAAGTAAGTTAAGGTAAAGTTTAATCAAGTAAGTTAAGGTAAACATTCGTAAAGTAAGTTAAGGTAAAGTTTAATCAAGTAAGTTAAGGTAAACATTCGTAAAGTAAGTTAAGGTAAAGTATAGTAAATACAAAATAGTAATGTAAAGTGGAATAAATGTCGTGCCTTTTTTCACATCATTGAGATGGTTCCCAGTGCCGTAATTGCTATGATAGTTGCTTTGTGTTTGAAGAGATCTGGGTTTTATACCGGGATCCAACGTCTTGTTTACAAGTGGATTTTCCCCGGAAATCTATGGGTATAATCACTAGAGTGACGAAAATACGTCTTTTGATTGGTTTTCTTAAAAGGAAATATTCTGTTGAAAATGAAGGAAAGGAGGGGGGGATCTGTGCACATGCTCACGAAAATGGGAAGAAATCAGAGTACAAATAAGTCCATTCTCAACGTCCTTTAAACCCCTTTTTTTACACATGCCATTGAGGTTACAGAGGAATAAAGTGAGGCCCATATTTTTGTTTGACTAACAGAAAACTTAGCAAGGGTATAGTCAGAATCACGCCTACCGCCTTTAATTTCTTAGAAGATCTTGACTTATCTTTCTTGTGTCACCTCTGACTTATCTTGTGTAACCTCTGACTTATCTTGTGTAACCTCTGACTTATCTTGTGTAATCTCTGACTTATTTTGTGCAACCTCTGACTTATCTTGTGCAACCTCTGACTTATCTTGTGTAACCTCTGACTTATCTTGTGTAACCTCTGACTTATCTTGTGTAACCTCTGACTTATCTTGTGTAACCTCTGACTTATCTTGTGTAACCTCTGACTTATCTTGTGTAACCTCTGACTTATCGTGGGTAAGGACAACACAAACAACCTTGCTCTGATGCGGTATTAGCTGGTTAATAGCTCCACAACTAATTTACCCAGGCAAACATTCATTGGTGCAAATCACACGTTCGTAACTGCTGACGGTAAATCAGAAGTAGCTAATTAGCGTCGCAGCAATGATCTTTCGTCTCTGGCGCCCTCACCATTATTACTTTCGTGCATCGATCTATCGACTTTCGTTTGGACAGCTTGTCAACACTTCAATGTACGCGCAGACGAACTGGAAGCGGAGGGTGTTAATGTGACCAGGGAATTTGTTTTTGTCAGAGGAAGCCGCTTGAATGGGGAACACTTCAGGAAGGAATTACATTAATCTTTGGGGGATAGAAAAAGAGAATGCATGCAGACATCAGGCCATTTCTCATAATGACGTTTTTGTGAATTCAAATTTATTTGTACATATTGTAATTTTCACGTTCATAAACTTTCTCAGTAATTTCTTAGATAAATTCAGCCTCTCTGCAGATAATATTCAACGTCTCTGCATTCAAAATGTCTCTATATGTGCATAGTCCGTTCCTGACTGCAACTGTCAGCAGTGAAACACTTATAGTCATCAGGTGACGTACCGGCTGGCGTAGGCGATCGTAGATCTCTACAAATCTATTTCGAGTTCCTTTTATCTGGATCGCTGGTGACTCATTCTACGATGTCAGGCTATCTACTATTTTCACGCCCTCTATATCCCATGTATTCTATCTTGTCTGTTGTAGCTATGTTCTCCAGATCTCCCTTGTATTTGATATATCTTGTCTGTTGTAGCTATGTTCTCCAGATCTCCCTTGTATTTGATCTATCTTGTCTGTTGTAGCTATGTTCTCCAGATCTCCCTTGTATTTGATCTATCTTGTCTGTTGTAGCTATGTTCTCCAGATCTCCCTTGTATTTGATCTATCTTGTCTGTTGTAGCTATGTTCTCCAGATCTCCCTTGTATTTGATCTATCTTGTCTGTTGTAGCTATGTTCTCCAGATCTCCCTTGTATTTGATTTATCCTGTCTGTTGTAGCTATGTTCTCCAGATCTCCCTTGTATTTGATCTATCTTGTCTGTTGTAGCTATGTTCTCCAGATCTCCCTTGTATTTGATCTATCGTGTCTGTTGTAGCTATGTTCTCCAGATCTCCCTTGTATTTGATCTATCTTGTCTGTTGTAGCTATGTTCTCCAGATCTCCCTTGTATTTGATTTATCCTGTCTGTTGTAGCTATGTTCTCCAGATCTCCCTTGTATTTGATCTATCTTGTCTGTTGTAGCTATGTTCTCCAGATCTCCCTTGTATTTGATCTATCTTGTCTGTTGTAGCTATGTTCTCCAGATCTCCCTTGTATTTGATCTATCTTGTCTGTTGTAGCTATGTTCTCCAGATCTCCCTTGTATTTGATTTATCCTGTCTGTTGTAGCTATGTTCTCCAGATCTCCCTTGTATTTGATCTATCTTGTCTGTTGTAGCTATGTTCTCCAGATCTCCCTTGTATTTGATCTATCTTGTCTGTTGTAGCTATGTTCTCCAGATCTCCCTTGTATTTGATTTATCCTGTCTGTTGTAGCTATGTTCTCCAGATCTCCCTTGTATTTGATCTATCTTGTCTGTTGTAGCTATGTTCTCCAGATCTCTCTGTTTCATGGAGTGTCCAAAAATATAATTCTTTTAATATATCTTTTTAATATTATTAAGTAACCACCCCCCCCCCACCCATCCCTGTCTCGCATTTGACTTTTCAACCTTTCCTCGTTATTTATCTAGCAGCTCATGATACTCTCAACATTCTTCTATAGAACCACATCTTTGTTGCTCTAATTTACCACTATCCTGTTTATTTGTTATTCCAGGCTCGCATCCATGTGTTAGAATCTATGCTATATACCACTGCAAAACTCTTTACCTCACTTCTATTGCCAGGGAGATATTGCACATTATATTCTTCAATTTTTAGGAATATTGCATTTGTTTACCATATTCTGTGTTTGTTTACCATATTCTGTTTTTGTTTACCATATTCTGTGTTTGTTTACCATATTCTGCGTTTGTTTACCATATTCTGTGTGTGTTTACCATATTCTGTGTTTGTTTACCATATTCTGTTTTTGTTGACCATATTCTGTGTTTGTTTACCATATTCTGTGTTTGTTTACCATATTCTGTGTTTGTTTACCATATTCTGTGTTTGTTTACCATATTCTGTGTTTGTTTACCATATTATGTGTTTGTTTACCATATTCTGTGTTTGTTTACCATATTCTGTTTCAAATCTTTGTTGAACTTCTTCTATCTGGTGTCATCGTTTTTCCTAAACACTTGGTCCATGGAAAAAATGGACATCCAGGTAACATACAGAAAATTGTGTAAAAGTATCAGCCCATGCTGATATGACAAAAGTTATCAAGGACAGAGGTCAGTGCAGTGAAATAATTTGGTGAAACTTCAACACGTGAAGTTAAACAGATAACAGAATAGTGCAGACGTGATTAGATGGCACATAGAGGGTGCGAACTTAGACTAAACAGTTCGTTTTTAGCAGACATTTTTGGGACTAAGTTTACCTTCTATATTCAACCGTAATCTGCATTATTCTGTCAATTAAAAAAAAATTATTGTGCGACCAAAACATTACATTTGGAATTGACGATACATTAGACTGTCTCATCTACATGCTGGGCACATTAAAATACAATGCGCAACTTAACGTGGCTTTTAGGTGTGGCCAGCTTTATTGGAAGCTATCAGAAAACATTCTAAACAGTAGTCTATCAGAATGCATTGCGTGACAACGTGGGTTTAGTCTGCGGATTCATGAGTTTAAGAACTATTAGTAGATTTGAATTTCGTAATACTACCCAGACACTTCACTGTCTCCGCAAAAAAAAAGACATTTAGTGATCAATTTAAAAATTACTTTAAAACACTGTAATATGAATGGTGTATTGGGGACACTCGCCTGTCCTACAGCGTTTGTGCACTGCTGCTGAGATCGGAATGTGTTAGAAAGAGATGGAAACATGAACGATTATTGTTTATCTAAATACATGTGAACTACGGTTCACCACTTCAACAATTATGATGAAATGAGAGGCATACAGAAATTGTATAAATAGAAAGTGACACACGAGACGTGAAAGGAGAAATCAACTGAAAGTGACAAAGGAGACGTGGTAGGAGAAATCAACAGAAAGTGACAAAAGAGACGCGAAAAATTAAATCAACAGAAAGTGACAAAGGAGACTTGAAAGGAGAAATCAACAACTACCTTGTCTATTACTTGTTTCTTAGTACAAAATGTCATGCTCAGTTTTTCTGAAGGGGAAAAGGTTGAAACTCCTCAATGCCCCCCCCCTTTTAGGGGAGAAGATGCGCTCTTACCTAAAAAATAGCAGAACAAAATAAAAAGGGCAATTCGCCAATTTTCGGGTTCAAACACCATTTTCTGGTTCAAATGCCATTTTCTGGTTCAATTACCATTTTCGATGAAATATTGATGACTTTTTTTGTGAAAATCACAAGAGGAAACGATATGGGGGGGGGGAAGAGAGTTATGCGTTACCAACTTTTTTGATAAGTTCCTAATATTAAAAAATCATGTTCTGATTAGCTGGGGGGGGGGGATTAAATACCCTAAACCATAACCGTTGACAGTAAGTATAAGACATTTCAACCAAGACCCCCCCCACCATTCATGACGTTCTTGACTATTCTCGTGATTTTCACTGGTCACTATTTATATGCTTAGAGTTGCATGCCGAAAACAGCCACGATCGACCAACAGGACACACGGAAATGGGCCTTCTAGGTCATGTTTACGTTTTAGTTGAAAGGTCTCTATTGAATAAGGAGGTGCCTGTGCCGTTTCTTTTATATATGGGATTGCCTTTATTTATGACCTAATGTAGATGTGTGGAGCGTGACTTTATCTATGACCTAAAGTAGATAGTTGGAGCGTGACTTTATCCTATGACCTAAAGTAGATAGTTGGAGCGTGACTTTATCTATGACCTAAAGTAGATAGTTGGAGTGTTAGTCCTTCGCCTAGGTGTTACTGTTTTATTTTATTCATTTCTTTATTATGTCTAGCTTTGTGTGGATTAACCAAACACTATTTTTATCAAACTCCACAGATGGAGATACTAATATATTAAAAACTATTCTGTTGCTAGTGTCAAAGTTTGGTTGGAACGCAATGCTGTATCCTCAATGACTCTGAGATCTTGAGTTAACTCAGACCTTGGAAATGCCACATGTTATTGCATCGCTGAATCCTCCCATTGTAACCTTTCCAGGTGTAGTCTGATATCCCCGTAGCTGATATCGGGTGTTTTCGTATGAATTCTATTGGTCCCTTTTCTGATATAGTGCCACACCTTTAACAGGTAGATAAACATACTTACGTTTGCATATGTCGGGTATTTTTGCTATCTGTTGTCTATATTTAGACGCATGTCCAGGTGAGAACAGTATCTGAGCTGTCTTCTATTGTAGTTTCACGAAATGGACGTTCATTAACGTCTTCGGAAGACATGCTTGTCTCCTGCGCTCGTTCTCAAACTCCTGCAGATTAACAGGATGTGGTCTGGAGAATGCGGTTATGTCATGGTTTGTTGCTTATGCACGATATCTGCGCATTTCAGCCTGACACATCCGACTTCAGCACGACAATATGACTTCAGCATGACACATCCGACTTCAGTATGACCCCCGACTTCAGCTTAGCTTCTAGGTCTTTTTGACCCTCTCTAGAATGGGGACAGCCAACTTCACCCCAAAATCACTTCATGCACCGACAGACACGGGTGGAGCGTGGATATAATGTACACTCTGCATTTATTACGTTATGAGTTATATCTGAGTCCATCAGAGTGTAGCAGCTGACAGTTCCAGTTTTATGCTGATTTATCAGTGTATTATCTATTATGTTTCTCTTTCCGCGCTGTTCTAATCTTTACTCCAATCTCACGCAATCATGAATGAGACAATGATTCACACTTTTGAAACTTCTTGCGCGAACGAGGTCCCTCAACTCGTTAACTATGACAGATCGATCCATTGTTGTTCATATTGTCACGTTGGCCATGCTTGCCAGTATATCGACCCTCTCATTACCCTTAACACCCGCATTTCCTGGTGCGAATATAAATGTTCTTTTCTGGTCGCAGATTGTGATAATAACTTCAAACATCGACGGTGGATGACTCCCGCTTCAACTTCGCGGATTATGTTCACTGAACCACTAAGTATGCATGCATGGGAATAGTCATGTGACCTCAGGCATGACAGTGCTACCGTCATATCACGTATCTTCTTCTGCTCATGGTTATAGCAAAGGTACCGCTTGATTCAGTGACAGTTTTCCTACCGCACTGTGCAGAAAAAAACTCAAAAGACATCATCGATGACGAATGCTGATCCATCAAAATTACGTCATTCTCTGTAGATTAATCGATACTGACTCATGAATGATTATGTGTACTATAATACATTATGTTTTCTAAAATTAATATCCATGTTGTTACTGCTTGTTATATTTATCATCGTAACACCCATGACGTCACTCAAGCGATCATTCATTGATAATGTATTCTCCTACAGAATATTTGTCGAGCAATGAAGTCTTTGATGCAACCAAGGGAGTCGACGACAACTTTAAGCTCTTACGTGTTGAAGGCGACAAAATATTCATTGGATCAAGGTACTTCTATTCTTATATATATATATATATATATATATATATATATTTGAGACGATACATAGTAATACAATGTATGAATGTTGAGACGTTCTGAAGGTATAATTAAATCTGAAGGTATAATAAAGATATAATAATATAATATTATCTGAAGGTGTACGATTTGAAGGTATAATGAGATCTGAAAGTATATTGAGATCTGAAGGTATAGTAAGAACTGAAAGTGTAATCAAATATGAAGGTATAATAAGATCTGAAAGTGTAATCAAATATGAAGGTATAATACGATCTGAAAGTGTAATCAAATATGAAGGTATAATAAGACCTGAAAGTGTAATCAAATATGAAGGTATAATAATATCTGAAAGTGTAATCAAATATGAAGGTATAATAAGATCTTAGTGAAGAGAAGACTGCAGTAAAACTGTTATACTTACGTAAGTGTGCTTTTAACTGAGGTCGTGGTGGCTGAGTTACCAGAACCCTGACATCCACTATTATTTGAAGGTTTAAAAACTGATATAACCAAACTGGACTAGAATCCTAGCCAAAGATGCATTTGTCGGACTATTGGCAAAAATAAAACAGAGACACGACGCATTTCCATTCTCTGGACTACATCTTGCTGGAAATCTAGCAGGACTATTGTTCTGTTAGAAGAGTGATCCAGCGGGAGTTTGATTATGTGTCCTGCTACAAGAGAGATCCAGCGGGAGTTTGAGAATGTGTCCTGCTACAAGAGAGATCCAGCGGGAGTTTGAGAATGTGTCCTGCTACAAGAGAGATACAGCAGGAGTTTGAGAATGTGTCCTGCTACAAGAGAGATCCAGCGGGAGTTTGAGAATGTGTCCTGCTACAAGAGAGATCCAGCAGGAGTTTGAGAATGTGTCCTGCTACAAGAGTGATCCAGCGGGAGTTTGAGAATGTGTCCTGCTACAAGAGAGATCCAGCGGGAGTTTGAGAATGTGTCCTGCTACAAGAATGATCTAGCGGGAGTTTGATAATTTTTCATGCTACAAGAGAGATCCAGTGGGAGTTTGAGAATGTGTCCTGCTACAAGAGAGATCCAGCGGGAGTTTGATTATGTGTCCTGCTACAAGAGTGATCCAGCGGGAGTTTGAGAATGTCCTGCTACAAGAGAGATCCAGCGGGAGTTTGAGAATGAACGCTGAAGAAGAACTAGAATCCGCTGTTGAAAGGGCCGATACCTCAGCATAAGAGATACGTTATCCTTAACAAATAATGGTTAAACTATGTATCAATTGGTAAGTAAATATAGAAAAAAAAATATACAAAAAGGGTTAATTAGCAGTTCTGCGTAGAAGGAACCATACACAAAATCGGCGTTTCGACAAAAAGATCTTTCTCAAGATATGGACAAACAAACACAGCATGGAGCCACCAAATCTAGCGAAAACTTCATATCAGCTAAGTGGGAACTGAGAAGTCAGGGATACAACAAAAATACGAAGGGATACGAGAGATACGGGAATGGGAGAAGTTACATATAGTGAAAGTACAATACACAAGGAAATTAAGATCTAAATGTATAAGTTGTGACGGTATAAACTGAAGTGATCTCATCTAGCTTAATATGCTGGGCTGTTTCAGTTTGTAAAACATGCTCAAACATTGATGAGCACATGTTTTCGATCCGCAGGTCGTGATGACTAAATTACTAGAACCACGATCGTCAGCATGTTTTAGTGCTGAAATCTCTGAAATAATCAAACTGGATAAAAGTCTTGATTACAAACTGGACAAAAGTCTGGGTAAAAATGGACAAAAGTCTGGGTTACAAACTGGACTAAAGTCTGGTTACAAACCGAACAAAAGTCTGGGTTGGAAAGGAGCGTACCTCGCCATAATAAGCTGTCCATAAATGACGTCAGCAGTTAGGGGAGATATGAGAGGAGGGTCTGAAGACGTTTGAGTTGTTGACAAGTAGGAGGACGGATATATTGAGAAAAGCTGACGTCAACAATACTCTTTCTTTCATACACAAATAATATTGTTTGAATTTGAAACAATTTTCTAAAAATGTGAAAGACAATTTGTATTCTTTTCTTACTTGTTTTTTCCGGTAACATCTGTTTTATCTATTATGTTTATTTGTCAGTATCTTCACATATATAATATTATGTCTCTGTTTATCAGCCTCTTCCCATATCTATTATATCTCTATCAGCCTCTTCGCATAACTATTGTATCTCTATTTATTAGCCTCTTCGCATAACTATTATGTATCTATTGATGAGCCTCTTCGCATATCTATTATGTCTATATTTGTCAGCCTCTTCGCATAACTATTTATCTTTTGAAATACGCTTACATTTGAACTAGCCCTTAGTTTTCTGTTCGAATTTCAATCTTCTATACTTACATAGTTTTATGTGTGTTTTTGTCTTCAGAAATCGTGTGCATTATTTGCAGTTTGGAAACTTCAAGCAGATATCGGTAAGTTCTACATAAATGTACATTAGATATTCTATACCGCCGAGGACGGGTGTGTGGGGCCCATTGCCGTGAATAAATAGGAGACACGGCTCATTTCCATTCTCTGGACTACATACTGCTAAAAATTCAAGAGGTCCATTGTTCAAGAGACTCAGCCGGACTTTGAGAATTAACTCCTGGATTCAACGGAAACTGTCTAATGAGGAAATAGAAAAGATGCTAAACATTTAAGCAGAAATTTATGTTAGAAATGCATACCCAGAATAAAACGATACAGAATTTCTGGAGACCAGAGTAGCCTTTATACAAACAGATCAGATAATCTTACTCGCCTTTGGAGCGAGATAAGACATTTGGATTTTATTACACCTATCTCAGACTTAAACAGAACAATTAAAGTGTGTTGTTAATGTTATTCAATGCAACTCCTTAACGGAAAAATACAGTATTGACAGTTTTTGACAGTTAATGTTATTAAATGTTATCCAAAGTATCCTCATTTCAACCCTGTGCTACCAATGTCAAACATGGTCCTTAACAACAAAACATAAGAGACAATTGGTTACAACATAGATGAGAAAAGCCACAGGAGTGACCAGAAGACAGAATTAGAAACGATGTCGGGTTGAGGGGAACTATCACTTGACCACTCCACCGTAGAACAGGCGAAGTGTATTACTCACCGACACCAGTCGATTATACCGTGAGAGGAATTTGTGGACGTGAACATACTGTCAATAATTATGTATATTTTTATTGCTCCGGGAAGCACAAATTATTGCAAAATCTCTCGTCCGTGTGTTGCCGAGACCAGAAAGGGAGCAAACAATAGCGACACTGTTACCTGCCATGCATATCGTAGGAGATGACTAATGAGGTTATGGAGTGGAATTAGCCTCCCCATTCCATGAGGGGTCAAAGTAACCCAGAAGCCATGCTGATATCGGATGTGTCAGGGAGGGGGGCTGGTGCAGATATTGCAGCTAAGCTGCAAACCATAACACATTCCGTTCTCATGAATACATCCTCCTAATCTGTAGGAGTTTGAGAACGATAGAAGAAGAAGAAGACATTTAAATGTTAATAAGTACATCGGTGTTGTATACTGTTTGTTAGTCTCTTGCTTGTCTGTTTAAATTTGCATTTCCGCACTTTGATTAAGCTGAAGCCTGGCCCTAGAGGTAAAATACCTCAGCTCCTGGTGGTTCCGACTAAGACATGTTTTACTGTATTATTGTTATTATGATTATTATTATTGTTATTATTGCTACTAGTGTTATTTATTATAAATATTATTATTATTACTCTGATTATTATTACTACTACAAGTGGAATGCATTTTTACTATTACTATTGTTATTACAATTGTTATTATTATTACTACTATTGTTATTTATTATTACTAGTGTTATTATTATTATTATTATTATTATTATTATTATTATTATTATTATTAAGGCTGACGGGAATTGAACCAGCTAAATTATTATTATTATTTGCTTGTACTGCCCACAGACTTTGGAATGGACACCAGACAGTATCTCGACAGCAACATGTATCGGAAGGGGAAAGGTAATGGATAGTATACTATATCTTTAACAAATGTCACATATGGGGAACTGATGTCAGGTTCTTGAACTGTGTGACATATGGGGAACTGATGTCAGGTTCTTGAACTGTGTGACATATGGGGAACTGATGTCAGGTTCTCGAACTGTGTGACATATGGGGAACTGATGTCAGGTTCTTGAACTGTGTGACATATGGGGAACTGATGTCAGGTTCTCGAATTGTGTGACATATGGGGAACTGATGTCAGGTTCTTGAACTGGATGACATATGGGGAACTGATGTCAGGTTCTTGAACTGTGTGACATATGGGGAACTGATGTCAGGTTCTCGAACTGTGTGACATATGGGGAACTGATGTCAGGTTCTCGAACTGTGTGACATATGGGGAACTGATGTCAGGTTCTTGAACTGTTTGACATATGGGGAACTGAAGTCAGGTCTCGAACTGTTTGACATATGGGGAACTGAAGTCAGGTTCTCGAACTGTTTGACATATGGGGAACTGATGTCAGGTTCAACAACTGTATGGGACATATATCATAGTTATAAAATGGAATGTGATGACATGATTGACTGATTGGTTTAGTGACCCATATGATGCATTGATACAGTGGTAATGCTGTAGTTGGTTGTGTCAGACCGACTGATGTATAGTCTGAGCGTTAATTGTAAAGCTATTCGACCGTGTGTTTGACTACTATCATTCAGATTTACAGCAATTCCATTTATTGTCGATGATTATTATTTCTACATTTATCACTGACTTTACACCCAAATCAGACAAAAACAACACCCTCAGCAAATATGAGCAGTTCTAAAATCAAGGAAAAGAATTGATCAATGTTTAATGACATGAAATACGTGGAAAAGTGCTGGAAATAGAAATGGAAATGAGTTCTGCACACTTCTCATGCTCTGATGGCCTGACACCTAAGTTGCAGTGTAAATCTTGCAAAACTTCTTAACCTTTCAGATCAAATCAGTGTTTTCTCATTCTTGATTCCAAACACTTTACCAGATTTGGAATCAAACCAGGGTATCGTTTGGGCGTATTGATTTGTCTGTTTCGTTTAGCACTCAAGCTGGTATGTTTGTAACCTCGCAAGCTTTCAAACGTTCCTTCTGAGCTGTCATTGATGGCTCACTTCACGTTCTTGTGGGAAAATTGCTGAAGTCATTGAGGTATTTTTTTTATCCTTCCATTTCTAGACTCTAACTTAGTAAGTATAAGAACAAATCAAACCAGCAGCCAACATCAGTATTTTATAGGCAACTTAGCAGAAACACTCAATACATCATCATCATCATGTGGCATGCTGGATGGTGTAGTTGGACATTGATCTGCGCAACGTTATATCTGTAGTATTGTGTATCACCGCTATCTGCAGTACTGTTTATCACCGCTATCTGCAGTACTGTGAATCATCTCTATTGTTGACTTCCTTCCATGCCATGATGTTAAACTATTCAGTATCATCTCCCTTTGGCTTCCTCTCTCTTTTTCGTCTCCATTTTGCATTTTGTTTCATTGTGCACAAACTGATATAACATTGAACCTTTGGGGTCGAGTTCAAAGGAGCGTAAATCACAAGTTAAATCAATCAATTATATTGTACTCCAAACCTCTTAAATCACAAGTTAAATCAATCAATTATAATGTACTGCAAACCTCTTAAAACTCAAATTCAATCAATCAATTACATTGTACTCTAAACCTCCTCATCTCATAATGTGGACAATAAATTTGAATAGGTTCTTTCTGATAAGCAACATTCTTAATTTGGTGTTGTGATTTATGACTACGGATTATCATCGCGTACATTAGCCAAGTTCATAGATGCTCCAATCAGACAAGTCCATAGATGCTCCAATCAGACACGTCCATAGATGCTCTGATCTGACAAGCCCGTAGATGATCCGATAAGACAAGTCTTTAGATGCTCTGCTCTCTGCCTCAATAAATGCATCAGAGCGGGTAGCATTTGTAGTTTAATGTTATGTTATCAATCTCTTTGTGAGTGTGATGTTGTTCCTTCTTCGCAAGCGAAGATGAGCATGGCATGAAAAACAGTAGAAGAGGTGAACAAGTAGAAAAAAACTAACATTTGTGATTTTCTAATTTGGTTTGTGAGTTCGTAGATGCCCGTTGAGTACGATTCGTGCTAGGAAAGTTCAATTGCAGTGCATGCAGGAGTGCAGAGGATTTTGTGTAGGAGAGTTTTAGGATTTGTCCTTCCGTTTCCGTCGCTTGTAAATGTGTCTCAAAGGGGGGCCACTGTTTAAACATGGTTGAGAACACCCGATCGGCAGTGTCATTGTTTAAACAGGGTTGAGAACACCCGATCGGCCGTGTCATTGTTCAAACATGGTTGAGAACACCCGATCGGCCGTGTCATTGTTTAGTATTTTCATATGTAATCGCAAGTCAGCAAAACAGAATTGTTTAGTCTAATTTAATATTGGACACGCCAGCGTCAGTAAAGATCAGAATCAATAATATTGGACACGAAAGCGTCAGTCAAGTGTGTCATGTGACGTATTCCTTCCAGAACGTTGTCTTCCCAATGAACTCTCTGAACCTCTCTCTGTCTTGGGCGATGTGGCTTGCATTTTCTAGCGATCTATTCATATTATCTTTAATGTCGTCAGTCCATCGTCTTCTTGGTCTGCCCCTTCTCCTCTTCCCAGGTACTCTTCCCTCCATTATTTGTCTTTCTAAACAGTTATGTCTCTTTATATGACCAAACAGGCGTAGTTTTCTTTTTGTTATTGTGTTTAGTAACCAACACTCTGGAATATTCAGTGTGTTTATAATATCTGAGTTTCTGATTTTATCCTTCCATGATATTCTAAGTATCTTTCTGTAGCATTTCAGCTCGAAGGCGTTGATCTTCTTTGCCGCTGTTTTACTTAGAGTCCATGTTTCACAGCCGTATGTTGCAACCGGAAAAATAAAAGTTCGTAACATCAGCACTTTCGTTTCTATTTGTTGTTTTTCCATATGTTTTTCAGCCGTGTTATTTTGCAATATGCCATTGCCAATCTCTTCCTTATTTCTGCCATGCAGTCTCCTGCACCGTTGATGTTTGCTCCTAAGTATTCAAATTTATCCACACATTCTATCTCGGTATTGTCTATTCTGATTTTTGGTTGTTGTGTTGTTATATCTGTTGACATGATTTTTGTTTTTTGCGTGTTTAAATACAAATTGTGTGCTTCGCTATATTTCTTTGTGTTCTTGATTAGTTGTTCCAATCCCTTTATATCGTTTGAAAGAAGTACTGTGTCGTCTGCGTAGCGTAGTTCCGGGATTAGGAATCCACCTATGTTTAGAGCGTGGTAGTCAGTGTTGTGTATGTCTTCTCTCACGTTCCTCATTATACTTTCAGCGTAGATGTTGAACAGGTATGGGGAGAGTGTGCACCCTTGCCTTACTCCACTCTGTACCTCAAACCACTCTGAGAGATCGTCCTCTAACTTCACTGCAGCCTTTTGATCTTGGTAAAGTTCAATAATATTGGACACGAAAGCGTCAGTCTAGTACTGAATCAATAATATTGGACACTACAGCGTCAGTTAAGTACTGAATCAATAATATTGGACACGCCAGCGTCAGTGAAGATCTGAATCCATAATATTGGACACGCCAGCGTCAGTGAAGATCTGAATCCATAATATTGGACACGCCAGCGTCAGTGAAGATCTGAATCCATAATATTGGACACGCCAGCATCAGTCAAATACTGAATCAATAATATTGGACACGCCAGCGTCAGTGAAGATCTGAATCCATAATATTGGACACGCCATTATCAGACAAGTACTGAATCAATAATATTGGACACGCCAGCATCAGTCAAGTACTGAATCAATAATATTGAACACGCCAGCGTCAGTCAAGTACTGAATCAATAATATTGGACACGCCAGCATCATTCAAGTACTGAATCCATAATATTGCATAGATCAATGAGTTGTTTGGATACATGTTCTACTAACACTCAGAAATCATGGAGAAAGTGCCCTTTAATTGTAAGAATGTACCCTTTAGGTATAGAAGAATGTGAAAAGTGTACAAGGATATTGAGAAGCTCAGAAATGGAAAGGTCTGTCATTTCGAAGTTATTAGCGGCCAGGCGATGGATGGTCGTGAGCAAACACAAGAAGGACTATCTAGCACATCGGTTCTCAACCTGTGGGTCACGACCCCTGTGGGTGGTCGAACGACTATTTCATAGGGGTCGCCTAAGACCGTCGGAAAACACATATTATGGCATAGCAACGGAAATAATTTTATGGTTGGGGGGGGGGGGTAAACATGACAAACTGAATTAAAGAGTCGCGGCAGTAGGAAAGTTGACAAACGCAATCTAGCAGGAAGTTAATCATTTTCCTTGTTTCCGGTTGTCTTAACATTTTTGTACCTGGACGACTTTTATCATCTAAGTTTGGTGTTGGAGAAACATTGATCTTCCACGGGCGTGAGATCGGGGTCAGGAGGAAGGGGGGAATGTAAAT
Organism: Meghimatium bilineatum; assembly: GCA_034231615.1. Lineage (NCBI taxonomy): Eukaryota > Metazoa > Mollusca > Gastropoda > Stylommatophora > Philomycidae > Meghimatium > Meghimatium bilineatum. The sequence goes on from CM067298.1 coordinate 128,261,825, forward strand.
GGATTATAGGGTGCATGTGCTGAACATTGTGGAGTTAGATGTCAGTGTGCGCGTTGACCATGTTCAAAGTGGTGTACCTATGTTCATGTTATCGTTTTGCTCTTATTCTGATTTCACGTGTAAAATCCTGCAAATAAGAGGATTTATTCCGGAGAATGGAATGTGATATGTCATGATTCACAGCTCGGCCACTGTTTTTTTCTGTTCATAGACTCTGTATTCTTCTGTGCATGGGCACTGCATTCTTCTATACTTCTTCTTCACCATCGTTCATTCTGAAACTCCTGCTGGGTCTCTCTTGTAGCAGGAGCATGGTCCTGTTAGATTTCCAGCAGGATGCAGTCCAGAAAATTGATGCAGGATGCAGTCCAGAGTTTTGTCTTCGTTTTATTTGCGCCAATGGCCCGACACGTCCGTCTTGGACGGGGTATTCTTCTGTTAATAGACACAATAGATTCTAGTGTTACATTACCATAAGTTGATTTCGATTTCTGAGTTCATGTTCTCACAATGTCTACAGTAAGGAATAACAATTACATTATATTGTAATGCACGAAAAAACTATATGATTTATTTCCCATTTTTAGAAGAATATATCAGATTCAATTACTTTGATCAGTGTATAAAATCAATTGACGTCAACTTTTATCAAAAGTGCCCCCCCCCCTTTTTTCCCTTCTTTCTCTCACCTGTTAAAAACTTGCGAACATTTTAGACACACGCACTCCCTAATTGTTGAAGTAATGTTTAGACATCTCCTCACAAAGACGTGTCTAACTGTTGAACAACAAAGATTGAACTATCTGTCAACAACGATAGAACACATTTTTAGAAAATATTGAGCTATCTGTCAACAAAGATGAAACACTTTTAGAAAAGATTGAGCCATCTGTCAACAAAAATAGAACACACGTTTAGAAAAAAAAATGATCTACACTTTTAGAGCTATCTGTCAACAAAGATGGAACCAACTTTCAGAACAGATTGAACTATATGTCAACAAAGATAGAACACACTTTTATAAAAGATTGAGCTATCTGTCAACAAAGACAAAATAAATAATTGGAACAGATTAAGCTATCTTAAACAACATTTTAATTTTCAATATAAAATCTCTAAACAGATCAAACCTAGCGTAAACAGACACAAGACACTTCTGTTTACACTGAAAACAAAATTATCATCCAACAGTTTACACCAGCATTTTAATATTGAAACAAGTGCACAAACTTATGATTAAAGGGAGAGAAACATAATACTTCATTGAGCATTTAAAAAAAAAATATATAAATCTGCAAATTTGTTATCGGAACATGAATGAATGTATTATGAAAGGGCAAGAACTCATATCTCATGCAATGTTTAAAAAAAAATGGTGGGTAATGGCAACACCTGTGATGATTTCTATATTCTCCCTCCTGAGTTTGCTCTTTCATGTCAGCAGTCTGTTATTCCTGATATCAACACACATTGATAAACATAAATCATCAATGTAAGTGTGGTATTCTTATATTTGTAGTCATTTCTCGTCACAGATGTTGTCATTTTTTTATAAATAAATTTTAGCACGTTTCTAATTTCATAACTATATTTTTATAACTTTCATTTGTAAATGTGTCCGGACAAATCCTGCAGTTTAAGATGTGGAGAGACCCAGGCCTCTGTGGCGTAGTAAATATTGATACCAAGTTTCAGGTGAAAAGAAGTGTCAAGGTTGGTTACCTGTGCATAGCTCGACAGTGCAGTTTCAAATGTTCACGTTTCTTTATTCTATTGTTCCGCGGACGGCAACTGCCAATTGGTTGCTAGCCTCACTCGTCTCCCCTTACATCAGTATATGTCCCACATAGTTGTAGACAAAGAGAAGTTTGTAAGCAGTACTTTTGTGTGTATGTGTGTGTGCACTGGGTGCCTATATTTTGTGTGTGTGTGTGCACTGGGTGCCTTTATTTTCCATTTCTGGTTTCATATTTCTCTTGTTCACAGAAAATATAAATGTAGGTTTTTACAAAAATTTAGAAGCTCAAAATCTGGTAGAGGATTGGCAACATTGAACTCGGGTTATCCCTATATGTACTCGTCCCTCTTTCACTGTTATACACATGGAAAGCTGCAATCACCTTCGACAGTGCAACATTTGGTACACTCAGAGGGCAGAGAGGATTAACTTTGTAGTGTTTCCATTTACTCTATATGTACTCCGCACTGCTCAATAAAGCAGCAGTGCGCGTGCTGAGAGTACCACTCATAGGACGTAACTTCCTTGCTTCAAACAATGATCATCAGGGATCTCCGAATAGATCACATCAGGGATCTCCAAAATCATCACATCAGGGATCTCCAAAATCATCACATCAGGGATCTCCAAAATCATCACATCAGGGATCCCCTTTTTAAAACCTATCCACGTTGTAAAATAAATCGTGAGCGGGTTTCGTGCTATGACCTGCAGTAGTGAACATTTGGTAAACTGCAATGATCAACTGAAAAAGCATGGGCTGCAATGTCCAAGATTGAATACTCTATGGAAGAGCAGAATAAAAACATGTTTGTAAAATATGAAAAAATCTCGAATAAAACCGGTTATTTGTATACAGATGTGAGAGTTGGACAATTACAACAGAAATGGAGAGGAGAATACATGATTTTGTAAACAAATGCTAGAGTAGAATATTACATATCCATTATACGGAACATAAAACCAACATGTAAGTAAGAAGTACAATAAATGTTTGTGCAGGCTGACAAGAACATCTCATTGCAGTTGGTGAAACATCGTGAACCTGAACATCTCATTGCAGTTGGTGAAGCATCGTGAACCTGTGTGGTTTTGGCCACGTGATGAGACAGGATTATCTTTCCAAAAATATCTTGCAAGGAACAGTTCAGAGTTGGAGAAGAAGAGGAGGTCAGAGGAAAGTATGGATTGATAATAGTAAAGACAGGACAGGGTTACGATTCTCTACTCTCAAACAAAACTGATAACAGAGTAGCATGGCGAAATTTTTGTGTTGATGTGAACAGAGTGACACCCCTACGATCCTGAAGGGTGATGTTTACAGAGTGACACCCCTACGATCCTCAAGGGTTTATGGGTTTGGTGATGATAATAGATCTTAGCTATTGAAACAATTGATACGTTACATGGACTTGCGCTAGTGCCAGGGCGCTACCAGGATCTGCGACATTGATATGTTGCATTTAGGACGCAACGATTAACCCAACATTTTTACTCTATTGATTTTATAGGCAATATTTACGTTCTTTTACTTCATCGTTCATTCTCAAACTCCCACTGCATATCTCTTGTAGGAAGACCATGGTCATATTAGATTTCAAGAAGGATGCAGTCCAGAGAATGGAAATGCGTTGTGTCGTCGTTTCATTTGCGACAATGGCCCGACACATCCGTATTCGGCGGATATTTACGTTCGATTGGTTATCATTGCTTCCTGAACAGTCCAGATGTACAAATGTCTGTGGCGGAAATTGAATTTGGCATTTGACCGCTCGAGACGCTTTCTGTGCCTCTCCAATACAGATCCACAAATGCACGAAATCTACGTTTTGGCAAGCTGGTCTTTATCAAGATAGGGACCTACGCAGAAAAACATGTTACGCACTACGTGTATAAGTGTGACGTAAACCTACAGTTTAACACGTGGTTGTGTAGTTTCTTATATTCTTCAGTGGTCCCGGTAGTCCAGTGTTAGTAAACTGGTTTCAAAGTCGGGTGGCCAAGGTTTGTCTTACGTGTTGATTCTCAAACTCCCGTTGGATCTCTAAGTCCAGAGAATAGAAATGCGACCTGCCTCTTATATATTTGCGTAAATGGCCCGACACATCGGTCTTCGGCGGCAACCAACGGTTCAATTTCCACTTAAACCAGAACAATTTTTCTAGTACCAACGGCTCCTAGTACGTCCAAGCATAAGGGAGTGGGTACCAGTTCTTCTCTGAAAGTTAAGGCCCCGGGCGTGATGTTAACCACATCTTCCATGAGTAGATGTTGGTTAATAAAACAAGATGCAGAAGTAGCTCCGTCTTCCCCAAATACGCCCCTGTGGCGTGGAAAAGGTAATCTTTACTTTTTACGTTTGTTTACGGGGCTTTCCGTAAATTACGTTATCAGTTAAGGGGTTGGTCTGATAGTTTTGGTTTGATAATATGTAAATGTTATTTTTTAAGTGGTGGGTACATGTGATTATTTTGGTTGGTGTGTAAATGTGAGTTTTTTGAGGTTGCTGGGTAAATGTGAGTTTTTGGGGTTGGTGGATAAATGTGATTTTTTTTTAGGTGGCGGGGAAAAAAGATTTATGGAAAAAAACATAATTAAGTAAATGTGAAAGTCCATGAACTTTTGACAGTTGTTTACATAGGCCTATGAGAGAAGGAAAAGATTTGTACGGTAATTAATGTACATCCCCCTTGATATTCATGGGTATATTGTTTTACTGCAATGTTCACGGGAAACTGTCGGCAGCATATATGTCCTTACAGAAGAATTAATTAGGATCGTTACGTTTTTATTATTGTTCGGTGTTCAGTTGGTCGCTATTTCTATACTTGGAGCTCGACCGTCTTTAGTAAAATTTATCTAGAATTATCACATGACATTACAGGGGCCATTGTTGGGCTATTTATATATACTCGCAGACGCCTTGGCTATTTTTGGCATGCGATCCCAAGTATGTAAACAGTAACCAACCGAAATCCAAACAATAATTTAAAACAAACTTAACTATTGGGGACCTAATTAATTGTGGTGGAAGGTCTTTACTGCTGACAGTCAAGGTTCATATCATTCAAGTTGTAAGCCTATGCAGTTTCAGTTAAAGTGCACAAGAACATATGAGCTTTCTCTCACACTGTGCACCCGACACTTTAGTCCCTTTGTCAACTTTGAAGACAATGTGCGGATTCATTTAAATTGTGTACACATGCACAGAAACTCTCCCCCCCCCCCTTATTTTATACCAGAAGACGCTAGACCCCTCCTGACAATAATTAACGGTTCTCTAGCCCAGTTCAAACCAAACTGGGAACAATCTCACCTGTAACGCAACAAGTTTAGTCTCGACAACAACCTTAAGTCAACGCAACATTTCAACTTGCCAGGTCTTGCAATTTCAGATCCAGAATTGAGATCGTTAGTGTCCCTAATAGACATTAGTAGATCTCAGTTTGTGACATATTTATTCCATGTGTACAGCTAGGAAACATTCGACTAAAACGTGCACTTATATTGTGCTCGTGTGTTGTGAGGTGTGTTGCTCAAAGTGAAACACAAAAGAGTAACACTGATCTGCTAGTCAGGTAGTAGACTTGATACTTTCGTTACTGCATGTTTCCCCGTGAAGGAGTACAGGGAGCTTTCTATGGGCTGTGGAAATAAAGACCGATTTGCCATAGCAGACGCCGCGACATGTACAGGAAGGATTGTGTTTGTACCCCCGATACATCTAACTCAAGTTCACATGAATTAATTCTCTATGTAAATCAAGTTCACATGAATTCATTCTTCATGTAAATCAAGTTCACATGAATTCATTCTCCATGTAAATCAAGTTTACATGAATTCATACTTCTTCATTGCCAGAATTCATGACAACTTGAAAACAATATCATCGCTACCTCTTTCTTTATCGTCCGATGTCTATCCATATATGAATGATGGTTAATAGTATCCACACTTGCCGTTAAGCGCAGGGGTGGGAGATTCAGCTGTCGTTCCTAGACAAGATGTGCCGCCTTGGTTGAATTTAAGTTCATGTTTGTTCGAGACTATATCTTGATGTTTTCTTTCCACCGTATTCTTGGACTACCTTTTGCTTTATGTCAGGATATTTCATGCTCTTATTGGTATTTGGTTTGACTTCATTCTTATAAGGTGATCGATCCATTTTTGTTGATGTCTTTGAATATGTTCATTACACGATACTATACCAACTATTTTTCTAATTTCTTAATTCCTTATGTTATCTAGTTTGGTAACTGTTGCAGCTTTTCTCAGACACTTAATTTCACATGTAACGATTTTTCTCTGCTGCGGGGCTTTTGAAGACCATTTTTGACATTGGTAGCAGAGTGTTGGTATACAATTGTAGATGTTATCTGTTTTTTATTTAAATTTCCATCTTAATCGTTGGGTGGAGAAGTAATGGTGAAAGTTAGTAAGTCACTGTGTTTGCTTTCTGGCACCTTGTTTCTATTTCTCTGTCTAGTCTTTCATTTTCGAAAAAAAAACAATGCTGCCAAAATATTTAAATTCTTTGGCGTGTTTCACTTTGGTGTTATCTTTTGTTATATCCAGTGGTGTTGCAGATTTGCTCATTTTCATAACTTCTGTTTTTTGTACACTATTGTTTCATGTTGTATTTCTTTCATGCTAATAGCAATGCATTGATGTGTTTTTGCAAATATTTTCCATCTTTGTATATTAAACTTTGATCATCGGCAAATAGTAGTTCGTTGATTTCATTATTAAGTTCCTCATTAAGTTTATTTGCAATGTTTTTCTTCTTGTTGATGTTATCTTTGTTTCCTTTTAATTATATCATTATGTTTGACATTGAAATCAGTCTCAACTTTGTCTTCTTACATTTCATGCCGTGTGGCGATATTATTGTTGTCCATAGTGCCGATAATGATGCTCAACCATGCCACAAAGCCGATCATTCCAGTAATTTCTCTTTTGATCGTCCTCTACCCGCCTTGATCATCATCTTACCTCCTATACCAATGTGCATCGTCTGTCCTCTTTGCAAGACGTATCCAAAGAATGTGGACTTATTCAAATGTGAATTAGCAGTTCTCTATTTAAAAAAAAATAATAACTTCTTTCAAGATAACTTTCATTACGCTTTTTCTGTCCATTGTGTTCTCAACTATCTACTACAGAACCACATCTCTTCTAGTCCTACGTCATTTCTATGTCACTTCTCCGTTGATTTTCCAGTACTCACTTCCATACATTAGAGAAGTCGGGGGGGGGGGGGTGAAGTTGACTGTTTCATCCATAAAGTGCCAAAGTGACAAAGAAGTCATGCGCTGAAGTCGAATTTGTCAGATGGAAAGGCACAGGTATCGCATCGAAGATACACCATGACAGCGCACTGCGTTCTCTAGATTATATCCTGATAATCTGCAGGAGTTTGAGAAAACGTTGAGAAACAAGAAGAATGTGTCCTATATAAAAACCAATTCTCATGTTGTCGTAGGCATAATTCTCATGTTGACGTAGGCATAGTTCTCATGTTGACGTAGGCATAATTCTCTTGTTCACGTAGGCATAGTTCTCATGTTCACGTAGGCATAGTTCTCATGTTCACGTAGGCATAGTTCTCATGTTCACGTAGGCATAGTTCTCATGTTGACGTAGGCATAATTCTCATGTTGACGTAGGCATAATTCTCATGTTGACGTAGGCATAATTCTCATGTTGACGTAGGCATAATTCTCTTGTTGACGTAGGCATAATTCTCTTGTTCACGTAGGCATAGTTCTCATGTTCACGTAGGCATAATTCTCATGTTGACGTAGGCATAATTCTCTTGTTCACGTAGGCATAGTTCTCATGTTCACGTAGGCATAATTCTCATGTTGACGTAGGCATAATTCTCATGTTGACGTAGGCATAATTCTCATGTTGACGTAGGCATAATTCTCATGTTGACGTAGGCATAATTCTCGTGTTCACGTAGGCATAGTTCTCATGTTCACGTAGGCATAATTCTTGTGGTACATGCTGTTGTTGATCTCACTATCTCCTTCTGTACATTGGTGGTTATTTACAAGGTTATTTCAGAAATAGCATTATCACTGGCCCGTATCATTGAACCCACTGCTGTATAGCTAGATTCAGCGCACGAGCGACATTATTTTAAATTTATGTTCACATTACACTCGTGTGGTAAGTCTTGTTCAGTTGGAATTATGCTAGTTTTAATTATAGCCGTGTTGGTGTTTTTTGTTATCTGTAGCTGCTGCACTTAACGCTCTTTGACATCCAATGTTATGCAGACAATCTTTCAAGATTTTTTTGTAACTGTTGAGTGGTGTTATAAACAGTTTCGCTAATTATTGGGTGGTCTGAGAGCAATGTTGTCTGAGCTGTGAATGGACGCTTAGCAACAATGTTTCAGTCTTATTCAATTAGGAACACTATACTTTTAGTTCCCTGTTTATAAATTTGAGTGGTAACATTGGTGTTATGGGTTTTAATGTTATGGGTTCCTTAGTCTCTCTAAAGAAAGGTAGGTCCCATAGCAGCAACCTTCCCTCGGGGATGAAGCCGCAGCAACTATTAGGTGGGGCAGGTCAGTTCTCTTCCTTAGTCGTTTCCGGATTATATTTTATTTATCAGGATGTGGTTTCGAACCAGACACGCTGTAACCAGGGGATTGTAAGCAAGCTCACTATCGACTAGGCTATCTACTTATTCTTAACACATTCTGAAGCAGGTGTCAACAAACATCTGTCACATTTTCTTTTGTTACTTCTTCTAAATATGAAACGGTGGTTAATTTCTCAAATATTAGAAAGACACAACTTGTTTTGGTACACAGCGTTTCCGATCCATTGTTCAACATCCAGTCCAATATTGTTCATGTATAGAGCGGTTTGTTTTAAGTCATCTTGGATTCCCCACAATTTGTTTTATGGATAACTCGTGTGGACCAGTTTGTGGTTTTGTGAACATCGAAATTAGGCAATTATGTTGTATTTTGGTGTACGTTGTTGCTACGTAGATGCGAAGAGTCGCAGATACCGATTCGGTCTAAGTCTGCTTTCAAATGACAGTGATCCAGTCTCAGTCGAAATATCGTGTGTTCCGTTCATTTAGGTACTATATGCTCTGTGTACACAGAAGATACCCATGGAAGATACATCGTTCCGATCAGTTTTATATGAAGTTTATTACAGTCTGCAGTTAATTTCAAATTTAGTTTAGTGGAGATTGTATGATTAATTTATTACAGTCTGCAGTTAATTTCATATTTAGTTTAGTGGAGATTGTATGATTAATTTAATATTTAGTTTAGTGGAGATTGTATGATTAATTTCATATTTAGTTTAGTGGAGATTGTATGATTAATTTCATATTTAATTTAGGGGAGATTGTATGATTAATTTTGTATTGTGTTTATTTGTAAACGAAAAAAAAATAAAAAAAAATATTTAATGCTATTTGAACCCGTACCATCACGATTCAGAGACGTGTGTTCTAGAGGATTGACCACGTCCTCCATAGCATTAGACAAGGACATATTATTGATCCTGTCTTATCTAAACAATTGATATGAGAGAGTTATTATGTTATATAGAATCAATTCTGCAGTATGAAAGTGAATCATGGACAATCAGCAGAATATTGAAAAATTATGTAAATGCAGAAGAAATATGGTTTAATATAAGAATGTTAAGAACATCATTGACAGATAGAAAAACGTAATGAAGGTATCTTGGCAGACATTCATTCTTCTTCTTCAGCGTACATTCTCAAACTCTTGCTGAATTCTCTTGTAGCAGGACATGTCCTACTAGATTTCCAGCAGAATGCAGTCCAGAGAATGGAAATGCGTTGTGTCGCCGTTTTATTTGCGCCAATGGCCCGTCACATCCGTCTTAGGCGGTAAGACATTCATTCAAATTGAGACATGCCGCCCCGCTAAAGAAAAAGAGACAGTACGTACTTGTGGACACATCATGAGAAGAGGAAATATGAAGTACGTCATAACATCAGGCAAGTTGGAGAGCTAGAGGAGAAGGAGATAATAGAAGACACAGAGAGAAGATACTTGACAATCTGGCACTGTGGCATGGGAGTACATCGATATCGGAAATAATTGACATCAAGGGAAACAGAAGTATGTGCAAAGACAGGATAACCAAAGCCACACAGCATGGGCTATAATAAGAAGTTCATCTCAATCAAACAAATGCCATGCCGAATGGCGTAGGCGATCATGTTTCTCCACGACTCTCTGTCTCTTGTGTTGTCATTAAGCTCGGTTGGTGAGCTTCTACCGTGCCACGATACAAGTCCCTCCAATAACTTTTCTCTTTGTCGTCCCCTATCTCTTCTCCTCTTGATCTTTCCAGTGGTTATTAAGTGTTCAAGCTGTATTCTTCTCAGCACATATCCTACAAACCTTGACTGTCTGCCCCTAATGTTTGATATGATTGATCCTTTTACGCCAGCATCAATGAGAACATCTGCATTAGGTTTGAAATTCATCTACACAAACATTAATAAAAAATATGTGTGTGTGTGTGTGTGTGTGCGTGCGTGCGTCCGTGCGTGCATACTGACGTACGTGCGTGCATACTGACGTACGTGCGGTGATTAAATGTACATGTGCACGTATTTGTATTTAATTGAAGTAAGTCAAAGATCACATGTAATCTCTCCAGTAGTCACGTGATACGTGTGTCCGTGCTGACATACAGGTACCAACAATCAAAATTACAGTAAATATATCTTTTATTTTCTCTCTACGTTAAGATTCATACACAAATTATAAAGACCCGTCACTTGGAAAAAGGTACATCAGTAGAATTTGAACGAGAAAACCCAAATTCTCTTGGTCGGTGAGTCAGTGGCCAAGACACTACACTAACGCGATTAGGGTCTGTTTATAAATTACTTCAATAATTGGAAGCGAGTCTGAAGAAAGTTTGAGAGTTGTTGCTGAGGGAGTTGTAGGAAGGGTTGTGTAGTGCGGGGTTGACAAAACATAACGTCAAAACAAATTTTTCTAGAGGACACATGATTCCATAATCTACCATATTGATGTCGATGAATGTTGTAGATTTTTTTTCGAATTTAATTTTTGTAATGTGATTTTTTTTCTTACCGTCTATAACAAAAATGTATTAAGAGGGAGGAGAGGGATTTAATATTTTTGATATAATTATGAAAGGCGAGGGTCCCCCTGTGTTCTTGTTCATTTTTGACAAGGACGTAGGTGGTCAAAAATGGGAAAACGCATTGCAGAGGTAATGTATGGATATTCCCCCCCCCCTCGCCCCTTATTCTGTATGTTTTTTAAAGTCATGTTTGGTTTCTCACCCACATACTTACTGGACGTGTGTCATTTGGCATCTGTGTTTCCCATAACCCAGACTATCAATTGCTGACCTGGTTTCAAATCTACTAATCTAGTTATCTGTCTACAGATATGTTCAAGTAGCCAGTTAAGAGTTCTGATTAGATGTAAAAGGACACATGCCACGTTGGATTTAGATTTTTAAGTCCACATTACGTGCACATTTTACCGTTGCGTATTAGCTGATACAGATCTCCGCACTGAATTTCTAAGTTAAAACTGTCTAATTACTAGTACACAATGACAAAGTTTAATTTGACCACTTCGTGATGTTGTCCAGCTGTCTAAATCACTGCAAACATCTCGTTCGTTGTCCTTGTTCTTTAACATTAACATTCAATATTATTTCCAGAGATGGGTACCAGTTTTTCTAGAAAAGTAAGAATAGCGGTAAGGCGCTGAGCACATTTCTAAGTATGTCACTGCTCAAATTCTTCAATAAGAAATGCATGCATAACATACTTTAACGAATAGTGTAAAATAGGAGCGCGAATTCTTCTATAACGCATACGTTTATAACGCACTTCTATATTTAACATATTTCACAATTCTCAGTCTATTCGTTAATGCATATAATAGATAACGAGCGTTTATATCGAATGTTAGTTATTCGATACATGGCTTCTGCGTTCGTACATAGATTATATGTTGTCAATCTGGACCAATTTGTTATAAAGGGATTCCAATATATATATATATTATATATTATATAAAATATAATATTTTTGAGAAGAGGTAGAAGTTTGACTTCATTACACACGGGTTACCCCTATAGTATCACTCATAGCACGTAATTGATTGTTAAGCGGTACATGTTAACGACATTGTAATCAAAACGTTGATAGTGGAATCCGAACACACACCGGTTCAGTGAAAAGGGAATGACTTAACCACTACGCCAGCAATATTTCCAAACAACCAATTGCTGAGAATATACTGAGAGAGACTGACACCAAAAGAAAGTTACACAAATCATCAAATAAGCAGTAGCTACACCGATGACTGATGTGTCGGACCATTAGTGTAAATACAACGCATTTTCTTTCTCAGGACTATATCCTGCTGAAAATCTAGTAGGATCACTGCTAGGATATAAAAAGAGGCAAACATATAAAAAAGAGGCAAATATAGAAAAAAGAGGCAAATATAGAAAAAAGAGACAAATATAGAAAAAAGAAAACATACAAAAAGAGACAAACATAAAAAAGGCAAACATAGAAAAAGAGAAAATAGAAAAAAGAGGCAAATATAGAAAAAAGAGCAAAATGTGATTTTTAAAAAGGGGCCTGTATGTGCTGAAGATAGACGATAGTGAATGGATTGACATAATGTGGAGGAGAGCTAAATGTGGAGGAGAGCTAAATGTGGAGGAGAGTTCAATGTGGAGGAGAGCTAACTGATGTGTGGCACATGATACTGCAGATATAATGTAGTGAAGGTCCGTCATCGCCTAAGCCAGTACATTATTGTTAAGGTGATTATGATAATACTAGGCCTGCGTTTCATCTGCGAAGTGGTTACACTAGCAAGGCAGTATATAACACAACACTCCAACGAGGATCGATGCATTTAATTATCTCTAGTTATCTGGGTTATCCTATCTGAGTCATCCCTGAAATTAAAAAAAAAGAAAATTGTGTTGTGGTTTGGCCCACAAGATTACGCTGTTGCAGCTTGTTCTACATCGACTGCAAGGTTCTAACCTCTGGAGTCATATTTTGGAATAAGACATTGATCTTCTGTGTACTGAGCACATATTTCTCCTTCTGAGTTCGTTCTCAAGCTCCTGCAGATTAGCAGGATGTAGCCCGGAGAACAGGATGCTTTGTGTCATTGTTTACAACTTTGCTGCGATATCTACGCCTTTCGGAATGACACATCCGAACTCAGCACGACTTCTGGATCACTTTGACCCCATATGGGATCGGACCGACAGCTCCACCTCATAACCACCTTAAGTCGCCTCTGACAACATGCATGGAAGGTAAATAGTGTTGCTATTCTTTGTTCCGATTGGGGGGGGGGAGGTGGTCAATCACCAATTCTGGAGTAGGCTCACTCACTCACGTCTCATCATCATCAAGTGCCGTCTCCGCAACGAAGGTTGGCTGCAACGTATCTCCAACATCTCCTGTCTCTTGTCTTGGTGGTGCACTCTGCTAGACTGTAACCTGTCCATCGTGTAATGTTACTCTCCCACTTGTATCTCTGCCTACCCTCTTGCTCGCTTCCATTTGACTTTACCCTCAAGTAAGGTATTCAATAGGGTGTCATGTCTTTTATGTGTCCGTATTTTATTTGCCTGATCTTTATTTCTCTTAGTAGTTCTTTCTTCATATTAAGTGTTTTTAGCACCTCTTTATTTGTTTTCTTCTCTTTCCATGATGTTCTCCCTATTCTTCTATATACCCACATCTCAAAGGCATCAATTTTGTCTTCTAATTGTTTATTTAGTGTCCATGTTTCTGAGCCATACATTAATTTGGAATAGATGTAGCATTTTATAATTCTCATTTTTAACTTGTTTGTAATTTGTTTAGATATTAATAATTTCCTCATGTCATTGAAGGTACTTTTAGCCATTCCTATTCTCCTTTTAACTTCTGTTTCACATCTGCCATCATTTGTGACTATGTGTCCAAGATATTGATACTGTTTTACTTGTTGTAGTTTCTCTCCCTGTATGTTTATGTTTACCTCCTGTTCTTCTGTGTCTTTGCTGATTATCATGGTTTTTGTTTTTTGAATGTTTATATCCAGTCCATATTCATTACTTGATTTATTGACTTGATCTATTAGTCTTTGTAGTTCATGTTCACTTTCTGCTAAAAGAACAGTGTCATCTGCATATCTAATGTTGTTTATTATTTTCCCATTGATCTTGAGTCCTGGTATTTCTTCTATATTTTTAAAGATATTCTCTGTGTAGATATTAAATAGGCTTGGTGATAAAATGCATCCTTGTCTTACCCCTCTTCTTATTTCTATGTACGGTGAGTAGCTGTTTTCACACCTTATTGATGCAGTTTGTTCCCAATATATATTTCTAATCAGCCTGATGTCTTTTCCAGCTATGCCTATTTCTTGAAGACATTTGATTAATTTTTCATGTTGGACTCTGTCAATGGCCTTGCTGTAGTCTATGAAGCAAATATAGATACTTTTTTGGACTTCTATATATTTATCTATCACTAGCCGGATACTCAGTATAGCTTCTCTGGTTCCTTTGTTTTTCCTAAAACCGAATTGTTCTTCACCGACCTCCATGTCTATCTTGTTCTTAATTCTTTCATGTATTATCGCACTCACGTCTACAATATTAGAAATACTGGTTAATTGAAGTTCAAACCTTTTTCAATGACAGACTTGACTATTCCCGTGATTTCATTGGTGAATATGACTATGCTTTGTGTGACAACCAATAAAAATCAAGGGAATGAGTAATTATGAAGGCTTGATTTTCCAATTTCTAGTAGGTCTTATAATGTAGACGGCCATGGCCCATTACATTACAGACGTAGTTAGAAGCTACTGGGCATGAAGATGACCCTTATCTGTACTCCAGTGACATCAGTGCTAAGGGACCAGGAATACAATCCCTCATAACTGCTAGTATAACGCTGAATTAGGGGTCCAGTATCGACACTTTTAGTAGAATTAGCGACCTAGTTTTGGTAACGATGGAATTATTGGGTTATTTTTTGGGAATGGTTGTCGTAGAATGAAATAATTTTGGCAGCGGTCATGGACGTATAGAATTCAGGGTTTAGTTTTTGTAGTAATAGTAGAATTAGTTGTTTAGTTTCAAAGTTCTTCTTCTTCTTTCGTTCACTTGAAACATGTCTATATCTGTAATTCTGTCTCCTTAATAAAACTCACTGTCTTTTGTAGTTCATACAGTGTCCCATAGAGTTTTGATTCCAGTGTTGTTTCCTCTGGCCAATATGTCTGCCTCAGCGTTTCATGCTCAGAACACTCTTGAAGTATATGTTTGGCACTCTGTGCTGCCTGTCCACATGTACACATGGCCGTGTTGCCAATTTTGAACTTTGTATACATGTGACTGCGGAGTCGGTTGTGTCCTGTTCTGAGACGTAGAATTATAACTTGTTCTGATCTGTTCATATTGTGATAGTCATCTTGTGTTGGTGTTTGTGGCTTTCTTATTGACTTTATCATCTGTTTTTTCTGATGGTAGGTGATTGGTATATCTGGTTGGTCTTCGGCAGCACCTTCCTTAGCCAGTTGGTCTGCTTTTTCATTTCCTGGTATTCCACAGTGAGAGGGTATCCACTGCATGGTTACCCTATACTGGTAAGACAATTCGCTAAGTAGTTTTTTTAAGTCTGTTAGTTTTCCAGACTGGAGAGCTTGAAGCACTGACCTTGCATCTGTCAGGAATACCACAGGCTGTAGGTCAGAGTTGGAGTTCAGCAGTTTTTTAGCTGCCACACTAATTGCCTGGATTTCTGCATCATAATTATTGCAGAATTTTCCTGTCGGTGTTCTGATTGTATCTCTAGGCTTGTGTGGATATTCTATATATACACCTGCACCTCCATTCCTCACAGCATTCTGTGCTGACCCATCTGTGTACACTCTGACCCATATATCTTGTGGATATTCCTCATCCAGGAAACTGAGGGTGATTGTCATTCGCTGCACACTGTTCTGTTCGTCCTCGCTTAGTATTCCTTTCACATGGGTCTGAATGTATATTGGCATTCCATGGCTTTCACTCCACGGGGTTTGCTCTGGTACAGACCTTAAGGGGCTGCCAACTTCAGGTAGGTCTGTAAGTTGTCTACGGAGTCGTTTAGCTTGATGGATAAAGCTGCTCCTTTTCAGTCGTCCCATTGCTAGATTTTGGAATCTTTCCTTCATTGGATGACTTGGCATACACTGAAACTTTTCTGCTTGAATTAGTACTTTTGTGTCTCTGCGTTCGCCAAGTGTTTGCATTCTTCCCATTTTCTGCATCTCTGCTATGGGTGTTGATTTCATTGCTCCCAACATTATTCTAAGTGCCTGGTTTTGCACTTTATCTAGATCTTGTAATGTGGTGTTTGATGCAGGACACCACGCAGCTGAACCGTATTCCAGGTGTGGTCTTATGCCTTGCTGGTAAACTTTACTGAGTATATTTCCACTGGCTCCCCATGTGGTTCCACTTAGTTTTCTCAGGATAGCTAGCTTCCTCCTGGCTTTTGTTATTGCTTTGTTTATGTGCTGCTTCCATGTCAGCTTATCATCAAAAGTAACTCCGAGGTATGTGGGTTGTTTGTCTTCTTTCAAGAGCTCTCCATCTATCTTGATATGACCAGCTTTTTGTTTTGGTGAGAGGGTAAAGAGTGTAGTGCTGCACTTATCTGTGTTAATGCTGACGCACCATCTATTAGCCCATAAGGTTAGGGCATCGATAGCTCTTTGTATTTGTTTAGTGGCCACTGTTGCATGTTCTTCCGTGCACCAGATCACCAGGTCGTCAGCATACATTGCCACTTTGATCCCGTGAGGTAGTTCAGCAACTAGGTCATTGATGTAAACCAAGAAAAGTGTGGGTGACAGGACTCCTCCCTGGGGGACTCCATGACGCAGTAGAACTTTCTTGCTCTTGCGACCATCTAATTGTACCCTGGCTCTTCTATTATGCAGGTATGCTTTTACCCATTTGTACATTCTTGAGCTAACCCTGCAATTTCGCAATTTCTTTAGGAGCCCTTCTTTCCAGACCTTATCAAATGCTTTCCTGAGGTCTATCCATGCTGCTAGTACCAGTTTCTTTTCTTGGAAGGCATCCTCAATCTCTTGGGAGAGGTAGGTTGCCTGATCTTCAGTAGAGTAGCACTGTCTGAAACCTGCTTGCTGTGATACCAGAAGGTTTTCACTTTCAAGGTACCACTGCATCCTAAGATTGATAATGCGTTCCATTGTTTTACATAGACAGCTTGTGAGGCTGATGGGCCTGTAGTTGGAGACTGTGTTGCCATCTTTTCCTGATTTGAGGAGTGGTATCATTATTGCTTCTCTCCACGCCTGTGGTACATTACCTGTGGACCAGCTTGTGTTAAAGATCTGCAGTTGCTTTGCTCTTGCTGCACTTCCCAGGTTTCTAATCATTTCATTGGACACTCCATCAGCTCCAGGGGACTTTTTCATTTTCAATTTGGATATTGCATGCTCCAGTTCTCTCATTGTGATTGGTGCCTCCATGACTTCAGGTATAGGTTCACCTTGTCCAATGTTTTGCTGGTTCTCTCGAACCTCCTGTTGTTTGTCTGGGCTGACTTTGACGTTATTGTCTTCTGCAAAGGAATCTGCAAAGTAATCAGCTGCATGTTTACCTGTTAAAATGTTTCTATCTTTATAAAGTGTGATCTTGGTATTTCTCCCTGTACCTTCATCATTTAGTTGTTTTACAAGTTTCCATAATTTCCTAGTATCTCTTTCTAGGTTCAGCGACTCTGTTTTTTCTTTCCAGCTGCTCCGTCTGGCTTGTAACTTGGCTCTTTGAAATTTAGCCTTTGTTTGCTGATATTTGTTGTGATGTTCTTGGCTAGGTCTGTTCTCGGCCTGCTTTCTAGATGTTTCCATCTCATTTTGCAGCTTTTCCAGTTCATCATTCCAGTAGGTTTGTAGTTTTTGCGTGCCCCCCTGGGTATGGTTTTACTAGCAGCATGTAGTATACATCTATTAAATTCACTCACTGCTCTATTGATGTCTTTGTCCAAGTTCATGTCCTTAGCTAGAACACTGGTTAAATGCTGGTACATTTTCCAGTCTGCCCTCTTATAGTTCCACCTAGTGAGCGTGCTGCTGTCCTTGGTATATTCATTGTGAATTTCCAGAAATACTGGTCTGTGGTCACTACCCCCAAGCTGCTTTCCAACGACACGTGTGATGTTCCATTCCAGGCCTGGTGAGTAGAATGCCAGGTCTGGTGTAGAGGTGGTGTGCCATGCTCTCGAGTAGAAGGTTGGTGAGTCTGCTGGCTGGTTAATAAGAATGAGATTATTTTCATCCTGCCAGCTCTCAAGTTCCTCACCTCTCTTGTCGATATGATCGTAGCCCCAGCTCTGAGAGTGGCTGTTGAAGTCACCACACACCATAAGCCTTTCTTTGTCTGGAATTGTGTCTAGTGCCAATGGTTTATCATTTGGGCAGTAGTAGTTCAGGAGATGGAATTCTGCACTGTCTGTTTTTAGGTGGAGCATCTGGTATTCTGCCCCGTCCATGTATACTTCCAGCTGACATGCGCTGATATTGTTTTTAACTAGTGTCAGAATTCCACCCTTTCGCCTGTCTTTTCGGTCAGATCGGTAGCACTGGTAGCCTCTGATTTTGAAGGCTATATCGCTGCTGAGGTGTGTTTCTTGGATACAGCATATATTTACTTGTTCTTCACTGAGGACATTTTCAAGTTCCAATTTTTTGCTGTATCCATCTCTTTTACTGTTAACACCCTCAGCATTCCAGTGCATTATTTTTATTGGTCGTTTGTTTGTTTGGCCAGTAGCTCTATTCCCTTGCCTCCTGGCTCCTCGGGGCAATTGAGAAGGACTTCCAGTAACTGAGGTTGGGCCCTTTCGAGGTATAGGGCCCGGCACCGTCCCTGCCTGAACGTCCGCCACAGGGCAGGCACCATAACGTTTATTAGATGCAGACATGTTTCCATTGTGTTTTATGCGTGGCAACCTGATTATCTGTGCGCCTTTTGGCTGGTTGCCTCCGTCTTCAGCACTCTGCTTACTTGGGCCGGACTATGGTCCTGCTCGAGTGGGAGTGCCCGACCAGTCTTAGTTTCCAGCCTCTGATGGCTGAACTAAGCCCCATCACCACTTCAAGGTTCTGGCCTCGATGGGGAGTTTCAAAGTGAAAACTAGTCGTCTAGTTTCTCAGTCATAGTATCATTCGTGATGAATAGAGACAGTGGCAGTAACACTAGAGGCATAATTTAGGCAGTAAAAGTAGATATAGTGTTACAAAATTGGGTACATTGCTAAGTTATAGTAAAGTTAGAAATACAATTTTGTTAAGTTATAATGACATAATAGATAGTCTTCTGGTTATAGTAAAATTAGACGTAGAATTTTGGCAGCGATAGTAACATTAGAGGTAGCGCTTTGGAAGTGATAGTAACAATTAGAGGTAGCATTTTGGAAGTGATAGTAACATTAGAGGTAGCATTTTGGAAGTGATAGTAACATTAGAGGTAGCATTTTGGAAGTGATAGTAACAATTAGAGGTAGCATTTTTACTAAAGTAAAATTAAATGTATACTTTTGGAAGTGATCGTAAGAATTAGTGGTAGAATTTTGATAGTGATAGTTAAAATTTGACAGTGATAGTAAAATTAGAGGTAGTATTTTGACAATTGTAGAAGAATTTGTGGTTTAATTGTGCAGTTTTTTGTTGTTGCTGGGACAATTAATTGTCAAGTTTTATCAGTGTTAGTAGAATCAGTGGTCACAGGAAAGATACAACAAGTTATCTAGTTTTTGGCATAGTCTATACGTTATATACTTTGTTATGCTATTTGAGATCTAGTTTGGACTGTTGTGGAAAAATTTGTTTACTGATTTTAAATTTTCTAGTTGTATGTTTCTGATACCAACACTCTACTACCAATGTTAAACATTGTCAAAGTGAAATCGTTATATGTAAAATAAATTGTCTGAGAAAAGTTGCAATGGTTATTACACTAGATAAAATAAGAAATGAAGAAATTAGAAAAATAGTAGGTATAATTATTGTATTTTATATATATAAACACACAGATAGACAGCAAGTAAAATGATTCGGTCACTTTATGAGAATGAACCAAAACCAAATACCAATAAGAGCATATAACAAAGAGTATCCGAGTTTGGAGCCATAGGTAGACCAAGAAAACAATGAAAATAAAACATAAAGATAACCGTGAAAAGACATGGGCTCAACGCAACCAAAAACCAACATATCTGGCCTTGGAACGAACTATAAATGAGACTCTCACTCGTGCACTTAACAGCAAGTTGTGGACACAAAAAAATCATCATTCACCTTGGGAAAGACAACAGACAATACTCGTAGTAGATGCATGTCCGCATTGTTTCATGAAAAAATATATTTGAAAACCACTGTACATTTTTGCATTTACCGGTAAAACCACTGGTTAAACATGTACAAGGTTTTATTTAGTTCAGTCTCCCAATTTGTTATTTTAATCTCGGAATGTAAAGGACTCTTCTCCGAGGAGTGTGTCAAGAGGTGTCATATCGAGTACTCTTCTTGCTTTTCTTGAGCTACTTTAGCAGCTATTGATAAGCTGCTATCATTGTCACAATATGACGTTGTACACAGAAATTGAGATACACAGATGTAATCGTGTGTGTATTCGATACAGATGCTTGGTACAATGGCACGTACGCCTAATGTTTGACTCCCGGATGAGTCTTGAAAGTTACGATATCGTGAGTTTTAGGTCTGCAAGCTAAACTAAAACTTCTTAACCGAGTTACCAAGAATGAACTTTTTTATAAATACTAAAGAAGAATGTTTTATTTAAAAAAATCAAACTTGTGCATTACTTTGAATTTCCAACGATACCGTAAAACATGGTGGTGTTCTAGACTTTTTGCATCTATGTTTCTTCAGCGCCGAATACGGTGGATAAGACAGAAACCAGAGCTCTCCAGTTCGAGTGACGTGATGCATTGTAAAGAAGAACTCCAGAAACCAAAGCTCTCCAGCTCGAGTGACGTGATACAAAAGCCCTCCAGTTCGAGTACATGATGCATTGTAACGAAGAACTCTAGGAAATTCACAACGATGACTCAATGAAAAATAATAATTTAATATAAACAGAACGATGACATGGATTTGTGATGAGATAAACTAAATACCCAAGTCCAACCAACTTTACATAAACACGGTTGTTATCACTGCCATATTCATAACACGCAGGAACTTTCCACAGGACCCCCATCGAAAAGCAAAGCAGATCACAGCAAACTACCATTCTTAGGCTCCACACAGGACACTGTAAACTACAAGCACATCTCCACAAAATCTAGTCTGTCAGAACTGACCAATATTCATGTCAAAAAGGACACCAGAACACATTTTGCAGACATGTCCACTCTTTGATGACTTGAGAACTAATGACAACGGGAAACAGATATGAAGTTGAATCTGTAGGGAAACAGTGAGGACCTCCTGTTGGCGACTTATATACTTCTGAGCATAGAAAACTGATCGCAGAAGAAGAAGAAGATTTTGGCTTTAGAGAGTTCCGTAAATTATACGTTACTCAAGAACTGGATATGACTAAACGAGGAGACTTGAGACTAAATAGCAAATAAACAAGACCCATTTTGGCACAGCAGAAAAGCAATATGTTGTGGAATTTCCTCTGGAACTCTTGTAGCATGAAAATGGTTCTTCTATATTTCCAGCAGCATGTACTCTGGAGAACCGAAGATGCGCCGTGTCTCTGTTTTATTTTCACTAATAGTTCGATACATTCGACTACGGTATTGCATAATGGTACAATTCTTCTTCATAGATTTTGTGTGTTCGTTCTCAATCTCCTGCCTAATAGCAGGATGTAGAACAGAGAGTGGAATGCGTGAATTATAACTTACACCATCTCTGCAATACCTACCCTTTTAAGCCTAACATATTCAGTACCAACAGGAAATTATGCCACCGAAGACGGATACGCGGGGTCATTGGGTCAAATAAAACGGCGACACAACACATTTCTATTCTTTGGACTGTATCCTGCTGAAAAGTCAGTAGACCATTGTCCTGCTACAAGAGTAATCCAGTGGGAGTTTGAGAATGAGCACTGAATAAGAAGATGGCATTGCGGATTACTGTAAACATGTGGATAGCTAACCCCATCCAAACGTATTCTACTCTTGGAGCATGTATAGAAGTACTAATATTAGATTCTCTCTTGTGACTCCTGCAAAGTACCAGCGAATTTTATAGTTTTAATAGCACTGTTCACTGTTCCAGATACATTCTGATTAACCCTGACCTCCTAGAAATTTGACTCTAAATCCATCCGTCCTTACACCATTTTTCCCCCGCTTTTTGTTTGCCTCTTCATAGTTCTAAAACGAACTGCAGAGTCGACCTTTCCTGACAGAAGACATTAAAAATACATCACATTTGTAAGACATCTCAGTTGTAACCACACGCCCTATTTATGTTATCACGCCCATTGTTTCTCGTTGTCCTGGTAACACGATAGTGTGACTGAGCCAGATTTTGTCGAGTAATGTGACCACAATAAAAGTGCTGTTCCGTTAATGAATTCAAGGAAGCATCTGGTCTGCTGAAATGTATTCATCTTTTTTTTTTTTTGCGTTAAAGATCAGACTATATAGGGTTAGATACGTCTCATTTTCATTGCAATTCCCGCTTTTTCATTCGATTTTTTAATGATATTTTTTGTAGAAAATCGTAATTGGTAAGGGCGAGTTACCCACATTTTGGCTAATCTCCTATTACTATAAGTTATGTTTTAATTTTCAAAGGAGAGAGTTTTTAAGTGCAGAAAATAAACAAGCTTTCCTTCGTTTGGTTTTTTAAATAAAATTATTGTCTTGTATTTCATTGGTAAATATTTATATATTTTGAGTCGTCCCCCAAAAATAACAAAGGCCCGACCAATGAAATTCACAGAAGTAATCAACATTCGGAACACTCGCCTTCTAGGACATCTGCGCACAGGTTTGTAAGCGTCTACGGTAAAGATTTAGCCCTTTCATGAAGGCAGTTGGTCACATACACGCAGAGTATCGGTTAAAGGTTAACTGTTCAGAACCAACATTTATTCTACATCGCGCGTGACATCCAACAATTTCACATGTGAATCAAACGAAACACCCAATTTTGAATAGGCGAGTTATTAGCACAGCAGATAGCTTAAACGTGACAGTTGACAAATATAAGACTTGTTGGCTAATCGGGAGATAACCTAAATTGACTCATTTGACTTTCCCCGTGATATTTATTGGTTAATAAGTTTATATTTTGTGCCAACAACCAATAAAAATAAATAGAAAAGTCAAATGAATTATTTTAGAAGTCTCTCTCGTACATGTTACGCAAATGTCGCCTCATCACGCGACAACAGTCCATCTTTACTAGTTTGATGCCTGTGAAGCGGAAATAATTTTTTTTAAAGCGAAGCATTTGCTAGCGCTAATTCGATCTTTACGTAACGAACTGAGAACCCCACCCCCTCCCAACTGTGTCCCATGGGGAGAGGGAAGGGGGGTCTCTCAGTGCGTTACGCGCAGATCGATCGATACTGCATTGTATGTATACACCTTTAACAAACGTTTGTTTCCTTAAATAATGTATGATATTAGTTCCGTAAAAATAGACCACATCTGCTTAACTTGAACCGGCTGTTTTCTAATTAGTGAGCGTGTATTATATATGTCGACGGTTCCAGCTTTATCACGTCGCCAAGGAAGTTTCCCCGAACACATTAATTGGTTATTCGACTTGACCCAAGAAGCACCGTCTCCAATACAATACCTACATGCTAATACGAAATCCAGCCTTTTACAAGACTCACGTGACTTTCCACCAGATTTTAATTGGATCTCATATAAAATGTCTGCCTTCGAGATGAGATGCTACATAAAGATTTAGAGAAATCATGGATGGGGAAAACAGTCAAACCAAGAAGTGAGAAGTAGGGTAATCATCGAAGGGGGACGAAAATTCTGCCGAAACATGAGATTCCTTGGACATATAAAGAGATATAATAACATAGAAAGAGTAATAAAGGAGGGCATGGTCGATGGTAACAGATACAAAGGTTGGCCAAGAAGAAGATGAACAACATGGCATATTAGATTGTATAAAGATGAGACTGGCAATGGCAGGGTCAATTAAAGCAGGTTCGTGAGAAGAACAGCAGTCATAACAAGGACTTAAGTTCTACACAGAATATGTCACCTTATAGCTTTACTACAGTCACTTTCGTAGAATATGTCACATTATAGCTTTACTACAGTCACTTTCGTAGAATATGTCACATTATAGCTTTACTGCAGTCACTTTCGTAGAATGTCACATTATAGCTTTACTGCAGTCACTTTCGTAGAATATATCACATTATAGCTTTACTACAGTCACTTTCGTAGAATATGTCACATTATAGCTTTACTACAGTCACTTTCGTAGAATATGTCACATTATAGCTTTACTACAGTCACTTTCGTAGAATATGTCACATTATAGCTTTACTGCCGCCATTGTTCATTATTCCAAAGAAACCAAGCATGTATTTAGATGCGCAAATGATCGGATTATGTACTCAAGGCATCTAAGTTTCTCATCCATCCCATAGCAATAGTCACTTGGCCGCACCCACCTGCGGTCAGATGTCAATTTAAATTATTCACAAAATCACCGCAATAATTACACTAAACTAGAACCTTCTGTAGGAAACGTGCCGATCCAGAACTCTAGCGTGATAATTAAGATCTACCAGTTAAATGGAGAACAAGCCTTCTTCATGAATTAGTTGATAATTACCGTGATTATCATTGGTTGCTATGATTATAATATGTATTACACAGCCAATGAATATCAAGGAAATATCCAAAATGGAGTCAATATAGAATGCTTGTTTCCGCATGAGTATTTATATGGTATATTTGTAAGAGTCGCACACTATCACGACTTTCTAGTGTCACTGTTGACATTGTTTATGTAATCAGCAGGAATTCTGTTTCCTATCTGACATTCTAAATGAGATTCTCAGAACATTTTTTTTAAATGTCCAGAATACTCTAGATCATATCCAGACGATGTTAATGAAAAAAAGTCCGAACAATCTTTTTCTTAAAAGAAAAACTCTGTCAAGTTTTAATGAAAGGGCTGCCAAGATTTAAAAAATGGTCTGTCTATATTTTTATAAAACACTCTGCCAATCTACTGCGTCAAAAAGGCGTTTTGTGAATGTAAAAGCATATAATATGCGCTTTGACAAACTGACATAGAAAACACAAGATTGTCAAACTAAAATAGAAAACATAAGATTGTCAAACTAAAATAGAAAACATAAGATTGTCAAACTAAAATAGAAAACATAAGATTGTCAAACTAAAATAGAAAACATAAGATTGTCAAACTAAAATAGAAAACATAAGATTGTCAAACTAAAATAGAAAACATAAGATTGTCAAACTAAAATAGAAAACATAAGATTGTCAAACTAAAATAGAAAACATAAGATTGTCAAACTAAAATAGAAAACATAAGATTGTCAAACTAAAATAGAAAACATAAGATTGTCAAACTAAAATAGAAAACATAAGATTGTCAAACTAAAATAGAAAACATAAGATTGTCAAACTAAAATAGAAAACATAAGATTGTCAAACTAAAATAGAAAACATAAGATTGTCAAACTAAAATAGAAAACATAAGATTGTCAAACTAAAATAGAAAACATAAGATTGTCAAACTAAAATAGAAAACATAAGATTGTCAAACTAAAATAGAAAACATAAGATTGTCAAACTAAAATAGAAAACATAAGATTGTCAAACTAAAATAGAAAACATAAGATTGTCAAACTAAAATAGAAAACATAAGATTGTCAAACTAAAATAGAAAACATAAGATTGTCAAACTAAAATAGAAAACATAAGATTGTCAAACTAAAATAGAAAACATAAGATTGTCAAACTAAAATAGAAAACATAAGATTGTCAAACTAAAATAGAAAACATAAGATTGTCAAACTAAAATAGAAAACATAAGATTGTCAAACTAAAATAGAAAACATAAGATTGTCAAACTAAAATAGAAAACATAAGATTGTCAAACTAAAATAGAAAACATAAGATTGTCAAACTAAAATAGAAAACATAAGATTGTCAAACTAAAATAGAAAACATAAGATTGTCAAACTAAAATAGAAAACATAAGATTGTCAAACTAAAATAGAAAACATAAGATTGTCAAACTAAAATAGAAAACATAAGATTGTCAAACTAAAATAGAAAACATAAGATTGTCAAACTAAAATAGAAAACATAAGATTGTCAAACTAAAATAGAAAACATAAGATTGTCAAACTAAAATAGAAAACACAAGATTGTCAAACTAAAATAGAAAACATAAGATTGTCAAACTAAAATAGAAAACATAAGATTGTCAAACTAAAATAGAAAACACAAGATTGTCAAACTAAAATAGAAAACATAAGATTGTCAAACTAAAATAGAAAACATAAGATTGTCAAACTAAAATAGAAAACACAAGATTGTCAAACTAAAATAGAAAACACAAGATTGTCAAACTAAAATAGAAAACACAAGATTGTCAAACTAAAATAGAAAACACAAGATTGTCAAACTAAAATAGAAAACATAAGAATGTCAAACTAAAATAGAAAACACAAGATTGTCAAACTAAAATAGAAAACACAAGATTGTCAAACTAAAATAGAAAACACAAGATTGTCAAACTAAAATAGAAAACATAAGAATGTCAAACTAAA
Organism: Meghimatium bilineatum; assembly: GCA_034231615.1. Classification (NCBI taxonomy): domain Eukaryota; kingdom Metazoa; phylum Mollusca; class Gastropoda; order Stylommatophora; family Philomycidae; genus Meghimatium; species Meghimatium bilineatum. The sequence goes on from CM067298.1 coordinate 128,288,459, forward strand.
ATAGAAAACATAAGAATGTCAAACTAACATAGAAAACACAAGAATGTCAAACTAACATAGAAAACATAAGAATGTCAAACTAACATAGAAAACATAAGAATGTCAAACTAACATAGAAAACATAAGATTGTCAAACTAAAATAGAAAACATAAGATTGTCAAACTAAAATAGAAAACACAAGATTGTCAAACTAAAATAGAAAACATAAGATTGTCAAACTAAAATAGAAAACACAAGATTGTCAAACTAAAATAGAAAACACAAGATTGTCAAACTAAAATAGAAAACATAAGAATGTCAAACTAAAATAGAAAACACAAGATTGTCAAACTAAAATAGAAAACACAAGATTGTCAAACTAAAATAGAAAACACAAGATTGTCAAACTAAAATAGAAAACATAAGAATGTCAAACTAAAATAGAAAACATAAGAATGTCAAACTAACATAGAAAACACAAGAATGTCAAACTAACATAGAAAACATAAGAATGTCAAACTAACATAGAAAACATAAGAATGTCAAACTAACATAGAAAACATAAGATTGTCAAACTAAAATAGAAAACACAAGAATGACAGAGTGGCATAGACTGTAAACTGGTATAAATCTTAAGACTGCCGAGAATTGAAACAAGTCCGTTCTAAAGACACCGAATCGCCTTGCAACTTAAGTAAACATGTTATCCGTACTTCACTAACCACATCCCAAAAAAAGATGTGATCTTGTCAAGACCTTCAACCTCCGAACTCGTCACCGAGAATGGGCCAATCCAGAAAGAAATGTCCTAGAAAACAAGCATAGAAAACAAGCATAGAAAACAAGACTAGAAAACAAGCATAGAAAACAAGCATAGAAAACAAGCATAGAAAACAAGACTAGAAAACATGCATAGAAAACATGCATAGAAAACATGCATAGAAAACAAGCATAGAAAACAAGACTAGAAAACAAGCATAGAAAACAAGCATAGAAAACATGACTAGAAAACATGCATAGAAAACAAGACTAGAAAACATGCATAGAAAACATGCATAGAAAACATGCATAGAAAACATGCATAGAAAACATGCATAGAAAACAAGCATAGAAAACATGCATAGAAAACATGCCTAGAAAACAAGCATAGAAAACAAGACTAGAGACATATTTCCTCTTGAACAAAACGAAAGCTCATAAGAAATTTATGTTGAATGTTGGCAAAACTTCTCATGTTCTTGTAATATTTTAAACAAGAATTGTCTTTAGCGATGTCTGATGTATGGGCAGACAATTCAAATAGAAAGCACTTGAACTGGAGCCAAACGAGAAATCTTCTGCTTGGTTTTATTTATTGGAAATGTCTTCTAAAATAACACTTTCTGGAAACAAACAGATACAAATGTAATGTTTGAACCCACAACAGTATAAACAATTGTGTTTTGCTTCTTGTGTAATGGCTGCCTTGCCATCTGCCAAATTATCTTGTTCCTGTTTGATAACGGCTGTTTCATAGAAATGCCGTCTTGATCTATGTTGCACTCCGTAAAAACATAGCTTCGCTTCTGAGTGTATCCTTCAGTTTGGGACATAAAGCTGCACCTTAGTTTTAGAATCTTTCAGAGTCGATTTTCGACTCTCCAATCTGTCGACTTCTAAAATAAGATATCATTTATATTCTGTTCTCGCCTATGCGAATCGAAAATCGATGCGATCATCCACAACAAAGGCTGTTACCTACTTGTGGGCTTCGTGGTCCACGTGTGACATTACATTGACCCTGGTTTCAGATCACATATAAAGATGTAATATATAATTATCATTAAAAACAACGGTCCTCAAACTTTGTATGTGTGTGTGCCCGTAACCATCTTTTGAAAACAAAAGTTGTATCCGTGATCCACGGATACATTAAACGATGGTCCTTAATGGACCGTTGCGGGTTTGGTTTAGTTATTAATCATTTTTGTGTGCTCCAGCGACATGATAGATGGATAAGAGTTTACGGCAAAGTCCGCGAGTTCTACGCCCAGAACAGCGTTGATGATGAGGTGTACTGACGTAGGGGAGGGGGGCGATCAGCTTCGTGGGAAGGAGTGACATGGTGCAAATTGAAGGTCGCCTGAATGCTTACCTTATGGTCATAGCAATTGTTCGTTCTTGCGTCCTTCCAATTTTGGCTGCACGGTGGTCGATTTTTTTCATCAGGATAACGCTCGACTTCATGTGGCACAGCTCACCACCCAGTTCCTCGCTGACAACAACGTCCAGACCAATCCGTGACCAGCCATGTCATAAGACATGAACACCATAAAATACTTATGGGATAAATTCGACAGACAACTCCACCAGCGAGACAGCCAATCTCCGGCAGTTGTCTCTTGCACTGCGGGAAGAGTGGGCTGCCATCCCACAACAACAGATCCCACGGTGATTCGGATCGATGTCAAACAGATGTCGTTCTCTGATAGAGGCCAGAGGAGACCTTACACCTTACAGAAACGGGGGCCTCAGTTGCAAAGAATAAGTCCAAACCAAATTTAATGAACATCAAGGGATAAATGTTTCAGTGTAGGGTAACAAACGTAAACAGGAAGTAAGTGGCTGAAGTAATACAGGGTAAATATCAAGATAAAAACGGGTAGAAATGTTACCAAAATAAGACATAAAACAACCTAACAAAGAGATACAGAGACAAATATCTTGTGGTTGTTATTATTATGTCGTGTAATTAAATATTGGCAATAATCATTACCTGTTTTCCTTATATTGCCATGTGTTGCCCCAGCCCTCATATCCCTTGTAACATCCCACATCCCTGAGTTGTTCCCCACCATTAGGGATTCACCCTGTTTCAAAGACCAAAAGATTGATTAAATGGCTAGTTTCCCCCAATGCCGCTCAACAAGTTTGCACAAATAGTTGTCATTCGTCACTGACTCACCGACTTGACTATCTCAAACTTTTGTGTTTACGTGCAATAACATGAATAATGTTTGTGATATGGAGTTGGTGATAACATAAGTTGTGGGTCACTGGTACAACTTAATCAGTTTAGTCGAATTCTCAACACTTTCTGCGTTCAGTGCAGTGAAGTTGCCACCATGATTTTACTCCGTTCAGATCTAAACCCGTAGATAAGGTTGGCATATATATATATATATATATATATATATATATATATATATATAGGAAATCTCAGACTTGAACAAATGACAGAATTCAAATACGTGGGAAGCAATATAATAACAGATGGCAAGAGCAGCAAAGATATATACAATAGATGTAGTAAAGCCACACCAAGGGTAAATGGCACACATCTTCAGAAACAAAAATGTAGACTTAAACATCAAAATAACACTATTCAAAACGATTATTATTCCAACGCTGTGCTACCAATGCTAAACGTGGACAGCGACAGCATAAGACAAACGCAAACATGTGTAAGTTGAAATGACATGTTTACGTAGAATTCTAGGGATATCACTAAGAGTAAGAGTGAGGATATTAAATAAGGAATAGGCACCATCCCAATCTTGGAACATATTAATAGACAACATATCACATGGTTTACATACTTCAGTAGACTACCATCAGACAGCATGGCACAGCAAGATATGCTACATAGATACAGTGAAGGCAGACCTAGAGGCCACCACGAAAACGACGGGCCACCTAGATAAAAGATACGAATTTCACAATATACTCAGCACACAAGAGGGTCATCTCCAGAAAACTCTTTCTTCCCCTGACGCTGAACGCAACAAAGGGTTTAGCGATTAGACAGATAGAAGAAAATAATAGGATATATAGCCAACGGTGGACCAAGAAAGCGGTGGATAGAAACCTTGGAAAAACTTACAGTTAACGAAATCAAGGGGGCACACTTTTCCTTAGAACGACAACTGAGGCTCTCGTAAGTGTAGATACGACGAAAAATCATTTACCCGAGGAAAGACAATAGACAAAGAAACATCATGGCAAGGAAAGAAAAATAAGTCCAGCAGGATACGAGAAATAAGACAGAAAGAAAAGCGGCTGAGATGGACAAATGAATGATAATCTCATGTACCATGCTTTAGTATCTCCCTCATACACTATATTTCAGTTATTAGATTGTATGTTGTCTTTTGTCTGGATAAGGGCCTTTTATACGGAACGTCTTCTCGTTCTTAGTATTGTTTTGTTTATAAATATTAGTAACACATATACCTATATAAATATTAGTAACACATATACCTATATAAATATTAGTAACACATATACCTATATAAATATTAGTAACACATATACCTATATATGTTCATCTTGTTAGATTTTGACAAAGAAACCATGGAATAAATCACCAAAGAAATTATGAAATAAATCATGGAAGAAACTATGAAAGAATTGTGGAAGAAACTATGGAGAGAAAATCATGGAAGAAACATCGCAGAATCCCCACCCACACTTTTTTAGGCCCCCCCCCGCCCCCCCCCCCCCAACCTCCATATAAGCACGTTAAAAAATAATCGCTACACAAACACATTGGTCAAGAGATTCCAAATCAAATTATATTCCTATAGTTATACAGAAAAGTGCATTTCATTTGAAGTTACAAAGAACGATTTTTGACGTCCTATCTGAGATTAGTTAGGGAAAACTCAAGTTCAATTCTTAGCGCTGACCCAGAACAAGCTTGTTAACCGATCTGGTGAAGCGTACTACTCTGTCACTTCTGATTTGGTGATTTATGGGATAATTCTGAAGTTCTCAAGCTTCCGTTGTTGCAATAAGACAGGCATCTGATCAGTACACACGTAAAAGCAGTACTTATTCTGCTGGAGATGGAACACAATTAAATGGAGAGTGCCAAGATTTACGTGCATGTTCATGTTTATGAAGTCCAGGAAGTACATATTGCATGAGACAGGGATACTTGTGGGCATATCAAGCTCTATTATCAGAGGAGAGCGATTAACACATTCATTAATGGTGATTAACTTTAACATTTAACTAAAGACAATTGATACCTTTGAGATGTGGGTATATAGAAGAATAGGGAGAATATCATGGAAAGAGAAGAAAATAAATAAAGAGGTGATAAAAACACTTAATATTAAGAACTACTAAGAGAAATAAAGATCTGGCAAATAAAATACTATGGACACATCAAAAGACATGACACCCTATTGAAGACCTTACTTGAGGGTAAAGTTAAAGGGAAGCGAGCAAGAGGTAGACATAGATACAAGTGGGAGAGTAACTCTAGCAGAGTGCACCACCAAGACAAGAGAAAGGGGATGTTGGACATCCGTTTAAGCCAACCTTCGTTGCGGAGACGGCACTTGATGATGATGATGAACTAAAACTTTGTGATCCAATCGGTAAAATTGAACACACGTGAGGCGGAGGGAGGAATGTTCGGTGTTCTCTTGTGCATGCATCAACAAACGACCACTCATTCCTGATAATGTTTATGTTTTTATCAACAGAAATAATGTAGAAATAATGTCATAACTATATTTACGGTAATTTACGTTATCAACAGAAATAATGTAGAAATAATGTCATAACTATATTTACGGTAATGTTTTTACGTTATCAACAGAAAGAGTGTGATAATTACATCAGAGTTCTGGTGTTGAAAAATGAAAGCTTATATTACATCTGTGGGACACACGCTTACCAGCCTCGATGTCGACATTATATTATTCAGGTATGTCTGTTAGTGTCTTCTGTGGCTGTTGATATGTTTATCATCACTATCTGCTGATCTGTTTGTCATCACTATCTGTTGATATGTTTATCATCACTATCTGCTGATCTGTTTATCACTATCTGCTGATCTGTTTATCATCACTATCTACTGATCTGTTTGTCATTACTATCCGTTGATATGTTTATCAGTCTGCTGATCTGTTTGTCGTTACCGTCCGTTGATCTGTTTTTACTGTTGTTGATCTGTTTATAATCACTATCTGTTCTGTTTGTTATTATCGTATGTTGAACTGTTTATCATCACTGTCTATTGATCTGTTTGTCATCACTATCTGTTGATTTGTTCATCATCACCATCTGTTGATCTGTTTTTACTGTTCTTGATCTGTTTATCATCACTATCTGTTGATCTGTTTGTCACCACTTTCTGTTCATCTCTTTGTTATCAATGTCTGTTGATCTGTTTGTTATGTCTATTGATCTGTTCATCATCACTATCTGTTGATATGTTTATCATCACTATCTATTGATCTGTTTGCCATCACAGGCTGTTGATTACTTAATTACTATTGGTTGATGTGTTTGACATCATTGGCAGTTGATTACTTAATTATTAACGACTGGTTACTTAATTTGTGGCAGTTGATTACTTAGTTTAGCAGTTCATTACTTAGCGATTGATTATTTAGTCAACAGTATCAGATTTTTACATACTCACTACTACTAGTTGATTATTTTAGAAATAGTAATTGATTATGTTGTCAATAGTGGTAGCTGATTACTTTGTCAAAAGTAGTAGTTGATTACATTCTAGACAGTGGCGTCTAATCAGTCACCTGTTACTTTTCGTAAAAAGAAGTAGTTATTTTTATACAAAAGCGGAAGTTCTGCAATGTTTACATATTGTTGCAGAGATCTTCCTTTGTTAAAAATTCCATATGCAACTTGCACTGCTGTTATAAGCTCAAACAATAACATATCAATCATATTATATATATATATAGTTGTTTAGCATCATTTTATATATCTCGGATGTTATATATCTCGGATGTTATATATCTCGGATGTTATATATCTCGGATGTTATGACATTTTCTAAAAAAAATGTTATTGTATTTCAGGAAGATGGGCAGTTCCAAGTAACAAAAAATGATTATGATGTCGGTACAGGTATAAGCCCGTTTAATCCGAATCACAACTCCACAGCGATATTTGTTGGTAAGTCAGGCTGTTGCGTTAATTATGTTATATTTTAGGTAAACACCTATAAATTCACAGAAAAAATGTAGTGAACCACTTTGATCCATTATGTGAGACGGTACATCAAAAACCAAATCTCATTAGTCGCTTCTTATCACATGCATGGAAGGTTACAGTGTGTCTATTATGTGATTCCCTTTCGGCCCCGGCAACTAAATAATAACGCAAAGTTAGGGCTAATATCTTTTTTTAAATTTTGTAGTATTTTTTCCCGTGTTTGTTTTTTTGTACTGTGACTTTTTTTTTTTACCTATGAGTATTTTATTTTGTTACTTTTTTCCTTTGACTTTTTACCGTAACATTTTTACCTGTGACTTTTCCCCCTACATTCATATCTTAACATCAAGCAGTCTCTGTTGTGAAGTGAACGTTTAGGTATATATACTGTGAAGGGAATGTCTAGTAGACATTTCTGTTGTGAAGGGAAAGTCTAGTAGGAATCTCTGTGAAGAGAAAGTCTAGTAGGAATCTCTGTTGTGAAGAGAAAGTCTAGTAGGAATCTCTGTTGTGAAGAGAAAGTCTAGTAGGAATCTCTGTTGTGAAGAGAAAGTCTAGTAGGAATCTCTGTTGTGAAGGGAAAGTCTAGTAGGAATCTCTGTTGTGAAGGGAAAGTCTAGTAGGAATCTCTGTTGTGAAGAGAAAGTCTAGTAGGAATCTCTGTTGTGAAGGGAAAGTCTAGTAGGAATCTCTGTTGTGAAGGGAAAGTCTAGTAGGAATCTCTGTTGTGAATAGAAAGTCTAGTAGGAATCTCTGTTGTGAAGAGAAAGTCTAGTAGGAATCTCTGTTGTGAAGGGAAAGTCTAGTAGGGATATCTGATGTGATTTGATCCTCAGTTATGTTTAGTATGTTGCGAGGGTGAAAATGAACATAGTGCACATTTCTTTCAATCCTTAACGGGTCGTGATAATGGATAAGAGGGTTGTACTCAAACTGCCTCACCAACGCCTGCTAGATGCTTCCTACGAATAGAAGAAAATAAACATTCATACCTGATATTTTCAATTATTTCCGTGAATTTCGTTTGTCGGTGTTGTCAAACGATACATCGTATGTACATAGTGAGCAACAAAAATCATGGAAATAATCTAAATTTTCACGTATGAAAGATTGTTTTGTTTCAGTTCCTAGGTCTTTACTGTCTATATCCGTAATTTGTCTGAGATTGGATGTTGTTAGCTCATAAACAATAACAACTGACGGTCTTGACCACGTACACACGTTTGTCATCTTTTGTGTGAATATTACGTCAAGTTTGTCCAGTCTTACATGCTTAAAATGTGAGAAACTCACGTACCACAAGTACAGATGTGTTACCTCTACCAGAAATCTTTCCTTTCTGTTTCATTTCCTTCCTGTTCGCACCTTGGTATTTATTGTTCGTAAGATGTGGTTCTCACTTTTCCAAGGATTGCTTTGACTCTCCCTATCTGTCACCTTTCTATTGACTTAAACTTAAGCCTCAAATATTTCAGACCAGGTCCTGCCTGAACAATGAGTCATCATATTGTGAAATTGAAAAAGGGGTTAAAGTATACAGTGAAGACAATGCATTATCTGCACAGTGACAAAGGGGAAACATATACATGTGACATTTTTTTGTTGTTGCATGGGTGGGTAAAGTGATAAGTGGATGGCAAAGTGATAAGTGGGTGACAAAGTGATAAGTGGATGGCATAGTGATAAGTGGATGGCAAAGTGATAAGTGGATGGCAAAGTGATAAGTGGATGGCAAAGTGATAAGTGGATGGCAAAGTGATAAGTGGATGGCAAAGTGATAAGTGGATGGCATAGTGATAAGTGGATGGCAAAGTGATACGTGGATGATAAAGTGATAAGAGACTAGGCTGAATTAATTAGAGCAGTCATTGATAAGCAACAACACAATGAAGAGAATGCAGAAAAAGACAAAAAAAACATGTCCAGAGAATAATAGAAATGCGAATGACCAAAGAAGAAAATGAGTCCTAACTAGAAAGAGCAGAAGAATCCGCAACCAACAACTGACTGGGACACTGAGCTTATATAATTTTAGATGGCTGACGGATTGTCCTACAGAACATCTATGGGAATGTCCATTGTGGAGTGATGCTCGTTCCTAATCAACAATCATGTCTCTCGTTTTCTTGTTCATGAGTTCATTGGGCTTTGCAGATTACAGAAAATGTATTACATTGACATATTCTGTAGCGTTCTCTGTAGTATTCAAGTGTATATGATTATCAGAAATGCAGAGATTCCGGCGATTGGGTAATGGTCATAGTAATGTTATTGTGACATAGTAATGATATTGTGACAGTAATGATATTGTGACATAGTAATGTTATTGTGACATAATGTTATTGTGACATAGTAATGTTATTGTGACATAGTAATGTTATTGTGAAATAATGTTATTTTGACATAGTAATGTTATTGTGACATAGTAATGATATTGTGACAGTAATGATATTGTGACATAGTAATGTTATTGTGACATAATGTTATTGTGACATAGTAATGTTATTGTGACATAGTAATGTTATTGTGACATAATGTTATTGTGACATAGTAATGATATTGTGACATAGTAATGTTATTGTGACATAGTAATGATATTGTGACATAATAATGATATTGTGACATAATAATGATATTGTGACATAATAATGATATTGTGACATAGTAATGATATTTTGATATAGTAAGAATATTGTGGCATAATAATGGTATTGTGACATAATGATATTGTGACATAGTAATGATATTGTGACATAATGATATTGTGACATAGTAATGATATTGTGACATAATAATGATATTGTGACATAGTAATGCTATTGTGACATAGTAATGATATTGTGACATAGTAAGAATATTGTGGCATAATAATGATATTGTGACATAATGATATTGTGACATAGTAATGATATTGTGACATCGTAATGATATTGTGACATGGTAATGATATTGTGACATTGTAATAATATTGTGACAGTAATGATATTGTGGCAGTAATGATATTGTGACATAGTAATGATATTGTGACATATCCTTTGCAGAACGTTGTACTTAGCGCCACTGCAAGACTCCCGGTTTTGTACTAGCTGTCCGACTCGTCCAGTTTCTAAATCAGAAGGTCTTTGATATCCCGTACCCCTCCGGGTTCTTTTTGTGTGTGGAAAGAATTCCCTCCCTACGAGAGAACTAGCCCTCATAGTTACATACTTCTCTCCCCTACAAGTTTTAATTGCACACCAGAGCTTCATGACTTGTAATTCATCAGTTTCAATTGCCGAAGAAACGAACTTTTCTCACATGTTCATTCTTAACGATTTCATTTCTGCATGAAACGTGCCCATGTACTACTATTGCCCCATTTCTTGCAATTTAGAGACGATTTGAGCGAGTTCTTCGTTAATTATACAGTCATGTGAAAAAATTACATCATTAATCGGTTGACGCTATTTAACTTTTCCCATGATTTATATTGATTGCCGAGACAGTAACTAACGAAAATAACAGAAAACGTCAAATAGCGTTACCTTTAGCTGAATGAACGAGATGAGCCAAAAGGACTGTATAATTGACGAGGGCTTCGGTTTGAGTTTTTGAGCTCCATAACACGTGACGTGCTTTGATGTAGCAATTATATCGTGATTGTACCTTAAGCACCTGGATTACCTGTTTCTGTTTCAAGAGTAACCAACTTGTGTGTTCTTGTTTGTTGTGGTCTCCAAGAATTACGATCGATGAAACTCTTGTATTAGCGGTGGAGAGGGTTCTCTAGAACGTTTGTTGTTTACTTCCCAGAACACGCTCACTATCATTGTTACACGCTGATTGTAGAAATAAATTCAACTCTCATTGTCACGCACTGATTGTAGATGTGACTTCCAATTCTCATTGTTACACATTCATTTGAGAAGTAACTTCCAACTCAAACAAAATCAAGTTCGAGTCCTGCTCGTTGCTCGCAAACAACGTCACGTATTATGTATGTGTTTTCCTGTTATTTTTATTTTCTGGGACAGACAAAGTGACCAATAAAAAAAATTATCTGAACTGGTTATAATCTGAAAATTTTCACCATTATAGCAAGAAAATGTATATACTGTAAGAAAGCTCCAAGCAATGTTTATGTTCACCCCTTGTGATGACGAAACAACGTAGCACATTCTTGTATATAGAGATCCGTACTTGAGTACATCCAGCTCTGCACTTTTTTCATATATTTAGACTAATTATTTTTTAAATCAGTAATGGACGTGAAGACAAAGCAGAAGTTGATAGCAGACAGCTCAGTGACTGCATGTCTAAGAAGACACACAATAGCATAACATGGTACACATTGGTCTGTGGGGCCTTGTACATTCTGTGAAATAGTCTTTGCTGCTAAGATTGGTCTTGTGAATCACTTTCATCATTGCCATGTATCATAGACTATATTTCGTATAGTACAACAATAGCACTATCATCTGGAAAGACGGAAATGTGCCTACTAGTAGACTACTTGTAGTGATTAGGTATATGACTACCTGTAGTTTATAGAGGCAGGATGTACTCGTGTGTTGTCGGGATCTAATGGAGGCAAATAATAGTTATACTGCCACTTCCAATGTATGTCGCTGGAGACGACTGAGGATGAGTAGGAATGGAGTTTTCTACTCCACCTACCAGAGCAAAGCGATCCAACATGCTGAAATTAGATGTGTCAGATCGAAAGGCACATATATCACATGCATGCTGTAAACCACAGTCAAACGCATTCTTTTCTCTGGACTAACACTTGCTAAATGACGGGAAAGCGAGAACGATCATACTTTGAAACTTCGAATCAGGAATCAAAGGATAGGAGATTACGAAATATAAGAAGCATTTTCTCGTCCGTGGTTCGCTGGGGCACGAAATGAGATCACAAAATAGTGACCCTACCCTGCATGCACTAAGAGATGACTAAGGAGGTTTATGGGGTGAAATTAGCTGTCACTATCAACGGAGGGTCAAAGTGATCCAAAGTCATGCTGAAGTCGAATGTGTCAGGACGAAAGGCGTAGATACCACAGCCGAGCTGTAAACCATGATACATCACATGCAATTAACTGGACTACATCCTACTAGTCTGCAAGAGTTTGAGAATGAACGAAGAAGAAGAAGACTACTTCTGATGTATATAAATAACATTATGACCTATATATCTGTTATGTTAACTCATTATCATCCAGTGCCATTTTGTCATCATTCTTCGTTCGTTCGTTCTCAAACTCTAGCAGACTATGTAGTCTGAAGAACGGAATGGTTAAATATTTTATAATCAGTGACAGAAAATGTAATCTTAACCAAAACATCGTAACGTTCATGAGCAAACATAGTTTCACTTTCCACTCATTTGGCCTCCATCTTACCCATTGGTATTTTTTTGTTTTTTTATTGGGTAAAGTTCAATATTTGAAGAATGCGAGAAATGAGTACACATTTTTGTAGTCCGTGACACGACATAGCAGTACGGCCAGGTTGAGGATGTTTGATTCTGGCATGATTTTAATTGAAATGTGACAGTTTGAATAAGATTGTTATATCGGGTTCACCACACCCCAGCTTTCACTCATCATCATCAGGTGCCGTCTCCGCAACGAAGGTTGGCTGCAACAGACCTTCAACATCCCTGTCTCTTGTCTTGGTGGTGCATTCTGCTAGACTGTTACCTGTCCATCTCGCGATGTTACTATCCGACTTGTATCTCTGTTTCCCTCTTGATCGCCTCCCCTCAACAATTATCCTCAATTAGGATCTTCAACGAGGTGTCATGTATTTTAATATGTCCAAAATTTATTATTTTTGAAATCTTTATTTCCTGTAATAATTCATTCTTCATACGCCCATAATTCAGTCATACATTTAGTCCATCATTCAGTCATAGTTCATCATTGTCATACCTGTAGTCCATCATTCAGACATACATTTAGTTAATCATTCAGTCATACATGTAGTCCATCATTCAGTCATACATTTAGTGCATCATTCAGTCATACAGTTAGTCCATCATTCAGCCATAGTCCATCATTGTCATACTTTTAGTCCATCATTCAGACATACATTTAGTGCATCATTCAGTCATACATTTAGTCCACAATTCAGGAGACTAATGAGGTTTGGTGTATGTAGGAGTGACCCATAGGACATGCTTAAGTGGGATGTGTCAGGTATTTTTATTTCAGAGTGACTATAGAATGTTGTAGTCGAAGCGGAATAGAGCGGCTACCGTCTGCTCCATAAAAATGAAATGCAGACAAAAAAGACTTATCTACGCGATAGGAGGAAAATAACTAACAAAATCATGTTTAGCTTGAGAACAGTCCACAACAGATCTGGACTACGTCCTGCTAATCTGCAGTAGCTTGAGAACAGCCCAATTTTGCAGTCGTAACAGAAACGTCCATGAGCAAAGACAGTTTCACTTTCCAGTTATGTGGCGTTGGTAACACAGATGTGTACACATGTTTGAAATTTTCCAGAAAACATAGAACATATTCAGAAGAACTGACCAATGTACTACATTACGAGGAAAAAAACTTGCCAACGGAAACAGCTCTGACGGACAAACCCCACTGCCCTGTCTCTGGGCTGGTGATCAAAGTAAAATTTAATAATGAAATGCATATCAGCGACTGATTTCGGTTGGAGAATGAGGAACCAGAAGACAGGCTGAAAGCTGTAACCGACACTGCAACTTTGCAACTTAACCGTTCTCTTGACTACATCCTGATATGATAAATCACGTAGTAAACCAGATTGAAAACTGCTTTATTCCTGGATGTTCAAGGTTAAGGAAGTCCCTTATTCGAGAGGTTTCCGTCAATTTTGACCTGCCCAACAGCAAACTGTGCCGGGAAAATTCGCCTCCCGAAACTTTCTATTTCTTCCTTCTTTCACTTTCGGTTCTTGAGAAAACAACATATTAAAATGTTTACATAAATGATGATGATAACAATTATGATAATGATGATTATGATCGCAGTAAGGATGACGACCGCAGTGACAATGTAGGTAACAATTACTATGATGATATTATATTTCTGTTTGTCTAAGCGATAACGAATGTAGTGTGTATGTAACGGTTGTTTGTATAATGCATCATTACAGTAACGCTTTATAACAACAAGATGTCTTAATCTGTATCTTACATGCCTCATAATCAGGTAGCATACCCTGAACAGGATGTAGCACTCATCACAGCCTTTCGAAAAATCTGTCTATCTTGAGCCGCCAGTCTTCCTATTTTTCTGTTACTGTCATGCTCAGGTGGTCTTTGAAATCTTGCGTCCATCTTCTTGGCTTACCACTTGTTCGTCTTACATCCCTAGACTAGTTTAGTGACCAACGAACATCACGTCAATGTATTCTTAGACCAGTCTTCACGTGGTTGTTTCGATATGGACCTACATCTAGCAAACTTCTCACGGATGTGTACCCAGAGCTTAGAGGTTTATCATTTTTGGATTCGTCTAGCTCCCGCTTAGGGACCTTTCTAATTTTAAGCACCTAGTTTAGGTCCTATTTTTTTGTTGCCGTTGTTGTCAAAACTGTGTGAGCATGTCAAAACTAATTAAGAACATGAGAAGCAAAGACGATATATATGAATAAACAGAAATAATAAATGACGAAAACGGTAATGAACTAAAAGCACCACAACAAATAATGGAAAGATGGCAACAATATTTCAAGGAACTACTAAACCTAAAAGAAGGAGAAGACACAACAATAAACACTACAGCAGCGAACCTAGAACCAAATATATTACTATCGGAAATAGAAAATTCAATAAACAAAGCACCAATAAACAAAGCAGCAGGCTCTGATAACATACAAACAGAACATATCAAAGCAGCAGCAGAGAGCGGGAAACAATGGCTACACAGACTTTTCAATGTAATATGGAAGAAACAAGAAACAACAGAAGACTGGAGGAACGCGACAATCATTCCTATATGGAAGAAAAAAGGCAGTAAGAGAGAATGCCTAAAATACAAGAGGGATAGTTGAAAAGACCGAAATAATGGCAATAGCAAAGAAAGAAAGAAATATCACTATCTCCATCGATAATAAACACATTAGACAAGTAAATTAGTTCACTTACTTAGGAAACATTTTATCGAGTGAAGGGAAAACAGTAAAAAGATACAAAATAGATGCAATAAAACATACCGGATTCTAGGATGACACGTATTTTCAAGAACAAAAATGTAAACATAGACACTAAAGTTGCATTATACAAGACTATTATTATTCCATCACTATGCCACCAGTGCCAAACTTGTATAAGACAGCACAAGACAAAAGAAAAATAGTGACAGCAGAAATTACATGTCTACGAAGAATACCCGGAGTGTCAATAAGAAATAGAATTAGAAACGATAACATCAGACAGATAACCAAAAACAATACCAGTATTGGAACACATTAAAAAGACAACAGATCAAGTGGTTTTTACACGCTTCCAGACTACCGACATATAGCATGTCACAAATTTCCATGCCACATAGACATAACGGCTATAAAGCCAGAGACAGATCAAGCAAAAGATGGATCACAGAAATCAAAGAATCCACATAAACAAGCTTGCAAACAGCACACAAGAAGGCCATCTCCAGAGAACTCTTCCACCCCTGACGCCGCAAGGCAAACAAGGGCCACAGCGTATAGGTAGATAGATTGCATCACCCAGTCAATCGTAGTCATGTAATCACCAAGTTAATCGTAGTCATGGAATCACCCAGTCAATTGCAGTCATGAAATCACCCAGTCAATTGCAGTCATGAAATCACCCAGTCAATTGCAGTCATGAAATCACCCAGTCAATCGTAGTCATGAAATCACCCAGTCAATCGTAGTCATGGAATCACCCAGTCAATCGTAGTCATGTAATCACCAAGTTAATCGTAGTCATGGAATCACCCAGTCAATTGCAGTCATGAAATCACCCAGTCAATCGTAGTCATGGAATCACCCAGTCAATTGCAGTCATGGAATCACCAAGGGGCAAGAATATTTTCAGACAAAGAAACACTTATTCTAGAGTTATCGAGGGAAAATGGAGAGGGTAGTGAACAGTCGTGTCTTGTCTTGATTAGAAAACTGGCCTCACAGCACGTGGGGCATTCCCATAAGTTTTCCGCCCTCTGTTCCAGCAGCCATTCGACTCGATGTTATTTCGAGTCCAATGCTGCCGAAACAGACGTCGACATCAGGGCACAACTCTGGCCCTTGCGACAGGTTTCTTTGTTGTTCCGCCCACCCACGCCGTGCCCGTAAGAGTAGTGAACAGTTTGATGGAGGAGTAATAGTGAACCGTTTGATGGAGATACAAAAATGAACAGTTGAATTTAGAACTGCAATGAATTATACTATAAATGAGTGTGTGTAGATACTTACTGGTTACACACCATGTACGCTGAAGTCAGATGGTTCGGTTCATTGGTTCAAATAAAACGTCGACACAACGATTCTCAGTTCTATAGACTGCATCCTGCAAGAAATCTAATTGGACCATTGTTCTGCTTCCTGAGATGCCGTGATAATGTGAGAACATACGCCAAGAAAACAACAAAATCAAACATACCATTTGTAATACATTCATTTAAACGCATATGTGAAATAAATTATATCTGATGACATTGTTGTTCCTTCCAGCTTGGAGGAAATGGCAGATGATTGTTACGGGGCGAGCAGCACATGTTCGCTAAATGCCTAGCTGGTAAACTTTGGCTTAGAAATTTAAAAAACTTTGGCTTAGAAAGATCGACCTATGTCTGAACGTGATCGGGACTAAGGTTACGACGACTTTCAACCGGCATGTTGTACAACCAAATGTGTGGTGAACCCAGCTTGGCGCCAGATTCTCGTTAGTTATACTGGCACCGATTCATGTTATTGTATATATATACTACATGTCACTAGAATGAATTGAGTGTGTTGTCCTCTTCTTTTCTCTAGTTTAATCAGACGGAGTTCTATTTTACTTATCTCTTACATCAATACCATTATCATCAACTTCATCATCGTCACCACCAACCATTTTAATCATTACATCATCAAATGTTGTATATGCATCAACGGTTGAATGCACGTTCCTCCAACATCTGTCTCTTGTCTTTGTGGTGCCTTAAATCTTCTTCTGCTTTAGTTCTCAAACTCCGACATATTAGCAGGATGTAGTCCAGTGAACCCTGGAATGTTTTGTATCATGGTTTTCATCTAGGGTGCAATATCTGCACCTTTTAAACTCTTTAGTATACATACATATATATTTCTTCATATTTGACTCTTTAACCATTGGCGATCACTATTTGGCTCTTAATTGGTATTGACAGAAGAACGGTAAGAGTTCAGTTGTGTCATAGTTTACAGCGTGGCTGTGGTCTCTACACCTTTCGGTCCGACACGTTTGTCTTTTAAAGGTCTCCTTTTAGTCGTTTTGATAGACGGTTTCAAACAACCAAGCAGACCACAAAATTTCCTTAGTTACAATTACAACATGCAAGGGACGACATAGTGATTTTATTCCCTGAACCCTTTAGGGCTCCGGCAACGTAGGGATGATTAATTGAGGACGAATATATAGTTTAATTTGATTTTATTCCCTGAACCCTTTAGGGCTCCGGCAACGTAGGGATGATTATTTGAGGACGAATATATAGTTTAATTTTTAGCGTTGGTTCATCACTATGTGCGGATGACTAGAACACTAAATATCTTGTGTACTACGTAATTAAGAACGCAGATTACACATAATATTGTTGTGTGTTATATAATCAAAAACAGACATTACTCTGAATATTGTTGCGTACTACATAATCTAGAACCGAAATTACATTGAATATTGTTGCGTACTACATAATCTAGAACCGAAATTACATTGAATTTTGTTGTGTACTACATAATCTAGAACGGAAATTACACTGAAATCTGTTGCGTACTAATTAATCAATAACCGACATTACACATAATCGTGTTGTATACTACGTAATCAATAACCGATATTACACAGAATCGTTTTTTGTACTATGTATTTAATAAAGGACATTACACTGAATCTTGTGTACCACGTATTCAAGAACCAACATTACATTTATCTTGTTGTGTACCACGTAATCAAGAACCAACATTACATTGAATCTTGTTGTGTACCACGTAATCAAGAACCAACATTACATTGAATCTTGTGTGTACCACGTAATCAAGAACCAACATTACATTGAATCTTGTTGTGTACCACGTAATCAAGAACCAACATTACATTGAATCTTGTGTGTACCACGTAATCAAGAACATAGGCTACACTGAATTGTGTGTTTGTTTTGCCTTCATAAATCGTCTCCTCTTATTTCATGTTACTTAAATTACAAAAATCAATTTAAAATATTTTTTACTGCTATGAGCTATCTTTACACCGCAGACATTAGTCTGGTTATATACGAGTTGTAAACTATAAATATAGCTGAGGTTCCAGAATCCAGTTACCACGACTTCGGTAAAAAGCATTAGTTCCAATGGTCATTTAATTTGTACAACTTGCGGAAGGTACGCCGCTTCCAACCTCGGATGTGATTTTGTTATATTAGTACTTTTTTGACCATCAAAAATAAGAAGACATCGTGGTTCAGGTTATTCTTTCACCAGGACATTGACCGTTAATTTTTTAAAGTAAAATGTACATCTTATGGTGATGTACGTACATTTCAACCGCAGACAATAGTCCAATTTGGTTATATCAAAGATTAGCAATCATAAAAAATAATGGATGTCACAGTTAAGGTAATCCAGTCACCACGGCATCCAGATTTCAACGGTAAATGTGTTTTTTTTAATATTTTTAAATAAAAAAAACACTTTTAATACGATAGAAACAGCTTGATTGCATGGCAATGCCTGCCGTAAGAACTGGTGTGCCTGATCTTCTTAATAAAAACTATTCCTTTACGCGCCTATGCTACTAGACAGTTAACCCCTTCACTGCTGCCAGAAAAGATTACCATCAATAAAACATAAGCTTCAATTTAAGCCAAGCTTTCTAAGCTTCTATTTCTTCTTATTTTCCCTTGCACACACAGAACGCTATATTAACTCCCTTTGATAAGGAAATTTCCTCCCCTTAGCAAACTCAAGCAAAGGTGTCTGGCAAATGTTATTTATTATAAGTTATACAATCTATTGCGTGAGCAGTTCTTCAATAAATGTATGCTCCATTACTTTCTGTTCCGTGCTCATCCTTTTTATATTACTAGTGTTGTCGAGGCCCAAGAGGTCATCTTATTTTTCTGCGTTCGTTCTCAAACTCCTACAGATCAACAGGGTGTAGTCTGGAGAACGGAATGCGTTATGTAATGACTGAGATATCTGCTCCTTTCAGCCGGACATATCCGAGTTTAGCATGGCTTCCGTGTCACTTGGGCCCTCAGTGGGACGGGGCAGCTTTGTATCCATCGTGTCTGTATAGTAATGCTTTTTGAGGGGGACTGTCTGATGGTAATCTGGAAGCATGTAAAAACCACTTAATCTGTTGTCTTCTGAGGTAAACGAGAATTGGCATTATGTTTGTTAGTCTTCTGATAGTTTCGTTCCTGATTCTCTCTGTTACTCCGAGAATTCTAAGTAGACAAGTCACTTCTGTTGTAACAAGTTTTATTTTGAATGCTGTTGTTACTGTCTACGTTTCTCATTGGTTGCATAGTGATGGTATGATGATAGTTTTATATAGTGCAGTTTTGAAAATTTTCTTGTGAAAATAGGTGACATCTGTTCCAAGATCCAGTATGCTATATTGCATCTATGTTGGATTTCTGTGGTGTTTTTCCCATTCGATGTTATGATATTTCCAAGTTAAGTGAATTCTTTCACTTGTTTAAGTTGTTGATAATCAATTAGAATAGTAGTGTTTCTGTCCAAGTTAAGTTATGAAAGATACAAAACACAGTCAAATTTTTAGCTTGTTAATTGCAGGTTTAAGCCTCTACTTGCCGAAGCATGCCACTTCAACCTACGACCTGCGCCTAGTTTGGTTATATAAGTGTGCTTTGGTTTTTAACTTAAAAAGAAATCGTTTTGTCTGGTACGAAATTAGATTATACCCAACGATATATAAAAAAACAACCTCCAAAGACTTCGTATATAGGAACATTCCAGACGAATTATAGAAGACGAAGAAGAATAGTGGTTATTAGTTCTTTTTTCGGTTAAAAAAAATATCTTTACTTTTTATTTGCACCTTGGACGCTCAAGTGAGACAATCTTTGTCAGCTCTCAGCAGGTATGTACCCGAAGGTATGCCCAGAAATCCATGTGCAAGCACTGGAGTGTAAATATCGTTCTTGTACATGCCGTAAGATCTAACCTGCATATTGACACAAGCACTCACATTCTTCCTGCGTGCTGCTGACAAGCCAGCAACAATCATGTACTGTGTCGTGTTATCTACGTGAAAACATGTAAACTTAACCTGACAGCATCTAATACGTAATGGTATAATGCAATGGTTCTCAGCATTTTTTGACCCCAGGTGGTTCTATTAAAGTACTTTCTTCATAAGACATCAGGGGTTACTAAGCTGTTTTCATATGACTTTCTTCACAAGACATTGAGGGTTTCTAAGCTGTTTTCATATGACTTTCTTCATAAGACATCGTTGGTTACTAAGATGTTTTAATATGACTTACTTCACAAGACATCGATGGTTTCTAAGCTGTTTTGTTATTTAACTTGCTGCCTTATCATTAAAACTGCTATCGTTATGTTGCCCCCCTCCCATGGTGCGTCTGTGACCCTATAATTTTACAATTTTCTTAATGGCTCCGTGACCCCCACCCTATCTGCAGGAGTTCGTATATAGCTCAAGCTCAGAAACCCTGGTATAATATATAGTCTGCCAGGCTATACGAAGCCTCGTGTTTTCTTCAAGGTGACAGATTCAGTGATCATTCTCACTGTGTTTATCTTTTCCAGCAATTCTAATCCAGTATTCATTTATACAGAAATGCATTACCAGTCAGGAATAACACAAACCTGCTGCAAATATAGGAGGAATATTTGTCTTTACTTCACTGTGTTGCACCAGCTAAAAAATCAATAAACGAAAATAGGTTAATTAAAGTGTTATCAATAGCCAATATGTGTTGTTCGTCCATAACAGGTAATGATGACCATTTGTTACATCCACTTTTTGAAATTCAGTTACCTTGCCTGTGAGTTCGTAGTTCTCGCCGTAGACGGATGTGTCGGCCATTGACGCAAATAAAACTGTGACACAACGCATTTCCGTTTTCTGGACTACATCCTGCAAGAAATCTAGTAAGACCATTATTCTGCTACAATAGAGATCTAGTTGGAGCAAACACTGAAGAACAAGAAGAGTTTGTAGGTGGTGCTAAGCCTCATGGTGTCATCAAAGTTCCTTGGACAGTTTGGGCATGGCATGATCAACTCCCATGGCTTTAATCTGCCTTTATTCTTGCGACCTAATCTTGAGCTGTTGACTTGCTACATTTCTCCATTTTCTCACAATGTTACGTTTTTTACATTTCCGAGATACATGGAACTGTGTTCATATTATGAATCTTGCCATGTAACTGTCCATATTTGGTGCAGAATCTTTCCATAATCTTGCCATGTAACTGTCCATATTTGGTGCAGAATCTTTCCATAATCTTGCCATGTAACTGTCCATATTTGGTGCAGAATCTTTCCATAATCTTGCCATGTAACTGTCCATATTTGGTGCAGAATCTTTCCATAATCTTGCCATGTAACTGTCCATATTTGGTGCAGAATCTTTCCATAATCTTGCCATGTAACTGTCCATATTTGGTGCAGAATCTTTCCATGATCTTGCCATGTAACTGTCCATATTTGGTGCAGAATCTTTCCATAATCTTGCCATGTAACTGTCCATATTTGGTGCAGAATCTTTCCATAATCTTGCCATGTAACTGTCCATATTTGGTGCAGAATCTTTCCATAATCTTGCCATGTAACTGTCCATATTTGGTGCAGAATCTTTCCATAATCTTGCCATGTAACTGTCCATATTTGGTGCAGAATCTTCCCATGATCTTGCATTGTAACTGTGTCTCCATATTTCGTGCATAATCTTCCTATAATCTTGCCATGTAACTGTCCATATTTGGTGCAGAATCTTTCCATAATCTTGCCATGTAACTGTCCATATTTGGTGCAGAATCTTTCCATAATCTTGCCATGTAACTGTCCATATTTGGTGCAGAATCTTTCCATAATCTTGCCATGTAACTGTCCATATTTGGTGCAGAATCTTTCCATAATCTTGCCATGTAACTGTCCATATTTGGTGCAGAATCTTTCCATAATCTTGCCATGTAACTGTCCATATTTGGTGCAGAATCTTGCCATGTAACTGTCCATATTTGGTGCAGAATCTTTCCATAATCTTGCCATGTAACTGTCCATATTTGGTGCAGAATCTTTCCATAATCTTGCCATGTAACTGTCCATATTTGGTGCAGAATCTTCCCATGATCTTGCATTGTAACTGTGTCTCCATATTTCGTGCATAATCTTCCTATAATCTTGCCATGTAACTGTCCATATTTGGTGCAGAATCTTTCCATGATCTTGCCATGTAACTGTCCATATTTGGTGCAGAATCTTTCCATAATCTTGCCATGTAACTGTCCATATTTGGTGCAGAATCTTTCCATGATCTTGCCATGTAACTGTCCATATTTGGTGCAGAATCTTTCCATAATCTTGCCATGTAACTGTCCATATTTGGTGCAGAATCTTTCCATAATCTTGCCATGTAACTGTCCATATTTGGTGCAGAATCTTTCCATAATCTTGCCATGTAACTGTCCATATTTGGTGCAGAATCTTTCCATAATCTTGCCATGTAACTGTCCATATTTGGTGCAGAATCTTCCCATGATCTTGCATTGTAACTGTGTCTCCATATTTCGTGCATAATCTTCCTATAATCTTGCCATGTAACTGTCCATATTTGGTGCAGAATCTTTCCATAATCTTGCCATGTAACTGTCCATATTTGGTGCAGAATCTTTCCATAATCTTGCCATGTAACTGTCCATATTTGGTGCAGAATCTTTCCATAATCTTGCCATGTAACTGTCCATATTTGGTGCAGAATCTTTCCATAATCTTGCCATGTAACTGTCCATATTTGGTGCAGAATCTTTCCATAATCTTGCCATGTAACTGTCCATATTTGGTGCAGAATCTTTCCATAATCTTGCCATGTAACTGTCCATATTTGGTGCAGAATCTTTCCATAATCTTGCCATGTAACTGTCCATATTTGGTGCAGAATCTTTCCATAATCTTGCCATGTAACTGTCCATATTTGGTGCAGAATCTTCCCATGATCTTGCATTGTAACTGTGTCTCCATATTTCGTGCATAATCTTCCTATAATCTTGCCATGTAACTGTCCATATTTGGTGCAGAATCTTCCCATGATCTTGCCATGTAACTGTCCCCATATTTCGTGCAGAATCTTCCCATGATCTTGCCATGTAACTGTCCCCATATTTCGTGCAGAATCTTCCCATGATCTTGCCATGTAACTGTCCATATTTCGTGCAGAATCTTCCCATGATCTTGCCATGATTTATTTAAGGCATATGCTTTCAGTGAAATGTTTAACGAGACATTAACACGATTGGGTTAACCTACCGTGGGAACTCATGTACTGCTTCATCTCAGCACAGACAAGTATACATCAAATACTAATAGTTTAACTGCGACACACAAGGGCAAAATACGTTTCGAAGGAAAGCCTTCATCACGAAAAATAATCATTGAACAAACGACACCTATACTACGACAACGAACAGTAAAAGAAGAAGAAAAGAAGTGACAAAGAAACAATTGAGAGTAAGGATGGAACTATTTATTCATTCAGTAGATTTACATTTAGATTGACATGTAAATTTAGATAGACTTTCTATAACAATTCAGCGTGTAAACCGGTCACATCCGTACCGTATCATTTGTGTTGGCTACAATCAACAGGTGTCGCGCCGACTGGAAAAAGCGATCATTGATGTCCATTACTCTCATGTTTAGTATCTGGTATAAGGATTGTTGTTGGCACGTTGCCGTCGCGTGATGTTAATAAACGATGTAATATTTTCACAGGCCATCAGTCTCGATATTTATTGCCTTCAATCTAGCCTGTTTCAGGCTGCGTTCTCAATACATCCACGTCTCATAACATGTTTAAAACACATATTTTTTGTTTATATTAAATGTATATTAACTCTGCAGTTGTCTCTGTGTTGCCGGAGCCCGAAGTTGGAGTAAATAGTAGCGACACTGATGCCTGGCATTCATGTAATAAGAGGCGACTATGTACGTTTTCAGGTGGAGTTAGCTGTCCTATATATGGTCAAAGATATTCGCACCTAATCTGTAAACCATGACACAACACATTTCGTTCTCTGTGCTACACTCTGCTAATCTGCAGGAGTTTAAGAACAAACGCAGAAAAAGAAAGAGTTCTTCATCTTCAAAATAATAATAAAACATATATTTGATCCAATCCAACAAATTCACATCTTTATTTACAGATGGCAAAATATTCGCGGCAACCGTGTCAGATGCAGACGAGAGAGATCCATTAATCTTACAGAAGGTGAATGATAGTGTGCTAGTCAGAACTATCACGAGGGATTCTATATTTCTCAATGGTAAGTTGTGCAGATTTATGTTCAGGTTGCTTGTCTAGAATACACATCTTGGTAGACTATATACATATAAATGTTGGTAATCTATATACATAAACATTTTGCTACTTTATATACATATAAATATTGGTAGAATATAATACAAATCATATGACACGGAAAGGTACCCAACACGGAAGTCTTACGGCTCGTTAGAGTGAAGGCAATTATTTGTAAAGGACACACCCACACAGAAGAAGAATTATGAACTATAGGATAAAAAGTGAAATGAAAATGGGGAAACATTTGGTTAGTTGGATATCATCCCTCCACTGGATATCATTCCTCTGCTGGATATTCAGACACATAAGCTAAACATGACCTGGACATTTAAAAAGTAATGTCAAAGAATCGCATTCCCATGGAAGATCTCTTTGGTCAGCTCTCATTTGGCATTAGGCGAAGGAACAGACCAAAATCGAAATTTAGGGGCATCTGCACAACCTAAGATATAAGGACATCTGTTAACTGAAACATCTCTACAACTGGATTGCTTCCTGAGCGTCTGTACACACACAAAATGCAATCCCCGCCATTAAACGATATCAACCTTGTATTGCGGATTTAAAAAAAAAAGTCTTCAGTTGCGTAGAACTTTATTTTAATGGAAGGGGAACACCCCCCCCCCCTCACTATATTTGTTTGAACAGTGGCAACTTCTGCCTATGGTTCAATCAGTTGGTTACCGATTGTTGTGGATCGCGATTATTCCACTGCTAATATTTTCATGCTCTTATGTTTAGGAATGACCAAAAAACAGAAGAAAAAAACACCAGCTCGGGGTTTATTTCAATCCAAAATCTGGATATACGACGGATAAGATCAATAATATTATAATCTTAATCAGTGATAAAAATCGCATGTGGTTGCGTCTGTGGGTCTCACCAATGGCCCACTAGACATACCATCCATGTAACAGAAAACCTTAGTGGATGACATGCCGTTATATTGAGGTTATCTTCTTATAGAAGCTTCATGGCACGTCATCTATACAATTATGATTTTGTTTTGTTGTTGAAATGTATTTCATGTTTGCCTGAATATATATGTATGCACCCTCTGTGGTTGGGAGGGAGCCAGAGATGTACTGTGCAGCACTGAGGAGGAGGAAACTGACATCACTGTTTTTCCTATGGCTGAGGCCCATCATAGAGGCACAGTGACTCAGGACGTGACAATCCTTTTGACTTGAACATTTGGTTGCATGCCTGGAGCAATAGAGAAGTTCGGCATAACCAGTAGTCAAGTGGTGTCGCGGAATGAGCACAGTGAACCATATCTTGGCTACAGTGGCTGGGAGCAGTGCATAGGTTGAAACCTGCCTTCCTTGAGGTGTGATAGTTATTCTCTGGCTCTGTCCCGGGGTGGGCCGAAAATGCGCAAACTTCCCAGCAATATAATGCCATCTAATGGCATTAGGTCAAAGGACATGAGCCCATGGACCGCTGGATCAGCAACCAACCAACCATCAGTGATAAATATATTCTTGTTGTAATTATATTTCATGAGGGGTGTTAGTTTTGACACATGATGATGATGAAATAATCCATTTAACTGTGAACATGTAGATCTAGTGAGAATGTAAGTGTTTGACAAAAGCACGGGTTCTTCTCATTTGTGTAATTGATGGGACACCTGAACTCGTATAAGGCCTCAAAGGCATGGCGGTGTAAGGGAAATTTTGGATACGTGTTTAGTCCCTGAACGGAGGCATCAATCCAGTCTACCAGTATCCCAGGATTACTACTTCCTGCCAGAGGTACAACATACACTTCTGGGATAACTATCACATCATACCTATCAGATTTGTTGACCTATCCGCAGTGTTGACACATTTAGTTGCCACATTTAGTAGCAGTGTTGCCATATTTAGTAGCAGTGTTGCCATATTTAGTAGCAGTGTTGCCACATTTAGTAGCAGTGTTGCCATTTAATATCAGTGTCGCCATATTTATTATCAGTGTTGCCATATTTAGTAGCAGTGTTGCCATATTTAGTAGCAGTGTTGCCACGTCTAGTATTTCCCCGTCATTTAGAAGTCTGACACAAAAGGACAAAGGTGCAAGGTCTGATGGCATTTATCTCTTCGTCAACCAGGTTGATTATATGATAGAAGATACAAGTAAGAATTTGAGGAAAGATGTGGCAATGATTTTGTCACAGGTGACATGTTGTTAGCATGACCCCGAATTTTCCTTAGTCGTCTGGAAAGAAGACAATGTCTTTACACCCTGAACCAGAAATCCAGGCCACAGTTTTTACACGGGCGTATGATGACTGATCAAGAGATTCCTTTCAGGATTGTGCTTAAAAGTTTAAGGATCCCTGACATATCATCACTATTATCTAATGCGTTATCTGTTATCTCCTCAGAGCCAAACTTCGTCAGCTCATATGATAAAAACGACAAAGTCTTCTTCTTTTTCCGTGAAACGGCGGTTGAGAATATTAACTGTGGAAAGGTAAGATATTGTCCCATTATTTTTTTTTACAAACCATTTGATAACATTTTTTTATGTGTGCAATGTTTGTAGTTTGCATTACTCTGAGAAGAACTAATATTGTGCAATGTTTGTAGTTTGCATTACTCTTAGAAGAACTAATATTGTGCAATGTTTGTAGTTTGCATCACTATGAGAAGAACTAATATTGTGCAATGTTTGTAGTTTGCATCACTATGAGAAGAACTAATATTGTGCAATGTTTGTAGTTTGCATCACTATGAGAAGAACTAATATTGTACAATGTGTGTAGTCTGCATCACGATGAGAACTAATATTGTGCAATGTTTGTAGTTTGTAACACTATGAGAAGAACTAATATTGTGCAATGTTTGTAGTTTGCATCACGATGAGAAGAACTAATATTGTGCAATGTTTGTAGTTTGCAACACTATGAGAAGAACTAATATTGTGCAATGTTTGTAGTATTCATCACTATGAGAACTATTATTGTGCAATGTTTGTAGTTTGCATCACTATGAGAAGAACTACTGTTGTGCAATGTTTGTAGTTTGCATTACTATGAAAAGAACTAATACTGTGCAATGTTTGTAGTTTGCATCACGAGAAGAATTATTGCTGTAGTATTATCACTCTTGATTTTGTAGATTACAGAACACGTACTTTACATGTGATATGCAAAATAAATGCACTTAGTAATTATTAAATGTGAGATTACTGTAGGAAAAATGGCATTTAATCAGAAGATATAAAGCAAACTCTATAAATGCTATATACAAGTAATAATAGGGCACTTCTGTCATACAACATTAATGGAGCACTCTTGTTTACAAGATTTATGGAACACTTCTGTTATACAAGTTTTACTATGTAGAAAATAGGTAGTGAAGTCTTACTGAACGATGACTAACAGGACATCATTGTCGAATGTTCACGTGAAATAATGCACACAACAATACATATGACACAGTCGACGTTTCGAGTAAAAAGCCTTTATCAAGATAACCACATAACATCAAAAGACAACGAGTAGAAATGGCAACGACAGATAAACGTGTCCGAGCGAAATGTGGATGCGAGTTGCCGGAAGGATAGGCACAAGAAGTATATGAAAACGATACCTATAAATATATGTTGTAAATGACGGAACAAAACGAATAATGACAAATAGTGCACCAAATGAGAACTAGACAAAAGAGTGGTCTAAATTGTGTCCAAATGGCTTGGGGATACCCAGCCCCAAAATAAGATTTTCTAGAGAGCACCTAGATCTATCATTGGTGGTGCCAGGATCTGATGGAAGTGACTTGAATATCAAGAACACCAAGGTGGCCATCGCTGTTGTAGTGTGTGACAACAGGGGAAGCTGCTCCGTGCTTGGTGACATGAAAGTGGTTACAGAAGCGGCCGCTCAATCAAAGGCCAGTTTCGCCGATATACTGCTTGCTGTAGAGTTTACAAATTATCACGTAAATAACATTACTGGATTCACGTGTAAAGGCTTCATCGATGATGATAGTGGCCTTGGCGAATGAAACCGATCGCATCTGAACCACATAAGGACATGTGTAGCAACGACCGTGTGGGCAACGAACAATACCAAAATGGTCAGGAACAGAAGACCTAAGGTGCTTATGGACCAAGATGTCCTTAATATTTTTGGCGCACCAGAGCCAAGTCCTGGAAAGCCGCACAGGTATAGGTGTGTGGATCAGACTGAAGAATGGAATAATGTTTAAGCAGGATGCATCGGACAGTGGAGTTATGGGGATGAAACATAAGAACAAGTTTAACTCTATCAAAGGAGAAGGAAGGACCCTGGGAATTAGTCACGGTATCGAGGTGAGATAACTTGCGTACTAGGAGCTAAGCCAATGAAAGAATCCTGTCGGGGAACGAGCCTCAACGAATGAAATCAATCAGCTCAGATGATTTGTCGAGAAAGACGTCGTCGTCATCGCTACATAGGAAAGCGAAGAAACTGGGAATAGGCAGAGTTGCTGCAAGCGGGAGGATGAGAAGAAGTGTAGAACAGAAAGCCATGTTCATAAGTAGGTTTATAGTAGATGGATGTGCTGAGGTAAGGGAGATGAATAGTGTCAATGATGTCAAGGAAGTTGACAGAGGTGATCTGAGAAGTAAATTGATTAGCAGGGTTGAAATTGTTGATGAAGCGAGACAATTGTGTTTTAGACATGATAGTGATGCCTATAAGGTCATCAATGTATCTGTGGAAAAGAAATTTGAACGAGCCATCATAGGTCGACCAAACTAAATGTTTAAGATGCCCCATGAAAAGACACGCAAATCTAGGTCCCATCTTGGTGCCAATAGCAACGCCACTGATCTGGTCGAAAAAATGTTCATCGTTCAAAAGAATTGAGTGTGAGCACCAGTTCAGCAAGGCGGATAAGAGTAAGAGTGGATACAGTGGGATGGAGACTTTTGTCCGGGAAGTAATGCAGAGCCCCGAGACCGTCGGCATGGGGTTTAGAAGTATACAGAGAATAAACAACGAGCAAGAACAGACGAAAAGAACGGTCAGAAGGCAACTGGACAGAAGAAACACAAAATTATTGTTATTTCAGGTAAGCATGGGACGGTGATTGTGTGTTAATCGTCGTTAGTAAGACTTCATTATCGGTTTCCTACGCAAGTACTATTTTCATGCAGTTTTATAGTAGTATTATTTTTTATAGAGAAATTATGGAGTACTTATGTCAAACAATAAAAGATTTATTGGATAAATTATGGAGCACATGTCAAACAATGAAAGATTTATTAGAGAAATTGAAATACTTTAGGGAAATGTACGAAGATCCATATACAGACAGACTCAAACACAACTTGACAGACAGACTCAAACACAACTCGACAGACAGACTCAAACACAACTTGACAGACAGAATTTGAACCAGTGCCCATCATAGAAGAAGTACGTTGGGAAATTAAGAACTTAAAAACTGACAAGTCACCAGGGTGAGACGGATTGGTTGCGCTATGGATACAAGCAGCAGGAGAACCCAGTTTTCAAGTCTATCATGCCCTCTGTGTTAAGACCTGGACAAGGAAATATCGATATGTATATCATTTCCAAAGACGGGTAATTTGAAACTCTGTACAAATTATAGAACAATTGCACTAATCAGTCATGCCAGCATGATACTTCTCAAGATAATTATGAAAAGAATACGGACAGAGAAATCATTATAATTCAGGCAGATTTTAGACAGAACAGAGCTACTAGGAATCACATCTTCAGCATGAGAAATATAATAGAGAGGTGCAGAGAGTTCAATGCAGGCATTTATACACAATCATTGACTTCTCAAAGACATTTGACTGTGCAACACACCATAAATTATGAAACATAATGGAAAGCATGGGCTTCCCACACCATAAATTATGAAACATAATGGAAAGCATGGGCTTCCCACACCATACATTATGAAACATAATGGAAAGCATGGGCTTCCCACACCATCTCACATCGCTCATTACACAGTACAAGTAGACGTCACCACATGTTAGATAATTACGTTAAGAATACATTGTTACCTGTTAGTAGGACATTCGTCCCAGTGTTGCCAGGGAAATAAAAGTGAGCAAAGAAAATCAACACTGTGATCTTCCTTGCATTGCAAGAGATAACTAAGAAGGTGTGAGGTTGAGTTGGCTGTCATATCTCGTCTGTTAAAGTAAACCAAACGCCCATGTGTCCATACCGTGACCAATCATCATATTAAACCTACCAACAATAATTCAAATAAGCTTTTTGGACCATGTTATTGATTACGTTATTGCTGAGATTTTTGTTGGTCACTATTTATATACTTTGTCATGTGCTAAAGCTAGCTAACGAAATGCACGGCATAATTTTTTTAAAAACATGACCAAAAAGGTTTATATGAATTCTGTAGGTAGGTCTTTTCGCGAAATTCATATAGACAGCTACAGATTACGCAGCAAATAAAATAATGACACAAGGTATTCCGTTCTCTGAATTACATCCTGTAACAAGTGAATCCCGTAATGCCTGTTTGGTCATATAAAGAGACATAACTGTTTAGAAAGACAAATAATGGAGCGAAGAGTACATGGGAGGAGGAGAAAGGGCAGACCAAGAAGACGATGGACTGACGACATTAAAGATAACATGAATACATCGCTAGAAAATGCAAGCCACATCGCCCAAGACAGAGAGAGGTTCAGAGAGTTCATTGGGAAGACAACGTTCTGGAAGGAATACGTCACACGACACAAACAAGCAGAAGTTTGAGAAGAAAATCACGATACAAGGTATTCCGTTCTCTGGATTACATTCTGTAACAAGCAGGAGTTTGATAAAAAAACTCAGAAGTACAATATTATATAAGTGCATGCTTTATTTTACTCACGTTCTAGGCAGTGTTCTCGCGTGTTGCTCGTGTATGCAAGAACGACAGAGGCTCAGAGACTCACCAGAATACTTTCACCTCCTTCTTCAAGGCCAGACTTAATTGCTCCATACCCGGAGAGTATCCATTCTACTTCGACGAAATTCGTAAGTGTTAACACTAACATACACAATCACATTCCTCGCCAGCTCATAATCTAAGCAACAAAACATCCGTTGTTTACAATTACTTTCATAAGGGCTCAGAATAAATATTTTAAAATCATATTTAAAGCGGAATTTTTGCTACATTATGTTAACATTCCAGAAACGGCTGGGATATAATGTAATAAACATTCAAAAATGTGGAAAATGAATGAGTCATCTTGTGTTATTGTATTTATAGATACACAGTGGAATTTCTCTATAGCGCATACTTTTATAACATATATTTCTCTATTTAACAATACTATAAAAATCCCCAATTATATTTATTGTTTATGCTGTATGTAATGAATTTATGTTATTACATACATATTTAGTCGTTGTAACAGATCAAGTTGTTATAACGGGATTTAACTGTACATATACAGTAGGTGAGAAGTTACTCTAGACTTACAATATGTTTATATTGTACATATAGAATTCAAACTTCCGCACGTCCATTGGAAATTGAATGAACTATATATGTGCTAAATTTGAGGTATTATCTGCTTTTATCATGGTCAGTGTAAGTCCTTATAACAAGCCGCTTGTATAGAACTGAAAAAAAACTAATGCAGAAATCCTCTGGAAATGCTGAAGTAAATAACAAATAAAAGCAAAAATTTGAGACAGACGGTCAAGATTTGTAGGGCTCGTGATGAAATAAGCAAAACTTGAACTTTAAGTAACCACCGGAAAGATGAAGAGGGAAAGAGACAAAGAGAGAGGTTGTTGGGTGGGTTGTCATCATGGAATGGAGGAGTCATGAACTGAGCTTACTAACAGCTCAACAGACATGGACGTTGTGTAGAAGCATTATCACAAGCGCAGCTTGAAATATCACTAGATTGGTCGGTGGCTGTTACACGTGCATATAGCCTCATTAATCATCATTATAGTCATCAGCGTGTTGGGTGATGTCAGTGTTGTGTATCAGCTCACCTGCTAACTCTCTACCAACAACCTATGCTGCATATCATCTCTACTGCTGACTCTGCCATGCCCTGATGTCAACAGTAACCAGCCAAAGGACATTATATGTCTCTTTTATTCTCACGCTTGTCTGTTGATAGATACGTTATCTAAAAATACATTAAAATTATAATATTGCGAATAAGAGGCTGCCACAGCCATTGTTCAAATAAATAAATTACGCAAAAGTCATTTATATATATATATATATATATATATATATATATATATATATATATATATATATATATATATATATATATATATATATATATATATATATAAATATATATATATAACATCATAGCCATTGTAAAAATAAATAAATTACATCTTTACCATTTAAAAAAATACATAACTTACGTAATAACCATGTTCAAATAAATAAATTACGTCATAGCCATTTTTTTTTACCTCCACAACCCCTACAAGAGCGCGGTAGCCTAGTTGATAGTGAGCTTGCTTGCTATCTTCTCATTGCGGTGTGACAGGTTTGAAACTAGGTCGGAACAAAAACAACTCGGGTCGTGATTCTTACCTGACACGACAGCTCATCTAGTCGGACCCATCTGGAAATGGGTACATGGCGTATATGATGGGAAAGGTAAACACAGCAAGTAAGGGAACTGGACACTCCACCTAATAGTTGCTGCGAATTAGCATATCTTCATTTAGTCATCTTCATCTACGATGGCAAGTTGCTGCAATGCGACCTACCTTCATCTTTACCAACCCCTTATAAAAAAATTCACAAGAATGCAGATATCCCCATCTTAACTGTGTCTAGAAATATTTATCGGTACAATACGGGGAGAAGTACTTACATTTTCAACATTTTAATATTATGAGATGTCATCCAAAAGTTGGCATAGTACGCGCAGTTTTAGTGTCGTCACTATCACACCTTGATGTCACAGAACCATAATCGCCAATCAATCGGAGAGATATGTTTACTGAGCTGTCACCTACAGATAACGATGCTGAATATGTGTTTGAAAGTCCAGGAGTGTTACAGAACTAAATCCTACCCTCCCCCACATACACACCCATAAACTATACATCTGTCTCCATGTAATATTTATACAAACATTTATGTGCCTCCACCTAATTTCGTTAAATAATGATACACCTTTTTATTTTTCAAGATTGGTGTGTGTCGTTAAAATGTAGGTCCTTATCCCGGTGTTGTACCTATTTTACTTTCTCTCCCCCCCCCCCCCCCCCACATTTTCGATTGTTATTTAATATCGGAAAAAATAACAAAATATTAAATTAATGTTTTTTCATATGCTTAGAACAAGATTTCTAGTTCACGTAATGTAACAGTATTGTTGACATCAACTGTTGTTAGTTTAAGTAATTTAACAGATGTGTGACAACAGTATTGTTGACATCAACTTTTGTCAACACTCGTCTCCCCTCCCCCCCCCCCCCCCCCTTTTTCTGTTAACAACTGTCAAACCCGGTCAGACATTATTTTCTTCCAATTGTTGACACAATTTATGAGCAGCCCATAATCTTAATTTCCAGAACCAATTGTCCTAAATGTACATAAACTCTGGAAACTTTCAATGTAGTCAGCGTTGCCACAGCTGGTGTTTTGTCACTATATCGTTTGTGTTTGTGGTCGTCGTCTTGAGTGTTGGAGTTATTTTGGTTAAATGTGCTTTAATCTGGGTTTTTCAAAGGAATCATATGAAGTTAGCTAAAACAGAAATCCGGTAAATAATCCCAACCCTTAACGATTTTCGCAAAATAATATCCACAAAAGTCTATAAGAAATGACTAAAACTAGCATGGTTCGGACATGTATGCAGGCACGATTCCTTGCCAAAAACAATACTGCAGGGAACTGTCGAGGGTGGAAGACAGAGGAGGGAAAATAGAGGCATGGACAGACAACATCATGGAATAGACAGGGCAGTTATTCCACACTCATCCGCATCATTGAGGATAGAATTTGCTGGATGACTCTGTGTGTTGAGGCATCCAATGTGGTACCCCTACGACCCCGAAGGGTTACGGGTTTATTGATTGATTGATAAGAAATGATGGAATTGCGCTGGGAATTTGGCGAATGGTTTTTTTAAGGTATGCTAACCAGGGCCCTAGAATTATTTATATTGTATGTATGTCTGTTGTAATCTAGGGTTTTTAATGGAGAGATCTGGGAGTAATTTTAAAACGTAAGTGGTAACACTGGAAGCGGTACATAAGTAGGACCTACCTGCATACAATCTCTACCATCACAAGTACAATATCACGGGTAATATCATGGGTTCAGCTAGAGAGCAGAGATTGAAGAATGTTAAACTACGATGGTATTACAGCCAACCTACAATGACATTAGCCAAGCCTAAAGCTCTGTGAGATGTTATGAGTATTCGCGAGATTGTATGTTAAATGAAATTACGTCTAGACATCAAGACAAATGGAGGCTAATTGCTCTTAGAAGTATCATAACTGACATCAAAGACATTTCCGTATGAAAGCATCTTCATGTCGGAATAGAATGGGCGTCTGAATATTATTTTATAACAAAAAATAATACATTATTTTGTAACGTGTTAGGCTTTACCGTCCTCAAATTGTTCCCACCTTCAATTTTCAATTTGATCCTACAAAGTAAGTCAACAATTGAGGGGGGGGGGGGGGGGAGGGGAGGTTTGACTGTTGTTTGCATGTTTCTACAACGCGGTTTTTATACAACAATTATTCCAAATGTTTTTTTAAACTTAAAACATTTATTCACCGCCGAAAACGGATGTGTCGGTCCAGTAGCACAAATAAAACGATGACACAACACATTTCCATTCTCTGAACTATGTCCTTCTTGAAATATAGTAGGACCACCTTGTCCTAGCAGTAGGCTGGTGTTGGACCAGAGCGCGCAGTGTGTGAATGGTCCAGCAGGCGGACGGCTGGACTAGGCGTGGAAGAGGGAGATCCAGTGGGAGGTGGAGAATGAACGCTGAAGAAGACGAAAAAGAGACTGTTATAAAAATCTGAAGACAAAATTTATGTTGTATTTCTTTTTTGAACTTTCGGTAAAGGAGGTGTCAAAAGTTGACACAGTTTACATACAGGACCTAAATAGAAATTAATTTGTGTGAATATATGGTGCATGTTCATGACATGGGGTTTCTTCCTGCAGAATCTACTTCTGAGTTTGGACAAGGGAACTACAAACCAACATCAGACAGTGGAGATAGATCAGATATGATTTATGGTGTCTTCAACACTCCAGAGTAAGCAATTTCATGAATTCGGGTGATCTTTCACTGAAATGTATTGTATTTGTTCACTGAGATGTATTGTGATCTTTTACTGAAATGTATTGTATTCGTTCACTGAGATGTATTGTGATCTTTTACTGAAATGTATTGTATTCGTTCACTGAGATGTATTGTGATCTTTTACTGAAATGATCTGTTGTTGTGTGATCTTTCACTAAATGATCCACAGACATGTTACTGTCTACTGTTGCAAAAATAATCTGTGCATCTTTCTACTACTGTTATATTTTCCTCTCATTTCTACTACTGTTATATAATCCTATCTCATTTCTACTACTGATATAATCCTATCTCATTTCTACTACCTTAAAAAGATGTGTTTATAATTCATTATTTTCTATGGTTAAAAGCGCTGATATAAACTAAGTGGATGATGAATGCGATGACTATGAAAGGAGCTTACTTCATTATAAGAGATAACATCTTCTCTATGCAAAGTCAACAGAAACTGAAATAGACTAAGACTGGTTCTATCAACTCTGTTCACGTGAACATAAGACTGGTTCTATCACCTCTGTTCATGTGAACACAAGACTGGTTCTATCAACTCTGTTCATGTGAACAAGCAGCACAGATTACGGAACATATTCTGCAAGACTGCATTATACTAAACCAGTTGAGGATGGAGCACTGGCCCACATAAACATCCACAGAAAAACGTATGGGAGTCTTGAGGAGCTTTAAAATACAGCAACATTTATTGACAACACCAGACTTGCCGTGTAGACATGTTAAACCAGACTTGCCATGTAGACATGTTAAACCAGACTTGCTGTGTAGACATGTTAAACCAGAATTGCCGTGTAGACATGTTAAACCAGACTTGCCGTGTAGACATGTTAAACCAGACTTGCCGTGTAGACATGTTAAACCAGACTTGTTGTGTAGACATGTTAAACCAGACTTGATGTGTAGACATGTTAAACCAGACTTGATGTGTAGACATGTTAAACCATACTTGCCTGTGTAGACATGTTAAACCAGACTTGATGTGTAGACATGTTAAACCAGACTTGATGTGTAGACATGTTAAACCAGACTTGATGTGTAGACATGTTAAACCAGACTTGCTGTGTAGACATGTTAAACCAGACTTGCTGTGTAGACATGTTAAACCAGACTTGCTGTGTAGACATGTTAAACCAGACTTGCTGTGTAGACATGTTAAACCAGACTTGCCTGTGTAGACATGTTAAACCAGACTTGTTGTGTAGACATGTTAAACCAGACTTGCCTGTGTAGACATGTTAAACCAGACTTGATGTGTAGACATGTTAAACCAGACTTGCTGTGTAGACTTGTTAAACCAGACTTGATGTGTAGACATGTTAAACCAGACTTGATGTGTAGACATGTTAAACCAGACTTGCCGTGTAGACATGTTAAACCAGACTTGCCTGTGTAGACATGTTAAACCAGACTTGCTGTGTAGACATGTTAAACCAGACTTGATGTGTAGACATGGTAAACCAGACTTGATGTGTAAACATGTTATACCAGATTTGATGTGTAGACATGTTAAACCAGACTTGATGTGTAGACATGTTAAACCAGACTTGATGTGTAGACATGTTAAACCAGACTTGCCTGTGTAGACATGTTAAACCAGACTTGCTGTGTAGACATGTTAAACCAGACTTGCTGTGTAGACATGTTAAACCAGACTTGCTGTGTAGACATGTTAAACCAGACTTGCTGTGTAGACATGTTAAACCAGACTTGCCTGTGTAGACATGTTAAACCAGACTTGTTGTGTAGACATGTTAAACCAGACTTGTTGTGTAGACATGTTAAACCAGACTTGCCGTGTAGACTTGTTAAACCAGACTTGCCGTGTAGACTTGTTAAACTTTGAAGGTGAAGAATATAACTATAATATATACATTTTATTAACACACAAAATATGATTATATTCCATTCAACATTTCTCTTGTTGTTTATTTAACTTGACATCTTTCCAACAAATAGAGTTTCTAAGACTTTTATCTTAATACTCTAACACCTTTAAATGTATTTTGTAGAAAATGTTTCATTTTTACCATTGTGCAGATATAAAATGGCTAGTCTAAATGATATCTTGTGGAAAGTACTGAAATTTCAATGTGCTTTTGTCTACACAGAAATGGCATCAAGGGGTCAGCAGTGTGTGCGTTTGCCTTCTCAGACATTGATAATACTTTTAAGGGACGTTTTAAGGGACAGGAGTCTTACTTGCACAACTGGTTACCTATTGGCTGGGATGACACTCCGAAACCACAGCCTGTGATGGTAAGTCTCGTGTTGTTAATCTTTCATATTACATGTATTATATAATCGTCTTTGTCTTTCTTGCTATCTAATAATCTTGTTCTTGTTCATGTTAGGTTCATTAATCTTGTGTATGTCAAACATATTAAATAATCAGGCTCATTTTTCAACTTAGATAAAGCCATCTTAGTTACTATTCATGATGGAAATATTAGATCCTGTAATATTCACACATTTTACCACCACTATCATGTAATATTCACACATTTGACCATCACTATCATGTAATATTCACACATTTTACCATCACTATCATGTGATATTCACACATTTTACCGTCACTGTCTCGTGTTATTTCTTGTGTTAGTCACACATTTGACCATCACTTTCTTGTGTTAGTCACACAGCCATCACTATTTTATGCGATTCACACATTCCATCACCTTCGCTATCTGTGTTTCATCTACAGTGCACCAGCGACAGTCAACAGTTGTCCTACTCGACTCTTAATTTTATCAAGAAGCATCCACTGATGGATGATGCCGTGCCAGCGCTAGGAAGGAAGCCTATGTTGGTCTTCACAAGCTTCAAGTCAGTTCCCTTAATTTTTATTTTTTTGCTTTCTATGTTATACTAGTCTACACCAGAAAGATAGTATTAATATATATATATATATATATATATTACTATCCTTGTTTTTAATTTTGTTTTCTATTTGTATTTTCCTTTTGTAATGTACGTTTTATACATGTAATCACTCATATTTCTGTTATTGTCACCTCTTATCATCTTTTTGTTGCATTCCTGATCTGTCAGCTTCCACATGACTGTCATATCGTCTCCTCTTGACTTACCCTGTGTGTCACTATTCTGTCGTTGTTTGTCCATATATCCTTAAAGAACTTTTTGGTTGAAATTTTGATCCTGTGTATTGTTCCACATAAAACTGCTAGTTAACAATTTTTTATATTTTCATTTTCCATGTTGAGGCCCATACTACGTGGAAATGTCCCTGTAGTGGGGTGTTAAATGAAGCAAAATGTAGGTCACTGTTTGTTAAACTGTGACAGATAGAGACATAAATTCCAACATTCTTGACTGTACATTTGTTGATGAGTGCTGTTTTATCAGATCAGTGAACTTAGTTTTAAAATGGAAGTTTTTCATATCAATATTTAACACCACTCTAAAAGGATCACGTCGATATAGTACAGATGTTTATGTGGAAAGCACCATTCTGTACATGTCAATTCTGTACACATTTTGTACTGTGCATGTTTCTTTAATTGACCTATTCATCAGTGGTGCTGCATGCATTTTTAGAGTGAGGATGCCTAGTGACCTTTTTTAATTAGGTAAGTAGACCTCCCCCTTTTCCCACCAGAACCTATTTTATGGCACTATAAATAATATTAACTATTTTTAAAACAAACATACCGTATAAAATCTTGTAATGCCGCTCCAACAGATAAAGCTTGAAGCAGGATAATGTAGTTTTGCCAATCACTGGAAACACATAATGACACATACAAATCGAAGTTTCGACCAAAATGCCTCTATCACTATTACATGTACATCAAGAAACAATGAGCAGAAACGACACATTGAAATTCACATCGCCTAGCAATTATGCAGCTCCATGCTTTTGTT
Source organism: Meghimatium bilineatum (assembly GCA_034231615.1). NCBI lineage: Eukaryota > Metazoa > Mollusca > Gastropoda > Stylommatophora > Philomycidae > Meghimatium > Meghimatium bilineatum. The sequence goes on from CM067298.1 coordinate 128,328,352, forward strand.
CTTCTTTTCTACAAAAATGTTCCGTACCCTCACAAACGTTAACATTGTATGATTCAATATAAAGGTTATAATCTTGAGTAATACATTCACTAGGTGTTATAATTGAATCCGTTCATAGAAAACCTTCAAGATATTATCCAGAACATAAATTACGTATTGACTAAGACACTATTAGTCACTAAATAACATAGTTCCCTACACCACAGAACAAACACATGTTGTCACGATGGTATCACCCTGGAGAATTAGAACCGATTAGCTCTTATTTCCTATGCTACGGGACTAAAAAACGAGGCAGTCCCTAAATTGCATCAACACTTTCCTGACAGTTTTTTACCCCCCCCCCCCCTTCCATTTGTCAACAACTTGTCAATAATTCAGGGATGCACCTTGTTTAATTATGTCACAAAATATCCTCCACCGCCTTTTTGTTTTTCTAACCAAACTTTTCCACAGCTAAAGTGAACAAAAGACATAAAAATAAATTTGTGTATGCGTCAACCTCTTCCCCCCTCCATGTCGACATTTTTAACTTTTTCTTTAAAGCACATTTCTCCGTCCCAATGTTGACGTTGTTCATGGACATCCCCTGAGTGTAACGTGTTTTATTCAGATGTTTATTTTAGAACCCGAAGACATCACAGTGGTTTACAATACATTCAGACGAAACCTTCTACTCAGACGGAGGTAACTAAAATAGATATACCTGGGTCATGATAAGGCTCGCGAAGGTCTCGCTTGGGTCATGGCCAAGAATGAGTTTAATTATGTCAAAGGTGAAGCTATGTTTTTAATTGAGGGGCGGATGCCGGAAGGTTGAGAGTTAAGATATAGGTTAAATGGAAACCGTTGACAGTTAATTACTGGAGCCCATACATGTATAAGTCATGAACAGTTCTAGTATAGACGTCTGAACAGAATGTAAACACTTCATTTGTGATGTTTTTTTAAATTATTGTCGGGATTTTCTTTGGTCACTGATTTTAAACTTGGAGTCGCATGCCAAAAAATATAATTGCCAAGGCCAACCAACGAAATGCACGGAAACAATCACAATCAGCCTTTGAGGCCATGTTTACTTTCTGAACAGAAGTCACGCCTCTTTCTTGTGTATGACTCACGTTGTCTCGATCGTTCAAGGTCAGCGCACTGCAGCGCAGGTCTCCTGCCAAAATTTCTTGCGGATTACGTCACTCATCTAGACTAATCCGAATTTTTTTATTGGCCACTTTGCATATACTTTGTGTTTCTAGCCAATGAAATACACTGAATAATCAAGCAGTCACTCACTATGAGCAGACTGTAGGACATAATATAGAGAAGCCCTTGAGTATGGTCTCAATGAAAAGACGTTTTGTAAATTTAGATTCTCTGGCAGACCTGCATTCCCCCGCTACTTTCTAAGCACAAGGAGAGGTGGGCTGTGCCGGTTGTAGTATGAATATTAACTCCTGATTGGACTTGCTCGTGCGGAGATGCTACTTTCAGACACTAAACGAGGATAGTTCGAGTGCGGCTCAAGTGACATGTTTTAACAAGGAAGTATTCTCAATTAAAAAAGTCAATTTGATTAAGCAATGAAGCGAAACTAGTGTCATAGTTTCTTTGTCTGCTGGGACCATCAACATAACTGCACATTGGATAATCACATTTTGCACCAGGAAATCTCTAACATAAAGATCTCGACATCAGTACACAAACACAGTAGCACCATATTGATATCTTCTTCTTCAGCGTTCATTCTCAAACTCCCGCTGGATCTCCCTTGTAGCAGGATCATTGTCTTACTAGATTTCCAGCAGGATGTAATCCTGATAATGAAAATGCGTTGTGTCGCCGTTTTATTTGCGACAATGGCCCGACACATCCGTCTTCGGCGGTATATTGATATCTTGTTGCTACATATTTAAAAAATATATATAACAGGACTTGAGTATATGAGAATACAAGACTTCGTGATGTTTTTTTTATATTATTGTCGTACTTCTGGCTGGTCACTATATACTTGAGACTTCTTCTTCTTTCTGTCCTCATGTACCTTTCGGTGTTGAGGGGAGAGTGAGTGTACGGTCTTCTGCCCTTCTATTTGCCTCTTCTGCTGTTTTTTTTACGAGTGTCTCTAATACACTATCTATCCACCTTTTACGAGGGCGTCCAATAGGTCGACTGTTTTTGTATCGTTTGTTAAGTGTTTTTTTAAAATAATACTTTGCTCTTTCTGTCTTGTACCATTTAACTTGTTGTTTCTGAATGTATTCTATTGTTGACTTGATCCATAATTCTTTCCTTAGTGCTTCATTCCTGATTTTGTCTCTCAAGCTAACTCCAATCATACGTCTCACACATTTCATTTCAGTGGTGTTAATGAGACGCATGCCAAAAAAAAAAAAAAACAACAACAGGCCGATCAACGAATTGTACAGAATATAATCAAAAATTATCTTTTCAGGCTATGTTTACTTTCTGTTCCAGAGGTCTTATATAGAACAATCGACAGTCACAAAATGTATTGCGTGCAGGATTTTTTTTCAGCATACTATTAGGGGTTTCAGAACTTTAAAGAGTTCTTTAAGGCACATAGGGTCTTCCGAGTTAGTCACTGATCTCCAGACTGATACACACACGTACACATGCACAACCACAGCTTGTGTTATAGATATGTATTTTAGAATGAAAGTTATATATATCAAACAAAAGTAAACAAAATTATTATTTAATACTTTCTTCATCTGCCATAACTTACATTGCTTCTAGTCCTATGTTGGTTATCTATCCAGTGATTTGTTGGAAGTTTCTGCATTCTCTGCACAACATTTGCAGAAATACTGCTATTAGCAAGATTGTCATTCTGTTGACCAAATATATATTTTTTTTGTTGTAAAACACGCCCTTGAATGAAGTTGTACGTGATTACCTTTTGAGGCAAATATTTCATTGGGTTCTGTTTTGTAACCTGTGTCTCCTTGCTTATTTTAGCATTAATTAGCTTAAACATTATATCGATAATTAAGTTAAATATTCATATTTAGAGCTAGGGTTTGCAGTAGGGTTGGTTATGTTTTACACAACTAACCCTAACCATAAATTAACTTATTTTTAAATTAATAAATGATAAACATAGCCAAGAGGAATAATCAAATAGGGGGACATGGGTTCCAAGCTAAGACCGTTCATTGTATTGAATAGATTTCCTTTTTTTCCCCAGTTTCAACTTCATTAACCATCTGTGACCACAATTAATTTGTTTACTATTTGTGAATTTCTTTCCATATTTCTGTCTGTTTTACAAGCATAGAACAGGAAGAATATTTACAATAATTTAAAGAGGTGTCGCCAAACGTGAGACGTAAGCCATCTTATAGAGAGAAGGGCAATGAGAAAAATACTGGTAATAGGGTTTCCTTTTTCAAATTGGTGGCATATCCTATTCGGGCATTTGAGGATGTCGTGGATTTTATTAGTAGTATTTACACTCTGTAGTATAATATTGATTTCGGAATGAACATGATGCACAGATTGCCTGTGAGGATTTGAACCTGGTACCTTGACCGTCACAGACGCAATCTGTTGCGCGGCGTCACCGTAATTCTGTATACGTCATAATATTACTTAAATGCTGGTTATCATTAGATCATCATGGACACTTGCATCTGTGTTCTGTTCACCATCTCATTCAGAGAACACTGGACACTTACATCTGTGTTCTGTTCACCATCTCTGTTCACCATCTCTGTTCACCATCTCTGTTCACCATCTCTGTTCACGATCTCAATAAATCATTCAGAGAACACTGGACACTTACATCTGTGTTCTGTTCACCATCTCTGTTCACGATCTCAATAAATCATTCAGAGAACACCGGACACTTACATCTGTGTTCTGTTCACCATCTCTGTTCACCATCTCTGTTCACCATCTCTGTTCACCATCTCTGTTCACCATCTCTGTTCACCATCTCAATAAATCATTCAGAGAACACTGGACACTTACATCTGTGTTCTGTTCACCATCTCTGTTCACCATCTCAATAAATCATTCAGAACACGATATATAGACACGTCTATAGGTGTTCATCTGAAATATAAGACCGATAAACCGTTGGAAAAGCAAGCCTTATAAAATGACTAATTTGACTATTCCCTTAGTTTTCATTGACTGTCATTCCGCCGAAGACGGATTTGTCGGGCCATTGGCGCAAATAAAACTGCGGCACAACGCATTCCATTCTCTGGACTGCATCCTGCTGAAAATTTAGTAGTCCTGCTACAAGAGAGATCCAGCGGGAGTTTGAGAATGAACGCTGAAGAAGAAGATCGACAGTCACACAAAGTATGATCGTAGTGACCAACGAAAATCATCGGAATAGTGCGCTGAGTCATTAAGAAGGATTGTTTTCCCAATAGCAACGGCCCTTATAGCGTGGACGATCACACTGTCTATGAGGCTTATAATCGATTTATAAATATCATGCCCCATATTTAGCACTTTTTCACAATCACACTTTACCGTGGGAGTAAAGTTACGAATCCAGAAATATTTTTGACCTACAATAATTGAAAACCGGGTTAAAGATTTTTCCTGAGCTCTGGTATTTAAGGGCCCGTTCTGCTATCACTGGGTACATGAATAACATTGCTTGCAACAATGGTCGAATATGTATGTTGAACTATTTTAGATGTAATTTAGATACACTTTGATAACTCATCTAACTGGCGACGTAACTTAAGTTGATGGCATCATTTTTACAGGGTCCTGTAAGATAAGTCATTAGTAAGTGTAACGATGTTACTTAACGTTGTTACAAGGGACCTTGTTACTTTAAAAAAATATTCGAATGAAATTACCTTACTTTCGTTCTGGGATTTAAAAAAAATCTCTATTAGAAAAACCAATAAATGGTGGGATATGAACAGGCTGAATATCTCATAAGCCAGCAGGTCTTATATTGTAGATGGTCATGGTATTTCTCTGCTTACTATCCCTCTCCCTTCCTTCCTTTACAACTTAGGATTATGCTCTCTATCTTCATGTGCCATTCATTAATAATTTACATTTGCAGCAGACAGTCTGTATACATTTATGACGATAAATTGTTCTAGTTTCCTTTTAAATCCGTGAATGACCATCGACCTACTGGTTAAAAACATCTTAATGACTCGTTTGATTATTCCCGTGATTGACATTGGTCTATTGTCTTTCCCCACGTTGCTTGTTATCCACTCTTACTGTACGCGTAGGGGTGATTGAAGCTCAAGCTTGTGTTCCAAAGCCAGGTGTGTCGCCTTGGATGTGCTATGACCGTTTTTGTTCACGATGTCCCTGACGTTTTCTATCCATCTTTTTCGTGGTCTTCCTTCTGGCTTTGTACCCTGATCTCATTTGGTTATATTCTTGTATGGGCAACCTTTCGTGATGCATTCTCATAATGTGGCGAAAACCACTTGATCTGCTGCCTTTCTATGTATTATGTGCAAGGTGTTATACCTATTCTTCTCCTGATGTCTTCGTTTCGTAATCTATCGAGCCTGGTGACCCCGGCGGCTTTCCTCAAGCATTTCATCTCACATGTCACTATGTTTCTGTAATGTAAAGATGAGAGAGACCAGGTTTGGCACTGGTAACACGGTGTTGGTAGGAATATACTGGAGATCATTTGTCTTTTAACTTCCGTCTCGATCTTGGGATAAAGAAGTAGCGGTGACAGTCGGTAAGTTACTGTATTTGCGTTTTGACATCTCGTCTCTATCTCTCTATCAAGGCTTCCATTTCCTGTAAAAATACTACCAAGATATTTGAACTCTGTTACTTGTTTTACTCCTATATTGTCTATCTGTATGTTTAGTGGGTTCAGTGTTCTGTATATTTTCATAGTTTCCGTCTTGTGTGTATTGATCTTCATGTTGTATTTTCTACATGTTGCAGATAGTGAGCGTATATGATTTTGTAGTTGTTCTTCGTTTTTGTATATGAGGCACTAGTCGTCTGTGAAAAGCAGTTTATTTAGTTCATTAGTTAGTTGCTCTCCGCCGGAAGACGGATGTGTCAGGCCATTGTCGCAACTAAAACTGCGACGCAACGCATTTCCATTCTCTGGACTACATCCTGCTGGAAATCTAATAGGACCATGGTCCTGCTACAAGAGAAATTCTTTGGTAGATTGAGAATGAACGCTGAAGAAGAAGAAGAATTTAGTTGCTCTGAGTTATCTTGTTCGGTGATGTTGCCTTCTGCACTTTTTGCCTCTTTTATTATCCTATTTATGTATATATTGAAAAGCGAGGGTAAGAGCACGCAACCCTGACGCACTTCCGTTTTTGTCTCAAATGCCTCTGTAATACCATCTGATGTTCTTACCACACACAGTGACAGTTTTTATAGAAAGCTCTTATACTTTCTAACAATTCTCCTTTGATACAATACATATCTAGAGTTTCCCATAGTACGTCTCTGTTGACTCTATCAAACGCCTTCTCTTGATCTATAAATATTGCGTTTAGTTTGTTGTTGTATTCTATTGCTCTATCACTTATTTGCCTCAGCGTGAACAAGGCGTATGTTCATAGTTCATTGGTCACTATAATTATACTGTATGCGACAGCCAATGAAAATTAATGAAATAGTAAAATGAGCCATTTAAAAATGGATTTCCTATTAGCCAATATGACTTAGAGCGTAGGTCATAAATAAGGGATGATTATTAAAAGCAGTTAAAATATATGTGTACTGTTCTATGTTTACTAAGTTGCAGCAAGAAAGTACTGGTAATGTTCTATGTTTACTAAGTTGCAGTAAGTACCTGTAATGTTTTAATGTTTACTAGGTTGCAGCAAGGAAGTACTTATAATGTTCTATGTTTACTAAGTTGCAGCAATAAATCACGTGCATTGTTCTATGTTTACTAAGGAAGTAGCAGCAAGAAAAGTACCTGCACTGTTAGTTTACTGAGCAATCATGGCTGTACCTAATAGTTATTATACTCCACAGTAAACTTTATCTGACTCACATCGCTTTATTTTCTTAACGACAATTGTAATTTAAGATGAAAGCAGTCCCCAGGCGATCTAGGAAATGCAGCTAGGATTAAGTGATAATAAAATCGATACTTAAGTTTTGAAAGGACAAATAGATTAAACAATTTTATATATATATATATATTAAAAATATTATAACTGAAATAATTTGTAGAAGAAAAATTCCATAGAGCAACAAAGAAGGAAGATAATTTACACGTATACTTACAGATATGCGACTAATTATGATTACCCATCATTCATTGCGGCAATTATTATTACCCACCATTCGTTTCAGCAATTATGATTACCCACCATTCATTGCGACAGCTACTTTTGTCATACGTGCTGAGATTAGGAATCAATAATTTCTTCTCTCCTTCCCTCTAGTCCCCCAAACTGTCGATTTAATTCCTTTGTTCACTTGGGTACAACTATTTAAAATTGGTATTTATTTTATTGAAAGTATGTAAACATCACTGTTCTGCCAGTCCGACATCATCAAGGTCATTTTAATGTTCAACTTCTTCAAATATTTAATGTTGTCTACTTCGTTTGTTCTCTCGTGTAACAGGACAATTGTCCTACTCGATTTTCTCTTGTATAACAGGACAATTGTCCTACTAGATTTATAGCCGGATATAGTGTAGAGAACGGAGATGTCTTGTGTCACCGTTTTATTTGAGCCAATGGTAAGACACATCCGTGATCTTCTACAGTGATTAAGAGACATCTTATGCTTAATTTATGATAACACACATCAAACACACTATGGGGAGCTGTGCGATTGTAAACGTTCAAACGGATGGTAGAAAACAGGTGCTTCAATGATCATCTAAATATCTCCAGCACTGCATCGTAGATAATAGCTCTTGAGAGACTACAGTCCTTGATCGCTCAGCTTGGCACACCGTTTGATCGCCCAGCTTGGCACACCCTGATCACTGCTGGCAGCTAAATTTGAAGAAGAGAGAACACTGCGAGAAATTTATAAGTGACGAAAGCGGAAGGACAAATCCAAAAACTCTTCTACACCGGACCTTCTGCGCTCCTGCATGCACTGCAGTAGATATAACTTTCCTGGCACGAATCGGACTCCCAAACTAAATTGAACATTCACAAATGTTTTTCCCCTCCTACTTGTTCATCACATTTTTATTGTTTTTCCTTGTTTTTTTATGGGTGTGATGTTTCCAGTGACACCCCTACGACCCTGAAGGATTATGGGTGTGATGATGATAATAATGACACAGCCAATATTATCGATGATATGTCTATATTGTACTTTCAGTTCAATATGACATCGAAACGGGATACCGTACACTCACTATCCCCTCAACACCGAGAGGTACATGAGGACAAAAGGAAGAAGAAGAAGAACGGGATACTATCGGATTACACGTTTTGGCATTATTATCAATACTAAGAAATAGCAATGTACAGGACAGTTGAATCTAGCAGCGTGACTTTTAGCTCAGGCAAAGATTAGACATGGATGTATTCCATCCTACATTCTGTTTCTGACGACAATTGATTGGGTAATGTGACCCTAAATTAGAATGGAAATACTGATTTTAAATTTTTTTAAAGTCAAAATTAAAGAACAAGGAAACAAATGATAAAAAATAGGTAAAGTCTTCTATTTTTGTTGTTGAATTTAGTGGGTTTTTTTCTGATGACCACACAGAATATTGTTGGTTTCTGATGACCACACAGAATATTGTTGGTTTCTGATGACCACACAGAATATTGTTGGTTTCTGATGAGCACACAGAATATTGTTGGTTTCTGATGAGCACACAGAATATTGTTGGTTTCTGATGAGCACACAGAATATTGTTGGTTTCTGATGACCACACAGAATATTGTTGGTTTCTGTCTGCAGTTCAACAACTTAAGACACTTCAATCTTACCAGATTCTCAACCTTGAGTTTCAATGTTTACATTTACTGAATATACGTACATTAATTTAGGTGAATCTGTCTCGAGAAGGGACTTAACTGTCAACAAAAAACTCCCACACCCACAATATGTAAATATGTTTTATTCTCTCTCATCTCCTCCCCCCACCACCACCCACAATTAAATTTTCAGATATTGAAGATCACACACAATAATATACTGTTCTGGAACAGTATAGAAATTAATTCACTTCTTCCATTTATCGTGTGTTTTGTCGTACATAAAGTGTATGATGGTACGGTTTCTCCTTCTGCGATCTCGATTGCCATGCATCCAGTCTGATATAGAGTATTGGCTGTCGACACGAAGTATACGCAGTCACCAATGGAAAATCTAGGGAAAAGTCAAATATCGTCACTTTTGAAGGATGATAACCTATGAGTCCACATGACTTGAGACTGTTAGATCCTCGACTTGTGTCAACATTTATATCTGATATTTCCATAAGCTGATTTCTTTCATGACATAAACAAAAGGTATTTCATCGACTCGGTGATATTTGTCGACATCTTCCCACGCCGATAACATGGTAGCGAGATCATTTCAGCTAAAGATGAACCATTATAGTAATGTAATGTTGGTGAATTTTACTGGAATAAAGTGGCCGGCGGTTATTTTTAATGTGTTTCGATGTTTTGCTGATAAATGGGAGCTATTTAGTAAGAATGTCTTTTGTAAACTATACAGTCATGCTGGCTCATTGGGATACATCCTTATAAAGTGTGGCATTTGAATTGTTCCTTGATTTTCATTGGTCGCTTTGTGCAAACGTTTCGATAACCAATTAAAATGGCAGGGAATGTCAAATGCGCCACTTTAGAAGGATGATTCTCCGCCGAAGACGGATGTGACGGGCCATTGGCGCAAATAAAACGGCGACACAACGCATTTCCATTCTCTGGACTACATCCTGCTAGAAATCTAGTAGGACAATGGTCATGCTACAAAGGAGATCCAGCAGGAGTTTGAGAATGAACGATGAAGAAGAAGAAGGATGATTCCCTATGAGCCAGCAGTACTGTAGAATTGTCTGAGGATGGTCACGCTTTCAATTAACTTCCCAAAAATTATAAACATAATATATTATTTGTCACTCCCCCCCCCCCTCTCTTTTTCTATTCCCGCCATTTTTGTAATCAAGACATCCTACATTGGTAGACATAACATTGACTATCTCCCTCTGTTTCAACTTGCAATATCACAACAGAAACGTATTTCGATGTTAAACAACGTGTCTGTGGTATGTTGAGGTTGTTGACGGTAGAATGTAATATTTCCAAAAGAGCTACCGTCTGTCTCCGCTAACCGAACGCCGTGATAGTAATTGCTATTTTCAATTGTTATTTTCCTTCTGACATTCTGAGACAGTTGCAAATCATATTTACCTTGGGCGTGAGTCAAGCGGTTTTTTTTGAAGATTCTTGAAAGAGTTCTATAATCTAGTGTTGTCTTTGACAAGGTAAATAATTGATGTAGTTCAGCTGTTGCATTAATCTTTTTACGAAGTCTTTATCTCAGATCCCCTATATACGCAATTTCAACATTCCAGACGTGCATGTAAGTCGATAAATCCTCAGTTTTATTCGATAAATTCTTAATTTTATTCGATAAATTCGTAATTTTATTCGATAAATTCGTAATTTTATTTGATAAATTCGTAATTTTGCAAATTATCACAATTAGAAAACCTTTAAGGAACTAAAGAGTTAGATCACTTCACATCAGAGAGGCTATTGTGGAAAAATTACCGGAACTTCGACATCACATTTGTAATAGTTAACACCATGATATAATTAAAATTAATTGATGCACTTGGTTGAATAAAATGTTTCTCGCTAAAATAAAACAATGTCTTTCATAGTCGCGTTCTATGGCTGTCCTCCTCTCCTTCAGTTCAATGGTCAATTGTCCATTTATTTCTCGTGTCCCCTTGGGTGCAATTTAACCGTTGTTGAGAACCACTGATCTAGATAGCTTCTTACATTCAGATCTACGGCAAAAGATCCAGATTTATATGTCGAACATGCTTTCCATAAAAACTTAAAACTCCTAGCCATCTTCTTTGACATCACAAAGGCCTTTGACAAAGTCTGGAAAGAGGGGCTATTGCTAAAACTTCAACAGAAAGGAATCGGAGGCAACATGTTACAGTGGATAAAAAGCTTCCTACATGGCAGACATGTAAGAGTCAAAATCCAGGGAACGAAGAGTAAAGAAGGTGTCCCACAAGATGAGTTTTATCTCCCACACTTCTCATAATTTATATAGACCTGCCAAAACTATTCACACCATATGTACATAGAACTCTCCATGCAGATGACCTTGCTATCTAGACCCAATCAGAATATATTGGAGTTGCAAATGTTAGAATGCAGAAGGTCATGAACAAAGTGGAAGAGTGGGTAACAACCTGGGGTGTTCAAATAAACAAAAGGAAGACCGTCACCACACTCTTCACCTTCTCCACAAAATCTTAAAATTATACTCTCACACTAGACCCCACTTCCAAAAGAGAAAAAAAACACCGACTACCTGGGACTAAAATGTGAGAAGAGACTTACACGGAGAGCACATTGAAGAGACGGGGAAAAAAACCACACGCAGACTACAAATAAAACTCTGCGACATATTGGGGAGCTGACATAAATAAATAATCCAGCTGACACTGGATCACTTAGACACCCAATACTCCAGCTCTCAGTGGATTCTTGTCTTTACAGATGGATCATCAGAGGATGCAGTAAAGAAATGAGAAGCTGGGATATACCAAACAACCCACAAATAGAACTCTCAATGGCTACTGGCAAATTATCAACAACCTACAGGACAGAGCTAATCTTAGAAGCATCAAAGGCTATAGAGAACAGAGACACAAAGGAACTAACATAGTCTTTTTGTTAGACTGGATGTCAGTACTCCAGACCATCACAAGTGAAGTTATACACCTCCTAACAAAAACTGGAGAACATTTAAATTTACTGTCTGCTAACAATAACGTTGTGCTGCAGTGGATCCCTGCACGCATTGGAATTGCAGAAATAAAGCAGCTAACAGACTGACAAAAGCAGGTGCAAAAAGGGAACAATTTCATCATCACAGAATATCAGTTACTGAAGCACTCTCATAAAAAGAAAATACAAAAATACATGGAGTCAGAGAATAGGCAACAACTTTCCACAGGACCCCATTCTAAAGATGTACATCACAGTAAGCCACAGATTTTAGGCACCGCATAAGACACCATAGGCTACAAGCACATCTCCAAAAAATAAAGCATGTCCAAACTGACCAATGCTCATGTCAAAAGGGTCCTCAGACTCCAGAACACATTTTGCAGAAATGCCTCCTCTGATGATGTGTGAATTAAAATATGGCACAAAGACACAGATCTGAAGATGAACCTCTGGGGCAACCGTGAGGATATCCTCCTGACGACTGAATTCACGGAGGTGGCCCACCGTTCAGTATATACTTCTGAGCATAGGAAACTTATCCCAGAAGAAGGGGATATATAAAACATCCAAATTGGCAACACTGATCCTGGCATGTAAATATTTCTATACAACACTGTATCATTTCATTATTTACACATTACAAATAATAAAGGGGCTTACGTCTTTTATACAAGTATCTTATAAAACAAAAATTCTTTGTTATTGTAAATTAAAGCAGACACTTTTTCAAATATTAACAGTGATTCTTAAAATATTTTGTTATCTGTTACACGTTTTCTTTTAAGGGGCACTCCCATTCTCTCGATCTCTGAACTGTGTTTGTGTGCGCGTGTGCGAGAGTATTCCTTAGCAGGATCAATGAATATTCATATATAAAATAATTCCAGTGATAAATGTTTATTTTTATCTTGAAATGTCCTGTTGGTTGAAATCGAGTGGGAAATTGGGAACTGAATGGCATGCTTGCGACTAGATAGCCTACTGTCGGCGTGCAGCTAAATCCCAAGAGGGACAGTCTAATGGAAACTCACCCTCCAGACTGAGCCCAAATTGGGCCTGGAATAGCAAGGTCAAAAAACGGTCTCTTGACTTCAGCCCGGTCTAGCAATAAACTAACGTCTGCACGTGGCGTAATAATACAATCAAACTATGTCACCTCCGAGGGTCTCTTAAGTTATTGGAACCCCATGGCTTCGTTAAACAAATCTGATGAAGTGTGAAATTGAAAAGTGTCTCTCTCTCCGTCTGTCTCTCACCTTCTCTATTCCTCCATTCTGGAAACCTTATAAGTTATGAATGTTTTATCGGTTAAAAAAAGTCATTACGTTTTTAGATTTGAACTGTTAAGTTGCCGTTTGCTATCCTGTTGCAATTTGCGTTTTGTTTTAAAACGCAGTAAAAACTGCATAGCAAAAGTTAAAGATAGAAGATAAGAATTAAGTTTTTAAAGTTCATTGATATAATGTTGTTGTATAAAGCACGCAAATCTCAGAATGAACGTTTCTATCGATATGTCTTCATCAAGCAAATGATACCAGACACACGGTACAAATCAGCGCGCCAGTTTAAAAGTAGCGGGACGAAAGGGGTTATGTTTACCTAAAAATAAATAGTTTGTCTGTTTCTGTACCTTGTAAAACGGTATTACTTCCTGTTTTCATAGTTTTTTATATTATTTTTTGTGCATGGTGTTTACATACTTTTTAACTATTATCAGATGAGTTTTTGTTTGTACGTTCGCGTCATTTTGATTCTAAATATATTCACGCTCGCAAATTTCTAATGCAATATACAGGTAATGTCATTTTAATCTGCTCATGCGCAGACTACCTGGCGAGGTGTTTATATTTCCGGCTTCTAAACCCAACTATACCATGATGGCTCCCGTGCATGGTTATTTGGTAGAATTGCAGGAGGGAAAACATGACTCGGCAAATTTTCAATGTTCTCAGATTATTTCAAATTTTCATAAAAATTATTTGCTTGATTCAGATCTACTCGAAGAAGAAGGCATTTGAGAGAATTGACTGGGACAAATTGTGGCAGATATAGAAGACTACTGGATACACTGCCAAATACTAGACAACATAAGATAACTATATACAAATTCATGAAATATAATAACAAACGAAGAACTCACAGAACCATTCTAAACAACAAAGGGAGTAAGACAAGGATGTGTTTATCACCATACATGAACATGATATCGAACGAAGCAGAAGCAAGAAGCGAACACAACATCACAGAAACATCAATTCAAGAGATTTAGGTAACTCTCTGTACCATCTACTTGTCGCAGAAATCAAGGTTTAACACGTGGAACTGAAGACGAACTATACAGACATACATATTCATTCAATTCAATAAACCCATAACCCTTCAGGGCCGTAGGGTTTACCACATTTGATGCTTCAGCACACAGAGTCCTCCAGCGAATTCTATCCTCAGCGATGCGGATGAGTGTGGAAATATCTAGCCCTGTCCATTCCTTGATGTTGTCTGTCCATGTCTTTATTTGTCCTCCTCTGCTTCTTCCACCCTCGACAGTTCCCTACAGTATTGTTTTTGACATATTCATTACAGACGAACAATAGAATATGAGATTAAACACACCAAAAACAGAAACTATGCAGATATGCAGAGCAAAAGAACAGCTAAATGTGTATTTTAACGGCACAAAACAAAAACAGACATCATAATTTAAATATCTAGGAATTATTTTTACAGAAGACGGTAAAATTGGTACATATATTAAGATGTGTCAAAAAGCAAACGCTGTAACATACCAACTGACACCGCTGGTTGAAAATGGAGCCATCAACTGGCGACACAACGAAAGATAATAAGCACCGTCTTTATATCAACGTTACGCTACCAGTGCCAGAAATGGTCCCTGGCAAAAACACTTATGAGAAAGATTACAACATGTGAGATAAAATTCCCGAGAACGGCTATAAACATCACCAGAAAAGACGGATTGAGGAACGAAGACATCAGAAAGATAGAAAAGACCATATCATGCAAACAGAATATAGAGAGATAAAAGATCAACTGGTTCGGACACCTCATCCGAATGGAACCATCACAACCAGCCATCCTTGTGCACAACATCAGAAAGAACGGCTACAAAACAAGAGGAAGACCAAGCAAATGATGGGAGGATTCAATCTGGGAGATTGTCAAAAACCACGACCTAACCATAGCAAATACAACAAAGATGGCCAAAGACCAACTCCCCATGGCGCTTAACAGCATTTGTGGAAAAGACAAATGATAGAGCTTGACTCTAATGAACTCGGATGTTCTGCATCTGCTACATTTTAAAATGATTTGCCATCGACGTCACCACTTTAATGTTTACATATACTTTGTCAGATTACTTCATAACATCTAGTGCAACAATACGTAAACATGCTGTTACGCAGACCCTATAAATATCTGTTTCTGCCGTGGACTCCCAAAATATCTGCATTTATATTTTTATAGTGAATGTAAAGGCTCATACTATTTCTTCAAGTTTTCAGGGAGAACTGAAAGGACTCACAGTTTAAGAACCGCTCATACAGTGTATTTACAAGTTGTACATTTTTTTTGTTTTTTGGTATGGTGATCAGCAGTTTAATGATATATTTACGCAATTGCCACGGAAGTATTTTGCGGTAGAATATGTGCCTGTGCAATTGATTATGTATGGTATGATGATGGGCTCAAAAGAACTGAGAGCTGATTAGTTTGCATTACTTCTGGCGTCAATTTTTTTTTAGTAAATGCACCGATATTCTTTCTGCACTAAAATATTACATAAAGGGTAGATAGCTCTAAATGAAGGATAGCACAGTTTTGAAGCAGACGTGTTTCAGAACAGGAAGTCGTCCAAAAATGGAATGTAATTGGCACAATTCTTGATCCTTCATGAATTTTCACGTAATTGGTCGCTTAGACGAAATATATTAAATTAGTGCAGTTAAAATGCCACTGAAAGAGTAATCTGTGTACACGAAAGTCTCGATAATCCAAGAAGTCAATAATTCGAACTAGCTAGAAAATCAATGAAGTTTCGAAATCGCTTAGGTATACAAAAAAAAACTTTTTGAAAACGAATATAATTATAATAATTGATTTAATTCTGTAATCGTCTTCTGGCACACATGCTCTGCCAGAGAAAGGTGCAGTGACAACAATCCGGCAGTGTTCCATTATCAGAGTTTCACCGTACAGTTCTTCTTTAATAGTTAGCCCAGACTGTTAACTTCCATTAGTTCAAAGTATGAACTTCAATTCGTTCATCAAAGTCAAAGTAACTTTCCTTATTCCAAACTATTAACTTCCGTTACATTAGTCCAAACTATTATCTTCCAGTAGTCCAAATTATTAACGTCCATTAATCCAAACTATTAACTCATTTGTCCAAACTATGAACTTAAATTAGTCCAAACTACTAAACTATTAACTTCCATTAGATTAGCCAAACTATTAACTTCCAGTATTCCAAACTATTAATTACCATTAGATTAGTCTAAACTATTATCTTTCATTAATCCAAATTATTAACGTTCATTAGATTAGTCCGGGTGCAAAGGGAACGCACTGCTCTCGGCGGACCCAGGTTTAACAGATAACCAAGATCCCCAAAGTACCTCCTGGTGGTGCACTCTGGAAAGTTTTGGGGATCGTGTCCGTGCATGTGGAGGTAGCAGATGGAAAGAGATTTTACTGCATAAGAGACAGGCAATATCTCTGACACCACCAGTGTCATGCAGTGGCAATGTCGACACATAGTCACGATAGTCAGTCCAGCCCGAGCATTGAAGGGGCGGCCAATGAAAAATGCACGCAAAGGTAGATGCATAGCGAGAGACGAAATACTGAGTACAATGAAAGGGCAGCACAGCACCAGAGGGCAGCGCCAACTGCTAATAGAAAGTGAAAACATTCCAAGGACATCGGAACTACAAGCTCTGTTAGCTCGAGGCAAGCTTCTAGTTATCTGTGCTTCTTACGGGCAGAGATCCATACTCAATCGTGAGCGCACGGCAAAGAAAGAAGACCTGGCTAATTCTAATATCGAGTTTTCCTATACCGGAAACATGCTCGCGAAGAGAAAGGGTTCTGTACCAGATGAGCTCAGGTACAAACGGGGCAACGAAGGCAGCCCTGGCCCAACTCTACTGTCGAGCTTTCCTATATACCGGAAACATGTTCGCAGAGAAAAATTGCTCAGTACCCGATGGGCTACGGCACGAATTGGACAGGGTTCTCTAAAACGCGTGGTGAAACTTGGACGTAGATCAGGGGTTCACGATGTCATGAACGCCACCTCGGCTAAGAAGGCGAAAGCGCCCTGGTCCAACTCCTGCCGAGTTCTTCTTTCACCGGAACCATGCTCGGGGCTGAGAAAATGTTCAGTGCCTGATGGGTACAGGAACAGAACTTCTAATTACACGAGGCAAGTTCACTGACAGTTGTACGCCACGTGCGAGATAGACGTGAACGACAATCGTCTCGGCGAAGAGTCCATTATACACCCGCGCGCCCGTCGACAGATAGGTAGACTGTCACTGGTTAGGGAAGCCTACTACCCGAATTAAGGGGGGCATGATGAAATGGGTTTGCTGGGCCTCGGATGTCCCAGTCACAAAATGTACCAACCAGGGCGCAAATAACAGTTCAACTATGGAATTTGCAGTACAACGTACTTCACGCTCCCAGGCGGAAATCACACAATTTATTCGATGTGGTTATAAGAGAGCGAACACAGAAGAAGAATTAGATTAGCACAAACTATTAAGGCAGTAGTGCATGTTAAAGTAGTTCTTGGTCTGCCTTTTTGAAACGTTTTCTTTTCCTTACTGAGGGGTTTCCTAAACGTTTTCTTATACTTACTGCAGTGTTTCCTAAACGCGGTGACCATCTATCTATTGTATTTTTTCTGCTTTTGCTGAAAGGCATCGAATGCTTGAATGAGGATCAGTTTTCGTGCTATTGCACGTTTAGTCACTTGATATGTAATAATATTGTCATGTCTCATTTCGTTGGTAACTCCTTCAATCCACCTTCATCTTCGACTTCCTCTGTCTCTTGCTATTTCCATTTTCATGTTGTATGCTCTTGCTCTGGTCAGTAGGATTCATTCTCATGAAGTGACCAATCCATTTCAGTTTATTATTTGTTCTTCTTCAGCGATCATTCTCAAACTCCCGCTGTAACTCCCTTGTAGCATTCCAGCAGGATGTAATCCAGAGAATGGAAATGCGCTGTATCACCGTTTTATTTGCGCCAACGGCCCGACACATCCATCTTCGGCGGAATACCAGTACACTCTCTTCATTCATTGTTTTAAATATATTTAAAAACTTGCCCACCTAAAATATGCTACAGGTAGTCTTGCTTAACCTTAACTTGAAAGAGAATAAAAAGTGCCCCTCACTCACAAATAACAGTTGAAATCGTTCCTTATGTGCATACCCACACTTTTGGAAACACTAATTTTCGGTGTGGAGGACACATCTTTTCTGTTCACAGGTAGACACATTTATTCCCATACTATTGGCTAATCTATTCGCTAAACCCTTTGTTGCATTTCAGCGTCAGAGGTAGAAGAGTTTTCTGGAGGTGGGCCGGTATGTGTGCAGAGTATATTGTGGAGTTTTTCACCTTTTATTTCGGTGGTCCATCGTTTTCGTGGTCTGCCTTCTCTGTATCTGTGTAGCATAGCTTGCTGTGGTATGCTGTCTGATGGTAGTCTGCTGATGTGTGCAAACCATTTTATCTATTGTGTCTTAATATATTCCAGGATTGGGGCGGTGCCTGTTCTTTGTCTAATGTCTTCATTTCTCACTCTACCTCCTTAGTGATATTCCTAGGATTCTGTGCAAGCTCAGCTGTCACAAGTTTACGTTTGTCTTGTGCTGTCGTCGTCCATATTTGGCATTGGTAACACAGCGTTGGTATAATAATTGTTTTCAATAGTGTTATTTTAGTGTTTAAATCTACATATTTGTTTCTGAAGATTGGTGTCATTTGTCCTAGGGCTTGGTATGCTTTACTACATCTATTGTGTATTTCTATGCTGCTCCTGCCGTCTGTTATATTGCTTCCTAGGTATGTGAATTCTGTCACTTAGCAATTCTACTAGTAGTCGTCACATAGCAATTCTACTAGTAGTCGTCTCCAGAATACTCTTCATTTTACTACAAGCCATTGTGTTCTCACTGATGGTTTGCTAATCCTGTCTTATAGAAGTACTACACATACTGTACACACTTATGTTACACACATATCATACACCACATGTGTATACACAAACTGCACATCCACATACACATGTGTATACACAAACTGCACATCCACATACACACATCCACATACAGAAGACATAGTCACCACATTCGCATAAAAAGGGAAATAACTTATTACTTCAAGTACTGAACCCACTTGCTTTTTCCACAAAACTGTCTCAAATTTCTGGCAAAAAATATTATTTTAAAACACTTCCCACCAACTCATATTTTTGGTTGTGATACTAAAATGTACCTCATTATTTTTGACAGGTCGAAGTTCACACAAATAGCTATTGACTGGCAGGTGTTAGCAGCTGATGGCAAATATTATGATGTTATGTTTGTTGGGACAGGTAAGGGCTTGTGTGTACATGAACAATTTAATGCTATAATGACCATATTTATATTTTTTAAAATCAATTCATTGTTATTTCTCTGATAGAGAATGAATCCTTTATTTCTTCTTCATTCATTTACTGGTGGAAAGAATTTCATACCATAATTGTCCTTTTTTATGTAGTTTTCCAAATGATCTGAATGGCTGCATTATACTTTCATGTATTTGGTTCTCTGTTAGTGAGGAAACAATTGCTTCACCTGTGTTTATCTTTTTGAACACTGATAGTCTGCCTACCTGTTTTAGCAAATGTTTGTAGCTAAAGATAGCTTCTTGGATAATAAATCACATTTCTAGCATGTTTTCAGCAATGTTTGTTATGTTTTTAGGTAGTTTTTGTTGTTTAATTTTCATGTTTGAGTGCAAATTGCATCAAGTTTCTCATATATTAGATTACTTTTTATCTAACATGTATTCATGTTCTCAACTAGTTGGACAAATATATGGTTATGTATCTCCAAATGTCCTACTAAAATCTTTACTTTTACCCATCTGTTATATCTTGCCTCAGAACAGTAGATTCAAGTAGGAAGCACGAGGATAAATTAAAAATTCTTGAGACTAACTGAAATTGAACCAGGTCCGTTCTAACAGCACCAATTTACCTTGCAATTTGAGTAAATGGGTTTTTCTGTACTAGTCTAACTGAAAAACCTGTTTGCTCGAGTTGCAAGACAATTTAATGTTGTTAGAACTGACCTGGTTCAAAACTGTAGATATGTCTTTATTCAGGGAGGAATATGTCTCGAAATGTTCTTCTACCCACCCTTTATATCTTGTCTTCCGCCGAAGACGGATGTGTTGGGCCACTGGCGCAAATAAACCGGAAACACAACGCATTTCCATTCTCTGGACTACATTCAACTGGAAATCTTGTAGGACCATTGTCTTGTTACAAGAGAAATCCTGCGGGAGTTTGAGAATGAATGCTGAAGAAGAAGTAGAAGAAATATCTTGTCTCATGACCATAGATGTCTTCATTCAGGGAGGATTGTGTCTTGAAATGTTCTTTTACCCATCCTTTATATCTTGTCTCATGACCGTAGATGTCTTCATTCAGGGAGGAATGTGTCTTGTGGCTTGCTAGTCATGTATGCTCCTTATTCTGCCATGTAGTTGTCCATTTATACTAGTTCCATATTTTATTATCAAATTCTAAAAAATCTGAACTTTAATGTTTGATGTCTCATTGATCCCTGTGTCTACATCCATCATGCACTTGCAAAGCAGTTTCAGAACATTTCCCCTTTGTCTGGTCAACTCCCCATTAATTAATGCATTGGATGCTTGCATGTCCCAAACAGTAAATCCATGTGATGTTACAGGAGTTTGGAAGTAGCTACAGATGCCAGCCACTCATGTTGACATCAGCCCTTTCATATCTTTCAAAGAATGCACTAAGAATCTCACACAATAACTGCTTTGGTAAACAAAGTTCCAGAGAGCTACTTGAATGCAGCAATAGCTTCCTCAACTTCCCATTGTTGTCATCCACTGTGTTCAATAATGATTCTCACACTAGATTTATAACTCCCGCCATACATCATTTCCTGATAGACAAATAAATCATGGCTGTAACTAGTAATCTTAATCACCATCATGTGCAATTCCAGCACAGATGTGAGGACTTCTGTCTATCCTGAGAATCAGTGAAACTGTTTCTACTCACAAATAATCAATTATTCATACATGATAGTAACTGTTTACTGAACAAATATTACGGAGCTCCAGACAGACATAGAAAAATACAATCCTATGTTATAATATATATGCTGATGACTCCAGTTCTGCTGAAACTAGCATGGTTGGACATGTATGCAGACATGATACCTTGTCAAAAACAATAGTGCAGGGAACCGTCGAACGGACAGACATGGACAGACATCAAGGAATGGACAGGACAAAATTTTTCCTCACTCATCTGCATCGTTGAAGATAGAAATTGCTGAAGGACTCTGTGTGCTGAAGCATCCAATGTGGTACCCCTATGACTCTGATGGTTTATGGGTTTATTGATTAATTGATGCTGATGATTCCGGTGCTTCACTGATTGATTCTTGATTAACAAGAAGCATCATGTCAATGGGGACATTCTAACATGTTACCAGTCAATATTAGGAAATAGCATGTTTTGTTGTATTCTGAGTTTACACAGAGAACACCTCAACTACAGGTGATATATTTATGACTATATCCCACATGTCTCTTTTAATGTCATTTGTCATATGTCATTTTAATGCGTTCTAGCCGTATTCGCATGTAACAAATAAATAATTAAAGCAATAGAAGATTTTACCCTTATCTATCTTCAGCAATACACACAAGAAATATACCCCCAGTAATCACTTTGTGCTAACCACTCTATATATATATATATATATATATATATATATATATATATATACCAATTTATACCAAGAAAAAGTCTATTTGGGAGCTCCTTGTAAAATGGCAATAAGAAATTCTGAACACTGTGATTTAGAAATGAACAGGAAAGTAGCCATTTATTTTGTATGAAGAATGTCATGAAGGCAAGCTATGGATTTTGTATCAAGAATGATTATCATAAGTATTGCTCTAAGACGGTAAGACAATAAGTAACGTGTAAATATTGCAAATGAATAAAATTAATTCCAGTTGAGTATGGTACAGAAAATAAGCATCGAACAAGAAGAATGAGACATGTTATTGCTGAATCCATAGGAAGCAGCTGTCACATGTTGCTTGTAAAATAAGCATATAATCCTACTAAATCAGTCAGTACAAGTACTTACTAATTCTAGAATTCTTATATGTCTATTAGATGATGGCCGTGTAATTAAAGCCATAAACAAGGGAACAGATCAGATTGAGTCTGTGGTCATTGAGGACATTCAGGTCTTGGATGCAGATGACCCTGTGGTCAATCTAAAAGTTTTGAGTAGAAGCGCAGACAGAGATTCTGATTTATTAGTTGTTGTGTCCAAAAGTAAAGTTGTATCCATTCCTCTTCATCGTTGTGATCGTGCAACTACTTGCAGGTAAGACACTGAGAGAAAACTATTTTTGTCTAGAAATTGAAACAATATCATGATGTACCAATTGTTTAGTTGATTTATGTCATGATGTACCATTTATTTATGTCATGATATAACAATTATTTAGCTTATATGTCATGAGTACATGAATTATTTAGTTCATAAGTTCTCATGACATATATTCATGACCTCCTGACATTTGAGGTTTATAAAGTAGTTTTCATGAACTTCACTTGACATGTCATATTTTTCTCCTGACATTTGAGGTTTATAAAGTAGTTTTCAGTTTAATAAGATTTTTATAATTAAGTATAATTTGCTGTAGTTGAAGTTAATTTCTAAAGTAATCTCATTGTAAGGTTTATAAGTTTAACATGGCTGCAATGTGAAATTATATTTTATATTTGTTAAACACATCCAACTTTGGTATGTTATTGGGAACCACTTTGGCCTTCAACCAACCTTAGTCACCTCTTACAGCATGCATGACAAGTCACAATGTTGCAACTGTTCCATGCTTCCCTTCCTGGCCTTGGCAATACATGGAGCATCTGTTATATCAGTGGTCAGAGTTATGGAATGTCAGAGGTGCAACAGCATTTCTTTCTATGTTAGTCCTCATATTGACCTTTGCGATATTGTGTAATTAGCTGGCATGAAGGATAAGACATTAGAGCTTGTCATGACAGGATTACATGAACTACAACATCCATTATTTTTAATGATCACTTGCTTTGGTGTAACCAAGGTGGACTCATATCTGTGGTTGAAAGAGAATGTCTCCTGAAAAAGGTGCATTACTCTCCTACCATCGAGAACATATGAATTCATGACAATATTTTTAGTAATGAGTTTATTTTCCATATTCCTTACCTATAGTATGGATGCAGTTTGATGCTAGGTCACCACTTGAAGGTAGTGTTGGATTAAGTCAGGTAGAGACCTTAAGCAGATCCTTGGTACGGACTGGGTTTTTTTTTTGGTCAGAGTGCAAATAAAAATATTCACCCTGGACATGATGTGGCAAAAGCAAAGGCACGTGGCCTTTATCACACAATCTAATCGAAATCTTCCTGCAATTCCCTAATGTGAAAAATGCAGTATTAACAGTTTTGTTGGAAAACATTAAAACTATTATATTGGTTCCTTGTGATTGGACGGCTAAAGGAATGGGAGTCAATAGGTCATGACCTGCTCAGAATATTGGTTAATCATTATGGTGAAGTACAGTCTGACTATCTTTAGTTCATTCTGACCCTAAAACTGACTGTCTTAAACCTCAAATAAGGTGAGGACTAACCATAATAAGTTAATTGTAGTATATTCCAGTAATTGTAGTATATTCCAGTAATTGTAGTATATTCCAGTAATTTTAGCATATCCCAGAAACCATTTTGGTCATAGGTGTGCTACAGAAGATGCGTCAACATACAGAGATATCCATGTTCCCCGAGTTTTCTGTGGTGCGGAATGATGTGTTGAATTCAAGTCCTGTCTATTTCTTAATGTTGTAAATCCCTGATTTTCTCTGCCTGCAATGCTTACGTTGACTTCCATTATTCCCTGTAAGAATGTTGTTAGACAGGAAGTCATGTCCAGTGAAATGCATAAAGCACATCAGCTGGTTGGTTGGTTGGTTGCTGATCCAGTGGTCCATGGTGAGACCCACAGCTGCAACTGCATGCATAAGCACATCAGCTGTGTTTTAACTATTGATATCAATTATTCTGAAAATATTGCATATGTATTTATGTTATTTCTGACAGTAAATTGTAGTGATTTTTTCAGTAGTAGTAACCATGTTGAACTTTCTCCAATATTTCAGTTCATGTGTGGCTTTGCAAGACCCATATTGTGTATGGAGTGAGGATCTCATGTGTGTCAATGCTCAATTTGGGTAAGGTGGTTTTCAATTGTACTAATTACTAATTGTTATAAGTTTATCTGATTGAATTTTTCTTTCAGATTTTTTGTGTGGTAAACACACATTTTCTCACTCTATATAATCTCTTGTGTCATCTTCTACCTTCTTCTCACAAACTTGCTTATTAACGGAATATGGTCAGTAGAATACATTGTAGCATGGTCTATACTTTGGATGCAATATCTTCACATTTCAGCTAAGCTTCAGCATCACGTTTAGGTTACTTTTGACTTATGATATTCTTCTTGTTCTGCGTTCTTTCTCAAACTCCTGCATATTAGCGGGATGTAGCCCAAAAATTAGAATGTGTTGTGTTATGGTTTACAGATTTGATACAATATCTTTGCCTTTCAGCCTGACAGATCTGACCAACATGGCTTCTTGGTCACTCTGACCCTATATAGAATGGGACAGCCAACTCTAACCCATAGCATCCTTAATTGCCTCTTATGACATGCATGAAAAGTAAACAGTGTTGCTATTATTTGCTCCCTATTTTGGCATTGGCAAGACACGGACCTATAGTATGAGACAGAGCCACACCTCTGAAAACCTCATTAGCTACTTCTAATGACATGTATGGCAGCTTACAGTATTGCTAATGCTGAGATAGTAAAAGATTGACTCAATACTAGTCACTTCACCCCTAGTAAAAAGTTTGTTTGTGGACCTAACTCTTCCTATAGGGGCCTCAGTGGAGAAGAAACAAAACTTATTTTTTACCTTCTTATTTATGCTGTATCTATTCCCTAAAATGCTATCTTTCAACATGTAGGTTAACTATATATGTCTACCTGTCTAATCCAAACCCATGCATGCATCTATCAATCTTAAAGAGTTTTATGCTCATTCACAACATAACTCAACATCTCTTTCAACATCTCATCTCTCTCATTATCACATCTCTCTCTCTCAACAAGTCATCTCTATGTTGAAATTTAATTTCATATCATCACTTGTCTGCTCTCCAGGTTACAGAATATCTCATCAGGCAAGCATGACAGTTGCATACTTGATGCTAAAGGTCAGTTGCAGTTTACACCTGTCATTATACCTCTGGTCTTCATTAGAAGTGTGTTTTTGTCTATATTCATTATTTCACAATTTCTCCTTTTTATTTCTGCTCTAAGTTTATATCTCAACTGTAGGTGTTCATATAATCATTTTTATGCTCAGCTTAAGCTTGCTCATTCTAGCCCTATATTTTTTTTTCTTCTTTAAATATTCAGAAAATTAAAATGAAAATGTTTGAGTATATTTACTTAGGACTAAGAGATTTGATAGGTTCCTCATATTGACATTGTGTCATTAGCTTGGGTGAAAGATAAGATGTCACACCTTATTGTTAATGATCATTTGCTTTGATGTAACCAAGGTGAACTCGTGTCTGTGGTTGTGTATGTGGTGTGTCTGTGGTCGAAAGGGTGTACTATTATCTCCAACATGCACATTAGTTCTGCTAAATTTATTATGCATAACACATATTTTCATTTTGATTGGGATTAGTTTTGTGAAATCTATTATCCCTAACAAAACTGTTTAATTTGACTGGGATTAGGTCTGTTAAACCTATGTTCTCCAACAGACATATCTTCTGTTGTTTTTTTTTTGGTTAGACCGGTTAATTCCATCACTATCAAGAGTACAACCAATGACAACCTTTGTCTATAGTCAGTTTTTTCTTCTATTCTATTCATATGATAATTAAATATTTGAAATTGACATATGCATGTCAGTGCTAAGCCTCAATTATATGCTTAGCTCTTCTGAGGCTGATTTGTGTGCTCGTCTCAGCCTCATTTACATACAAATTATAGCTTTCATTATAACAGCAGTTGTCAAGGAATAGCTTTGTGAATAAATTGCATTGGAATGAACATTGTTAGGATAATGAATGATAATTTTTCAAAAATATCTCTGAGTGTAAGACAATAAAACTCAGTTTTTGTCTTGAATGAGTATTCAGGTCTTCTGTTGCATACAGAAGTGAAGCTGCTTTTATTTGAAAAGGTTTTCCTGTGGAAATTTTCATAATTATTATTATTTTTATTAGAAGAGCAATTAGCCATGTTTTTGTTTGAATAATTTCATCTAACACAAATAGATTTTGGGTAATACTCAAAAATGTTTTCCTGAACTCTTAATCTAAACATTTGATCTTTTAATCTAAACATTTGATCTTTCTTCTTAGAATTTCATTTACCTGAAATATAGAATATATTTCTTTATCTGTAGTGACTTGCTGAACATGATCACAAAAATACTAATGAGTTGCATTCGAGAAGGGTGGCTCCAGGCAGCTGTGATATTGATGTTGGAGTGTATCAGACAAATGTTCTCACTTGGTGATGTGTGTGTGTTGAGAGCAATGAGAGACCAGATTGTCTGGCTTGATTTGCTGCTGTGTCTGGCAGTAGAGGTGGATTGTCCAGACATTTTGAACTCCTTGCAAGAAGTAACATGGGCGAAATTAATATGGATGATAATTTGTTTCCATGTCCAGAATAGAGGAACTAGGATTGAAATGTGGCGCTGCCAGAAGTTCTTGTTTCTAGGTCCAGAATAAAGGAACTAGGATTGAAATGTGGCGCTGCCAGAAGTTCTTGTTTCTAGGTCCAGAATAAAGGAACTAGGATTGAAATGTGGCGCTGCCAGAAGTTCTTGTTTCTAGGTCCAGAATAAAGGAACTAGGATTGAAATGTGGCGCTGCCAGAAGTTCTTGTTACCATGTCCAGAATAAAGGAACTAGGATTGAAATGTGCGCTGCCAGAAGTTCTTGTTACCATGTCCAGAACAAAGGAACTAGGATTGAAATG
Source organism: Meghimatium bilineatum (assembly GCA_034231615.1). Lineage (NCBI taxonomy): Eukaryota > Metazoa > Mollusca > Gastropoda > Stylommatophora > Philomycidae > Meghimatium > Meghimatium bilineatum. Next base: position 128,355,713 of record CM067298.1, read on the forward strand.
TGGTGCTGCCAGAAGTTCTTGTTACCATGTCCAGAATAAAGGAACTAGGATTGAAATGTGGCGCTGCCAGAAGTTCTTGTTACCATGTCCAGAACAAAGGAACTAGGATTGAAATGTGGTGCTGCCAGAAGTTCTTGTTACAATGTCCAGAATAAAGGAACTAGGATTGAAATGTGGTGCTGCCAGAAGTTCTTGTTACCATGTCCAGAATAAAGGAACTAGGATTGAAATGTGGTGCTGCCAGAAGTTCTTGTTACAATGTCCAGAATAAAGAAACTAGGATTGAAATGTGGCGCTGCCAGAACTTCTTGTTACCATGTCCAGAACAAAGGAACTAGGATTGAAATGTGGTGCTGCCAGAAGTTCTTGTTACCATGTCCAGAATAAAGGAACTAGGATTGAAATGTGGCGCTGCCAGAAGTTCTTGTTACCATGTCCAGAACAAAGGAACTAGGATTGAAATGTGGTGCTGCCAGAAGTTCTTGTTACAATGTCCAGAATAAAGGAACTAGGATTGAAATGTGGTGCTGCCAGAAGTTCTTGTTACCATGTCCAGAATAAAGGAACTAGGATTGAAATGTGGTGCTGCCAGAAGTTCTTGTTACAATGTCCAGAATGAAGGAATTAGGATTGAAATGTGGTGCTGCCAGAAGTTCTTGTTACCATGTCCAGAATAAAGGAACTAGGATTGAAATGTGGTGCTGCCAGAAGTTCTTGTTACCATGTCCAGAATAAAGGAACTAGGATTGAAATGTGGTGCTGCCAGAAGTTCTTGTTACAATGTCCAGAATGAAGGAACTAGGATTGAAATGTGGTGCTGCCAGAAGTTCTTGTTACCATGTCCAGAATAAAGGAACTAGGATTGAAATGTGGTGCTGCCAGAAGTTCTTGTTACCATGTCCAGAATAAAGGAATTAGGATTGAAATGTGGTGCTGCCAGAAGTTCTTGTTACCATTGGCTTGGAGAAATGTTAGTCAACCAATAAATAACTGGAACTGTACGTCATCAGGTAATGGTGTATACACTCAAGTGGAGATCAGAGCAACATATGAACATGTCACAGAGTGCAATAATGATGATCCAATAACTAACTAACTATAGAACATATTCAATATCTGCAGTGTGGACTCTTGTATAGTCTTGACAGTAGCCTGTACCTCAAACATGTCAAAGTCTCTTGTCCATCTTCATCTTGGTCAAATCTTTCCTCTTTTACCTGCAGTCATATCTACCATCTCAATTTTTCCATAAATGACCAAGAAACCTCAAATGTTCCTTATTATGAAGCTGTTTGGAAGCCACCCCCTTCCACATTCAATGTATGGTAACAGTTCTTGGTTCAGATTTGTTTGCTGTCCACAGTAACATAAAAATACTTCTACAGAATATCCATGGGAAAGAAGCCACATGCCCACTGCGTTATTAAGTGTATAACATGTCAAAAATGTGACAGATTGTCATTAGAAAGCTTGTCTTTGCCTGAGGTCATGAAATGTGAATATTAACTTAACAGGTGCCAATGTCTTTTTTTTTTTTAAAAAGAAAAAAACATTTCAATTAATGTCATCATCTGTGACATGTTGACATTAACTCAAGCAACCCTTGATTTTTGTGGGAGATTGAGTTTGCAAGAAATGATAATATAGGAAGATACCTTGCACTAATTTAAAAACAATTAACACTGAGTTGAATATAAAGTATGGAGTTTTTCCATCTATATGTACAAGTGTGTGTGGGTTGATGATTGTTGTGTGAAAGTGTATTTTCTTATTAGGTAATTTTCTTTGAATGGTGTCCATTATATTGGTTTATTTACGTACATTTTTATATTATAGTATTAATCCTGCAGTACATACATATGAAATGTTTCATTGTGCTGTGCTTCCTGTTAGTTATAACTTCTCTGCAATGCTTATGTTTCATATATGTATTGTACATATGTATGCAATTTTGTTTGTCCAGCACATGAGGACACTACGGCAACACATTCTGTGGCTGAGCCCACTCAGTGCTCTTGTCCAATGAGAAGCTTGGGCTCTTTCAGTGAGGAAAATGAGGGTCAGTGTCCAGCCTTATATCTCACAACACACCTATCCCCCATACTGTTAAATCAATGTACTGTTACTGGGTGAGCCACTTAAAAACAGCCTGAAGTGTAACATAGAATCTATCATGGTTGCCAAGTTGGTCCGTTTATTATCTTTTTTCAGAATCAAATATAATTTTTAAGCCAAATTTATGATATCAATTAGAAGTTGACAAGAGACTACTATACCTTATTTTATATATCTCATGCATACACTTTCTTTAAAGACTTTATATTTCAGTATAAAAAAAATAACTACTGTAAATATACTATAAAGGATGCTACCTGAAATACACAAGTGTGAAAATTAACATTTTATACATTTCTTTCATTGTGTTTGTAACTGGCAAATAGACTTTTACACTCGAGGCTGATTTTAAGTGGTTCAGTCTAGTATCTTTTGATGTTTCCTCTAGTGTGCATGAATCAGTCATATTCAACTACTGGTATGTTACTATACGACCAGGCCTCATCAGATACTGCAAATGTAACCAAATCACTTAATTCTTATCCTGTTTCATCTCGAATGTATCCGCTTTATTTGATGTGCAACTTTTTGAGCAAAAATATGTTTGCACACATGTGCCTAGATATCATATAACGCAAGGACAATACAATGAAATCTCATGTAGATATTAAATTGTGTATTACACAATGGCGTACGGCATTTGGATTTAAAATTACCGCATATTTTCAGTTTTAATATTTCACATTATTTGTTATGTGTGTTATCATTCTAACCTCATTCTTACTTTGTCTGTCATTCATGCTGGTGAAGACGGGCATGGATATGTACAACTTTCTGTTCCCTGTGTTGGCTATCAGTTTAGTTTTATAGCAACCAACACTTCCATGATGCTCAGCATCTTCTATAGCCCTCTATCTCAAAGGGCATGAGACCATGGACTTCAGGCTGTTTCATCAGCAACCAACCAACCAAATCATCTATCTCATTTTCCACCAATCTTTCAGGTTTCACTAAGTAATAACAGCACTCTCTTTATATTGCATTAGAAAAAAATGAAGAGAATAGTAGCTTAGTTGATAGTCGGCTTACTTACTGTCATGGGGGGGGGGGGAAACAACGTGCCAGGTTCAAAACCTTCTGGATAATAAAAACCCAGATCGTGATTTCTTGCGTGACACCACTGTTCCACCAGTTGATTCAGCTGTAAATGGGTATATTACGTATGAGTTAGGGATGGTAAATACAGCGAGGAATGGAACTGGCCACCCAACCTAATAGTTGCTGTAGTTTAGTACATGAAGAGTTATCTTCATCACAGACGGCAGATGCCATGGGATCTATCATTATCTTTAGAAAAAATGATATTGTATGCATCATCTGTTTCTACCGAGTTCTATGCTATGATTGGTTCTCTCAGCAGTGGACATACCACTTCATTGAGAGGGATTGAGTACATTTGAGGTAACCAGAGCACAATGAAGTCGATCCTTAAACCTTTTCAACCCTTTTTTGTTCCATCATTTCCAATAACATTTTTTACATTGGCGTTTTTTCAGGAAATCAAAAATAGTCTTTTAAACTGCTTATGATCATGAGCATACTTCTGTCAAATTGCATTTATGCAGCTTATTGTTTGTTATTTGTTCAACATTCACTTTCATGTGCCAGTATTGTAGAATTCATCTTCTTATCTCTATTGGTAAGGATTTATTCTATGCAATGTTCTTCATTTTCTTATCTCTATTGGTAAGGATTTATTCTATGCAATGTTCTTCATTTTCTTATCTGTATTGGCAAGGATTTATTCTATGCAATTCTCCTCACTCGTCCAATGCCGTGTGTGTTTGGCATGTTCTTTTCTTTAGCCACATACAATTTTGTAGGTAGGAAGGTGTAGGGTTCAGCACAAACCACTCCCCCCCCCCCCACGACATAGAATATGGTATTTTTTTTGTTGAGAAGCAAGTAATAAACATGTAAATAACCCTCTTTCCTAGCAGTTTGCTCAAAAAATGTATCATCAAAATAAAAATAGACCCCCCCCCCCCCCCACCATCGCTTCCAAAGTTACATATGTGGTTCTGGTGACATCTCCTATCAAATATTATCATATCATCTTGAAATGTTAATTATATTTTTACTCAAAATTATATGATGGCAAATTCAAAACTATATATGCTATATATATATATATATATATATATATATATTAGTCAACCTTGACTTGTAATACTGTACTGATCAATATCAGTGTCTGACCTGACTACAACTGGAGAAAGAAGAAGAGGAAGATTCAATGAACAAAATCTAGTATTCAGGAAACAAGACTGGAAAAAAGATGAGATATTGCAACTGAAAGATGTAGAAATTACAATCTCCCCATGCTGGAGAGAATGGTTAAAGAGTATGTTACCAGGGAGATCACAGGAACTATCAACATGAATACTCTTCATGTGCTTGGAGAAACCAGGCACATTATTGTTTGTCCAGAGTGTGTCAGTTTATTCTGAAATCTAAAACTAAACACAGATTAATGCTTAATGTATACAGGCAGCAGATAATGTTTATTGCATTCTTTGTGTGAAGCATTTTTATGTGATATACACAAATAATCAGTGTGAATATATTACACAACATGTATGTATGTATGTATGTATGTGTGTATGCACGTGCGTGCGTGCACACCTGTGTGTGTATGTAGCTATTAATCCTATAATCAATCCCCTACAGCCCTTTAGACGTAGCATAATACATTCCTATGCTTGATACAGTTTAGTGTATCCATTCTCTTTCATATAATCATATTCTCACATAGCTATCTTTCTTAAAAGTGTTTACATTTTGATGTTAATTTTGTCCAACTGTTAATCGCACATTTTAAGCTAGAGCATATCTATTTTCCCTGATTTTAATTTGGTTATAAAAACCCTTTTGTCAAAACATCAGTATTTTGTTTACCACATCCAGTAAGATTAATTTAATAAAACTAAACACGAGCATATAATTTACATATACATACATAGCATTTTCATTTAGTTAATATATGAAATAATTTGTTGTTTGACTAAACTAATATATAAAATATTTCTTTTGACTAAACTAATGTATAAAATATTTCTTTTGACTAAACTAATATATAAAATATTTCTTTTGACTAAACTAATATATAAAATATTTCTTTTGACTAAACTAATATATAAAATATTTCTTTTGACTAAACTAATATATAAAATATTTCTTTTGACTAAACTAATATATAAAATATTTCTTTTGACTAAACTAATATATTAAATATTTCTTTTGACTAAACTAATATATTAAATATTTCTTTTGACTAAACTAATATATTAAATATTTCTTTTGACTAAACTAATATATTAAATATTTCATTTGACTACCTAAACTAATGTATAAAATGTTTCATTTGAATACATGTCCCTAATAATTATAGTAGTCTGTACTATACCCCATTTAGTTACTTCAAACAAAAATGATTCTAGAACATTGTCTACTTTCGCTGAATTCAGGATTTCACTTATCAATTTCTCTTGTCATTTGTTATTGCTGTGCAAACTCTAATGCTTTCATGTGTTATATGTATGAAGTTCCATAACCGTTGTTGGCTATACTTGTTTCTGTTTCTAATGTGCTGAGTAAGTGTGTAGGCTTCAGTATGCATTGTACATGACCACTGTTATCACTGACAGTTTAGAAATAACTGAAAATACCCCAGGGAAAAACAACCCACACTACCCCAGACTATATAATGCGTATAAATAAGGCCAGTGCTTGAGATAAGGACTATTTCTTCATCATGGGAAGCCAGTTTCCCTTTAATAAAATTGTCATTTGTTCATTTTCGAAGTTGCCATGAGACTTTTGGTGAATGTTGTTTCGAAAATCATTAAGGTTGGGAAGGTTTTAATCTTCTTTCGACTAAATCCCTGCTACTAAAAGTCATGTTTTAATTTCCTAACGGGGATTTAATTATTTTTTTAAAACGAATCGTAGATTAAGTCAAATTTGGCACAAATACACAGCACTCCAGATAGCAACCAAAAACATCAGATCTTGTGGAAGAAACCCCAGTTGTGACATCGCTGTATGAAGTGCACACCATATTAAAATTGCAAACTATGATTAAATCCGCAATTTGATAATCAAATCCCTTATATAGAACCACAGCTCAACAAACACACAATTAGGTTTTCGGAAAAATAAAAGCTGTACAGACCTAAAACAACTTTCAGAAAGAGCAGCAGAACATAACCAAGACTTATATCTGGCTTTCGTGGATAAAGAGGAAGCTTTTGACAGAGTGGATAGAGCACAAATATGAGTAATATTACAGACATACAGAGTCCCCCCCCCCAACATCTGATAAGCCTATGTCAGAGCATATACGTCAATAGTCAATGTAAGAAAGAGCACAGGTACATCGGATAATTTCACTCGGGAGTGAGACAGGGATGTGTACTATCCCCCTATTATTCATAACATACATATATCACATTTGCAAAGTAGCATAGACAACGGAAGAAAATAATTTGAAGGATAGCTTAAACAAATTGCTATTTGCAGACCACCAAGTACTAGTAGAATCATCAGAAGAGAAACTACAAGGATAGATAGACAGATTACACCAAACATGCAAAACCTTTAACATGAAGATAAATATAGAGAAAACTGAAGTAATGAAGATAGGAAGAACAGAAAGAAACACCAACATATATATATTGGAAACAACAGACTTAAGCAAGTGACAGAATTCACATACCTATGAAGTAATATAACAACAGACGGCAGGAGCAGCAAAGAAACACACAATAGATGTAGTAAAGCATACCAAGCAAGCCCTAGGACAAATAACCCAAATCTTCAGAAAGAAAAATGTAGATTTAAACATCAAAATAACACTATTCACAACTAGGCGCAAATGTTGTTTCGTCCACCATTGTAACATTTGCAGTGTTAGATAAGTTGCATAACATTATAGATTTTTGTAAATGGCGATATTTTTGTACAATATTTTTTAGAAGGGTTAGAATCAGTGTTTATAATTAATTATTAATTATCTAAGAATTATTGTCTAAGGCGTGAATCGATACGATTTATAGCACAACGGTGGACGAAACCAAATTTTTACCCAAAACTATTATACCAACACTGTGTTACCACTACTAAACATGGACGACAGCACAAGATAAACGTAAACTTGTGACAGCTAAAATGGCATGCTTGCGCAGAATCCTAAGAGTATCGCTAAGAGACAAGAGTGAGAAAACAAGACATTAGACAAATAACCGGTACCACTTCAATCTAAGAATATATTAAGAGACAACAGATAAAATGATTTGCACACATTACCACAGCAAGTTGTGCTACACAGATAGATCCAGGAAAAAGGTAACTTAGTTTTGCTAACACTAGATAACACACACAATGACACACGCAAGTCAACGTTTCGACCAAAAGGCCTTTGTCAAGACAGAATAAACTTAAAAAACTTTAATACAGGTCGGTAATACGAATAACACAGTGAACGAAGTACGAGGTTGCAGTATACAGTGAAGGCAGACCTATAGGCCGACCACGAAAACGATGGACCACTGAAACAAAAGAGGCGACGAACTCTACAATATACTCAGCACACAAGAGGGCCATCTCCAGGAAACTCTTCTACCCCTGACGTTGAAAGGCAACAAAGGGTTTAACGAATAGATAGATAGATAAATTCCCTTACTTCTATTTTGTGATAAAAAATATAAATAATTTACTTCATAATTGATTTTCTTTTTGAGATATAGTAATACTCGAACTACTATGTCCTGGGCTGAATGACCAAGTGTTTCTGTACCGTATCTACCCAATCGTTTACATGCAAATTTAAACATTTGTTTAAAGTTGTACACGTCAAAACAATTAGACTTAAATAAATAAACTAAATTTATTTGTGTTAATTGACATTTATTGTTATAATGATGTATTTTCCCTCCAGGTTGATAGAAAGAAATTGGGAACCTTGAAAAAGATAAACCCGAATGTGGAGTCTGAGCAGACGTTCTCGTCATCATCTCGTCGTTTGTAACTATTTGCGCTCAAAATTTAGCGTTGTGACACATATCAATCAAACATTAGACACGTTGTCACTTTTACGACCTCGTTATTGAAATTTGACCAAAGATTAAGAAAAATACAAATTATTGTAATATTTGATTAATAAAACTATTTAAATTAAAAAGTTACAAATATATTTTCGTTCGTTTGATTACGTCTGAAAATAGACGTTTTTATTATTGTTAAAAGATTGTTAACATTAAAATGTTTTATTTCATTCATAAATCGTCACATTTCTTCTCCACGATAGCTTCTCTAAATATCGGAAATATCGAAATCCCGGTATACGTAAACTTCAATATCGAAATCCCGGTACTCGTAAACTTCAATATCGAAATCCCGGTACTCGTAAACTTCAATATCGGAAATATCGAAATCCCGATACTCGTAAACTTCAATATCGAAATCCCGATACTCGTAAACTTCAATATCGGAAATATCGAAATCCCGATACTCGTAAACTTCAATATCGGAAATATCGAAATCCCGGTACTCGTAAACTTCAATAGTGTCCGGTATTGGGAGCGGGAAACATTGATAGAAAGATATATCCACGAGGACAGCGTGAGAAAATGCTAAATCTGTAACATTGCGGCGTTGCAAAGTCAACCAACCTGGTACAAGATACTGGAGAGCTACAGGGATGCGTGATCGCGTATGCTAGGCTGCACGGCACCTGATAATGATGTCTCTGAGTTATAGCGGCATATTGTAATATTATCTTCTGGAACTAAATTGTCTGCCAGGAATTCTATCATTGTCAAACTGTACACAAACGTTCATGCTTTCATAAGCCTATGGTCATGTTTATACTACCACCAGTTGGAAAATCCATCAGATGTTTAGTCCCCCTGCCAGGAACTGACATTCATTACGTCTGACATTTGCCGTCCCTGTTGTATTAACCCTTGACACTGGCAGCCATTGTCTCGCCTGACACGTGACCTTCACTCCCAATACAAGTGTTGACAAATTCTGACTGCTAATTGAGTTTCCTTTATTCTCTATCTGTTGTACAGTATCAGAATCGTTCTAGAACCTACTCATATCCAATTTTAATTCTCAATCTATCTAATGATGGGCAGCCATATTTATATCAGGCTCACTGTTACTGATGACATGCTGACATTGTCTTTCACAATATCTCCGCTAAATACTTCACAAAAATATATGCAGCAGTGGTTCTAAAATTGTGTCTATCTATGTTCCTTCAGCGACAAATAAGGTGCACAGGTCAGAAATTAGAACTCTCCAGTTTGAGCGATATGGTGCTCTATCTGTATGATCTGTCTTTTATAGAACGTTGTCATAACTGCAAGTCTGTAAGCCTCTCGGTTCTATGCAGGCTACCCAGTTTCTTCCATTGTCATGTTCAGGTGTTCTATGTTGGCCACCGTAGTCTTGGTCTACCTATTGTTCTCTTTCCTGCTCTTTTCCCTCCATGATTAATCTTTTTACACCATTGTGTCTCTTTACATGTCCGACGTATGTTTGTGTTTTTTATAGTTTTTAAGGAGCCATTCTTCTTCTATGTTCAGATCTTTCATCTGCTGTGGTTCGTCTTTCTGTCCATGATATTCTTAGGAACTTTCTATGACATTTCGAATGCCGATATTTTCTTTTCTATTGCAGATGTCATATTTTCTTTTCTATTGCAGATGTCATATTTTCTTTTCTATTGCAGATGTCATATTTTCTTTTCTATTGCAGATGTCATATTTTCTTTTTTATTGCAGATGTCATATTTTCTTTTCTATTGCAGATGTCATATTTTCTTTTCTATTGCAGATGTCATATTTTCTTTTCTATTGCAGATGCCATATTTTCTTTTATATTGCAGATGTCATATTTTTTTGTCTATTGCAGATGTCATATTTTCTTTTCTATTGCAGATGTCATATTTTCTTTTCTATTGCAGATATCATTTCGACCTCCCACAACCACATGTTGCTACTGTAAAGATATAGCTTCTTAATAGTTGTAGCTTTGTTTTCCTGTTTGCCGATTGCTATCGATTTTTCATTTGTGATGTTTTTTATACGGTCATTGCTAATTTCTTTCTGATCTCTGCAGAGTAATCACCTGTGATGTTGATCATATATATTCAAATTTGTTAGACGTGATGCTACTTCTTGCATGTTGTTGAGACCTATAGTCATGCCCTCTTTGATGGTTGTTCACCAAAGGCTCTCGTGGTCTTCCTCTTTTCTTTCCATCTGGTACTAATTGTAATTCTTGTAAAAGACATTCCGTTTTAATTCATTCTAAGTATAGGTCCGATATAACTCCATCGTTTTCTTCTTATTTTTGTAGAAACATATTGTTGTTTGGAGTCTTCTCTTACTTGAATGTTTGTCTTGAATTCTTCCCAAACAATATTTAATAATTGTCTAAACATGGTTGAAATAAATTCAGCAGGTACTTATGTAAAATACAAAGTGGTAGTTTCTACAGTGCCAGAACTATCTAGAAAAAAACCCCATAGATATCAGTATACAAATAGAACTCTACATTTCTACAGTACCTTTTTTATCAAGAAAAATTCATGACAGAGAACACATAATACAAACAATAGTCATGTTGCAAATAGTCTAGTCCAGTGGTGGTCACACTTTTTGGGACCATCGGTTCCCATATGCCTTAAAATAACAACATAATTTACTTTCTGTACAAGTCAACAAAGTTTTTTAGCGTTATCACTATAATTCTAGCCGTTTATCCTTCAAGTGGTCACTTTCACGTGCGCCCCTTCCCCCCCCTCCCCGTACCTGTCTGTGACCCCAAATTTCAATAATTATTTGTTTCATAGCACCTCTTTTTATAGTGTCCGTGGTCCCTAGAAGGGGGGGAGCAAATGGCCCACGATGAGAACCATTAGTCTACACTACATGCTTGTCCTGTATTCTTACTTGATAAAGACAGTATGGCTGAAATGCCGCTTTAGTCTGTTTTGTCTACAATTATATTAATTTGTTCATGTCACTCTGTAAACTGTAAAACTAACAACCCTGTGTTTTTGCTAAGTACCTATTGATTATACAGTTTTACTGCACTCCTACTTATATGTCCGCTAGTTGGAAACCAGTCTCAGGCTATTGTTCACCCGGACCGTTAAGAAAGCACTGACAAACTACTGAACGTAAATACTGTCCCAAGAAAATCACTACAGCCCAAAAAATGCTGAGTTGATAGCCACACCCTGCTAGAAATTAACTGATTCTCAAATATATTCTGGGATAGCACAAGATTTTAGCGTTGCTATCTTGATCTTGTGATTTCCGTGTCTAGCAGACAGCCAAGATTATAAAAACCAATTTGTTATGCATCCCGGTAGTATGTTGATTTGAAAGCTTGTGAGAAACACCTGGTTGATGATTTAGGGATCGAACGAGAATTATGTGAAGACTAAGATAGATTGAGAATTGATTGCATGTAGACGAAAATAACCTCTTATCAGTACCTCTCTGCCCCTCTAAGAGGCAGAGTAGCGAAGTAGTTAGTGCACTGACTTGACATATAAGTGGTCCTGGGTTCATTCCTCAGTTGAGGCGGAAGTGGTTTTACTTTCAGACCACAACGGCTCCCAGTCGACCCATCGTTAACTGGGTACCAGATCAGTTCGTGAAGTAAATACTGCGAGGGAGAGGAAATGGCTACTGTCCTCATATAGCAGAGTCACTGAAATATTAAATCGCGAAAACCTCACACCCCTAACAGTTATCAACTATGGGTTACCTTTTATGTAAAGTCTGCTAGTGGTGACATAACATGTTTCGCAATTCACACTGGATCTCTCTTGTAGCAGGGCAATGACCCTACTCGATTTCCAGCAGGATGTAGTTCAAATAATGGAAATGCGTTGTGTCGCCGTTTTATCTGCGCGAATGGCCCGACACATTCGTCTTCGGCAATTAAGACGAATGTCTGTTTATTAAGGTATAAAAGTTCCAGTGTCATGTAACAAACCTGAATTGAAAATGGGTGGTTGGGGCAACACAGGGCAAATATCAAAATAAACAGAAATAGGTATTCGTGTTACCAAAATAAGTCGATAAAACAACCTAACAACGAGACACAGTGACAGACGACGTTTCAACTAAAAAGCTTTCATTGGGACTGCTCATGATTCTCCGAATTGTGTTCACATGACCGAATTTGTTCTGTACAGCTTTGCAGGACTTTTTTTTAAAAGACTTATTGAGATACTTTTCTGTCTATGAAATGCTGCATATTTTTATTTCACACTTGAATGTAATAGTAACAATAACTGCCGATATCGGATAAGCTAGGATGAAAGGCTACAGATAAGGAGGATGCGGGAGTTTGAGATCAGAACATGATTTTTAGTACTTGGAATTTAGCAAAAAGATTAGTAAAACCCCATTCCTCAACGATTTTTTTAAACAAAAACAGCATCACATTACTCATCATAAAAAAAAGAATTACACTCAAAAACGGGTGAATACCTTTTTTAAAAGATAACACCCCCTACCCCCGGCTACAAACGTATCTACGGCCCTGTTTCTTACAATATGATAAAATTAAATGGAAAGTCCCGCAAGAGTCACTTTAAAAAAAGAATCGTTCTCGTTATTCTTGATACTAACAATTCATTACACTTTTGAACTTGCATTATTGTGACATGGAACACCCATTGTCACCTTTTTTTTTTTTAGTTAAACGCTTTCACATAACTAAACTAGTCAACGCATATTTATTGCGCCTGAAGTTCAACGATGTTCCCACTTCCATACGCCAATAAAAGGTGATAAATGCCCAATTGACGTCGCATCGACACCCTTATTTTCTACGCAGTAATAGCCCTTGCTGGCATCGCTACAGTTGTAGTAATGAGTGCAGGGTGAAACAGTTTAAATTAACTATAAAATAGATTCGTGGACATGTAAGAAGCACGTGATGTGTAGTCATAAAAACAATTGGTTAAGAAATATTGCTGGGATTTTTGCCCAGTTGTAACTTCTAAGCCAGTTTCTAGAATAGCCCTTAGTCGTCGGCAGTAGAACACCGCTGTACATGACTTCATTCGTTATTTTTTATTGTTGTGATTTCGTTGATCACTATTTATATTCTTATAATCGAATGCCAAAAAATAGCCACAGTCGACCATCGAAATTCACGGAAATAATCAACATCGGTCATTCAGGTTTTATTTACATTTTCTGTGCGCTGGTCTTTATTTTGGTGCTTGGTCATGCCCGAGTGCATCTCACGAAGCGTCACTCATATCGGCTGATGCGATGATCAATTCGTCTTGCATACAATTTTTCGCCGGCCAATAAAAAGCACGGGGAAAAATATACGTCAACCGCTAACGTTGGTCCAAATTGGCTATATCTCAGCTTTTAACAATCAAAAATAGTGGAGGTCGCGTTTCTGGTAATCCTGTTACCACGACCTCCGGTTATAGTGAAGACTTACTATTGTCGAGGCTCATATATTTTATAGCTATACTAATTGGTTGAAGAATGGGAAGCCCCAACAAGGCATGTTGACAACAGACTGTTCCTATGACACCCTAGGATATTCTTGTGTATACTTAGTTTGTCTGTGCTAGAATAGTACACGATGATTTCCAGCAATTGTTTGAGATCAATTGTATTTATATTGTTGCAGACTATGAAACCTAGAACTCTGTGACCTCTAAATGTTTTAAAGGCAGTAGGGCTGTAAATATGAGTATCTTAAGGACGGGTTTTATCTAAATACAAATTTTGGAAGGGTACTTGGCCAAATTTCGCGTGTAAATTTCATTATTTGATGGAAAATGGGGGAAAATCGCTAAGAGGGGTGTTTTGACCGTCCTTTTGATTAAGTTCCTAGTAGTGAAAGTCATGTTCAGATTGGGGGGGGGGGGCTTTGAACCCCCCAACATACACACACACACACAAAATGCTCACACATAAATATGCATACAAACACAAAAATATATGTGTCCATCAGTCAATACATAGATTTATGAAAGGTACCCACACAGATATGCACTAGCACATCAATACATTCACACACAAGTATGGGCTCACACAAGAATAAGTGCACATTATCTCACAAACAGAAGGTACATGCATTTACATAAACATTCGTCAACTTGAAGATATTAACATGCAATTATCAGAAATATGTATTCATATACACATACAAATATTTGACCCAAAGTAGTTGCATGGATATATTGAACAATATAAACACATATGCTATGCCTATACCGATGCATATACATGTGTTGGCCCACACCTGTTAAATAGAGGAAATGAAACAATAACAACATATGTAGAGATATGTAAATTATGAAAGAAGTATGTAAAATTCAAGTATTACAATGGAATAATTTACTAATGGATAGATAGACGGGATTAAAAAACAACTATCTATATGTTGACACAAACATCAGAAGAAGAACACAAATATAAAAATTAGATTCATCATCAGGTGACATATTCTTTCCAGAACTTAGTTTTTCCTATGAATCTCTTGAATTCTCCATGTTCTTGAGCAAGTTGGCCTGCCTCTTTTAGTGACATCGCGCCTCTTTTAGTGACATTGTGCCTCTTTTAGTGACATTGCACAGACATTCTTGAATGTCTTTTGTTCAACAGCGTCTTGGGCAACCTTTGGCCCTGTTGCATTCTTTTATTCCCTCCAGTAACACTCTCTCCATGCCATTGTGTCTCTTAATGTGGCTGAATTTTGTTTTGTAATGCATTTTTCTTTAATATGGTGTTCAGAAGCCAGCCTTTCTGAATGCTAATTGTTCTTAACACCTCCTGGTTGATTTTCCTTGCTGTCCATGGTATTCTCAGAACTCTTCTATAGCACTTTCATTCAAATGATGTTATTCTCTTGGCCACTGTTTTGTTTTATTGTCCATGCTTCTAATTCATATGTCCCACAGGAAACCCACATGTTCATAGTAAACACAACTTGGTTCTTATGTTAGTACCTTGCCATAGTTTCTTTAGCTGTTTTAATTTTGACAGCGCCATTGCTGTTCTTCTGTTACTCTCAACTGCTCAGTCACCTACATTATTTATATTAGTTCCTAAATAATCAAAATGTCAGTTCTTCTAATTTACAGTTCATCATATTAATTTTGAATCTTGATTTGGTTTTGTCAGTTGCTATTATATCATTATTATAACAGTATATCTCCCTTGACACCCGTAAAGGGTAAAAGATGAAGGAAAGAAGAAGAAGAGTTGCCATTATTTTTGTCTTTTTCATATTTAAGAACAAATTTTGCTGTTCGCTGACGTTTGGGTTGACTTAATTATGTTCAGTAGGTTGTGTTCGTTTGTTGTTAATAGCAATGTGTCGTCTAATTATCTAATTTATGGTATCTACAGCCCACCTACCTATATTTACAAGTATGAATTCAGGCTTTATTGTCTCACACTTCTCATTATATTTTCCGCATAGATGTTGAACAAGTATGGAGGCAAGGTACAGCATTGTCTTACTCTTTTCTGTACATTGAACCACTTCGTTCTTGCAACCTCCACTTTTACCACTGCTTCTTGGTCTTTATACAGTTTTGTTATTAGTCGTGTAATGTGTTTTGGGAAACCCATGTCGCTCATTATTTCCCATAATTGATGGTGATTGACACAGTCGAATGCTTTGGTGTAGTCTATGAAGCATGCATGTAATTCTATGTTATACTCTCTACATTTCTCTATGATCATCCTCATGTTAAATATATGATCTCTAGTGCCTCTGCCAGTTCTGAAACCTGCTTGCACTTCATGTTAAATATATCATCTCTCGTGCCTCTGCCAGTTCTGAAACCTGCTTGCACTTCATGTTAAATATATCATCTCTCGTGCCTCTGCCAGTTCTGAAACCCGCTTGCACTTCATGTTAAATATATGATCTCTCGTGCCTCTGCCAGTTCTGAAACCTGCTTGCACTTCATGTTAAATATATCATCTCTCGTGCCTCTGTCAGTTCTGAAACCTGCTTGCACTTCATGTTAAATATATGATCTCTCGTGCCTCTGCCAGTTCTGAAACCTGCTTGCTCTTCATGTTAAATATATGATCTCTAGTGCCTCTGCCAGTTCTGAAACCTGCTTGAGCTTCATGGATCTCATCTTCCATCTTGTTATTATTTTCATTATAATGTACAGTAGTATTTTACTGGCTTGGCTGATCAAGGCGATTGTTCTATAATTTGAACATATTTGCATATCACCGCTTTTGGGTATTGGTATGTATACTGAACGTTTCCACTCCCTTGGCCAAGTTTCTGTTCTCCAGATCTTATTGTATAGCTGATAAAAGATATTAACGCTTGCTTCCACCCCTGACTTGAATCATTTCCGCTGTTATGTCATGACAACCTGCTGCTTTTTCTCTTCAAATTGTGAATTGCTGATCTAATTTCTTCTATTGTAAGTTCTGGTTCTTGTGTGTTTCTATCTGTGTTTATTTAGTTCCCTATGTCATTTTCGGGTGGCTCTGAGTACATTTCTTTACAGTATTCTTTCCACCTTTCTAAAATGTCACATTGCTCTTTAAGGGTGTTTCCTAAATAGCCTTTGATGACTTGCATGTTGTATAAAATTAGAATAAACAGACAAATACTTAACTCATGAACATGCACAGATACAAACATTTGCAAGAACAAATAAAACTGTACACACACGCACACAGAGAGAGAGAGAGATTTATTTTATATATATAACCAGACTGATGAGAAAAACACAAAAGTGAAAAAATTTACTATTGTCTATTGTTTCCCCCCAGGTAGTTTGTTATCCACTCTTGCCATTAAGTGTAGGGGTGATTGGAGCTCGAGCTTGCGTTCGAAAGCCAGATGTGTGACCTCGGCTGTGCTATGACCATATCTGTTCAGGATGTCCCTGCCATTTTCTATCCACCTTTTCCGTGTTCTTCCTCTGGCTTTGTACCCTGATCTCATTTGGTTATATACCTGTACGGGTACAGTCAACATGTCGTGAAAAAATGTACTAACATCATAATACCTAATCAATGCAACATCATAAAGTGCAGGAGTGCTAGCAATGAAGATATTCATGCAGTACTTCAAATATCTAGAAACACTGCTCCAGGTCCTGATGTTGCTTGCTATAGTGACATCTACTTATATATATATTGTTAAAAATAGTCATAATGAGCTGCTGCTAAATATTTTAAGAGTGTGTGTTTGAGTGCGTATAGCAGCATTGTATTTCTATGTATTGTAGCATGGCATTCAGTATAAATTGCTTGTTTTGCTTGTATTTTCTTTGGCTTCATATTGCTTCAATGTTTCCAACATACAGATGGTAATGTGAATGAGAAATCTACTAAGATGCCTACTGTTGGTACCACCAAGGGAGATTTTGAAGTTACTGGTGGTGAGTTGTTTGTAATAAACTTGAAGAGTTTGATTCATATCAGCTTTCAGCTATACAAGTAATATATAATATATTCTGATAGAATATTAGGTCATTGTCTGATTTCTTAAAATTGGTAACATAATAAAGTCTGGAAATTATTGTCAGATATTTTAATCAGGACCTATCGATAAAAGATTAAGTAATTGCCTCATATTTTAGTCAGAACCTATTGATAAAAGACTAATCCATTATTGAACACTTCAGATGTTTTAGTCAGGTTCTATTGATAAAATATGAATTTGTTATTGAACTCATCGGATATTTTTGTCAGGTTCTAGTGATAGACGATGAATTCATTATTGAAGTCATTCTCAAAGCATGTTAGTCAGAACATATTGATATTGATAGAACCTATTGATAGAAAGTTCCGGCTGGGTAAGTTCGAGAACAGTGGCTGGATGCAGTGAATAATTCCTATGTGCGTACAGTGACTTTTATTTTTGTGACGGGATACGCAGGAGTCCGGGGTAATTAGAGAGCAGATAGGTTGGCCGCCCACGCTGCTACTACGGCTGTTGGGAAGGTTTTAATCTTCTTTCGACTAAATCCCTGCTACTAAAAGTCATGTTTTAATTTCCTAACGGGGATTTAATTTTTTTTTAAACGAATCATAGATTAAGTCAAATTTGGCACAAATACACCGCACTCCAGATAGCAACCAAAAACATCAGATTTTGTGGAGAAACCCCAGTTGTGACATCGCTGTATGAAATACACCGCTGTATGAAATACACTAGATACCATATTAAAATTGCAAACTATGATTAAATCCGCAATTTGATAATCAAATCCCTTATATAGAACCACAGCTCAACAAACACACAATTAGGTTTTCGGAAAAATAAAAGCTGTACAGACCTAAAACAACTATCAGAAAGAGCAACAGAACATAACCAAGACTTATATCTGGCTTTTGTGGATAAAGAGAAAACTTTTGACAGAGTGGATAGAGCACAAATATGAGTAATATTACAGACATACAGAGTCCCCCCCCCAACATCTGATAAGCCTATGTCAGAGCATATACGTCAATAGTCAATGTAAGAAAGAGCACAGGTACATCGGATAATTTCAAAATTCACTCGGGAGTGAGACAGGGATGTGTACTATCCCCCTATTATTCATAACATACATAGACCACATGTGCAAAGTAGCATAGACAACGGAAGAAAATAATTTGAAGGATAGCTTAAACAAATTGATATTTGCAGACCACCAAGTACTAGTAGAATCATCAGAAGAGAAACTACAAGGATAGATAGACAGATTACACCAAACATGCAAAACCTTTAACATGAAGATAAATATAGAGAAAACTGAAGTAATGAAGATAGGAAGAACAGAAAGAAACACCAACATATATATATTGGAAACAACAGACTTAAGCAAGTGACAGAATTCACATACCTAGGAAGTAATATAACAACAGACGGCAGGAGCAGCAAAGAAACACACAATAGATGTAGTATTTTATTTTACGGCTGCTACTACGGCTGTTGGTGGAGCGATGGATAGGGCAGACATTTTGAATGCCCTACGGGAAAATGAACAAACAAATGACTGTACAAGTGACGATGACTCTTGTTCCATGATTAGAATAAAGGAAGGTGGTTTGATATGTGGTGTCGCTAGGAAGGAGAGTTTTCGTGGGCGAAAAATAATGATGGTCAATCAACGACATACTGCAACTGTCAGTCAACGTGTAATGGCGGATACACTCAAGGAAAGATCTGAGCACCTATGGACTTGTCCGGAGTGCAATGACGATGATCCAACGACTAACTAACTAACTTTTGATAGAAGGTAAACTCAGAATCAGCAGACACATTTGAAGCATGTCTGCATTTGAAGTAGGTCTGTTCAGCTGGGACGTATTCACCTCACAACTTGAGTCAACACAATACGGAAAAACGTAGTGAATCAAGTTACAAGATGCATAGTTATTATCTGGACCATCCTGGCTCAAATGCCACCTACTGACTTCTATTGTTTTCTATAACTCTTCAATGTTTCCTAATTATATTATTGATACAAGATAAAGATTAAAGGTAAATAATATTATTATTAAAGATAAAGTTATTATTGATGTCATTGTCAGATATTCTATTGATGTCATTGTCAGATATTCTAGTTAGGATATGTTAACAACAGTGTAGGCTAATGTCAGATGTCTAAAAAATATATTTCTATGAATTAGTTGACATGATTTGTACATTTTTGTTTGTGTGATGTATAGTTATATAAAGTTATGCTGTGTACAAAGTAATATACATATTTTCCTTCCCGTTTGTGAAATGTTGTACTTGAGTTTTCCCACTACTCAATGTTGTATATTTCTGTACCAATGTGATGTAATATGATTGTATTACTGTAGAATCCCACTATAGCACATTCTTTTATAACACATTTTCCTGTATAACACTTTTCAAAATCCACAATTATATTTATTCTTTATACTGTATGTAGCGAATTTCTGAGTAATATCAGTGTTAGAGTGAAAATCAAACTGTATAACTCACTCGTGCTTTCTGTTGTGTTGTATGGTTGGGAGAGTTGGACACTCACTGCAGAAATGGAGAGACTGTTACAGGCATTCAAATACAAATGTTATAGATGAATTCTACAAATCTTGTATAGAGAATATAGAAAATAATACTCACGTGGAAGACAGGTAATGAAGTCCTACTGAATGACGACTAAAACACTACACACTATCACTAACGAATGTAAATATGGTACATACTACAAAACAAAAGACAGAATATAATCATACAAATGACAATACACAGGACAAAGTTGATGTTTCGGACCAATAGGCCTTTTTCAAGATACGGACATAACATACAAACATAAAAAAACCACAAGTAGAAATGAATGCGTATCCGAGTGAAATGTGGTAGATAGATCTATCTATCTACCTATAGATCTATAGATATAGATTATTTCTCCAGTACTTCACAGATATCAACTAACATTTCAGTAATCTTTCCTTTTTTTCTTCTATTTTTTTTTTTTTTTTTTTTTTAACAGAGGGTCTAGTAGCAGCAGCAAGGTCTGTGGAGGATACAGGCATATCTGTGGAGATTCTAATCATTTCTGTGATAGTCTCCATCATTCTGTCACTTGTAGCTGGGTTTTTAATTGGATACAAGTTTCAGTCATGCCGTTACAGTCGTGAGAGAGACAGCACTTTCTACGACCGTAACTGTTCATCGCTCCAGAGAGGTCGTAACCGGCTGTCCTCTGGAGATAATCCTTACTTCCATACAAACCATATGAACTGCCCACCAAAACAGATGAACTATGTCATCAATTTGAAATCTGGTAAGACTAATACTGGTGTTGAGACCAAGCCTGTCACCAAGTCCAATAAAGTGTACTTGTAGTTTGGTTATATTCTTACTTCTTGGTTTGACTTTGACTAAATTGAGTCCATGGATTGTCTTCAAGAAAAAGTGGGTGAAATTTCATTGTTGTGTCAGCTTTTCATCTGTAAAACAACTCTGGCCAAAATGTGAAACAAGCCCCAATATCATTAGCATCACAAAGTTGAGCTGCTACAATCTACTATAGAATTTATCTCGCCCAGCTCCAGTTGACGTACTGTCTGGATACAGTTTGGAAGTTTGAACAATATTCAACCATTGCTGGTCTGAACTGACTTAAAGATGCTGAGACCAAGAGTCTATTTGCACTAATTTACTGACGCACCAATCAAAACATAGGAAAATAATCAGCCATGGATAAAATTCTATGTGGAGTTGGGTAGACTTAATGTGCTATATAAGGCAATGTGTCTTGTGCAGAGTTATACCCAGATAATGTTATGTATTGAGTTATATATTGATTTATATGTTGTAGAGTTGTGTACAGATCATATTTTATGTGGATTTAAAGGGCTGTGCCAGACCTGTTGGAGACATTGCACATAAAAAAAACCAAAATGTTGAAACTGCTGGTTTTTTTAAAAGTAATTATTTATATTGTCAAAACTTTTAAAATTCTAACCTTTCAGCAAATGGTTAAACAAAAACTTGGATGACAGAATCTGAACTGTGATGATGAATTCTTTGTTGACTGATTATATCAGATTAATATTACTGTGTGTAGAAAGTACTTTTATGTTCACATTAATAATTACAAATGGCATGAGGAAAAAAATGGCTACTAAGTCATTCCAAACTCCTGCCGAAGACGGATGTTTCAGGCCATTGGTGCAAATAAAACGGTGACACAGCGCATTTCTATTTTCTGGACTACATCCTGCTGAAAGTATAGTTGGACCATTGTCCTGCTACAAGGTATATCCAGTGGGAGTTTGAGAATGAATGCTGAAGAAGAAGAAGAATAACAATTCCAAACAGAGAGGTGCCCAATGTTATTTATGATTTTTTTGTTAAGGTAAAGGTAGCTTCACCTTCATAGCACATACTTTACTATGAGTACTCAGCTGCCTAGCCAGTGATGTAGAGGTTTGACTTCATTGTACTTTGGTATCACATATGTATTCTGTCCATCTCAACGAAGTGGCACGCCGCCTGATGAGAGTACCATTCATAGCACATAACTATGTTGTTTCAAGCGATAATCTCCAGGGATCTCCGAAAAAAATCAATTTATAAACAAGACAGCGCAAGCGGGATTCAAACCCACTATCTCTTGAGAACAAAGCAAATGGCTTGACCACTACACTAGGAAGGTTCCCAAACCTAACCAGTGGTGGGTCAGAAACTGTATGACTAGAGTCACCTACCGTGCTTGTTCATTAGTGATTGTGTAATTCCTCTCACTTCCCAATGCATGAGTTGTGGCACACTACTTCCTGGTGGCTGGGTGAACCAAGGGAGTAATTTTTATTTGAAACCATGATTGAGTGGAATCGAAACCCAGATATGCTGGTCAGCAGGTGAATGACTTCACATTACACTACCTCTGCTGCCATTTCTATGATAAAACCAGATCATGTACTTGTGTTGAGTTAGCTATGATTTGCTGCTGGTTTATAGTTGATATGAGTTTCTCTAATGGAAGTTTAGAATTTAACATAAAGGTACATTATTATGTCTCTTGTATGCATTAGGAACAGGGGTTCTCAACCCTTTCAGATGGTGAGCCTCATCACATGTAATTATTAGTGCTCGCGAGCACTTTAATTCATATGACACGAGCACATGTCCTTACAAGAGCACTGTGTTGCAAATGCCTGCACTAAAATGTGTTGGAAAAAACTATGTGCACACATCAGTGGAATATTCAGTATGTGAAAGAAAACAACCTAACAACTGATGACTTTCAATGAAAGAAAAACAACCTAACAACTGATGACTTTCAATGAAAGAAAAACAACCTAACAACTGATGACTTTGACTCGATGACTATTACTAATATCACTGTGACTAAGTATGAGTAATTCTTCCAAATTTCTGCAAGCATTTAGTATTATTGATGCCATGGTGACATAGTGATTAGTGCATTTAGTGTCTGGTCCAGTGGTTCATGGTTTGATTCTCAGTTTAAGGGTGTTTAAATAAAACTGCTTCAACATCAACCCACTTTCAGGAAATGGGCTTCAGAAAAAAATCTGTTAAATTGTAGGTTACCTGTAAGATACTGATCACATCACTCCTGTCTCTTGTTGGTCACAAAAAAAATGGATATAACACCATAATTCGCAATATCATCAAAAATCTATAACTCTTCAGTATCATAAGGGTGTCAGTCTGGAAATATCGACACAATTATTCTGCCATGCCTCCCTGTTCTCAGTTCCTTGTTTCAGTATAGAGAATCTTAATACTGTCCAGTCTTTCATATTATAAATCCATACTTTCTTTTGCCCCCTTTTAAACTGTTCCCTTCATGTTAGTTTTGGAAAGGGAATCATACCTTATCACACAGCCAAAACGACGCAAGTTTGTTATGTTTTACCACTGTCAGGAGATGTTCTTGTTGGCCTGAAAAAGCATTTGTTTCCCATACATCTCATTGTTATGAACATAAATCTTACTCTTCTAAAATATCCTGGTTATCTTAATCCTAATCTTAATCTTAATCCTGTTTGCAAATGATACAGAATATATGATAGAAAATGTAAACTTCAAATTAAATCATGTTTCAGAAATTAATCAACTACTACATAGACTATACTATATACTAGAGATACTATATGCTAGAGAATAGATATTATTTGCTAGAGAATAGATACTATATGCTAGAGGATAGATGCTATTTGCTAGAGAAAATATACTATATACTAGAGAATAGATGCTAGCTACAAATTTATTTGTACTGTACCTCTATATTTTTAACTGTCTGTTTCTTTTTGAGCTGCTTAAAAACAAAACATGTTACTTTATATAGACTAATAATTAACAGAAAAATAAGCATAAATTTGTTGACTATTTTATATATTCAATAAAGTGAAACAAACCTACAAAATCTGGTACACTGAAAAAAAAACCAATGAAAATATTTGTACTTTTATTTAATGATTAATCAGGCAGATAAATAGATACTCTGTGTTTCCATGTTCTAGAGTATATTTTCTAGGGGTTGGTTGATGAAAGGTAAACAATCAGATATAACCATATGATAATTCAAGGATAACTGGAGAGGAGATGGGCACCACCAATTAAACCTTTTGCCTACTGAAACATTGCAATTGGTAGTCAGACACAAAAACTTGCATGGTATGAACATGTATGCAGACATGGTTCCTTGTAAACAACAATAGGCCTATTACAGGGAACAGTCGAAGGTGGAATAAGCAGAGGAGGTCATAGAATATCGTGGACAGACAACATCAGGACTGGACAGGTTAGGATGGTTTCACTCTCATCTGCATCACTGAAGATAGCAGTTGATGGAAGACTCTGTGTTGATGCATTCAATGTGATACCTTTATGTTGTGACTGCTTTTGAGCTTATGAGTATTAATAACTAAAAGAATAAAACAAAAGGACAATCAATAGCTGGTGAAGTTATTACAGCTACTATAGCTTTAAGTAATGTATAATTTTACTTGCAACATTGTATTGTTTATTGAACATGGCTCCTGTTTCATTTTTAATGGTATGTCTTATAATTTTGTGAAATATTTGAGTAATGCTATAATTATATGTTCAACGACAGTTTAAGGCTGGTCCAGGTTGCTCCTGTTTCCAGAATAAGATCAAGAGACACCAATCATTCCATAAAAGTCATTATTTATTTATCTATATTTTTATTCTTGCGGTTGTTTTTTTCCATTCTCAAACCCCCCCCCCCCCCCCCCCCCACAAAATCCACAAATTTGACCTGTAATCTGAAATCTTAAACCAAATTTTATTTTTAAAATGCTCCATCAAGAAATTATACATTTTTAAATTGTTCTCAGAGCATACAGCCAATTATTAATTGTAGAATGTTCTCACACGGAATGTAAAACCAAACTGTGTGTTCAGATTGTCTTCACATAGGTAAGTTGCTACGAAACTCAAAGTATATTGTAAAGTATAAAACTCAAACTGTATTGTAAAGTGTAAAAACTGTAAAGCAATGTAAATTGTGACAACTGGCAGCAGTTTCCAGACACTGAGTGACTATTTTGTAGTTGTAGACTATTATGACTTGAAACGGCTGTTTCAGAATACGGTTGTGAATAAATTATTTGTCCATTTTTCTACATTGTGTTGTCAAGATGATGCAAACACATTCCAAATCTGGACTGGTTTAGTAAGCATTAAGAGTTGACACAATCTGTGCTAGTGTCCAGCAGTGACATTCTTAAACATGTGCAAGGAAGACACTAGTTTTATGTTGGAGGTTAACTACAATAGTATTGTAACTTACATATAGTGTGAGTATATGCATGTGTGTGTGTGTGTGTGTACCTAGATGGTGATACGAGGGTGTGTGTGTGTGTGTGTGTGTGTGTACCTTGATTGCATACATGCACATGTGTGAATATATCCATGTACTTGTATACGTGTCTATGTGACAGGGTTCAGTTTGGTGCTATCTATCAAACATATTTCAGATATTGTACGAACTATCCCATGAGCGATATCAAATATTTTCACATTGTCCACTGAACAATTACATCAATACAATTAACTGTATTTCTATATGTACAACAATTCCCATATGCTTATGTTGTATTCATAAATGTATCACTTATCAATACATAACTGCTCATACGTGTGTGTACTCAAAGACTAGGTTTGGAATGGTAAAGAAATTGAAAATAATGACAAGCAATGAATTGAACAGAATTACTTTCAACAACAAATGAATCTATGCACTGAATGATCTTAGAATCCTGTTTACAGTGGTTCTTGAACTAACCTCATATCACTGGAGGCAGATATCACTCGAGGCAGATATCACTGGAGGCAAATTTCTGCATGTGTGTTCATTTTCTCCCAAGTGGAAATCACCAATTGTGACCAAAAAATACATCCACTAAAATGACAAAGATGGAAAGATGGAATACATAGACAGGATCAAGAGTAAGTATCAAGTCATAGAAGTATTGCAAGAAGGGGGGGGGGGGGGGGGTTAACAATCATCACACTACTAGTCACACATCTTCATTCAGTTGGTTGTGGTATTGTCCACATGTAGTACAAGGTTTACATTGCATTCCTGGCAAGCTTTTCTTATATCGAACAGTGACAGTTGGTTAACTACTGTCTTTGCACATATTCCAGTAGTCATTTCTGAATATGCATAATGTAAAAGAAGGATCATTAGTAGTACATACTTTGTGCCGATACCAAAGAGAGAAGATTCTAACCAATGTTTCATTTGAGCCATGCACCTCACTAGATGGTGCCACTCATTTCACTAGATGGTGCCACTCATCTCACTAGATGGTGCCACATATTTAATGCAATTATCCACGCACAAAACCTAGTATTGTGAATCTAAAGAAAATTCCTCACCTACCACCTCAAGCTGATTTTCTCAATAGCTGCTGTAACGCACCATGAAAGTCACTCACATTCAAATGAATAGATATTAAATCCGAACCTTCAAATATCTCATCTGTATCGTATATGATGATCATATGCATAGATTGTTTGTTTGAGCCTGAAATAAAGAAGACACTGTATATACTAGCCATGTCACAGAACAAAGTTTTACTGTATATTTCACGTTAATATCGGATATGAAGTTGTTTGATATATAACTTCAGCTCATTCGCATTACTGTAATATCTAATGATCTAATGGATGTTGTAGAATTGATGATGTTGATATTTTTACTGATATGTCCAAGTTTTGTCAATGAAATTTACTGTGAATATGGACATAAATTACTGCATTTTTATATTCTTTCCCACAAGAAGCATATCAGCCAAAATGATATAATATGTCTGTTCAGAATCATATGATAGTTTAGTGTGATTGGATTAGAATGTATGTTTTACAGAATAAATCAGAAACATGTGGAGTATATAAGTGTACATTTTGTCAACTTGAAATTGGAATGTTTTGTGTGTCAGATCTTATAAATAAATAATAAATAAGATGGGACACCCAACTCTAACTTCACATCTCCTTAGTTAACTGTTACAACATGCATGACAGCGGTGTTGTTTGTTCTTTGCTCCCCTTTTTGATTTCTGTAACACATGAGTGACAGTTTTACTAAACATGACCATATTTGGACCATGGTATCACCCAAGTGGCATATATACGGAAGTCACTTGCAGATCAAATCTGTAGAAAGATGTATGATATGAGATGTTAATGTACCAGGTGGCACTTGCACTTCTGGATATCTATGTCAGATTCATCTTGATTGATTGATGATTGAGACCCCCAAGCTGGATATCTATGTCAGATTCGTCTTGATTGATTGATGATTGAGACCCCCAAGAATTGTGAGTGATTAACTCTTACTTCCTATGTGCAGTTGGTGGTTTTTCTGAGCCTTCATTCCCAGAAGACTTCAGATTTCGACTTAGTGCAGTGCCTATTGAAGGAGGCCTATTCAGAGGAGAGTCTATAATTGTATAGATGACATGCTACAAAGCTTCCATAAGAGAGCCTCAATATAACGGCATGTCATGTACTAAGGTCGTCTGTTGCATGGGAGGTTTGTCTAGTGGGCCATTGGTGAGAACACAGACACAACCGCATGCAATCAGATTTGTTTTATGAATGGAGAATAATATTCTTCTTCTTCTTCTTTCATTCACTTGAAACATGTCTATATCTGTAATTCTGTCTCCTTAATAAAACTCACTGTCTTTTGTAGTTCATACAGTGTCCCATAGAGCTTTGATTCCAGTGTTGTTTCCTCTGGCCATTATGTCTGCCTCAGCATTTCATGCTCAGAACACTCTTGAAGTATATGTTTGGCACTCTGTGCTGCCTGTCCACATGTACACATGGCCGTATTGCCAATCTTGAACTTTGTATACATGTGACTGCAGAGTCGGTTGTATCCTGTTCTGAGACGTAGAATTACAACTTGTTCTGATCTGTTCATAATGTGATAGTCATCCTGTGTTGGTGTTTGTGGCTTTCTTATTGACTTTATCATCTGTTTTTTCTGATGGTAGGTGATTGGTATATCTGGTTGGTCTTCGGCAGCACCTTCCTTAGCCAGTTGGTCTGCTTTTTCATTTCCTGGTATTCCACAGTGAGAGGGTATCCACTGCATGGTTACCCTATACTGGTAAGACAATTCGCTAAGTAGTTTTTTTAAGTCTGTTAGTGTTCCAGACTGGAGAGCTTGAAGCTCTGACCTTGCATCTGTCATTGGAGGTGTAGGTGTATATATAGAATATCCACACAAGCCTAGAGATACAATCAGAACACAGACAGGAAAATTCTGCAATAATTATGATGCAGAAATCCAGGCAATTAGTGTGGCAGCTAAAAAACTGCTGAACTCCAACTCTGGCCTACAGCCTGTGGTATTCCTGACAGATGCAAGGAGAATAATATGATAGTCAAAGCTAGTTTTGTCCATATGATCAATAGTTTACTATTTTTTGTTCTGATTGAAAAAAAAATTGTGCTTGTGCATGGCATCCTAATTGCTGTGGTGCACCTCTGTGGGTTGCCGCTGCCTTCATCATCTCTATTTCTTATTTTTACTTAGTATAGGTTTTTTTATTATATCACTTCATCTACCTCTTAACACTTAAGTCAACTAATCTATTTTGTTTATTATTGTGGTGTTTACTGTTGTTTGTCTCTTGAAAAAGGTTCCATTTGAGCCAATACGTGGAGAATTGTCCTGTTTAGTTTTATTGTATGTTTTTTAATATATACTTTTTTATATATTTTTATTCATAGACAAGGTAAGTGTTTTTAGTAACCTGTTTAATTCATTTTGCTTTACTATTTGTTCATTCGGTTACTGCGGCACCTTCCACTTTGTCTGACACCCTCCGACCATTTGGTTATTTATATTCATCTCTATTGGCTAGGACCGACTGTGATCTTGCTCGATTATAGGAGGGCATTGCCAGTCTTAGTTTTCAGCCTCTGTTGGATGAATCAAGCCCCCCCCCTCTCTGCAGCAAGGATGTGGTCTCGATGGTGTAATGAGATGACAAGAAAAACTAAATGGCTCATAGAAAATGCACTGGAATCAAGGCTCTATCCACCTTTGTTTGAGCTGAAAAACATGGTGAAGTACATTGAGGAGATGAAATTACAGATATAGACATACTTTATGGGAACAAAAGAAGAAGAAGAAAATCCCAAAAATCTGCTCAACTATCAATGCCAAACCCTGATCACCTACAAGGACTATTGCTTCATATGAGTATTGTCCATGTGTACTGTTTCATCTAAACTCATGTTTACATGTTTCCCATGGTCCTTGCTTCCATCAGTCATGACAAACTGGCATACAGACCACAGTCAGGTCTGTGATTACTTAAACAACAAAAATGGGAGAGCAAATCATTTACTTACATTCACATTTTATGCTGAATTTTTTTCTAGATGCTTTGCTACTTTTCTTTGAGGGAATTATTCTGTTTGCATTTCATAAAGAAAATAACTTACACATTTGTCAAGGACCAATCTGTTTACAAGTGTCAGTATTTGATGATGTGTTTTCTGGCAGAAGGCTATCAGGAACTGGTCTTTTGTTAGCTGTTACTAATGTCTTCCATTTTGAAAATTCAGCATCTGAGAAATCAGTACAGACTGCTTTAACAGTTGATGTTTAATATTGTCTCTTGGCTCTTCTAAGGAATTCATTTATTAGAAGCCTGCATTCATGTGTGTGTGTGTGTGTGTGTGTGTGTGTGTATGGTGTATGGGTTTATTATGTTGTGGATAATTTAATTTGTTGGTCAATTCAATATATATATAACTTCTGGTTGCATATCTAGTATAATGCTTTAGAGTCTTCTTTCAGTTTGTTGAGTCTTCCGTGAAGCCTCTCTTTCAGCATCAGAAAGTCTAGTTTCAGTCAGCTGTTTGAGCCTGCAGAGAGCCTTGTACTAAATCTGCACCAAACTTGGTCTCAATCCTGCTGTCTAATTTCAGCCTTTGAGTTTGCAGAGATCATGTTTCAGTACAATGACATCTTCCATATGCACCATGGTCATTATCTGACCACAATATCCCAGGTAAATGAAGTATTGGTGTCATCTATGTGACATCTCCTTTACAAAATGTTGTCATTATGGCCACTCTGTAAGCCTCTCAGTTCTGTGCAAATTGCCCAGCTCTAGTGTTATTTTCATTAGGTCTTCGATGTCATGTGTCCACTATATTGTTGGTCGGCCTCTCTCTTTCGATCCATGATTAATCTTTCAAAACCATTGTGTGAAGGTCAACAATTATTGTTATTGATTATGCTCTGGGTAGTCCTATAAGTGCTAAGTCTCACCTAGCAAATGTCCAAAAGTATGCATACCGATAATTTCCTATGGATACGTGCCACACATGCATCCAGTTCTACTAGTTCCACATGTAATATAGAATTCTTCTAATCTTAACCTAGAAGATTTATTCATGACTGTGTTTGCATCCAGCAGGTGCTCATGAGGCAGTGTTAGCACATTCCCCGTTTCCATTGTCAAATCCCCATCTATTGATGCTTTAGATACATCACTGTCCACTCTCTGAGTACCCTGAGCATTAGCATGTCTAGAGTAATATCACATGCATCATGTGATAGCCTGGACATTGCATGGCTACTATAGATAACATCTATCTCTAATTCACTGCTATCTTGGATCATTCACACATCATGGACTCAGAGTCTGACAAATAGCTGCCTGAGTGAATGGAATTCCAGAGAGCCATTTGAGGGCATTGGCCTCGGCTTCCATCTTCTCACCAGATATAGCTCTGTATACTTTCCTTATTTCACCGACAATCTTCACCCTTAAATTCTGTGATATCTGTTTTTCTATTTCCATTTGTGCTGTATAGCACATACGATACATGTCAACATTTACATAATGATAATTATTCATTGACCAAATACACAATTTTCATTCAGAGAACTGTTCAGAAATACCGGTAGTATTGGTTTAATAGTGGTTCAATATTTGCAGTTATGCCTTGACTTCAAAATAATGTAGCTAGTTGTCAGTTTAAAACAATGTAATCAGTTTTTAAACGTCGTCAGTTTAGAGTTTAAAACAATGTATCCAGCTGTCAGTTTTAAATTCAAGGGTGAGAGACATAGAGGATTGACTTCATTGTACTCAGGTCACCCCCATATGTACTCTGGCCCTCTCAGTAAAGCGGCATGCAGCTTGTCAAGAGTACCACTCATAGCACATAACTCTGTAACTTCAAGTGATAATCCCCAGGGATCTCAGAAAAAAATCCACTTTATAATCAAGAGGACGTGAGCCAAATTCGAATCCATGACATCTTGAGCACAAAGTGAACGGTGTAACCGCTACACCAGGGAGATCCCCAAAGTTTTACTATGTGGTCAGTCAGTTGATATTTTCAAATTTTGTGATCGGATGTGTGTTTTAAACTTTGTTGTCAGTTGATAGTTTTAAACACTGTAGCTAGATGTCAATTTAATGAATGTAGCCATATGTCCCTTTTAAGAATATAGCCAGATTTTAGTTTTTAGGAATATGTAGCTATGTCCCTTTTGTAGGATTGTTGCCAGATGTCAGTTTCAAACAATGTAGCCAGATAGGTTAACTGTAACGATTTATAATACCATTTATCTCTTGCCCTGGTGTTACTCTCTGAGAAACTGTCATTTATACATTGTATGATGTTTCTTGACTACTTTCAGCTCATTACACAATTTGAGAATCATCTTGTATCCAGAGCTACTCATGTTTTCTCAGCTATAATAGACTTCCATACAAATTGTTGAGAATAGATATACATTGTGTTTGGTAGAAGTTCTTGTTGAGAATAGATATACATTGTGTTTGGTAGAAGTTCTTGTTTAGCTTGATGTATACATTCAAATAGGACATGTTGTACTTTTTATAAGAGGTTTTAACTGGCATGAGAACTGTATTGGACATGATCAGATATGGATAGAAATAAATTAGTTAATTGCTGAGTGGATATAGCTTTATAAATCATTTTGTTTCAGTACATGCTCTCATTATATTATTGTCTTCTGGCTGTATCCATATCAAATTTCTGGTATGCTCATAAAATCTCACCATAACACAAACAACAGCAAGAGAATATGTGTCATTGCCAGTTTTCGCTGGAAAGATTGACTAAACTCAATATGTATTCAAATGTCATTCTAAACATTTTTCACTGAAATTATCATTGCTAGCATGATTGGTTTAAAAAAAAAAGAGAAATATTTCTCTATTATTTGCATATGTGTTTGTATTCATTTTAACAATTTCCATTCTGTGCACCCAAAATGCTGTAGTTATATGTAAATACTGTACCTTATTGAGTCATTGACCAGATGTTTTTCCCATTCTCCCAGTTTATGGGATTTGTATATTATTACCATGCATTATTAGCTGATACTGTCTGTGTATGCTACTTCTAGGATGCAATGTTGGCTGATGTATGTATGCTACTAGGATGCAATGTTGGCTGATGTATGTATGCTACTAGGATGCAATGTTGGCGGATGTAATGCTAATTGTTTGAGTGAGAACGTTATTATGATCTTGTGTTTAGTTGTTATGATATATATATATATATATATATAGTATTATACAATATTATACAAATAAAATCTGATATATATATATATGATATTATTTGTTATTATGTTGTTGATAAGATGTTTATACGTTTGTCTGCGTGGATTATATTCATAAACCTAGTAGAGCTGATATGTAGGTGGATATCTAGTTATCCCATTTAGTTTACTTTATCCATTTATCACACCTGTCGCTAAATGAAACTGTTTATCTCCTATCATATCTGTCTTTATTAAATTTACCCATTTATCTCTTTACAATGAGGCTTTA
Organism: Meghimatium bilineatum; assembly: GCA_034231615.1. Taxonomy (NCBI): domain Eukaryota; kingdom Metazoa; phylum Mollusca; class Gastropoda; order Stylommatophora; family Philomycidae; genus Meghimatium; species Meghimatium bilineatum. Next base: position 128,388,700 of record CM067298.1, read on the forward strand.
TGATTGTAAAAGCTTTATGATTGTAAAAGCTTTATGATTGTAAAAGCTTTATGACTGTATAAGCTTTATGATTGTAAAAGCTTTATGACTGTAAAAGCTTTATGATTGTAAAAGCTTTATGACTGTATAAGCTTTATGACTGTATAAGCTTTATGACTGTATAAGCTTTATGATTGTAAAAGCTTTATGACTGTATTATAAAGATCTTGCTGTAATGAAAGTTATTTCTGCTGCTCAGTGTGAACAGAGGCTGCTATTTCTGCTTCTGCTGTATGAGGGATTGGTGGTGGCGGTGGTAGAGTATACGCTGGCAATTATGACACTGACTCAGTGTCAACATGTTTGAATCAGACTCAAACAGAGAGATTGGATAGAATCCAGAATGAGGCAATGCAAATCCCCCTGTCACATTTCTTATCTCCCTCTATCATATTTCTTATTCTTTTCTGTCATATTTCTTATCTCCCCCTGTTACTCTTATCCATCACTGTCACGTTCTTATATCTCTGTCATATTTCCTATCGTCACATTTCTCATCTCCCGCCCTATGTTCAATTCTTATCTCCCTTTGTCATATTTTATATCTCCCTCAGTCATATTTCTTATCTCCCTCTCTCACATTTCTTGTCTCTTAAATCAGATTTCTTGTCTGTCTCACATTTCTCCTCTCCCTCTGTCAGATTTCTCATCGCCTTTTGTCATACTTCTTATCTCTCTGAATCAGATTTCTTTCCTCCCTCTGTCACATTTATCTCCTTCTGTCACATTTATCTCCCTCTGTCACATTTATCTCCCTCTGTCACATTTCTTGTTTCAATTAGATTTATTGTCTTCCTAGTCACATTTCTTTTCTCTCTCAATCAGATTTTTTGCCTCCCTCTATCACATTTCTTGTCTTTCTCAATCATATTTCTTGCCTTCCTCTGTTACATTTCCTCTCTTCCTCTATCTAGTTCCAGGTCTCCTTCTGTCACTTGTCCCTATCATGTATATTCTGTCTTATTATGTAATTCCTTTTTTTTCTCTTGTCAAATGTGATCAGCAATTTTTAATTCAATCGATACACACTTTAATTTTGTCTCTACTCTCTCTGCTTTCCCTCTCGCTCCCATCTCCCCACCCCCCTCTCACACCTCTCTCTACACCTGCTTATGCATGCGAACCATACATTTGAATGTTTAGTCTGGACATGGCTAGCGAAAGGTATACTTTCACTGTGACATTTACATATACACAACAACATGAGTTTTCTCACAATGATGTTGGGAAGATATGAACAACTACCCTGACGTTGTAAGAGCGAGAAACAAAATGTGGGTGACAACATCATTAACAAAAACATGTTTATTTTCAATATTGTTTGCCCTGAATGGAATTCCTCTTCATTGTTCCACAGAAAAACGGTTAGGTTGTTAATACAAAGGTGAAGTCTTTGTTGCTTTATGATTGCAGTTACATGGCGTTCACATGTCCCCCCAGGCAATCACATGTCATTGCAGATATTTCACAACAGATTTCTCGGTCCTTTACTTCACATCAGCTGGTGAGCCGAAACTCATATCAAATGATGAGTTGTAGAAGAGAGTACACCAGTACCCGGTGGAGGCAGAGATAAAACAGGAAATAAAAATGGATATAATACACGTCCAGAAAGAAGCTGGAAATATAACCACACAGGCTCTGGACTGAAACGAATAGGAGAGATGGAAGATCGAGGGGCACGGGAAGAACAGTGGAAGATGATACCAATAGAATAGGCAACCCATGGGTACAATTTAAGATGACATCGCAGACACAATGGGCCGTTGTTAACATTGGAACACCTGAAGAACAATAGGGACAGAAGAGACCAAATAATTTGGAATCCAGTAAGCACACTTTAAGGTGACAGCACAGACACAAGTAAATTTAAGTAGGAAGTATGAGAATAAATGAAAATAATTCTAACAGCTAACGAGAATTGAACCTGATGGCTAGAGCAGACCCGGTTCAATTCCAGTCAGTTGTCAGCACACACAGGGAACTGTTAATACGACAGAATTAGGAATGATATTATGCTTATTGGCTGACCTTCAATGAGACACATGATGTTGATAAGAGAATATGCCGAGCAGCGATATGATGATGAAAATAGGATGAATGAGAGACCACATGATAATGATGGTGGTGAGATAGTACGAGGAACAGCAACGTGATGATGATGGGAAGATATGTTGTTTTTCTCACACTTTACAACTCGACAACGTGCCCGTGGTGTTTCAACCATCTACAAATGTCTGTACACATTCACCAACAAATGTCTGCAGATCACCGCGCAAATCAGATTTCTTCTGTGAAAACTTATTTATGGTTAGAAGATTGTACTGGCACGTGCCGGTAGGTGTCACTAAATCCTGTTATCGCGATTTCCTCTAGAACCGTCTAACGTGAAACAGCCATTTTCTTTCTCAGGTCACGTTTCTATCTTCTGTTTTGTTTACTTCCTGTCTCTTGCATCCGCGTTGAAAACAATTTAATTCTTGGCTACACAAACCCATCAGTTTGGATAAACTTGAACTGAGAATAGTTTCTCATTAAATTGCTGCAGTAGAGATTGTTATTCACATATTGTTAGTGGTGTAGTCATGCGCTGTAGTGGTCATTATTAAGTTATAGCTGATAGCTAGCTTCAGAACCAGAAATGTCAGTATCTTACTCCATTTTCTGGTGGTGATCGTCAGTAATCACATAAAGAAGTAGAAAATGTTAGTGAAATCACTCGTTACACACAATCATGTTATCTAAAAGGCGCAGATATAGTGAACGAAAGGGATTGAAAGGGGTTGAAACGTCGTAGAGGATTGACTTCACTGTACTTGGTTTTCCATATGTACTCCGTATCTCTCAACGAAGCGGCACTCCGCCTGCCGAGAGTATCACTCATAGCACGTAACTCCGTAGCTTCAAGCGATAATCAACACGGATCTCCGAAAAAAATCCACCTTGTACACAAGACACCAGCCGGATTCAAACCCATGACCTATTGAACACAAGTGTTAACACCTGCGTACCGACAGGCGTTTGGGACTGTACGCATACAAATAAAAATAATAAAACAAGGGAACAACAATTGTGATTCTCTTGCAACCAAGTTAGTTCCTCCATTTCTACCGTCCATGTCGTGTGGTGTTATCTATCATGTCTGTTTACTGTAGTGCTTTCTGTCTCTTGTACAGCCAAGCATTTCCGATACGGGATGTTCTCCCATGCCAGTATGTCCAGCAGATTTTGTTGTGGTCTTCTACTAATTTATTTCATACGGACACATTTTTAGACCATCAATTTCTCCTCGGTGGATCGTCTAAGAAAAAAGGTACCACGTATTCTGAGAGTAAATGAAACAAACATGATTCTGACCACAGCATCTCTTGGTGTGTGGTTGGTCGAGATAAATATGAGCTGAAATAATTTATTATATTCCTCAACGACATTAAAACAAGTAATATAGTGGAATCCTTCTATAGCGCATTAGTATTACAACTGAATCCCCTATAGCGCATCATTATATAATATAATTCCATATAGCGCAACGTTATTCAGATTAATACCTTTATAGTGCATCATACAGTTGAATTACTCTATAACGCATCCTTCTATTAGACATATTTAAATGTAACAAAACTTTTCAAAATTCCAACTTATATTTATGCTTTATTCTGTATATAGCAAATTTCTTTTATTACATACATATTTTGTCGGCCCGGAGCATGATGTTATAACGGGATTTGACTTTCAAACAAGTTAGATTTTAATATTGAGAATAAAATATGTAGTATAAATCTTAGATTGTTGTTCTTCTGCTTTTGTTCTCAAACTTCTGCAGATCAGTAGGATGTAGTCCGGATAAAGAAATGGTTTGTGGCATAGTTTACAGCTAAACTGCGATATATGCGTCTTTAGTACTGACACATCCAGCTTCTGCATGGCTTATGTGTCACTTTAACCCTCTATGGGATGTGACAGCCAACTCCACCCCTAACCTCATTAGTCGCCTACTATAATATGCATGCTGAGCAACAGCGTTACTATTCTTTGCTCCCATTTCAGGTCCAAAGTGATTAGACTTTTTGATGCGTTCGTAATGTCTGCTTTGACAATATAGCTGAAAGTTGAAAATTTACACAATCAAAGAATACTAAATTAACAAAATTCACAATTTTTAGTTTTATGAATCGATATTGATGTACTCTTGGCAACACGTAGGTTGCCCGATATCTCTCAGCACATGACGGAGATTATACATGCTGATGGTTCCTGTAACTCGATAGTTACACACATCTCAGTCGCCCCGTTCTGATGGCCTCGGGGGGGGGGGGGGGGTAATTCAAAATTCGTTAAGTCGTATTATCAATCTCCTTTCAATTTAGTGTCCACATTCAGAAAATATTCATGTAGAGATAGTAATATGCAAACTAAATTAATCAAATTTGAAAACAAGTTCCTTCATAGAATACTGAACATAAAATATGAAAACTTTGAATCATTTATGGAAAAAAACCAACCAAAACTTTGCGTAAAGTTTCAGAAGAAGAAGACGTTGGAATTATATTGACCATGTACTCAGAATTCTTTATATCAACTTCATTGACTTTACAAAGGCCTTTGATCGTGTTTGGCATGATGGTCTGTGGCACATACTGAGGAACTTTAATTTTGACACCACAATTATAGACATTATTGAAGCTCTGTACACAAATGCAAATAGTGATGTCTTGTCAAACAATACAATTGGAGAGTTCTTCAAAACAACTGTGGGAGTTCGACAGGGATGCATAATGTCCCCAGTACTTTTTAACATATACTTAGAGCACATCATACAAGAGACATTGTATGACTACAACACGTCTATATCGATCGGAGGTCGCCCTATTTGCAACTTGCGTTTCGCTGATGATATTGATCTTATAGCTGGGTCAGAACAATCATTGCAAGAATTAACATCAACGTTGGAAAAAGTTACCAGCAAGTACGGAATGGAAATCAATACAGATAAGAGCAAAATCTTGGTAAACAGCAGAGACACAGAAAACCAGACTAATATCATGATGAATGGACATAAGCTTGAGGAGGTGAATACCTTCAAATACATCGAATCCAGTATATGCAGCGATGGTAAATGCAAAGCTGAACTAAAAATAAGGCTGGAGATGGCTTTAGCGTCCTTGTCAAGGCTAACTGTGATTTTGGAAAAGCAACATCAGTGTTGTAGGGAAAATCAAACTGTTTAAGTCGCTGGTGCTTTCTGTTGTGTTGTATGGTTGTGAGAGTTGGACACTCATTGCGGACATGGAGAGAAGATTACAGACTTTCGAGTATAAATGCTACAGAAGAATTCTACGAATTTCCTATACGGAACATAAGACCAATACGTAAGAAATAAAGTAGAGATGTGTGCGGGTGTCCAAGAGCCATTGCTTTCAATAGTGAAACGACGAAAATTAGCATGGTTCGGACATGTATGCAGGCACGATTCCTTGTCAAAAACAATACTGCAAGGAACTGTCGAGGGTGGAAGAAGCAAAGGAGCACACATAAAGACATGGACAGACAACATCAAGGAATGGACAGGGCAAGATATTTCCACACTCATCCGCATCGTTGAGGATAGAATTCACTGGAGGACTCTGTGTGCTGAAGCATCCAATGTGGTACCCCTACGACCCTGAAGGGTTATGGGTTTATTGATTGATTGATACCAACTCTACGTTACCAATTTCAAACATGGCCCTTGGCAAAGGCACTAACGGAAAATATCACAGCTTGTGAAATATGATGATTGAGGAAAGCTAAAAATGTCATCAGAAGATACCAACGGAGAAAGGAACATATCAGGAAAGAAATAAATACCATCTCAAATCAAGGCTACATCAAGAGACAGCAAACCAAGTGGGTCGGCCACATCATGAGTATGGAGTATGGAGCCAGCGAAAAAAACCTTTTATGCATACAACAGCAGAAGTTCGGGCTACAAGGAACAAGGACGACCAAGAACTAGAAGAGCGGAGACAATAAAAGAAGCCTTAAAGAGATAACGGGCTGACCATGGCCACTGCCACCAAAATGGCCAAAGACAACTCCATTTTCCCACTACGACGTTTAACAGAACAAGTGCAAATGATAATAGATAAAGGTAAACAGAGACAGATAGAGATGAGTTCAGAATACTTGAGAACAGGCTTTAAAACAAGCTAAGCTTTCATTTTTAAAGCAGAGGACACAACAAAAGTAGTTCGCCCAAAAGACACTACGTAGAACAGTCACCAGAAAAATCTCAGTGTTAGAACCAGCAATACAGAAGGATGACGGGCTACAAAAGTGTGTAGTTAACTATATTCCTGTACGTCAATTTTAAATGGAGTGTTTACAGAAAAACTCGATGATTCCGGTGTTTTTATCTGTGTTCAGATAACGATATGTATCCAGTTTATCTGTGCTCAGATAAAGAATAAACGTGCGTGCGCGCGTGTCTGTGTGTCGTTCGCTCTCAAACTCCCGCTGGATCTCTCGTGTAATAGGACATTAGTCATACTAGATTTCCAGCAGGATGTAGTCCAAGGAATGACACTGTAGTGTATGGCAGGATGTAGACCAAGGAATGACACTGTAGTGTATGGCAGGATGTAGTCCAAGGAATGACACTGTAGTGTATGGCAGGATGTAGACCAAGGAATGACACTGCAGTGTATGGCAGGATGTAGACCAAGGAATGACACTGTAGTGTATGGCAGGATGTAGTCCAAGGAATGACACTGTAGTGTATGACAGTGTATGTAATGTTTTGAAGGTGACAAACATAAGTGACAAATTAACAGAAGCATTATTCCATTAGATGGATTCTGGGAAAATGAATAGGAGCAGGACTAACAGAACATGACTAATTAAGCAGCTTTCGGTAACTAGTGAAAATACCCATTTCCTGCTGACTGGGTGAACCACGAGTGTTTTTTTTCTCTTGAAAATACGAGTGGCTCCACAGTTGTCGACTAAAATTGAACTCAAATTTCTTAATAAGCTAAATAGAAGTCAATTACTGGTTGTCTTAGCTACTTGATTGTGCTCCAGTAGTCAGTCACTTTATATCAATCGATAAAGTCGATTGTCTTTCCCCAGGGGAATGATGGCTATTGTATACACAATTGCCGTTACGCGTAGTTGGGAGTCTCAGTTGTCGTTCCAAGGCCAGATAAGTCGCCTTGGTTGCGCTGAGTCCATATGTGTTCAAAGTTGTCTTGATGTTTTTGTTTTTTTTTGGTCTACCTTTAGCTATATATCCGGAAATAGTTCTGTTATATGCTCTTGTTTGTATTTGGTTCAGATTTATTACCATAAGGTGACGGAACCATTTTACTTGCTGTTCAATACATAATGTTATACCCACTCTTGTCCTATTTCCTTCATTTCTATCTAGTTTAGTAACCATTGCAGCTTTTCTCAGACACTTCATTTCACATGTAATGTTTTTTCCTCTGTAGATAAAGTCAGTGGTAAAAGTATCTTTCTGGGCACGAGCTCGTAGTGTTGTAGTAACAACCAACGTCTTAAAGCAGTTATATCGGGCCACATTTTGTAGATGGCACAGTGACAGGCACGGGCACTACGTTTAGAGAAAATGGTCTGGCGAGATGTGAGCTATTGATTTGTTTAAAATACGTTTGAAAGAAAAGATAATTCCACAGAGAGGTTAGACAACCCTGTCTAGGGATGGAGGGGGCAAGAAATGCATAACTTTGCGTAAATGGAGATGATATAGGGGAAAAATATCATCACCAAACCCATGTTTCTCATGATGTTTCAAAGTTACTGATGTTGTACACAATCGAATGCTTTACTATAATCAACGAATAAACATCAATGTTAAACTTTGCGTTTCTCTATGATGTTACACATCATGAGATCAGCACACAAGACTATACTATAGACGGACTTGTTATCTAGGTATATTAGTGAGAATTGGTTCAGGATTGGACATACTGAAGAAAAAACAGTATTGTTTATTGACAAGTTACCAGGATAGTAGACACGCATGAGACCAGCACACAAATTAGTTAGTTATTCCTCTAGGGCCATAGAGGCACGAGGGCGGATGTCATAGATTTCCATGTCTCTCATTTCATTATAATTTGTTTTAGATCTTTATTGTTTCTGATACCGATGTTTAATCGTTCTCTTGTAATAGTTCTACGTAAAGTGGTTTTTAAGCACACAAGACTATCATACAAAAGGTATATTAGAAGGAAAGACATTATTTGCATGTTGACAACTTACCAGGGTCGTAGATACGTTTTTAGTAAGGGAGGGGTTTTGCCTAATACAAAGAAAAAAGGCCATTCTCCCGTTTTCGTGTGTACATCGTTTTCGTGTGTACATCTTTTTCGTGTGTACATCACATTTGGGGAGGGGGGAGGAATCACTGACGTTTTGTGAAAATCACTTAGGGAGGAATTTTACATCACATCCTGGCAAAATTTCTAATATTAAAAATTATGTTCTAATTTGCTATTGGAAGGGGGGGGGGGGTGTAATGCATCAAATGCCCCTTTTAGCTCCGAGCTAACAACTTACCCTTACTATGACGCTGTAATTATTCCTGTCCCTATTTCTAGATGTTTGCGCTCTAACCCTTTATAAATATCGTTTTTTTTTCTTTTCTAGGCTACTAAAATACATTTATATTCAGGAATGTAGTATATATGTAACCAGCATTTATGGCACACACATAATATGGCACTCTTAAACCCGACGGCATTAATGAGCGCCTGTCTCATGTATGACTCTAGTCGATCCATAGTTTCTGTTTTGTTTCGTGTCACATATTTATGGTCATTTTTTGTATTTTCATTGTCCGGTGCCATTTCATTTCTTCCGGTCAATCTATACTACACATACCAATGTGACCGTCGATATCATTACTGTTCGTTTTCTGTTAAATGTATTAATTATGTTTCAATTGTTGTCTTGATAAAGGCCTTTTGTTCGAAACGTCGAGCTGTGTGTGTGTGTGTTATTATGTTTGTCTCTAGTTATTAGCAAAACTTTATTACCATATTCCTGGATCTAACCAGCATTTATCTAATTGTGTCCTACTGGTTCAGTATTATGCTTTGTTTGTATCTTTCTAATTGTCAACTTCTCTTTTATTTGCAATTATAAAAGTTCAAATAAAATTTCGTGTAGACTTCGTGGGCTCTCTTGAGAAGGAAAGCATCAGGCAGACCTATAAGGTCTTCAGATTACATGTTCAGAACCACTGGCTTAGGAAGCCCTCGACTGTAAAATTTTAACCTGTTGATGTCTGGGTCAAACCTTACGTTAACAGAACAAGGACAAATGATGTCAAACAAACATAATACAAATAGCCATGTCAGATTTTGTTTGTTTTCACACAACTTGATCAGCGATGCCACAGTTTAAAAAAAACCCAAAAAAACCTAAATCTGGTGTTTTGACTGTTGTCTGGGTTGCTGGTTACATTTGGTATTATTTGTCTTAATTAATTTTTTTTTTAAAGGATATCCTAGGAAGTAGCATAAATGACGGGTAGACCATTCAAATCCTAAAGATTTTCACTAAAAGTCTAATAGAAACGCTGAAATTGCACACAAAATTGAACAAACTCTCCTATTTATTTGTTTATGTAAGGTATATTCGCTTCCCTTACTAAGCGAAATATTATTTATTTCGTCTTATTTATATATGTCTACACTGGTCTTATTTATATTGAATTATATATTCTAGAGTTATTTGGGTTTCCCCCCCCCCCCCAGGGGATCTGGGATTATTTGTAAAACGGCAGTGGCAATACTGAACATGGTCACATAATGCCTGATTACGTTTCACTTATGTTCAGCTAAACATCCACATAAACATGTCTGGTTTTTTGGTAACGGGATACCTCTGTTATGTTGATCCCGCAATAGCGAACAAAGAAGAAAATGAGATTAGACAGATAAAAACTGGAATTGGGGAAACTGGACAAAAGGTGAATTTCAACAAACGGTAAAAATGAAAAAAAAAAGTTGCAGTAGGACTGTTTATCACGTGGTAAATGCCAATTTGTAAAAGTAGCACAAAAATGGTTAAATATCAGTTTTACCTGCAGAACGAATACACAGACTCAACGTTTCGATCACCAGGCCTTTTTCATGATTAGGACAAACACAGGAATTAGAATAGACAAAAAAAAACAAATACATACAACATTGGAGGAAAGTATGTAGGCATCTAAACTACTAACAAGCTAAGAATAGCAACAGCTACCTTCCATGCATGCCATAAGAGTCGATTAATAAGTTTTTGGGTGGAGCTGGCTGTGGCATCCTATAAAAGACCAAAGTGATCGAGAAGCCATGCTAAAGTTGGATGGGTCCAGCTAAAATTCACATATATTGCAGTTCAGCCGTAAACCACGGACCAACGCATTTCGTTCTCCAGGCTAATTCTTCACTAACTGTAACAGATGTTACATATTACTAAGATTTGTTTGTCTTCCTGATTTTCAGTTCCGGTTCAGTCAAAAAATGAGCTGCAGCAACACGGTCAAGTCTCAAAATAATTTTAAGATCAGAATGTTCAGCTATCGCATCTATTGAGATTATTACAATAGAATCCTTCTATAGCGCATTGTTATTACACATGTCCCTATATAACAACAATTTTTGAAAATCCCCAATTATATTTATTATATATTGTTTGTACTGCATATAGTGAATTTCTAGGTATAGCGAATACCCCGAATATCGGTTCTGGGGTAGCTCATTTGTTTGTGAACTGGCTTCGTGTTTGGGTAATCCAATGCTCAAAAACTGCTGACACGTTAGGCTGTAGCATAATTAAATTAGTACCAGCTCTTCTGGGAAAGTAATGGCAGCGTGATGATGACCACATCGTCCCTTGGTATGCTTTTGTTCATGAGAAAATACGGGATTAACAGCGTATTCCACTATACGATTAAATGGAGTGGAAATGAGACCCCAAAAAAACCGACTATGCAAACTATATGTAGTGAACATATGTTACTGGGATATACCGGTCATAGAGGGGCATACCCGTCACATAAGAAGCATACCCGTCAGATAAGAAGCATACCCGTCACATAAGAAGCATAACCGTCACATAAAAAGCATACCCGTCAGATAAGAAGCATACCCATCAGAGAGGGGACATAACCGTCAGAGAGGGGACATACCCGTCAGAGTGTGGCATACCTGTCAGAGAGGTGACATACCCGTCAGAGAGGGGACATACCCGTCAGAGAGGGGACATACCCGTCAGAGAGTGGCATACCTGTCAGAGAGGGGACATATCCATCAGAGAGGGGACATACCCGTCAGAGAGTGGCATACCTGTCAGAGAGGGGACATACCCGTCAGAGAGTGGCATGCCTGTCAGAGAGGGGACATACCCGTCAGAGAGTGGCATACCTATCAGAGAGGGGAAATACCCGTCAGAGAGGGAACATACCAGTCAGAGAGGGGATATACTCGTCGGAGAGGAGGCTAACTGGTGGAAGAAGAAATGTTCACAACTACATACAAATTATGAAAATAGCACTTTCTGAAGTAGCTAAAATATGTGCAATAATGAACTCCAAAGGTGAGACTGTCGCCGACTGTGTTTCTATATTCGTCAATGTGTTGATAATTGATTATATTTTCCCACCGAAGACATATGTGCCGGGTCACTGGCGAAAATAAAACAGCGACACAACGCATTTCCATTCTCTGTACTACATCCTGCTGGAAATCTAGTAAGATCATTCTTCTGCTACAAGAGTAGGAGCTTGAGAATGAACGCAAAAGAAGAAGATTCCATTTCGCTGACGAAGTCTGCAAACATCTCTAGTTAAAGATTCTTGTTGAGGTAGAAGATGTACATGCTGGATTGATACTTGTCCTAGTACCTTCTTCTGTGTTTTCAGCACGTTGTCTCATGTTTTCTCGAGCAGTTGCTACAGCAAGTTTATCATGAACAAGTACATGATCATGTTCAACATGCTGCAAAACTACACTATCATCATGAGTGTGAACTCTAGCATGACATGTTCGCACATCACACTTGCATATCTCTTTCCCACCAGCTCCAGATCTGTGCTTCACAAACATAAACTCCCATAAAACATATTTCATACAACCTTTCTGCGATGTAACCAATGTTGCCATCTTGATAGAAAATCTACACAAAAATGTAACGTTAAAATATTAACGTAACACGTAGCAGCTAGCCACTAGCTTCGATGTACGAAGACAGTCAATAAACATTCCTAAATATGAACGAATTTAAAACATTGGCTTGGAAGTCCTTCAAATCACTCAACTACTTACTAATTGTTTGGAAGTCCTTCAAATCACTCAACTACTTACCAATGGCTTGGAAGTCCTTCAAATCACTCAACTACTTACCAATGGCTTGGAAGTCCTTCAAATCACTCCACTACTTACTAATGGTTTGGACGTCCTTCGAATGAATCAACTAAAACGGAAACTGAACTGCATTTAGTTTATGTAGGATATAAACAAGTTTGCATATGACACCCTTACGTATTGTTTCAACGCTGGACTCACAACGGACAAAAAATACAATTGATACATTACAAAAACCTACCAGATGACACTATGAAGTTCACAGATACAATGAAACAACTGCTGAAGTTAGAAGAAATTAATGAACCATTATGTTCTTCCTTGTCAGTCCTTCGACCGGAACGTTCCTGTATCTGATATTGTCTCTTCTATAAATGTGACTGTATGTTATAACTCGTACAGAGGGCCGTAGAGTTTTTCTTCCACTGTTGTTTCTCTGGTCCAGTGTATCTGCCTTAGAATTTCAAATTACGGAAATCCCTGAAGAATATGTTCTACTGTCTGAGGTGCCTGTCCACGTGGCTGTATTATCAATATTTAACTTAACGATTATGTAAAAACTAGATTGTAGAAAATGAAAAAAAAATAACATCAAGAATAATGGTAATATATTTCATTAACACAAGAGCAAGTTAATGTTAGTGACGGGAATGGCAAGGAAATAAAGACGGTCTTATAGTAGCTGTTGCTTCAGTACAAAGAAAATACGATCGACTATCTCGTACATGCTAAGGAGGTCGATCGCAAGGTTAACGATTATCACGTACATCCCACGGGTGTCTACGGTCAACTTGAATATCAACATGAGTTAGTGATCTATGGTTAATGTTGTGAAGATGTTGACACGAATGATGACCAAGCCTCTTGCTAATTTCATTTTTTAAAAACGTAACCTGCTTTTGGACAGTCATATTGTTTCAGTGACAAACAGTGTGGTGAAACGATATAAATTATGTAAGAACAGCCGCGTGGCGTCCACATTAGCAATATAAGGATTGCGTTACACATTTAGTTTCATTATATTTCTTACCAGTAACAAAATGTGGTCTAAATTATATCAGTCTCTGCTGTCATTTTGATTAACGTATAATTCTTGTTGTTATTAATATTTGAACAATAACTCAAAAGCGCGTTAGAAAAAAAGAAAAGAAAAAGGCGCTTCTTTCTATGACACGTTATCCTATTTTGTAAGCATCTTCTGTCGCTTATAACTTGCACATAATACAATATATTAAGTTCCTTCGCAACAAGAGAGCTTGCACGCTCAGTTATAGTAGAATTGTAATCATATGTCACAGTTCTTACACTCTGGGACAAGTCGTTCTCAATTTGAAAAAACATGAACTAGTTAACAGCTGTAGCGTCGTCTTCATGTGTAAAACGTATCATAGCGTTAAGTAAATTATGTAATTGTGCTGAGGAAGTTATGCTCAGTGAGTTAGAGTATTCATTCAATTTTGGTGCCATCAATTTCCCAGATAAACCGAGGTTGCAAATTGATTAAAGTGCAGTAATTGTTACTAAATTACGAGATCAGTAACAATTACTCTCGTAAATGTCCCACATGGCCGCTAGGTAAGAGTGCTGGTATATGAGCTGGCAGATCTTGGGATCGACTTCGATGTATTTCCACATAAATATTTTGGATAATCTATCAAATGTGCGTTATATAAGTATATTTTAAGTAAAAAAATCACGATTAGACAAAGAGAATAAATTCTGACTATAGATGTATAACAATATATATGATATATGTAGATGTATGAAAAGATATATGATATATGTAGATGTGCGTAGATAAAGTCGACATTGACGTTGATTTCCTTATTATTGTTTAGAAATCTGAGAAGATCTCGCATCATCACTGGATAAGAGATAGAAACGCATGGATGAACGCCTCATCACTGGATAAAAGATAGAAATGCATGGATGAACGCCTCATCACTGGATATAAGATAGAAATGCATGGATGAACGCCTGATCACTGGATAAAAGATAGAAATGCATGGATGAACGCCTCATCACTGGATAAGAAATCGAAATGCATGAATGAACGCCTCATCACTGGATAAGAGATAGAAATGCATGGATGAACGCCCCATCACTGGATAAGAGATAGAAATGCATGGATGAACGCCTCATCACTGGATAAGAGATAGAAATGCATGGATGAACGCCTCATCACTGGATAAGAGATAGAAATGCATGGATGAACGCCTCATCACTAGATAAGAGATAGAAATGCATGGATGAACGCCTCATAACTAGATAAGAGATAGAAATGCATGGATGAACGCCTGATCACTGGATAAAAGATAGAAATGCATGGTTGAACGCCTCATCACTGGATAAGAGATAGAAATGCATGGATGAACGCCTCATCACTGGATAAGAGATAGAAATGCATGGATGAACGCCTCATCACTGGATATAAGATAGAAATGCATGGATGAACTAGGTAGAGATAGAGAAAGGTGAATGTAGTTTGTTGAAGAACGCTGCTGTATAGGGAGTCTCATTCTTCTGTGTTAATTCTCAAACTCCTGCAGATTATTAGGATGTAGCTAGGGTGCAAAGGGAACGCAATGCTCTAGGCGAAACAGGGTTAGCAGATAAACAAGATCCCAAATGTACCTCCTCGCGGTGCACCCTGGTAACAGAAAAACAGCAGCTCGAGCTGATTCTTGCCAAATCATATGGGTATCGTGTCCGAGGATGTTGGGGTAGCAGATGGAAAGAGATTTGACTGCATTAGAGACAGACAATATCTCCGACACCATTAGCATCACCACATACTGCGACACTGTCGACATACAGTGACGCCAGTTAGACCAGTTAGAACATTGGAGGGGCGGCTAATGTAAAAGGCACATAAAAGCGGATGCATGGCGAGAAACAAATAGATGTCATAATTAGTACAATGACACAATGAAAGATCAGAACATCGCCAGAGGGCAGAGCGAACTGCAAAAAGAAAGTAAAACGTTCCTAGGAAAGGGGAGCTACAAGCTCTGTTAGCTCGAGACGAGCTTCTAGTTACCTGTACTCCTTACAGGCAGAGAACCAGACCTAATCATGGGCGTTAGGAAAAGCAAGAAGACCTAACCCAACTCTAATGGCGAGCCTTCCTAAACCGGAAATATGCTCGCGAAGAGGAAGGGTTCCGTACCAGATAGACTTAGGCAAAAAAGGGACACCGATGGTAGTCCTGGTCCAACTCTACTGTCAAGCTTTTCTATACCGGAAATACACTTGCAGAGAGAAAGGGTTCAGTACCTAATGGGCTTAAGTGCTATTGGGACAAGGTCGCTCAGATCGAGAACGCCTTGCTCTCAAACGCGTGGTGTGAGACTCGAACTTGGGCGAGGGGTTCAGGATGTCTGTGAACGACGCCTCGGGTAGGAGGGCGAATGAGCCAGGGTCCAACTCTTCTGGCGAGTTCTTCATCATACGGAACCAGGCTCGCGGATGAGAAACGTTTCAGTACCTGAAGGACACAGGCACAGTACGTCCAACTGCACGAGATGAGTTCATAGATGGTGGAACACCTCGTGCCAGATAGACGCGCTCGACAAGCGTCTTGGCGAATAGGCACTACACACTAGCGTGCCCGGCGACAGATAGAGGCTGTAACGGAATAGGGACCAAACCCGAATTAAAGGAATGACGAAAACGAATGTGCTGGACCTCGGACGTCCTGACCACAGGTGGCCAACCGAGGTGCAAATAATCACAGTTCTACTGTGGAACTTGCAGCACAACGTACTTCACGCTCCCCGGCGGAAATCACACGAAATATTTGTTGTGGTTATATGAGAGCGAACGCTGAAGAAGAAGAAGGATGTAGCTAAGAGAACGGAATGTGGTGTGTTATTGTTTACAGCTTAGCTGCAATACATCACCTTCAATCAGACACATCTGACTAAAAAACTGCTTCTGAGTCACTTTGATCCTATATGGGATGGTACAGCCAACTCCCAACCAAAAGCCTTTTTGGTCGCTCTTACGACATGCATGGATGTTATATAGCGTTGCTATTATTTGTCCCCTTTCGGGCCCCGACAACACATAGTCGGTACAGGGATTTAAAGTTGGAAATGCTTGTTCAAAGGGAAAAAATTAAGCGCATGCCAAACCATCCGATGTATGCGGAAATTTCTAGATCAACCACAAGCAGGTTGAAGAGAATCAGCTTCTGTCACATCTCTAAAGATATCCATGAACAACATAAAGAAATCCTTACAAACCTCCCAAATGAAATTGAAACACTAACGGACTTTGAAGAGCCAGGCAATAGTCTCCAGAATGTCTCCATAATAACACAGGTTCCTGGAATAATTAATAAAGAATACCAAACTCCACCTCAACTAAAAGCATTGACACTGGAGATAATAGAAATAAAATACAATCCTAAGGATTGTACACATGTCTACACAGATGGATCGGCAGAAGGAGCAGTAAGGAATGGAGGAGGTGGAATTTTTATAAGACTCAAAGATGGGAAGACAATATCAAAAGCTTTTCCAACCGGGAAATACACCTCTAATTTTAGAGCAGAAGCAGTTGCACACCATCAAGCACTGAAAGCCCTCACTGAACCAGGACTGCCAAGACCAAAGAAGATAGCCATATTCACAGATTGCAGATCCCTACTGGAATCAATCCAGAGCAACAGAAACGAAAGCCTTCTGTACAACATCAGACATGAGCTAAGACAGATCCAAAAATCAATAGCTATTGCCCTTCAGTGGATACCATCACACTGTGGAATCATGGGAAATGAGAAAGCGGATGCTCTGTCAAAGGCAGGAAGTGAAATGGAGCAACACAGACACCCACTGTCTTACGGAGAAGTAAAAACAATAATCCGCAACACATACTCAGCAAAGTGGAAGAAAGAAATGGAATGGGAATACGAACATGATGCAATACATCTCCTCCAAAGATATCAACAGACCACAATATTTCGCCTTAGAACAGGCCACTGTAGACTGTTGGGTCACCTTTATCGATTAAGGATCTCATACACAGATGAATGTCCATGTAGATTCGGAACCCAGACTCCAGAACACATACTTCAGGACTGCCCAACATACAAAGAGCCAAGACAGCAGACCTGGTCAGAGGATACAGACTTGAGGCAAAAGCTATGGGGCAGCCGCTCTTTCCTGGAGAAGACAGTGGACTTCGTCTTGATGACAGGTCCGACGGTATAGCATGACCACATGCTGAACGTAGAAGAAGAAGAAGAAAGTTGGAAAACTAATACAGACATCAGGCTGTGGACACATCTACACCAGGCGTCATGCCAGGACAGACAGTTGCATTCAATTTGTTAGAACATATAACTGAATAAAATAGTAAAATGAAGATATAGGAGACATTCAGTTTACACTAACATAAATTGGTGGAAGATATAGGAAATATTCAATTTACACTAACATAAATTGGTGGAAGATATAGGAAATATTCAATTTACACTAACATAAATTGGTGGAAGATATAGGAAATATTCAATTTACAGTAACATAAATTGGTGGAAGATATAGGAAATATTCAGTTTCGCCAAGCATTGCTGTCAGAATGCGTTAATCACCATCAGAATTTTGAATAAATTCAATGTCAAAGTTCATTTCCGTCACATATCCAGAGTTTCCTGTGGAATTGTTTTGTAACTATTCATGTCATAACACAATCATCACAGATTTATGTAAAGTCACACCCACATTTATACTTACAAACAGTGACATGCTGTGACTGTTAACAATGGAGACTATGTTATTGTGCTTTATAAAGCTCAAAATGAATATTTTAACTATTTGTAACCTCCCCTGCAACCTGCAATATTGTCGTTGGTCCAGATATAACCAAAATAAACGTTATTTATAGAGAGGTGCTTCACTGAAAGAGATGTCATTTATTTCTTTAAGAAAAATGTAAAACAAAAAATAAAAATATATTTATTCAATCAAAAATCTGGTACAAAGAATAAATAAGAGACGTAACAACCAGGCCACATATACTTTTATTTGAGTTGCATCGAATTATAATAAGAAATATAACAACTGTGATAAAATAACAAATATAGTTCAGGTGGCGTTAAACAGAAAAACTTTACACGGCGCAAGTTGAAACGGGCCATTTACCGTGTTCTTCAGATGTTACCTGTTTCCTTCCCACCTTATTGCTCACTCGGGCTGTCAGATTCAATGATAGATACTCGTGATGAAAACTAGACGATAGGTTTATTAATTCTCATACACAATCAATCAATCAATCAATAAACCCATAACCCTTCAGGGTCGTAGGGGTACCACATTGGATGCTTCAGCACACAGAGTCCTCCAGCGAATTCTATCGTCAGCGATGCGGATGAGTGTGGAAATATCTAGCCCTGTCCATTCCTTGATGTTGTCTGTCCATGTCTTTATTTGTCCTCCTCTGCTTCTTCCACCCTCGACA
The DNA here is from genome assembly GCA_034231615.1 of Meghimatium bilineatum. NCBI lineage: Eukaryota > Metazoa > Mollusca > Gastropoda > Stylommatophora > Philomycidae > Meghimatium > Meghimatium bilineatum. The sequence goes on from CM067298.1 coordinate 128,407,560, forward strand.
GTTCCCTGCAGTATTGTTTTTGACAAGGAATCGTGCCTGCATACATGTCCGAACAATGCTAGTTTTCGTCGTTTCACTATTGAAAGCAATGGCTCCTGGACACCTGCACACATCTCTACTTTATTTCTTACGTACACATTGGTCTTATGTTCCCTATAGGAAATTCGTAGAATTCTTCTGTAGCATTTATACTCGAAAGTCTGTAATCTTCTCTCCATGTCCGCAATGAGTGTCCAACTCTCACAACCATACAACACAACAGAAAGCACCAGCAACTTATACAGTTTGATTTTCCCTACAACACTGATGTTGCTTTTCCAAATCACAGTTAGCCTTGACAATGACGCTAAAGCCATCTCCAGCCTTATTTTTAGTTCTGCTTTGCATTTACCATCGCTGCATATACTGGATCCGAGGTATTTGAAGGTATTCACCTCTTCAAGCTTGTGTCCATTCATCATGATATTAGTCTGGTTTTCTTTGTCTCTGCTGTTTACCAAAATTTTGCTCTTATCTGAATTGATTTCCATTCCGTACTTGCTGGTAACTTTTTCTAACTTTGATGTTAATTCTTGCAATGATTGTTCTGACCCAGCTATAGGATCAATATCATCAGCGAAACGCAAGTTGCAAATAGGGCGACCTCCGATCGATATAGACGTGTTGTAGTCATGCAATGTTTCTTGTATGATGTGCTCTAAGTATATGTTAAAAAGTACTGGGGACATTACGCATCCCTGTCGAACTCCCACAGTTGTTTTGAAGAACTCTCCAATTGTATTGTGTGACAAGAGCACTATTTGCATTTTCGTACAGAGCTTCAATAATGTCTATAATTGTGGTGTCAAAATTAAATTTCCTTAGTATGTGCCACAGACCATCATGCCAAACACGATCAAAAGCCTTTGTAAAGTCAATGAAGTTGTGGTATAAATCACGTTGGTGTTGAATATGTTTTTCGATTAGTGTTCGGATGTTAAATATTTGTTCAACGGTGCTTCTGTTTGCTCTGAAGCCAGCTTGTTCTTCTGCAATTATTTCTTCCGACTTGTGTTTTATTCTGTTAAGTAGTATTTTGAGCATCACTTTACTGGGTGATGCTCAAAATACTACTTAATGAGAACATACATACACAATGAGAACATACGAAAAGTTCTACACAAAATCTCTCACTCTCGATAATTATCTTGTTGCAGATGTTTATTCACTAGCAAGTCTGAGCCAGGTTCTAGATGTTGGTTTATTCGCACAAGCCAGGCATATAAACGTTCCTAAATGTTCACACTTCAGTACTAATCCTACTAGTACTAATTAGGCCTGATCTCTAATCCTACTTTAGGCCTGAACTCTAATCCTACTTTAGGCATGATCTCTAATCCTACTTTCGGTCTGATCTCTAATCCTACTTTAGGCATGATCTCTAATCCTACTTTCGGTCTGATCTCTAATCCTACTTTCGGTCTGATCTCTAATCCTACTTTAGGCCTGAACTCTAATCCTACTTTAGGCATGATCTCTAATCCTACTTTCGGTGTGATCTCTAATCCTACTTTAGGCATGATCTCTAATCCTACTTTCGGTCTGATCTCTAATCCTACTTTCGGTCTGATCTCTAATCCTACTTTCGGTCTGATCTATAATCCTACTTTAGGCATTATCTCTAATCCTACTTTCGGTCTGATCTCTAATCCTACTTTCGGTCTGATTTCTAATCCTACTTTAGGCATGATCTCTAATCCTACTTTCGGTCTGATCTCTAATCCTACTTTAGGCATGATCTCTAATCCTACTTTCGGTCTGATCTATAATCCTACTTTAGGCATTATCTCTAATCCTACGTTCGGTCTGATCTCTAATCCTACTTTAGGCATGATCTCTAATCCTACTTTCGGTCTGATCTCTAATCCTACTTTAGGCATGATCTCTAATCCTACTTTCGGTCTGATCTCTAATCCTACTTTAGGCATGATCTCAAACTTCTGATGCTAAGCAATTCCTAAACTCTGAACAATAAAGTCACTACTACACAATGCTCGAATCGACAATCTGTTTCTAACTGACCAACACTTCCGTGGATGTAATGATATCACTATTATTGAGTAATAATTACCTAAACAACCTGGTGTTGGCTTGTCTCCAGAACTTCTCTGAAAATTCTAATTATGCTAATATCGATAGTTTTCTCGTCAAAAAGAACAGCATCTCACTCAGCTGTAGCTTTATCAATCTGTAGCTTCTCTTCTCATAGTCATCTTTTTATGAAGAGAGACACGGTCTCTGAGTAAGAACAAAAGTGACAGGATCTAGCTAACCTCAACTGAATATGTTTCAATATTAATACATGTTCCTATCTAAAGATAGCATTTCATTCTTGACATAACATTTTCTACCTTCAATTCACAAAACGTGACCTTCTCAGGATTTTCACACATGTCGGTTATTCAACTTTCTCCAGCTTACAGAGTAAGTGACTAGATAATAGCTTCAATAAGAAATGTTGACATCGAAGTAGTCTAACTAAAGGACACGAAATAAAAATGGCACTGGGAATATTTAAGTAGTTAATGGATCACAAGTCCAACGTAACAATATATGCCATTCTCGGGAATTCTTGATTAAAAACTAGCTTCGCAGCAAGTGGGGCATTCCCATAAGTGCTCCGCTCTACGTTCCAGCAGCCATCCCAGTGTATGTAGAGTCCCGGTCAGGTGTTTATTTCGTGCATCTTCGAGATGCTGAGAAAAAACATTACTTTTCCTTTCATCCCCTCTAGATACTCGCATTGTTGACATTCCCTGTATGAATACGTTCTCAGCCTCATTGACATCATCTTTGTCTTGAAAAGAATTTATTACTGACAAAATCAAGTCTGCTATATCATTTCTCAGCACCCCATCGAGGCCAGCACCGTGCAGTGGTGATGGGGCTTAGTTCAGCCATCAGGGGCTGGAAACTAAGACTGGTCGGGCAGTCCCACTCGAGTAGGACCATAGTCCTGCCCAAGTAAGCAGAGTGCTGAAGACGGAGACAACCAGCCAAAAGGCGCACATATAATCAGGATGCCACACACAAAACACAATGGAAACATGTCTGTATTTATAAATAGTTATGGTGCCTCCCCTGTGGCGGACGTTCAGACAGGGACGATGCCGGGCCATATACCTCGAAATGGCCCAGCCTCAGTTACTGGAAGTCCTTCTCGATTGCCTCGAGGAGCCATGAGGCAAGGAAATAGAGCTACTGGCCAAACAAACCAACGACCAATAAAAATAATGCACTGGAATGCTGAGGGTATGAACAGTAAAAGAGATGGATACAGCAAAAAATCGGAACTTGAGAATATCCAAAGTGAAGAACAAGTTAGTATATGCTATATCCAAGAAACACACCTCAGCAGCGACATAGTCTTCAAAATCAGAGGCTACCAGTGCTACCGGTCTGACAGAAAGGACAGGCGAAAGGGTGGAATTCTGACACTTGTTAAAAACAATATCAACGCATGTCAGCTGGAAGTATATATGGAAGGTGCAGATACCAGATGCTCCACCTAAAAACAGACAGTGCAGAATTCCATCTCCTGAACTACTACTGACGAAATGATAGACCATTGGCACTAGACACAATTCCAGAAAAAGAGAGACTTATGGCGTGTGGTGACTTCAACAGCCACTCTCAGAAATGGGGCTACGATCACATCGACAAGAGAGGTGAGGAACTTGAGAGCTGGCAAGATGAAAATAATCTCATCCTTATTAACCAGCCAGCAGACTCGCCAACCTTCTACTCGAGAGCATGGCACACCACCTCTACACCAGACCTGGCATTCCACTCACCAGGCCTGGAATGAACATCACACGTGTCATTGGAAAGCAGCTTGGGGGGTAGTGACCACAGACCAGTATTTCTGGAAATTCACAATGAATTTACCAAGGACAGCAGCACGCTCACTAGGTGGAACTATAAGAGGGCAGACTGGAAAATGTACCAGCATTTAACCAGTGTTCTAGCTAAAGACATGAACTTGGACAAAGACATCAATAAAGCAGTGAGTGAATTTAATAGATGTATACTACATGCTGCTAGTAAAACCATACCCAGGGGGGCACGCAAAAACTACAAATCCTACTGGAATGATGAACTGGAAAAGCTGCCAAATTAGATGGAAACATCTAGATAGCAGGCTGAGAACAGTCCAAGCCAAGAACATCACAACAAATACCAGCAAACAAAGGCTAAATTTCAGAGCCAAGTTACAAGCCAGACAGCTGGAAAGAAAAAAAAACAGAATCGCTGAACCTAGAAAGAGATACTATGAAATTATGGAAACTTGTAAAACAACTAAATGATGACGGTACAGGGAGAAATACCAGGATCACACTTTATAAAGATAGAAACATTTTAACAGGTAAACATGCAACTGATTACTATGCAGAAGACAATAACGTCAAAGTTAGCCCAGACAAACAACAGGAGGTTAGAGAGAACCAGCAAAACATTGGACATGGCGACCCTATATCTGAAGTCAATGAGGCACCAATCACAATGAAAGAACTGGAGCATGCAATATCCACATTGAAAATGAAAAAGTCCCCTGGAGCTGATGGAGTGTCCAATGAAATGATTAGAAACCTGGGAACTGCAGCAAGAGCAAAACTACTGCAGATCTTTAACACAAGCTGGTCTACAGGTAATGTACCACAGGCGTGGAGAGAAGCAATAATGATACCACTTCTCAAATCAGGAAAAGATGGCAACACAGTCTCCAATTACAGGCCCATCAGCCTCACAAGCTGTATATGTAAAACAATGCAACGCATTATCAATCTTAGGATGCAGTGGTACCTTGAACGTGAAAACCTTCTGGTATCACAGGAATCAGGCTTCAGACAGTGCTACTCTACTGAAGATCAGGCAACCTACCTCTCCCAAGAGATTGAGGATGCTTTCCAAGAAAAGAAACTGGTACTAGCAGCATGGATAGACCTCAGGAAAGCATTCAGCATAAGGTCTGGAAAGAAGGGCTCCTAAAGAAATTGCGAAATTGCAGGGTTAGCTCAAGAATGTACAAATGGGTAAAAGCATACCTGCATAATAGAAGCGTCAGGGTACAATTAGATGGTCGCAAGAGCAAGAAAGTCCTACTGCGTCATGGAGTCCCCCAGGGAGGAGTCCTGTCACCAAAAGTTTTCTTGGTTTACATCAATGACCTAGTTGCTGAACTACCACATGGGATCAAAGTGGCAATGTATGCTGACGACCTGGTGATCTGGTGCACGGAAGAACATGCGACAGTGGCCAATAACAAAATACAAAGAGCCATCGATGCCCTAACCTTATGGGCAAATAGATGGTGCGTCAGCATTAACACAGATAAGTGCAGCACTACACTCTTTACCCTCTCACCAAAACAAAAAGCAGGTCATATCAAGATAGATGGAGAGCTCTTGAAAGAAGACAAACAACTCACATACCTCGGCGTTACTTTTGATGATAAGCTGACATGGAAACAACACATAAACAAAGCAACAACAAAAGCCAGGAGGAAGTTAGCTATCCTGAGAAAACTAAGTGGAACCACATGGGGAGCCAGTGGGAATATACTCCGTAAAGTTTACCAGCAAAGCATAAAACCACACCTGGAATATGGTTCAGCTGCTTGGTGTCCTGCATCAAACACCACATTACAAGATCTAGATAAAGTGCAAAATCAGGCACTTCGGATAATGTTGGGAGTAATGAAATCAACACCCATGGTAGAGATGAAGAAAATGGGAAGAATGCAAACACTTGGCGAACGCAGTGACACAAAAGTACTAATTCAAGCAGAAAAGTTTCAGTGTATGCCAAGTCATCCAATGAAGGAAAGATTCCAAAATCTAGCAATGGGGTGACTGAAAAGAAGCAGCTTTATCCACCAAGCTAAACGACTCCGCAGACAACTTACAGACCTACCTGAAGTTGACAGCCCCTTAATGTCTGTACCAGAACAAACCCCATTAAGTGAAAGGCACGGAATGCCAATATACATTCAGAACCATGTGAAAGGAATACTAAGCAAGGATGAACAGACCAGTGTGCAGCAAAGGACAGCCGCCCTCAGTTTCCTGGATGAGGAATATCCACAAGATATGTGGGTCAGAGTATACACAGATGGGTCACAGAATGCAGTGAGGAATTGAGGTGCAGGTGTATATATAGAATATCCACACAAACCTAGAGATACAATCTGAACACCGACATGGAAATTCTGCAATAATTATGATGCAGAAATCCAGACAATTAGTGTGGCAACTGAAAATCTGCTGAACTCCAACTCTGGCCAACATCCTGTGGTATTCCTGACAGATGCAAGGTCAGTGCTTCAAGCTCTCCAGTCTGGAAAACTAAAACACTTGCAAAAACTACTTAATGAATTCTCTTACCTGTATTGGGTAACCATGCAGTGGAAACCCTCTCACTGTGGAATACCAGGAAATGAAAAAGCAGACCAACTACTAAGGAAGGTGCTGCCCATGACCAACCAGATATACCAATCACCTACCATCAGAAAAAACAGATGATAAAGTCAATAAGAAAGCCAAAAACACTAACACAAGATGACTATCACATTATGAACAGAGCAGAACAAGTTATAATTCTACGCCTCAGAACAAGAACAACCGACTCTGCAGTCACATGTATACAAAGTTCAAGATTGGCAATACGGCCATGTGTACATGTGGACAGGCAGCACAGAGTGCCAAACATACACTTCAAGAGTGTTCTGAGCATGAAACGCTGAGGCAGACATATTGGCCAGAGGAAACAACACTGGAATCAACGCTCTATGGACCACTGTATGAACTACAAAAGACAGTGAGTTTTATTAAGGAGACAGAATTAAAGATATAGACATGTTTCAAGTGAACGAAAGAAGAAGAAGAAGAATTTCTCAGCATTGTCCAGTCTATCACCGCATTTCCTGCCAATAAATCGTCTCTCTCGTTTCCTCTGACCCCAGCATGACCAGAGCAGTATATCCATGTGATGCTCTGGACAATTGAGTTTTTCAATAAGTCCTACCATTTTTTCTTCAACGTGTACTTTTCTATCTTGCGCAGCATACTTTGAGATTCTGTGAGTATTATCGTGTGTGTTGTTGTATCAAGTGCTGTTGTAACTCCCTCTATTTCCATCCTCATGCTCGATGTTTCAGAACTTTCACACATCCAACTCTCGTCTGCTGACAGAGTAAGCGGCTAGATACAGTGGGATCTCGTTATAACAACTTGGACCGGCCGGCAAAATATGTGTGCAATAAAATAAATTTGCTGTATACAGTATAAACAATATAGAATCAACATAATTGGGAATTTTGAAAAGTTTTGTAATATAGGGAAATTTGTTATAAAAGGATGTGTTATAGAGGACCATCTTCGCCCGCATCTCTTTTGTGTCCAGTAAAAACTAAGTTCAAGTCTAATTATAAGCTGTCGTGAGTAAACTTGAGCAATGCAATCTCTTTCTATAGTGTATTATTTCTCAGTCCACATGGGTCATCAAATGGTAATATCAACAGCTCGAGTCTGCCTCACACATTGGGTCATCTTAGATAAACATTTTCCCTGATAAAATCGTCACCTTCTGGACTCCAGAAAAAATAATTAAATGAAAGGCTGTCTGTCCTAACACAGAACATCAAAATAAAGGCTACCATATTAACTCCTCCCCTTGTATGACATGTCAGATATTCTATTAACTCCTCCCCTTGTATGACATGTCAGATATTCTATTCCAACCATAACTTATATTGTTTATGAATATTAATTATTAACACAATCCTTCTCTCACTCTGTTACAGCGTGCCCTTTTGTTTAGTGGGAGAGACTACACGTAAGGAAACCCTAGTATATTGAAGTCAATCATCGTGGAAACGTTGGCCGAGAACAACGGCATCTGGGGACAACGTGTTAGCAAATATCAGTCTCTGAAATGAGGACAGGTCAGTTGGCTGATAAAGAAAGAAGAGGTCAGTTTGCTGCTGTAGTAAGAGTTTAAATTCTGAAGTGAGGAGAGGTCAATTTGCCGCTGAAATGAGGTCAGTTGATCACTGAAGTGAGGAGAGGTCAATTTGCCGCTGAAATGAGGTCAGTTGATCACTGAAGTGAGGAGAGGTCAATTTGCCGCTGAAATGAGGTCAGTTGATCACTGAAGTGAGGAGAGGTCAGTTGGTCGCTGAAGTGAGAGGTCAGTTGACCACTAAGTTAACAGTCAGTAGGTCTATGAAGTTATGAGATATGAGCTAGCAGCTGAAATGTGAAGTCAGTTGTTCACTGAAGTCAACATAAGTCAGTTGTTCACTGAAGTCAGTTGTTCACTGAAGTTAACAGAAGTCAGTTGTTCACTGAAGTTAACAGAAGTCAGTTGTTCACTGAAGTTAACAGAAGTCAGTTGTTCACTGAAGTTAACAGAAGTCAGTTGACAGCTAACGTGAAAAGAGGTCAGCTGGCCGATGGAGTGATGATAGATCGGTTGGCTGCTGAAGTGAGGAGAGGTCAGTTGGCCGATGAAGTGAGGAGAGGTCAGTTGGTCACTTAATATCTAAATAGATGGAAGTGTGTGTGTGTGTGTGCGCGCGCACGCGCAGTAGAAATCCAGTTCGTTTGCACAAAATATTTTAGAGATTAAATTTCGGGTCGGTCTTGAAAGTCTTAGCAGTGCATAGTTACCCAGATGACCAACACTTCAAGTGTTCCTACATAGCAATCCCTGGCTACCTGCTCAATTCACTGGTATGTAAACTCATCAAGAACCACACACATGCCAACATCAGCACGTGTTAGAAGGAGTACGTGTTACAAGGAGTAGGTGCCATCTACTCATGGTTCAAATCCCGTTTATTGCATTTTGATTTTTATTGGTAATAAATTCTCGATTTATTTATTTAGTATGGCAATTTGCGTCTTGTGAGCGGTCATTAAGCAAAACGAAGAAGCAATTCATTGAGCATTTTCTCAGGAATTAGAACTTTTAAGGCTGGTTGGTTGCTGATCCAGCGGTCCATGGGCTCATGCCCTTTGACCCAATGCCATTGTGTTATATATGCATGTGTTTGTGTGCTGTTGTTTTGTTCCATATAATGTGTTCCATTTATCTGGCCCTGGAGGGAGAAGCATTTTCCTGACACCATCCAGCGCTGGGCATTCAAAAAGGTGGTGGTCAACAGTTTCATAAGGATGAGTGCACAGCCTGCACCCAGGAGTGTATTGTGGTTGTATTCTGTTTAGGTGATTGTTAAGTTGTGCATGTTGTGTGCACAGTCGGAAGATAATACTCTGGTCTTTAGAATTTAGGCTGGTCATATATTTATAGATTTCACTCCCAGTGTTTCCCATGGCCCATCTGTTCATCCAATTTTCTTTGTTCACAGATTTCAACATCATTTTAACTGTGTACATGGTTGTTTCTGTATAAGGCTGTTCTTGTTGTGCTCCCATCTTTGCTAGTCTGTCTGCCTACTCATTGCCAGTGGCTAAGAACTTTTGAGCTTTTCAAGCGATGATGTTTCAACAACAGAAGATTATTGTTTGCGTCTTCCTTTCATACCTATAAACATATTATTTTTGAACAATATACCCCCACATGCAGGTTATACCTCCAGACAGCTCGAGAGTCGGCCCAGTTTTCACAGATGTTGAGGTCTATGAAGAAATCTTTCATTGAGGATTTACAGATGTCTTTATACTTCAGTATTGGTCTAACGAGGGTTCCGCTGGTTGTCAGCTAGTTCTCCTAATAATACCTGTTTTGGGAAGCGGCAGTTTGGCATTCTACAGTCGTGACCCAGCCAACGCAATCTATTTATATTTTAAGTGTTTCCATGGCAGATGGTAGCTGAGTATGGCGCAACACTTCCATGTTGGTGATTTTGTCATGTCACTTAATGTTTAAAATTTTCTTGGGGAGACATCTTAGATGAAAGGTGTTTAAACCTCCTCTCGTATTTTGTGTAGATTTGTTTCCCAACGTGGGGGACAATGTGATTATTCAGAGAAACCTATTCGAACAAAAATTTTAGGAAATAATTATATTGTTTAATATTTAAAATATATGCATATGTTGAATATGCAACAGAATGTTATAAAGACTTAGGTTGGGCATGGTTAAAAAAATGCTGGGAAACACTGGTGTAGATAGTCCATATTTTCTATATCTAGTATAGTTTACTCAGCACAGTTTGATAAACATGTAATTTGTTTTAAATTTTAGCTTTCCGGTTTTCTAAACATGTTTTGACAGTCCGCCAAATACCAGCGTGTCATTGTCCAGTCACTTCATTGTGAATTCTTGGTAATAGAAATGTTCTACTTGCGTTATGCTTGTATGTTAATTTATATTATTCTAGATATTCCTAGGACCTTCATATAACATTTTCATTTCAAATGATATTTTCATTTACATTGCGAATAACGTTGCCCAACTCTTACAACCATATATTGCTACTGGAAATTTTTTTTTAAATTGTTTAACTTTGTATTTCTGTTTGACCATTACTTGATATTTTTCATTTGTGATGTTTTTGTTGGGCGATTGATAATCTCTTTGTGATCTGTTCTGAGTAATTTCATATGGAGGCTGACTTGAGATATACAAAGTGGTTGACATTCTATGTTTATTTATTGTCAATAATTATTGTAAGTTGAGTCCATCCATATCTGTTAGGATCTGCATTATTGGGGACCACTATTTTAGGAAAACAACTTGTTGATATGTATTAAGGGCCACTCCTTTAGGAAAACAACTTGTTGATATGTATTAAGGGCCACTCCTTTAGGAAAACAACTTGTTGATATGTATTAAGGGCCACTCCTTTAGGAAAACAACTTGTTGATATGTATTAAGGGCCACTCCTTTAGGAAAACAACTTGTTGATATGTATTAAGGGCCACTCTTTTAAGAAAACAACTTGTTGATATGCATTAAGGGCCACTCTTTTAAGAAAACAACTTGTTGATATGCATTAAGGGCCACTCTTTTAAGAAAACAACTTGTTGATATGCATTAACAAGGGCCACTCTTTTAGGAAAACAATTTAAGCTTCGCTATAATGTTATACTCATGTATCCTACACCTGGGGGAGGGGGGTTCTTGATATAAGGGAGATATCTGCAAGGAGAACAAACTAAATGTGTGGTTCTGCTTTATTTCACTTGAAATTGTCTGTATTTCTGATGCTATCTCTTGTATAAACTTTGCCATTTTGTATAATTCACACCGAATTTCCTACAATTTCCGATTTCAATGTTGATTCTCTAGAAGAAAGTGTTTGCATCATATTGGTAGTTCTTAGTGTAGATTTTATTAGAATATTAGAAATGAGAAACAAACACTTTAAAATATCATTGAATGAATGGGGAGATTTAGTTAACTTTAAAATATCATTGAATGAATGGGGAGATTATAAATTAACTTTGTACTATATGGTAAACATATACATGTATCAGTTCATTCAGTTTCCTTTTGCGCTGAAGTTAGCGCATAGGGCAGAGGTCAGATCTATCCAATTCTGTCAGTTCAAAGCTATTCTGTGCAGTTCTTGAATAGTATGAATATTGGTTGTTTTACTTTCTCTACGTATTTTTCTTCTGAGTGTTTCTTTTGGTCTGCCCCTTGCTCTTTTGCCTGTAGGTATCCATTCAAGAGATTGGTGGTGCATTCTGTTGGTGTCTGCGCGTAGGACATGCCCAATGTAGGACCAACGGCGTTTTCTGATAACATCTGTGATGAAATTTTGATGTGTCTCTTCTCTGATTTTATCATTAGATTTGAATTCACTCCAATGGGTGTTAGTTATCCTACGAAGACATGTGTTCTCGAAACTCAGTAATTTCTTTTCTGAAGATAAAGAGCTTTTCCAGCTCTCACATCCATATGATAGCACCGGAATAACGCAGGAATTAAATAAGCGCATTTTCGTGCGTGTGCTGATTGACTTTGACTTCCAGATATTAGACAGTCTGTGAAATGCACTTGATGCTAGGGCAATGCGAGTTGTAATTTCTATCATGACATCTCCGTCGAGTGTTAATTTGCTTCCTAGATAGGAGAATTTGTGTACTTTTTCAAGTTGTCCTTGAATGTTCACGTTGTATCAGTTAACGAGATATATTCCATACGTTTTTTTTAAAGTTATAGGATCCCGAGGTCGTGGTAATTGGATTACCAGAACAGCGACCTCCACTATATTTGATGGTCAAAACATCTGATATAACAAATTTGGACTAAAGTCCAAGGTTAAAATAAGCATATCTTACCATAAGAGGTATATTTTCTTTAACTAACCATATGGTAAATAGTTTATTTGCAGTCATTCATTCTTCGTCTTTTGTGTGTACCCATCTTGATAAAAACCGTTAAAGTAGAAACATCGTTTATTTCGTCTTGTTTCCTCTTTCATATTCCCTTTACGTTTCAAATGAAGCATAAACGTCCAATTAGGTTGGGCGTTTATGGCTCTCCACAGCTCTCTGTCTCCAGTAATGTTGGCTCTCCACAGCTCTCTGTCTCCAGTAATGTTGGCTCTCCACAGCTCACTGTCTCCAGTAATGTGTATCAAGATTGTTATTGTTTTCCTGCCATGCCAGGCTGTCAAACTGTCTAATATTTTCTCAGGTTGTCGATCTCTGCCTCTGTTGCCTTCAATCTTGCCTGTTGTGACTATGTTCTCCAAACCTCCTTATCTCATGAAGTGGCCAAAAAAAGAAGATTGTATTTTTCTTATATTATTGATTAAGGTCCGTTTCGCATTTGACTCGTTCAACATTTCTACATTAGTTTTTCTGGCAGTCCATGGTATTCTCAGCATTCTTCTATAGAACCACATCTCTGTTGCCTCTAATTTCCCACTTTCCAGATTGTTTGAAGCAATAGCCAGACCAATAAGCCACGGCATGACAACTGTCACATTATGATTATTAGCTGTTGATTATAAACCGACGTTCTTGCACTCTGGTTAACCGACATGTGTTCAATTCTTGCACTCTGGTTAACCGACATGTGTTCAATTCTTGCACTCTGGTTAACCGACATGTGTTCAATTCCCTGCAGTAGATATCGTAAAGTATTCCGCACAATGAAATGACAAATTGAACCAGTGAAAACTTACATATTAGAAGAAGAAAAAAGGAGAAAAAAAACACACACCATACTTTATTATTTCCATTCGAGTGGGAACCGCGGAGCACAGTGGTTAGCGCACTGGCTTCGCACCAGTGGTTAGCGCACTGGCGTCGCATATGAGTGGTTCTGGGTTCATTCCGCAGTTGAGGCGGAAATGCATTTCAGATCGCAACGGCTCCCGGGTCGACCAAGCTTTAAATGGGTACCGGACTAATCCGGGAAGTAAAGACTGCGAGGGAGAAGAGATGGCTACCGCCCTCATTTGCAGAGCCTGTGAATGTGAGATCGCTAACATCTCATACCCCTACGGCACTAATAAATGCTATGGGTTACTTTACTTTTTATTCGAGTGGGAGTATTCGCGTGGGAGTCTTCGAGTGGTGTGTAACTCTCTAATGGTAATACAGTATGCAAGTTTTTTAGATTAATTTTTCCGTCTACATTCTTCTTCTTCTTCTTCTTCTTCGTTCATTCTCAAATTCCCACTGGATCTCCCTTACAGCAGGACCATGGTCCTACTAGATTTCCAGCAAGATGTAGTTCAGAGAATGGAAATGCGCTGTGTCGCCGTTTTATTTGCGCCAATGGCCCGACACATCCGTCTGTGGCGGTTTCCGTCTACATTACAATGTATATAACATACTACGGTTCTTTCGTGATACACTGATTAGATGAAAGTTCAGGAGCTTGTTTAGATGCTAGCTCATGGATTTGCTTGAGAACAATGTACACCCTTTTACAACCCATAACATGAGATAACACAGAGCACATCATAGGATACCCAACTAAATGTTAGATTTATTTATTTAAAATAAATCATGCTTTAATATGACACAAATCATTTTTTTTTAAATTATGACATCACGGGACACAAATCATGTTTTAATACGACATACGATGACACAAATCATATATTTATATGCCATCATATGGCACAAATTAAGTTTTAATATGACATCAAGGAACACAAATCATGCTTTAATGACATCAGATGACACAAATAATATTTTAATACGACATCAGATGACACAATCCCGATTGACTATTCTATCAAATGACATAAATCATATATTTAAATCACATACGGTATTAATTGGCAGTATTATATTCAGCATTTATAACGTATTCTTTATAGCGTATCATGAATATGCTATTCATCAGGTGACATGCCGGCTGGCGTAGGCGATTATGGCTCTACACAGCTCTCTATCTCCAATATAATGATATCAGGATCGTATCCCTTCCGTGCCAGGCTGTTAAACAGTCTAATATTTTCACACGTTGTCGCCCTGTCTCTGTTGTCTTCAATCTTGTCTGTTGTGACTATGTTCTCCAAACCTCCTTATCTCCATAAATTGTACATAAAATGAAGATTGTCTTTTTCTTATATTATTTATTAATGTCAGTTTCGCATTTGACTATTTCAACACATCCACATTAGTTTTTCAGGCAGTCCATGGTATTCTCAACATTCTTCTGTAGAACCAAATTGCTAGTGTCTCTTATTTCCTACTTTCCAGTTTGTTTATTGTACAAGACTCGCATCCATGTTAGTATAGGAGTTGTATAACACTGCAGAACTCTCTTCCTCACCTCTAACGACAAGGTCATATTACACAGTATATTTTTCATTTTTCTGAATGTTGTTTATGCCTGTCATATTCTGCATCTTATTTCTGTTGAACTTCTTCCATCTGCTGTAATCATTGTACCTAAATATTTGAATTGGTGGATCTATTTTAATACTATATCATTCACTTTGATCTTGCAAGGTGTGTTATTTTGTTTCTTTGAAATAACCATTACTTCTGTTTTCTTGTTATTTAAAAAGAGTATTTTCTCTTTATTTGTCTGTGACTACTACATTAATTAATATGGTAGCATGAATGTGATAGCATACCCTACTTAGAAAGTAAACATCAACCCAGCACTTTTTTGGGACTGTAAATATTTCATAGTTAATATACATACGTCTTTAGTTTGCCATTGCTTTCTGAATAGTCCGGATGCACAATTGCCTGCGGTGGGATTTGAACCCAGTACCCTGGTCTTCATAGACGAGCTCTGCACCTCCCCACCACAGAGCCGGATATATTAATAAATATATATATATATATATATATATATATATATATAGGGTTACATAATATATCATGAACAGACTCACATTATAATTGGGGACAACATATTCTCTCAGTCTCTCCATCCCACTCTCTCAATCTCTCCATCTCCATCAATCTCTTCCTCTTTCTAAACATTCCAGCTGTAAACTAACTCATTTCTTATACAGAATTAATTGGATCTTGCACTTTTTTATGACAAATCCGACCCTCTATCATATTACCCATCATCTTAAATCCACTTCTATTTTCATATGACGCACATCAATAGTTCCCAGTTCCCTAATCCTCCTTGGCTCTCTGTCCCCTTACTCCCAGACTCTTTCATTCTCAGTTCGACCTTAACATCACAGAAGAACAAGGTTTCCACTAATCTTCATCTAACCAAATCTGGAGCAAAAAAATAAAAAAATCTATGTGAGCCAAATCTCATTAGCTTTCGCCCGGTGGGAATATTTGTATTCATCCGCACTTCGTTTTATCCAAATTTCCGACAGAAATAACACCGGTCAAGCTTGTCTGTACAGTTGCTAGTCTTTCATTGTCAATATTTTCACAATTTGTACTTCTATATTTCCGTGTTACTCTTCGCCTCCGGTCCCTTCAATAGCAGGGCATCTGTTAACAAAGATTCATTAATTGGGAGGTAATCATTACTTGATTCTATCTAATAATCACAAATCAACTTAGTGATTTTAAGTATATACAGTGTCAGCTGCAACAGATTGCTAGTAGACAGTTGAGACTGAGAACAAGGGACAGTGCTCAATTCCAGATAATTTATGAATGGGTACAAATTCGGAAACGTCGCCTTAAACACTAACACTGTCTTCTTCTTCTGCGTTCAACAACTGTGGTCATGCTATATTGTTAGGCTCATCGTCATACGAAGTCCACCTTCTTCTCCAGGTCAGAGCGGCTGCCCCATAGCTTTTGCCTCAAGTCTGTATCCTCTGTCCAGGTCTGCTGTCTTTGCTCTTTGTATGTTGTGCAGTCCTGAAGTATGTGTTCCGGAGTCAGGGTTCCGGATCCACATGTACATTCATATGCGTATGAGATCCTCAATCGGTAAAGGTGACCCAACAGTCTGCAGTGGCCTGTTCTAAGGCGAAATATTGTGGTACTAACACTGTTAAAAGATGTGTCACATAAACTTCTCTCTCTGTGTGACGTGTCCTTTACATAACGTTGTCCTCACTGTCACCCTGTAAGCATATCGGTTCTGTACAAGCTGCCTAGCTTCTTCCAGTGTTATGTTCAGAATGTCTTCGATATCATGTGCCCACCATAGTTTCGGTCTGCCTATTCCTGGAACTTTGCCCTCCATGATTAATCTTTCTAAACCATTTTGTGTTTTTTCTATGTCCCAAATATGTAAGTTTTTTAAAAATAGTTTTGAGGGGTCAGTTTTTTCTACTTTCAGATCTTTGTGGACATCTGTGTTGGTTCGTCTTTCTGTCCATGATATTCTTAAGAGATTTCAATAACATTTCATTTCGAATGCCGATAATTTCTTTTCCATTGCAGTTGTCATTGTCCAAATCCCACAACCGTAAATTGCCACTGGGATGAATATAAACATATATTCCAGATGGCTAAAGATAGACCAAACACATACAGGATGCTCTCTAATGTAAATAAGGCGCATCTATTCAGTTAGATTTGTGCCAGTGATAACAGAAATAATACATATGGTAAAATAGTTGTAGGAGTATGTACATCTCACCGTACATAAACTTCTTTTCTTTAATTCCCTTTCTCGTCACTGTGTTGCCAGGGCTCAAAAGGGGAGCATCAAATAGCAGCATTGTGTACCTTCATGCATATTGTAAAAGATAACTAAGGTGGTTATGGGGTGAAATTGGCTGTCCCATACTATATATGATGAAAACGACACAGAAACCATGTTGAAGTCGGATGTGTCAGGCCGAAAGGCGTAGATATCACAGTGAATCTGTAAAGAATGACACAATGTATTCCATTCTCCGAACTACATCCTGCTAATGTGCAGGAGTTTAAGAACGAACTGTAAAAGAAGAAGAATTTCCCTTTCACTTCCCAAACATCATGTTTTCCATAAATTTTTCATGTTCCTGCGTACAAAACTAACATTGAACAGACCATAGATTTTTTAAAACTCCTTTTTCTTAAACTCCCGTCGGAACTCCATTTTAAAAGTCTTTTTTCTTAAACTTCAACCGGATCTCCATTTTAGTAGGATAAAGAATAATGGTACTATTAAACTTCTAGCAGCATGTAGATACAAGAAAGGACACACGTTAGTTACAGTTTTAATATACACAGACTCATCCGACTTCGGTGGGACATAGGGATGTATAAGACACGTCAACCCAAGTATCAACACATGGGTGGCTATTACATGTTGCCCAAACCTGATGACAAACCCAAGATGGATGGCTAATTTCAGCGCAACCATTATGGCAGAATCACATCTGGTTACTGCTATATATATAAATACGTTTCGACTAGACAGCCTTCATCAGGACGAAATTCATAAGATAACTAACAACCACTCACAGAAACACAATGGATGCGAAATCACACCTGGCTAATGCTACACGTATATAGATATATGGCTAATGCACACCAACCAAACCTTCTGATAACACAAGAACGAGTTAATTCATGCTAACAAAACCTAATCACAACTTGACACTCTCGTAATGAAATCAATGCATTTTTTTACATTTTGAAACCCCTTCCAACACTGTCAGTCTCTCTCTTTCTCTTTCAATAACTCGCACCATAAAAATAAAATAAAAATAAAATAACACCGCCACCCCCCTGTACTGGGTCAGGTTATATGTCAAATTAAATTAAAATGTCTCGTAGAATTCAAACTTTTTTCTTTCTGGAAATGTCAACATTCAGTACTAGAGACTGGAAGATGAAATCAAGAGCATTGTTAAACAACCTCTTACATGTTGGTTCGCGCGCGCGCGCACACACACACACACACACACACACACAAATCAATAAGTAGTATGACATCCACTTGCCCAGACAATGATGTGCACACATCATCATCAAGTGTTGGCGGTCGTAGTGTTCACTCGTGTCCAGTCTCAGCTTAAACTATCCAGTTGACCTTGTATAGTTTCCAGCTGCAAGAAAAATTATAAACATGAAAACCAAGTCACAGAAAATAATCAGTGACATGAAAACCAAGTCACAGAAAATAATCATTGACATGAAAACCGTTACAGAAAATAATCATTGACATGAAAACCAAGTCACAGAAAATAATCATTGACATGAAAACCGTCACAGAAAATAATCAGTGACAATTTAGTCATAAGTTTTACTTGTACAATACACATAATCGAAATATCGATACAGGCTTCGTGCACCTATGTCCGTATTCGTCTTGACAGACATGCATTTATGACTACTTGTCTTTACATAAATGCATCTATGACTATTTGTCATGACAGACATGCATATATGACTATTTGTCTTGACATATATGCGTCTATGACTATTTGCCTTGATGAACATACATCTATTACGATTTGTCGTGACAGACATGCATCTATGACTATTTGTAGTGACAGACATTCATCTATGACTATTTGTCTCGACATACATGCATCTATGACTTTATTTTGACAGACATGCATCTATGACTATTTATCTTGACAGACATGCGTCTATGACTATTTATCTTGACAGACATGCGTCTATGACTATTTATCTGGACAGACATACATCTATGACTATTTATCTGGACAGACATGCATCTAAGGTCCTATTTATCTTGACAGCTATCATACATGTATGATCATATTCATCGTAACCGACGGTCTGAAGCAAGCTTGCAGAGTATCAGTTGGAGTGTAGATAGCACGAACTGAACATGTCCCATACTTGATTATCACTGTTGCAGAATAACATTGTGAACACTAAGTCGCTGTATTGTTGCTGTTGGCGTCTGCACTGTTGCAGAATAACATTGTGAACACTAGGTCGCTGTATTGTTGCTGTTGGCATCTGAGTCTTATTTCTTCAGAACTACTTATTATTTAGTTATCAAATAGCATATCAACACTACGTACGATTTATTTCTTCTTTTATTTCATCGTTCCTTCTCAAGCTCCCGCTGGATTACAGTGTAGAAGGAAAATAGTCCTGCTAGATTTCCAGCAGGATGTAGTTCAGATAATGGAAATGCAATGTCGCCGGTTTAATTTCGACAGTCGCTCGAAACATCAGTCTTCGGATGTATATATATTTCAATGCAACCAGGTACTCCATGAGGTTTAGGGATGTCAAACAATAACATCAACGATTAAATGGTTTCTGAAATGGCGTGACAGTCACTGACAATGTGATTCCTGAAATGGTTTGACAGTCAGTGACAAGGTGGTTCCTGAAATGGTTTGACAGTTACCGACAAAGTGATTCCTGAAATGGTTTGGCAGTCACTGACAAGGTGGTTCCTGAAATGGCGTGACATTCACTGACAAGGTGGTTCCTGAAATGGTTTGGCAGTCACTGACAAGGTGGTTCCTGAAATGGCGTGACAGTCACTGACAAGGTGATTCCTGAAATGGTTTGACAGTCACTGACAAGGTGGTTCCTGAAATGGCGTGACATTCACTGACAAGGTGATTCCTGAAATGGTTTGGCAGTCACTGACAAGGTGATTCCTGAAATGGCGTGACATTCACTGACAAGGTGATTCCTGAAATGGTTTGGCAGTCACTGACAAGGTGATTCCTGAAATGGCGTGACATTCACTGACAAGGTGATTCCTGAAATGGTTTGGCAGTCACTGACAAGGTGATTCCTGAAATGGCGTGACATTCACTGACAAGGTGATTCCTGAAATGGTTTGGCAGTCACTGACAAGGTGATTCCTGAAATGGCGTGACATTCACTGACAAGGTGATTCCTGAAATGGTTTGGCAGTCACTGACAAGGTGATTCCTGAAATGGTTTGACAGTTACGGACAAATTAGTTCCTGAAATGGTGTGACATTCACTGACAAGGTGATTCCTGAAATGGTTTGGCAGTCACTGACAAGGTGGTTCCTGAAATGGTGTGACAGTCACTGACAATGTGATTCCTGAAATGGTTTGACAGTCACTGACAAGGTGATTCCTGAAATGGTTTGACAGTTACGGACAAATTGGTTCCTGAAATGGTTTGACAGTTACTGGTAAGGTGGTTCCTGAAATGATTTGACAACTGACACGGTGGTTTGATAAACGTTGATGTCAATAATACTGTTCTTCTACACTAATTAAATTTTTTTCATTTGCGACATTTTTCTAAATAATGTGAAACAAATCATGGGTTTTTTTGATAACTTTTATGCTAAATTATATTTGGGGAAAAAAGGGGGGGGAATAAATTAATGACTAGTTTTAATGATGGTTACAAATCTAAAGACTGATTTGGAAGTCATCTGACCATGCCACTCTCTGTCCCATCAGCTCAGGATAAGCATGTACCCCGATAGTCACACATATAATATCACAGAGCTGTATCTTGTGGGTTTTATTGTATATATTTCGCCGCACACTGACGTGCATTAATTTCACTAGTAGATCACGCATCTCGCATTTTAGTGAATTCAATTTATCTTCGCTATCATCATGTGCCGTGCTGGATATCGTAGTCGGCCAATGATCCCCCATAACACTATCCACCGCACTGTGTAAATTTTAGTTTACATTTTATAACAAGTGAACAAAAATATTATACAATTTTTCTAGAAATTATATATATATATTTCTTGATGAAAATTCAGTAAACATATCTCCTGTCCCGATTGTGAAAAACAAGAGAATGTAACAAACTGTAGTTATAGTGAGAGAAAGGCTGAACGACGAAGAACAAGTACATATAATACAGGAACAAGTTGTGATATATATATATATATATATATACACACACACATTCCAATGATATGATTCTGTATGTCCTTCTATTTATCTTTCACAATACCAGGGGGCACATTTAACGGATTCTATTTGATTTCAAATCAGATATCTGGCGATTTTCTGTGGACAAAAGTTATTTGTCATGGACGCATGATAAGAGGAGACATGGGAAATGAGAACATAAATCCTGTTTATGACTAGAAATGTTCGATACACAATCCGGACTAATATCCCGTTCTGAGATTAATGTTTGATCTGTAGAAACAAACGACAAAAACTGCGATCTGTTTTGAGTCACACAGTCAAAGTCTGATAAAACATAGGTACAAGAGTGTTCTACAAGTTACCACCAGCCTATTCATGCTACCAAAAACATATTTATGCCACTACCAAAACACTGACGATACTACCAACACAATCAAGATACTACCAACACAATCAAGATACTACCATCATAATCAAGATACTACCAACACAATCAAGATAATACCAACACAATCAAGATACTACCATCACACTCAAGATACTACCAACACAATCAAGATACTACCAACACAATCAAGATACTACCATCATAATCAAGATACTACCAACACAATCAAGATAATACCAACACAATCAAGATACTACCATCACACTCAAGATACTACCATCACACTCAAGATACTACCAACACACTCAAGAAACTACCAACACTTCTTCTTCTTCTTCTTCTTTCGTTCACTTGAAACATGTCTATATCTGTAATTCTGTCTCCTTAATAAAACTCACTGTCTTTTGTAGTTCATACAGTGTCCCATAGAGCTTTGATTCCAGTGTTGTTTCCTCTGGCCAATATATCTGCCTCAGCATTTCATGCTCAGAACACTCTTGAAGTATATGTTTGGCACTCTGTGCTGCCTGTCCACATCTACACATGGCCGTGTTGCCAATCTTGAACTTTGTATACATGTGACTGCGGAGTCGGTTGTGTCCTGTTCTGAGACGTAGAATTATAACTTGTTCTGGTCTGTTCATAATGTGATAGTCATCTTGTGTTGGTGTTTGTGGCTTTCTTATTGACTTTATCATCTGTTTTTTCTGATGGTAGGTGATTGGTATATCTGGTTGGTCTTCGGCAGCACCTTCTTTAGCCAGTTGGTCTGCTTTTTCATTTCCTGGTATTCCACAGTGAGAGGGTATCCACTGCATGGTTATCCTATACTGGTAAGACAATTCGCTAAGTAGTTTTTTTTAAGTCTGTTAGTTTTCCAGACTGGAGAGCTTGAAGCACTGACCTTGCATCTGTCAGGAATACCACAGGCTGTAGGCCAGAGTTGGAGTTCAGCAGTTTTTTAGCTGCCACACTAATTGCCTGGATTTCTGCATCATAATTATTGCAGAATTTTCCTGTCGGTGTTCTGATCTGATTGTATCTCTAGGCTTGTGTGGATATTCTATATATACACCTGCAACTCCATTCCTCGCAGCATTCTGTGCTGACCCATCTGTGTACACTCTGACCCATATATCTTGTGGATATTCCTCATCCAGGAAACTGAGGGTGACTGTCCTCCGCTGCACAACTACTAACACACTAAGATACTACCAACACAATCAAGATACTACCAACACACTCAAGATACCACCAACACACGCAAGATACCACTAAACTATTCATACTACCAAAACCCATTCTTGCTATCACCAGAATATTCATGCGACACCAACCAACCAATTAATCATCTCCTATCTAATCTAATACATACATACCCACACATCTACCTACCTACATACTCTCCTGCCTACGAATCTACCTACACAAGTAGCAACGTACGTACATATTCACATACATACCTACGTACTCAAATGTCGATCCATCTACACACCCACCTACTTATCGACATAACCACCCATCTATATACCGTCCTACTTTCTATGCATACCCACACATACACCTAACTACCCACTCACCAACATACCAAACCACTCGCTAACCTACCCATCAAACCCACATACATACCTATTCAACTCACCAAGGAACCTACTCATGGATTCGATTTCATATTCAGTGCTCTATCAAGTTTATCCGTATACATTATGCATCTGCTGGTTCCCGGTGCTCGCTGGTTTAACACTTTCCTCATATTCCTAGTTCTACCCGTGCCACACCGAATAGCATACTCTCCTAATTGTAACCTAGATGCATCATCTATAGTAGTGTCTACATTTAACAGCAAACAACTGCAGAATGTCTCCCTTATCTGTTCTCCATTCATCGACTATAGGTGCTTTAGACGCAGGCATATCTGCTCTATTTCCATGAACGCCAGCATGTTCTGGGCAGTGAAACCTTGTAACACACAGAAGGTTGGAACAGACAAGATCTCCACTATTCCGTGCATTCATGTTAAGCGCTATCAACTCACGTGTCTTTACCACGCTAAGCAGAGACCGTTGGCAGTAAAGACATCTGTACAGAAAGTAAACAATACTTCAATCGTTACGTTTTTGATTATTGCCATGTTGGTCGTTGGTCACTATTTATATACTTGGAGTCGGTTGCCAAAAAAGTGAAGGTTGAGCAACGAAATTCATGGAAATAATCAAAAATCAACTTTCAGGTCACGTTTACTTTCTGTACACAGGTCTTTACTGAAGATCGGTCATGAGTAAGCAATGAAGGAACGTACCCTACCCCCTGCCTGCCATTATGTTGTCAGAACCTGGCTCCCCGATCAAGATATCATTAGGAATTCTCACCATTCTTCCATGTAACACAAGTCATCCCTGTGGCAGATTTACTCTAGGAAAATGACAATTTCAAGAATCTAGCATACTGTAACAACCGGTTGTCTCCGGTACCACTTCATGAGACAGAGTAAGCGCCCCCGGCACCGCATGGGAAAATACATTTATTTAATAAAATATCACGTGATGTGCCATGTTCAACAATTCCAGGACGGAGTAGAATGCTCAATCATGACCGAACTCTGGTAAAGACCTGCGTACAGAAATTAAACGTGACCTAAAATACTGTTTTTTATTATTTCCGTAAGTTCAAGTAGGAAGAACGAGGATAAATGAAAATAATTCTTACAGCTGACGGGGTCTGAACCAGGTCTGTTCTAGCAGCACCGAATCGCTTTGCAACACAAGTAAACAGGTTTTCCGTATTTGACCAACCACATCCCCCAAAAAGATGTGATCTCATCAAGACTTTAAACCTGTGTACTCAAGTCACTGAGAACAGACCAATCGAAACATGGACTATTACAACATCAACAAACATCCCGTACAAGTATTAAAGTATCCTCAGGAACACAAAGTATCGGTCATTTTATTTTTTTCGTTCGTTTCGTTGGACGGCCGTTACTTTTTTTTGGCATACTCCTCCAAGTATATAAATAGTGACCAACGAAAATCATGATAATAATTTTTAAAAAAACATAGCTAAAGAAGGCTTGTTTACTTTCTGTACATGTCTTTACTACCGACGGCTTTAGCTCCGCACAGATCAACAAACGAGGCAAGATCTAACAAAGCCAGACGTTGTCACAGTGTGGCGGATACTGTATAACCACTTGCTGAAAAGAACAAATTGTGTTTAATACAGGACGAAAAATATATCAGACGTCAAACTTGCAATTTTTTTTTCTTACAATCTTGATAAGTATGATGGCGTGTGTGTTTGGTATCCAATAACAATATAAATCCAGTTAGAATAGGAATCCCATCTTTTTATATAACAAATTTTCAATATTTAACAAGACTGGTGAACATCCCCAATCATACTTACTCTATTGTGTGTACTGTATATAGCGAATATCTGTTATTACATACATACTTCCAATCCCCAATCATACTTACTCTATTGTGTGTACTGTATATAGCGAATATCTGTTATTACCTACATATTTCGTTGGTCCGGACCATGTTTTTATAATAGGATTTGCCAATAAGATCAATCCACGGAGAAGGAAACATTTGTAAACAACTCAATGTATTTGGTTACAACCGTTATATAGTAGATACACGGATAATGTGAAACAACCAAGAGTGAAGACAGCTTGATCAGACAACCACGCTGTCTATTTGCTGTGTCGCACACAGAGCTATACATTCTAACAATATAAATGCAAGGAGATGTACATTCGATTATCTACAGTTAGGATGCTGATCTTATCTGTACTTTATCAACTCAATGAAACAACTGTACTACATCAACCTAGTGGTACCTCTCGCTCCCAGTGGTACCTCTGTACTTCTCGCTTCCAGTAGTACCTCTGTACTTCTCGTTCCAAGTGGCCCCTCTGTACTTCTCGCTTCCAATAGTACCTCTGTACTTCTCGTTCCAAGTGGCACCTCTGCACGATATGTTCCCAGTAGCACCTCTGCACGATATGTTCCCAGTGGCACCTCTGCACGATATGTTCCCAGTGGCACCTCTGCACGATATGTTCCCAGTGGCACCTCTGCACGATATGTTCCCAGTGGCACCTCTGCACGATATGTTCCCAGTGGCACCTCTGCACGATATGTTCCCAGTGGCACCTCTGCACGATATGTTCCCAGTGGCACCTCTGCACAATATGTTCCCAGTGGCACCTCTGCACGATATGTTCCCAGTGGCACCTCTGCACGATATGTTCCCAGTGGCACCTCTGCACGATATGTTCCCAGTGGCACCTCTGCACGATATGTTCCCAGTGGCACCTCTGCACGATATGTTCCCAGTGGCACCTCTGCACGATATGTTCCCAGTGGTACCGCTTCACATCATGTTCCCAGTGGCACCGCTTCACGTCATGTTCCCAGTGGTACCGCTTCATGTCATGTTCCCAGTGCTACCGCTTCACGTCATGTTCTCAGTGGTACTTCTGTACTTCTCGCTCTCAGTGATACACCTTCACTTATACCGAATAAGTACAGATACACAACCGAATCATAACGATGCAGAACACCACGGGCAAACTTATTGAGAAGATTGTTGCACATCACCTTACTCGAGACCTGGAAGAGAGCTGCATTTTTCCGGGCAGGCTCGGAGGCTACAGAAGTCAGAAAGAAAAGAAACATAGCGCAATATCGCTGTTTTCGCCTACGACGTATTCGAAGGCTTCCATACAGGTCTGGAAACGTGTACTGTCGCGATTGACTTGGAAGAACCGTATAACAGAGTGCCGTAAGAGTATCTCATCTGTACAACATGCTCTTGCTCTGTAATGTTGACCATTTCGTGGTGAGATGGATATCAGTGGTGTTACTCGAGAGGAAGGTTGCTATCAGGTGCGGTTGTTAGATATCTAAACCCATAACAATACGCCCAGGTCTTCCACATGGATATCCCCTCACACCTATTATTCAATGTCTACTCCATGGCAATCACACAACAGCAACAAGAGGTAGAACGCTGTCTTTTGCGGGTGATATCCTGATATACAGACGGAAGGGATAAAACAGAAACTGTCTGATCACTGTAGAATGAGCTAGATCGTATTGCCTGCTTGTGTGATAATTCAGGGAAACTGATGACAAAAAAAGACTGTGATGACATGGCGCTCTCTTAACAATTACATCGTCAAGTATGCGACACCGACGGTGGAGATGAGAGGGTACGATGTAATCAGGACTTTATCCTTACAATACCTGGGCGTGTATTTTGATCGTAGTCTGTGCTTTCGGGAACACGTTATTGCAAAGGTCAGCGGAGAAGTAAAAACAATAATCCGCAACACATACTCAGCAAAGTGGAAGAAAGAAATGGAAGGGGAATACGAACATGATGCAATACATCTCCTCCAAAGATATCAACAGACCACAATATTTCGCCTTAGAACAGGCCACTGTAGACTGTTGGGTCACCTTTATCAATTAAGGATCTCATACACAGATGAATGTCCATGTAGATTCGGAACCCAGACTCCAGAACACATACTTCAGGACTGCCCAACATACAAAGAGCCACGACGGCAGACCTGGCCAGAGGATACAGACTTGAGGCAAAAGCTATGGGGCAGCCGCTCTGACCTGGAGAAGACAGTGGACTTCGTCTTGATGACAGGTCTGACGGTATAGCATGAGCACATGCTGAACGTAGAAGAAGAAAAAGAAAGTTGGAAAACTAATACAGACATCAGGCTGTGGACACATCTACACCAGGCGTCATGCCAGGACAGACAGTTGCATTCAATTTGTTAGAACATATTGCTGAATAAAATAGTAAAATGAAGATATAGCAGACATTCATTTTACACTAACATAAATTGGTGGAAGATATAGGAAATATTCAATTTACACTAACATAAATTGGTGGAAGGTATAGGAAATATTAAATTTACACTAACATAAATTGGTGGAAGATATAGGAGACATTCATTTTACACTAACATAAATTGGTGGAAGCTATAAGAGACATTCAGTTTACACTAACATAAATTGGTGGAAGATATAGGAGACATTCATTTTACATTAACATAAATGGGTGGAAGATATAGGAAATATTCAATTTACACTAACATAAATTAGTGGAAGCTATAGGAGATATTCAGTTTACACTAACATAAGTTGGTGGAAGATATAGGAAATATTCAGTTTCGCCAAGCATTGCTGTCAGAATGCGTTAATCACCATCAGAATTTTGAATAAATTCAATGTCAAAGTTCATTTCCGTCACATATCCAATCTGTATACATGCTGAACGCAGAAGAAGAAGAAGCAAAGGTCAACAAAAGGATTTTCAGCTCTAAGATTTTCAGCTCTGATGGCAGCGGCTAACACTAAACAACCACAGCTTGTAATCTTATATGAGGCTCTTGTCCTCCCTGTCATTGAATATGAGGGGGCCACTATCACCGCTAGTCACACACAGATTGGGAGGTTGGAGATAATTCAAAATGAAGCGATGCGGATTATCATTTATTGCACCAGGGACACATTATGTGTGGCTGGGACACACCCTGTGTGGCTATGAAATTTCTCCTTCATTTTCCGAGCATATCTCACAGAATTGATACGTGGTATGTTCGTGCATGTCTCACAGAATTGATACGTGGTATGTCCGTGCATGTCTCAGAGTGAAATCTAACATAGAACACCAACTACACAGCGAGCTCTCTCGTGTGAAGGGAAGCAGGCTCAGAGAGGCAAATCGTGGATGGGTCGTGCCGAGGATACCGTTAAACAGATTTGTGCCCCAGAAGGCATAACTTCTGGCGAGGAATGGATACCTATTCATATGGTATTTCAATAGACAGCCAAGACCGTCATTACGCTCAATAGATAGTGCAGGGAGCACAGCTCCGTGAGTGTGGACACTGAGATCAAGGTATTCATCTGCGAACATGCCGATGACACAAATATTTTGATTTACACGGACAGGTCGGTCATCCGTCACCACCTTTACTGCAAGATCACACGGAAGAACAGTGCATGAAGCCAGTGGAGTATTTACCGCAACAACAAGCAGTCTAACAAATGGAAGTATTTACCGCAACAACAAGCAGTCTAACAAATGGAAGTATTTGCCGTAACGCAGACACTTAACTAGCTGGAATCACCATGCATACATACTAAGTGACACTATGAATATGATTCAGTAAGTTAAAGCAGGTGATATACTCAGGGGATGGTTAGAGAAAGTTAAAATGCGGGCCTCATTACGGAAATTAACCCTATCTTTGTCTCTGGACACGCGGGCGTGGAGGGAAACGAACAAGCCGACCAATTAGCTAGTCTCGCCACCATAGCAGATGGTCAACCTATGAATCCAGCGGACATACTCACTGCTCTTCCTGAGTCAGCACGATCTGAGAATTTTGAGATGAATGAGCATGAGTCAATATCGAGAATGCGCGAATCCGGAATGAAAATGGGCGTGGCCCGTAGAGTTAAAAAAGAGTTTTAAAAACCTGACAAAGAGTTAAAAAATAACAGTGAACCAACATAGAACCGTAACCATCAGCCATTATACCCTGAGAGAGTTACTGAAGCGGAGATCTGAGAACCTATGAACATGTCCAGTGTGCGAGGACGATAATCAATAACCTAATACCTAATACATCTGTACTTCCTGTTCCCAGTGATACATCTGTACTTCCTGTTCCCAGTGATACATCTGTACTTACTGTTCCCAGTGATATATTTTTACTTCCTGTTCCCAGTGATACATCTGTACTTCCTGTTCCCAGTGATACATCTGTACTTCCTGTTCCCAGTGATACATCTGTACTTCCTGTTCCCAGTGATACATTTTTACTTCCTGTTCCCAGTGATACATCTGTACTTCCTGTTCCCAGTGATACATCTGTACTTCCTGTTCCCAGTGATACATCTGTAGTTCCTGTTCCCAGTGATACATTTTTACTTCCTGTTCCCAGTGATACATCTGTACTTCCTATTCCCAGTGATACATTTTTACTTCCTGTTCCCAGTGATACATTTTTACTTCCTGTTCCCAGTGATACATCTGTACTTCCTATTCCCAGTGATACATTTTTACTTCCTGTTCCCAGTGATACATCTGTACTTACTGTTCCCAGTGGTACCTCTGTATTTCCCTTCTGAGACAACTCACTTTCTCAATATATCAGTAACTCCAGTACATGATGCAAAAAATTAAACCACCATATTTCTTGATTCTAGTTTCAATCTATGCCCTTGATGATTCAAGTAGGATGTACTACTGCAGATATAATATCCCACCAAAGTCTATTCCCATCGCCAAGCATAGTCCATCCAATATCCGACAGTACTTGCATAACTCTAATTCAAACCAATCATAATGTTGTATTTTTTGTCATATTCAATCACATACAAGTCACGTGTCGACTGATATTCGTGAGAGAAGGGTCCGTGAAGATGTTACTTGGATGTCTCACACAGAATCACCGCACAGCAGCAACAGGTGTCAGACGTGACTTCATAGTCTGTGACAGTGTTATGTTAGAGCAGCAGGCAGTGACACCAGAGAGAAAGTCACCGGAGTTCGTTTTCAGGACGGTGTGTGGTATGTCACATTGACAATGTGCATAATCTGTTACAGATATAATCTGGTAGAAAATAGATTATGCATACCAACTCAACACGTTACATTAGTCTGACTAACTACAATTTCTACACAACTAATTGGGATTTGTCGTTTCCTGTATTATAATTTCGGTGAGTGCAGATACCACATAAGGAATTGAAGGGATGCAAGGGCATGCAACTGCTAAGATATGTTACATAGAGTCAGATCAATTATCATTAAAAGCACGTATGCGAGGTGCATACAATAAACAGTTTTGAGAATTACCTTCACGGCGCTTGTTGAGAGTACATAGGTACTCAACTTTGCTCGCGACGTCAGTGTGATGGCAGGGCCAGAAATGGATCAGAAACAATAATACTGTGATCTAGCATGTATGTCGTAGGAGCAGGGTTAAGGAGGGTTTGACGTGGGTACGCAACCCCATCACGTAGGTAAGAGTAACCATAAAATGCAATGCTCAAAAAGGATTTCGTGGTGGGGGGAGGGGAGAATGAAAGGCACAGATGTCCCAGCCACATTGTAAACAATACATATTTCTGGTACACAATTTCTTATGCTTGATAAACTGTGAAGTTATTTGTGAAGTGAAAGAATCGCACTCTCGGATAGGAAGCCAGTGCCATATCCACTACACCACGCCGGTTTTCTTTATTGAATATAGCTCTAAAATCGATTGCTTGTCCAGTAATACGAGTACATTGATCCCGAACCCACTGGAAATGAACAAACTGTTTTTATATTTCTACCAACACATACATACACGCACACACACACACAAACTAACACAAACATACACATACGCAAAGGATGTGAGGCAGACCGGATGGAGAAAAGATCAGAGGCATTAAATATAATTCTGCTGGCTAGCTCGAGGGAGAAACAATGAACGAGTGTCCACACTTGAACGCTCCTCTTTTTGAACCACCAAAGTGATCGAAATGGGGGTAATCATTGGATGAGAGAACACATTGCAATCTTAAATCCAGTGCCATTTCCTCAGGCGGTCGAGAATCGAATCCAGATTTGACCAGTAATTAACTAAAGGAAAATTGTGAAAGATAGTCTCATCCGATGACCTGATGAACGTGCGGTAAGGGCATTCATAACTGCACGTTCTCATACCGGTACAGTTCCTGGACTTGAGTGAAGTGAGCCCAGGGCACAGAGCTCGCTCGCGCCTACTGCTGCTGTAATCAAATCACGAGTGTCGCCCAAGTATTACAATGAACGTGTGTTCATGAAAAACGACTTCAGACTTGGGGATAGAACATTGATTATGAATATTGACCGATTAGCAACAGATTAGATTGTGCGAGATAAGGTAGAACTGACGATATCTTCTTCTATTTCGTTCATTCTCAAACTCCCACTAGATACCTCGTGTAGCAGGACCATGGTCCTATTAGATTTCCAGAAGGATGAAGTCCAGAAAATGGAAATGCGTCGTGTCGCCGATTTCATTACGCCAATGGCAAATGTGTCATCCGTCTTCGGCGGTAAACTGACGATATAGAGACTAAACAGTATCCAATGACTGCAAGTATACAATATAATCTAAGTTAGCAAGTTCATAGATAAGGGGGGGGGTGTTCAACGGTAATCAGAACATTACTTTAGTACTAGGAATTTAACCACCAGGCTGACATCCCCTCCCCCACTTAAGACACGTTTATGGTACTGTATATTAGTTGGAGCATCAAATGTGCTGTAAAAAAATAAAGCATTCAATATACACTCATGTACAGAATAAAGGGAATTATGTTACTCAACTGTAGGTACTTTATTTAGTTCAATGGTTCTTGAGTAAGCGATACCCGAAGAAGGTGACTTGAAGGGGAAGGGGCAAGGAGAAAAAAATTGAAATTGAGGGTAGGTGTGCACAGGCCCATCCAGCGGGGCAGAACGAAGGTAACACTGTGAATGATAAACAAGATATATAGCGATATAGTTTTTAAAAACCTTGCCGACGTGTAAAGAAAAGCAATGACCTTTTATTTTAGACACCACCGTGTGGGTCATGAAATTTTGCTCAAGCGGTCGCGAGTTCGAATCCCGAGAGCGTCGTCTTGTTTATAAAGGTGATTTTTTTTCTCTAAGATCCCTGATGGTTATCGCTTGAAGCAACATAGTTACGTGCTATGGGTGGTACTTTCAGCAAGAAGCGTGCCGCTCCGTTGAGAAGACAGAGTACATATGGCGTAACCCGAGTACAATGAAGTCAATCCTCTAAACATTTTCATCCTTTTCAATTTTAGACACCGGCAGGGTCATGTATGATAATATGTCCCAAAAAGGGGGACATTAGCCAAAACAAATGTTGAGAACCACTGATCTAGTTTACTCAACTGAAAATATACACACACTTATTGTATTAATTGGTAGAAAAACAGATCCGTCGTCATGGGTACTATGTAAGTGCTATGTCACTGATATTCTCAGCAGTTGTGAGTCGAGGGTATATGGAGCACATGGGTGCACACAAGTCACTGACATTATCAATAGTAAATGTGACAGATAGAAAGCCGCTGTTATCTGTATGTATATAAAAGCAATGAGACTATTTTCTAGCGACATAAACAATGTAATCAAGAGCGAGCGTAGAAAATGTAGTATATAACTACTTGTACATTACAGATAAAAAAAATCGATGGCAAGGAGCAAACTAAACAAAAAAGTTACAACTATTAAGAAGTTATATTTCCCAGTAGCAACATATGGTTGTGAATATGTTGGCACTGATATCCGCAATGGAAAAGAAAATACCGGCATTCGAAATGAAATGTTATATACATGTCCTAAGAATAGCAATGACATAAAAACGAATCACCGCAGTCATCCGGAAAGATCTGAACACATAAGAAATCTGGCTACCAAAAACTATCCCCAAAAAACGCAAGTTAATATATTTCGGACATATAAAGAGACAATGGTTTAAAAAAAGATTAAACATGGTGAGATAGTTGCCAAGAAAGAGAACAAAAGGCAGACCAAGACTACGATGGACACATGACATCGAAGACCTTCTGTTCATGCCACTAGAAGAAGCTATGCAGGGTGCACAGAACCGAGAGGCTTACAGACTGACAGTGAGGACAACGTTATGAAAAGTACAAGTCACACAGATAGACATATATTATCTATAACAGAAAATCAGCAGCTTCACGTGATGCTGTGACGACTGGCGTAGTCGATCATGGATCTCCATAACTCTCTATTTCCAGTATATTTTTTTTTACCAGGATCTCCTTTGACATTAATTGCCATGCCACGATGTCAGATTATCTAATATTTTCTCACGTTGTCGTCCTATATCTCTGATGTCTATAGTAAATATATTCTCCAGACTTGACTTCATCATACCATATCCAAATAATACAGATAGTCTCTTTCTGATATTATTAAGTAACCATCATCATACACTGACTCTGTCAGCACACTCTCATAGATTAGTCTTGTATTGACTCTGTCAGCGCACGCTGATAGTCTTGTATTGACTCTGTCAGCACACCCTGATAGTCTTGTATTGACTCTGTCAGCACACCCTGATAGTCTTGTATTGACTGTGTCACGCACACCCTGATAGTCTTGTATTGACTCTGTCAGCACACCCTGATAGGATAGTCTTACATTGACTCTGTCAGCACACACTGATAGGATAGTCTTACATTGACTCTGTCAGCACACCCTGATAGGATAGTCTTACATTGACTCTGTCAGCACACCCTGATAGTCTTGCATTGATTCTGTTAGCACACCCTGATAGGATAGTCTTACATTGACTCTGTCAGCACACCCTGATAGTCTTGCATTGATTCTGTTAGCACACCCTGATAGGATAGTCTTGTATTGACTCTATCAGCACACCCTGATAGGATAGTCTTACATTGACTCTGTCAGCACACCCTGATAGGATAGTCTTACATTGACTCTGTCAGCACACCCTGATAGTCTTGCATTGATTCTGTTAGCACACCCTGATAGGATAGTCTTACATTGACTCTGTCAGCACACCCTGATAGGATAGTCTTACATTGACTGTGTCAGCACACCCTGATAGTCTTGCATTGAGTCTGTCAGCACACCCTGATAGATTAGTTTTCCTAGATGACAATGGTATACATGATATCAATAATAATAGCTATGTGTCATATTTTTAACTAGTGAAACGCTTTGTCTCATTTAGTTATTTTAAACCTTCACTTTATTAAAGGCATATTGTCTGAAACGACGGTATTTTTTGTTTCTTTATTGAGCTTTGTAAAACTTAATTACTTCATATTTTAATATTTCTCCCCGTGATATATATTTATTTCGGAATATAAGCTGTCATTAAAAAAATCATACGTTACAGATAGAACACAGTGGAAGTCGTTGATGAAATTGCAACTTTAATTATCACCTGCAACGCTCATGTGGAAGTCCCAGGTCAACACTAACAAGAACAATCAAAAACGAGGCAATGACAATGGATTATTAACACCACCCAATAACTACAACAGTTTGCAGCGAACCATTAGGCATTGAGAAACATGACTTCTGCTTTAAGAGCCGTCCTTGGCACCAAATGGAACTAACTAACTAACTAACAAAATAACTAACAAACTAACTAACCAACAACTAACTAACTAACTAAATAACAAAAAAAACTAACTAACCAACTAACTAATAAAATAACAAACAAACTAACAAAATAACAAACTAACTAACCAACTAAATAACAAACTAACTAACCAACTAACTAATAAAATAACAAACTAACTAACCAACTAACTAATAAAATAACAAACAAACTAACCAACTAACTAATAAAATAACTAACAAACAAACTAAAAAAATAACAAACTAACAAACTAACCAACTAACAAAATAACAAACTAACAAACAAAATAACAAACTAACTAACAAAATAGCAAACAAACAAACTGAATGACTAACTGACTGACTGACAGACTGACTGACTAACTAACTAACTAATCTCCTTATAAGCGTATCCGACAACTTCGTGAAAATAAGTAAATAAAACGACATTCAGAGCAAGGCTGAATGATTAGAATGCAGATGTCCATAAATTCAGTTAACAATTAAGGAGAGATGTTGACAAAAGTTGACGTCAACAACGTTTTTTTAATACACCAATGAAATTGTTTGTATTTGAATTGTGTTTTTAAAATCTGACAGAAATCATGTATTTTTTCACACTTTTATGAAGAAAAATGAATTAGAGGAGGGGCTAATAATTTGTGGACATAATTCAACTTGAGGTTCCTGAATTATTTATAGTCTATTGACAGAGGGAAGGGGGGGGGGGGCGAGTACACAACTGGCAAAAAGAAAAATAACATGACATAATTTCTGGACAACCCTAAATGCAGTCTCATAATTACGAGTACATGGTGTCAAATTGGAATCCTAGTTAAGATGGAATTTTTCATTTTGTAAGGTAAAATGTACACTTGTACACGGGGTGACAGCTGTCACGTGTACACTTCCTGTACACGGAGTGATGACTGTCACAACACATCGGTCTTTGTTTCCGGCCTGTAAAATCACCATGCATACTTCTAGAACATTGTTCGTTTTAATCACGGGACGTATAGTCAGTGTAAACAGTGTTAGGCAACAAAATACAATTCTTAATTTTAAAACAGGACCGCGTTGTTGATCATAGGTAGTAAGATTTACTGTCCCAACTTAACAGAGTTGGAAATCAATTGCAGACAGTTGAACCGCAGGGCCGTTCAGGAAGCATCTACTTATGCTGATGTTAAACACTGCTTTCGAAAATCATCACAGAAAAAAATAAATGGGTGTATTGTGACTTCTTGAATAGAGTTTGCTGTCATCAAAAGATATTCTAACATTTCCTATGTAAAAAAAAAAGAATTATTAAAGGAAATAAAGATCAAATAAATACAGTATTTTGGTCATATTAAAAGACGTGACACATTGAAGATCTTATTTGAGAGTACAATCGATGGGAGACGAGAGCAAGACGTAGACACAGGTACAAATGAGAGGGAAATATCACGTCTAGCAGAGTGCATCAGCAAGGCAAGAGACAGGGGATGTTGGAGTTCCGTTGCATCAAACCTCGTTGAGGAGACGGCACTTAATGATGAAATAGAATATGCAATCAATTAATTTTTTTTTAAATAAACCTAATCAGTTGAGCAATTGGATTGAACGAGACGGTATTTGAGGAAAGCAAAACTTGAACCGTGCCTGATAGCATTAAATTCACAGGACTCACGGAATAAGGTAGGGGGTTCACGTGGAGACTTGCATGGGAAATGCTGCTCAAAGGATGGCACAGGAATATGGCATCAGCTCTATCAATTAAAGAAATAAAAGATTGCAAAATTAATTTTGTTAGCTTTAGAACGAGATGCGTATGCAGATCTCGCGTGCATTTCAGGGGAGAAAATTATGATAGATGAAAATAGTTTGAAAAAAAATGGACACAAATTTGGCCAGTCGAAAGTAGCTTGCAGTGCAAAAATTATTGCGAACATTAAGTGCACTTAAATGTAACCTGGTTATAGGAACATGCAAGATGGTTAGTTTATGTGAGTGCACTAAATGTTTATGTGGCACACAAGATGGTTTGTTACTGTGAGTGAACTACATGTAACTTGGTTATATAAACACATAAGATAGTTAATTTATGCGAGTGCACTTAATGTAACTTGGTTATGTGAACACATAAGATGGTTTGTTTATTTGAGTGCACTAAATGTAATTTGGTTATGTGAACATGCAAGATGGTTTGTTTTTGTGAGTGCAC
Source organism: Meghimatium bilineatum (assembly GCA_034231615.1). Taxonomy (NCBI): domain Eukaryota; kingdom Metazoa; phylum Mollusca; class Gastropoda; order Stylommatophora; family Philomycidae; genus Meghimatium; species Meghimatium bilineatum. The sequence goes on from CM067298.1 coordinate 128,444,542, forward strand.
TAAATGTATCTCTGTTATGTGAACACACACGATGGTTTGTTTGTGAGAGTGCACTTAAATGTAACAGAGTAATGTGAACATACTTCGGGGTGTGCGTGAGTGCTCTTAAATATAACGTGGTTGCAACATGCAAGTTGGTTTGTGTGGGTTGTAACATAATTATCTCCAGACCTACCCGGTAGACCAGATTGAGACATATCCTGTAGGATGGGCGCGAATGATTATTGCTTAGTTCCTTCAAGTCTCAGATATCCAAAGTTGGCACTGATTGCAGTTGATAAGTTACCACAACTTTGACACAATAGTTTTCTACTTAAATGTCTGACTCAAATAACATGTGATTTGATATTTTTCTGAGCACAGTGTTCCATACATATTGTAATGTTTAGATCATCCTAACGGGTTAATAAAATGGTCAAGAATGCCGTGTTGTACCCGCTTCTACATTAGTGAATCGTCCGGAGAGTGAACATCATCTTATATGCAAGATATATAAACATATTCATAGCATATTCAGGATGTAACCATCAACACAGAATTGTTTTGGTTGTAGTGAATTTCTAGACAACATAAATACATTCAGTATTTTGTCATTGCTTCCTGAAAAGTCATATCCTGAACAAATGTACAATTGCATACCACAGGGTATGGAAGTAAATTCAAATTTTCTTCTTCTTCTTCTTTCGTTCACTTGAAACATGTCTATATCTGTAATTCTGTCTCATTAATAAAACTCACTGTCTTTAGTAGTTCATACAATGTCCCATAGAGTTTTGATTCCATGGTTGTTTCCTTTGGCCAATATGTCTGCCTCAGCGTCTCATGCTCAGAACACTCTTGTAGTATATGTTTGCCACTCTGTGCTGCCTGTCCACATGTAAACATGGCATGTTGCCAATCTTAAACGATGTATACATGTGACTCCGAAGTCGGTTGTGTCCTGTTCTGAGACGTAGAATTATAACTTGTTCTGATCTGTTCATAATGTGATAGTCATCTTGTGTTGGTGTTTGTGGCTTTCTTATTGACTTGATCATCTGTTTTTTCTGATGGTAGGTGATTGGTATATCTGGTTGGTCTTCGGCAGAACCTTCCTTAGCCAGTTGGTCTGCTTTTTCATTTCCTGGTATTCCACAGTGAGAGGGTATCCACTGCATGGTTACCCTATAGTGGTACGACAATTCACTAAATAGTTTTTTCAAGTCTGTTAGTTTTCCAGACTGGAGAGCTTGAAGCACTGACCTTGCAACTGTCAGGAATACCACAGGCTGTAGGCCAGAGTTGGGGTTCAGCAGTTTTTTTAGCTGCCATACTAATTGTCTGGATTTCTGCATCATAATTATTCTAGAATTTTCCTGTCGGTGTTCTGATTGTATCTCTAGGCTTGTGTGGATATTCTATATATACACCTGCACCTCAATTCCTCACAGCATTCTGTGCTGACCCGTCTGTGTATACTCTGACCCATATATCTTGTGGATATTCCTCATCCAGGAAACTGAGGGTGACTGTCCTTCGTTGCACACTGTTATGTTCGTCCTCGCTTAGTATTCCTTTCACATGAGTCTGAATGTATATTGACATTCCATGCCTTTCACTCCACGGGGGTTTGTTCTGGTACAGACCTTAAGGGACTGTCAACTTCAGTTAGGTCTGTAAGTTGTCTACGGAGTCGTTTAGTTTGATGGATAAAACTGCTTCTTTTCAGTCGCCCCATTGCTAGATTTTGGAATCTTTCCTTCATTGGATGACTTGGCATTCACTGAAACTTTTCTGCTTGAATTAGTACTTTTGTGTCTCTGCGTTCGCCAAGTGTTTGCATTCTTCCCATTTTCTGCATCTCTGCTATGGGTGTTTATTTCATTGCTCCCAACATTATTCTAAGTGCCTGGTTTTGCACTTTATCTACATCTTGTAATGTGGTGTTTGATGCAGGACACCACGCAGCTGAACCATATTCCAGGTGTGGTCTTATGCCTTGCTGGTAAACGTTACTGAGTATATTCCCACTGGCTCCCCATGTGGTTCCACTTAGTTTTCTCAGGATAGATAACTTCCTCCTGGCTTTTGTTGTTGCTTTGTTTATGTGCTGCTTCCATGTCAGCTTATCATTAAAAGTAACTCCGAGGTATGTTGGTTGTGTGTCTTCTTTCAAGATCTCTCCATCTATCTTGATATAACCTATTTTTTGTTTTGGTGAGAGGGTAAAGAGTGCAGTGCTGCACTTATATGTGTTAATGCTGACGCACCATCTATTTGCCCATAAGGTTAGGGCATCGATAACTCTTTGTAATTGTTTAGTGGCCACTGTTGCATGTTCTTCCGTGCACCAGATCACCAGTTGTTGGTCAGCATACATTGCCACTTTGATACCGTGTGGTAGTTCAGCAACTAGGTCATTGATGTAAACCAAGAAAAGTGTGGGTGACAAGACTCCTCCCTGGGGGACTCCATGTCGCAGTAGAACTTTCTTGCTCTTGCGACCATCTAATTGTACCCTGGCTCTTCTATTATGCAGGTGTGCTTTTACTCATTTGTACATTCTTGAGCTAATCCTGCAATTTCTTTAGGAGCCCTTCTTTCCAGACCTTATCAAATGCTTTCATGAGGTCTATCCATGCTGCTAGTACCAGTTTCTTTTCTTGGAAAGCATCCTCAATCTGTTGGGAGAGGTAGGTTGCCTGATCTTCAGTAGAGTAGCACTGTCTGAAACCTGCTTGCTGTGATACCAGAAGGTTTTCACTTTCAAGGTACCACTGCATCCTAAGATTGATAATGCGTTCCATTGTTTTGCATAGACAGCTTGTGAGGCTGATGGGCCTGTAGTTGGAGACTGTGTTGCCATCTTTTCCTGATTTGAGAGGTGGTATGATTATTGCTTCTCCCCACGCCTGTGGTACATTACATGTGGACCAGCTTGTGTTAAAGATCTGCAGTAGCTTTGCTCTTGCTGCAATTCCCAGGTTTCTAATCATTTCATTTGACACTCCATCAGCTCCAGGGGACTTTTTCATTTTCAATTTGGATATTGCATGCTCCAGTTCTCTCATTGTGATTGGTGCCTCCATGACTTCAGGTATAGGTTCGCCTTGTCCAATGTTTTGCTGGTTCTCTCGAACCTCTTGTTGTTTGTCTGGGCTGACTTTGACGTTATTGTCTTCTGCAAAGGAATCTGCAATGTAATCAGCTGCATGTTTACCTGTTAAAATGTTTCTGTCTTTATAAAGTGTGATCCTGGTATTTCTCCCTGTACCTTCATCATTTAGTTGTTTTACAAGTTTCCATAATTTCCTAGTATCTCTTTCTAGGTTCAGCGACTCTATTTTTTCTTTCCAGCTGCTCCGTCTGGCTTGTAACTTGGCTCTTTGAAATTTAGCCTTTGTTTGCTGATATTTGTTGTGATGTTCTTGGCTAGGTCTGTTCTCAACCTACTGTCTAGATGTTTCCATCTCATTTTGCAGCTTTTCCAGTTCATCATTCCAGTAGGGTTTATAGTTTTTGCGTGTCCCCCCCTGGGTGTGGTTTTACTAGCAGCATGTAGTATGTCCTTAGCTAGAACACTGGTTAAATGCTGATACATTTTCCAGTCTGCCCTTTTATAGTTCCACCTAGTGAGTGTGCTGCTGTCCTTGGTAAATTCGTTGTGGATTTCCAGAAATACTGGTCTGTGGTAACTACCCCCAAGCTGCTCTCCAACGACACGTGTGATGTTCCATTCCAAGCCTGGTGAGTAGAATGCCAGGTCTGGTGTAGAGGTGGTGTGCCATGCTCTCGAGTAGAAGGTTGGTGAGTCTGCTGGCTGGTTAATAAGGATGAGATTATTTTCATCCTGCCAGCTCTCAAGCTCCTCACCTCTCTTGTCGATATGATCGTAGCCCCATCTCTGAGAGTGGCTGTTGAAGTCACCACACACCATAAGTCTCTCTTTGTCTGGAATTGTGTCTAGTGTCAATGGTTTATCATTTGGGCAGTAGTAGTTCAGGAGATGGAATTCTCCAATGTCTGTATTTAGGTGGAGCATCTGGTATTCTGCCCCTTCCATATATACTTCCAGCTGACATGCGCTGATATTGTTTTTAACAAGTGTCAGAATTCCACCCTTTCGCCTGTCATTTCTGTCAGACCGGTAGCACTGGTAGCCTCTGATTTTGAAGGCTATGTCGCTGCTGAGGTGTGTTTCTTAGATACAGCATATATATACTTGTTCTTCACTGAGGACATTTTCAAGTTCCAATTTTTTGCTTTATCCATCTCTTTTACTGTTGACACCATCAGCATTCCAGTGCATTATTTTTATTGGTCGTTTGTTTGTTTGGCCAGTAGCTCTATTCCCTTGCATCCTGGCTCATCGGGGCAATTGAGAAGGACTTCCAGTAACGGAGGTTGGGCCCTTTCGAGGTATAGTGCCCGGTACCGTCCCTGCCTGAACGTCCGCCACAGGGCAGGCACCATAACTATTTATAAATACAGACATGTTTCCATTGTGTTTTATGCGTGGCATCCTGATTATCTGTGCGCCTTTTGGCTGGATGCCTCCGTCTTCAGCACTCTGCTTACTTGGGCAGGACTACGGTCCTGCTCGAGTGGGACTGCCCGACCAGTCTTAGTTTTCAGCCCCTGATGGCTGAACTAAGCCCCATCACCACTGCACGGTGCTGGCCTCGATGAGGTAAATTTAAATAAAAACAATGTTTGCACAGCCATCGGTCAGATAATCACCAACACCTGCACATAATAATGAATATTAAAATATGAAGGGAAAAACGTGGTATACTCAATACCACGTAATGAGGCAAATTAAACGAATTATGAAACAATACTTGAAAAAATATCAACTGCACTGACATCTATGAACTACACAGAAACAATACTAGAAAACAAATACTGAAATCTATAAACTACACAGAAACAATACTAGAAAACAAATCGTACTGAAATCTATGAACTACACAGAAACAATACTATAAAACAAATCTTACTGAAATCTATGAACTGCACAGAAACAATACTAGAAAACAAATCGTACTGAAATCTATGAACTACACAGAAACAATACTAGAAAACAAATCTTACTGAAATCTATGAACTACACAGAAACAATACTAGAAAATAATACTGAAATCTATGAACTACACAGAAACAATACTAGAAAACAAATCTTACTGAAATCTATAAACTACACAGAAACAATACTAGAAAACAAATCTTACTGAAATCTATAAACTACACAGAAACAATACTAGAACCTAGACGTTACTGACAGTCAATGATTTCCACCTTAAATGGCAAGAAAAACGGGTAGACTTGTTTGAGGCGAAAGTATTCACAGAAGAGGGGGGGGGGAAATGAAAACCACCAACGTACTTTCTGTATGTAGATGAAGTCATTAAGTGTAATGTTATGTCTCTGTTATCCTACGACATTCCTGGAAAGAAGACAGTGGTCCTATTCTTTGCACCCTGAACTAGAATTCTAGTCTCCGGTTACCACACGGGAGGTGTAGCGCAAAAATAAGCTCAAATATTGCTTGCGAGCGAGCGCGCGCACACACACAAACACTATAGTATAGACACTATAAACAATACTAAATATACATCAATCAAGAAAGTGGAGCAGGATAGATAGTTCTGAATGAATGTGAAGATATACAACGAAATCTAGAATGCAAATGTTGTATGACCAAACCAATGAAGTAGTACCAGGCAAGTAATAGAGCAGAACTAAACCATGACACACTGATATTCCGTTCTCTGGACTACATCCTGCTCATTGGCAAAAGTTTAAGAACGGACACAGAAGCAGAACAGAGCATTGTGTTGACTAATACAGGCCGAAATGAGTAGTCTAAACTAAAAGATGAGATTGGTTGGTTGCTGAAGAAGCTGTCTACGGCCTCTTGTCATGCCCTTTGGGTCAATGTCATTTTGTGATACATGCAGTGTTTGTGATGTGTTGTTGTGTACCATATAATGTGTACCATATAATGTGTACCATGTAATGTGTACCATTTAGCTGGCCTCGGAAAAGAATCAAGAAGAAGAACATTAGAGAGACAAGGGAAAGAGAATAGAGACCACCGAACAAGATTATAATTAAAACTACCAATGAAATTATTAAATAAATTAGTACAGTCATTAGACAGTGTGACAGTACAAGCGTGGCTTTCGACAGCGTGCACGGTACAAGCTTGCATTTGTTATCTGTCTGTGTGTGGTCTGATGTTTGTTTATGAAGACTATGCGTCAGTGATGGGGTACCACCTGACTCAAGGACTTTCATGAATAATGCAGTGACGAAATAACTTTATGACGCGATAACCTAGCAACGACTTTTTATCACACATTAAATGCACCAGCGCAACTGCCTTGGTTAACAATTTGTTATGTTTCCGCTAACGTTGACATCTTGTGTGTAGACACAGTACAGAAAGTGATATTACAGAAAGTGATTTTACGGAAAGTGATACTACAGAAAGTGATATTACAGAAAGTGATTTTACGGAAAGTGATACTACAGAAAGTGATACTACAGAAAGTGATACTACAGAAAGTGATATTACTGAAAGTGATTTTACGGAAAGTTTTTTTTACGGAAAGTGATTTTACGGAAAGTGATATTACGGAAAGTGATATTACTGAAAGTGATTTTACGGAAAGTGATATTACAGAAAGTGATATTACGGAAAGTGATATAACACAAAGTGTATTACAGAAAGTGATATTACGGAAAGTGATATAACAGAAAGTGTATTACAGAAAGTGATATTACAGAAAGTGATATTACAGAAAGGTATTTTTAAAACGTCTACGTAATGTATGTTTTCTCTGAAAAGGCTGTTCATATATTACGTCACCAATTTTAGGGGAGAGTTCGGGGAAGGGGTGGTGGTTTGATAAAGTTTGACAGCCATTTACATGGTAGGGGGTTGACTTAAGTTGAAGTCAGCTAAAGCTTTTTTTTCGTAATCCAATCAAATTGCCTAAATTTTAAAATGTTTTCGTTAAAACTAAAAAATAAAAAAAAGGATGTAGTTTTCTCGTACTTTTTCTTGGAGTTGAAACTGAGGGACATAATTAAGAGCGGAAAGGGTTGAATTCTGTGCAGGGGGTCACAAATTGACAAAAAATTGTTGACGTAATATATGAACTGTCCCAAAGGAGCTGCAAAGTTCATTTTGCAGGATGTGAAAATTAAACGCCACTTTAAATTTAGCAGTCGTTACGATATGCAGATTTAGTATTTAGTAATTTTACCCCCTGGAGAACACAAAATTTAGCCGTTACCGTGATTTGCACCCGATACTTGATGATTAAGACATATGTTCTAGCTGTTATGTAACTCTACTAGGCCATTGATAAGGCGCGGAGGGTCGTTACCCTACCCATAGGAAATTTGTACATGAATTTTAATATTAGCAAGAGAAAAGATGGGTAAACCTAAACCCCCATCCCCTGATGATTTTCTGCAAAAGGGCCATCAAAAAATCACACAGAAAAGAGAAGAGGTAATTGTACTGCATACAAAATGAGAGAATAAATGAATGCCTTATGGGGCGGGGGTGTGAAACCATTTACAGAAAGTGTATGTATGACATTTTAGTTTTAAGAGCAAAATTGTAAACATAGACACTAAAGTTGCATTATACAAGACTATTATTATCCCATCACTGTGCTACCAGTGCCAAACCTGGACAATGACAGCACACAACAAACGAAAAATAGTGATAGCAGAAATGACGTGTCTACCAAGAATACTCAATGTCATTAAATGATAGAATCAGAAACCATAACATCAGACAGATTACCAAAACAATACCAGCATTGGAACACATTAAAAGACAACAGATCAAGTGGTTTTCAGACTACTAACAGATAGCATGCCACAAATGGCATATGACACATAGACATAACGGCTATAAAGCCAGAGTCAGACCATGTAAATGATGGATCACATACATCAAAGAAGCCACAAGAACAAGCTTACAAATAGCACACAAAAAGGCCATCTCCAGAGAAAGTTTCTCCCCATGACGCCGCAAGGCAAACAAGAGCCACAGTGTACAGACAGACAGACAGACAGACAGACAGACAGACAGACAGACAGACAGACAGACAGACAGACAGACAGATAGACAGATAGATAGATAGATAGATAGATAGATAGATAGATAGATAGCATGGCCCTACAACTCTACAATATATGTTGACGTATGTCCCTCCACCTTTGTATGTGTGCGTGTGTGTATGTGTGCGTGTGTGTATGTGTGTATGTGTGCGTGTGTGTATGTGTGTATGTGTGCATGTGTGTATGTGTGCATGTGTGTATGTGTGCATGTGTACGCGTTTACGTAAGTGTTTTATCTATGTATTCTAATATAATGTCTGATAAATGAAGCTTAGACATATGAAATGATACGTTACATACTACCACTATATAATTACTAAAAAGAAGCCGGATACGATCTAATAATCTGTTATGGGCTGTAGTAACACACATACAGAAGTGATAATAGTGAATTCTTCTTTCTTCTTCTTCAGCGTTCATTCTCAAACTCCCACTAGATCTCTCTTGTATCAAGACCATGGCCCTACTAAATTTCCAGCTGGATGTAGTCCAGAGAATGGAAATGCGGTATTTTGCCGTTTTATTCGCGCCAATGGCCCGTCTTCGGTGGAGAATATTGAATAAGTGAGAAATATGCTACACATGCCCTACCTCTACTAATAAAAATATGCCACACATGCCCTACCTCTACTAATAAAAATAAGTTACACATGTCCTACCTCTACTAATAAAAATATGTTACACATGTCCTACCTCTACTAATAAATAGATGCTAATACAATTATAATTAAATAAATAAGGGCAATAAAAAAGCTTCTGAATTAACATATACTAATAAGAAAAACAAATACAGAAATAATATTAATTTAATATCTTTAAAAAAAAAAATTTAACAGTCCGTGTAGAGAGATCTGGTGAAGGACGACATGTGCATCGCATGTTTATTTGTTTACTGTTATCACTTAGAATACCCACCCTCAAACCGATATTTCTGGAGACAACTAACAAATATCTTCACAACAGCCTCATCCTCTGATATTCTTATACAATAATGACCACAAATACACGTCGTCGTCATCTAAACTAGTCTTATTCTCTGCTGTTACATATGAGAATGAGAGAGAGATGTCGAATTGAGAGGTCATCAAAGCTCCAATTTGAGTTCTCTGGATCCCAGTTTAGATTCATTACCAATGGACCCCGAACTCATCAACTTGCTCCCAAAATTGAGACTCGAGGGAGTCCTCACGTAAAGACAGCGTGATTCTTTTCCTGCAACAGAAATGAGGTGTCGGTGACGTCTCATGGGATGCCATTTTCATTTCTAGAAATGTAATGTTACCATAAATTTTCATGGAAATGAGATCTCTTCCATTTTATGAATCCAGAATACGCTGTATACCATCCAACGTAAACTTCTGGTCATTCCTTACAAAAACCATTTTCCCCTTATCTTTACATTAGATATACAAATGATTTCTGGAAAGCTAAAGATAACGTTCAATTCATATATTTGGAATTGGTTGAAGACATTAGTCCGATTAAAGAATGGGCATCAATTAATCATTGTAACAGGCGCGTCACAACAAAACGCTAACAATACTGAAGAATTGCTGCCTAGAACCGTCTGGGGTTATTTGTCCATCAGTTCGATATTTATTGATGTGTATATTCTAATAAACGCTACTGGAAAATAATAGTGCAGACTTGATGGCAAGTGAAGTCAGAAGAGACAATACTCATTAGATTAATGCATAACATATTTTTGTTGGGTATATATGATTTAGAATAAATGAAATCTGATGTCTGCGCATGCCCGGGAGGTTAGCGCTATGGTCTCACTTAAGTGAGGTCCAAGGTTCGATCTTTTGTAGGAGCATGATTTTTTCCGAGTTTAATTTTTTCAAAACCTAATCTGAATATGACGTGGCGACAACATGGGCGTGCGGTCTTTGTCACTCTGCAACTGCCTAACTGGGTAAAATTCAGTATTGACAGAAATGTTACAGTTTTTCGGCTAAGAACGCTGTTAGAAGCACTGCGAGATAATACCAATTGGAATAATTGAAGTTTGGTACATTTGTTTGTAAGGTTGTGCGTGTTTGTGATAGAGCGTATTCAGCGGCGTGCAACATTTTCGGGTCAAATGTAGGGCTGTTCAATCAAGATCGGACCAAATCTGCTAGTTCGGACTACATCTTCTAGTTGAGGAATCTGAAAAAGATGTTGTAGTCCTCTGCTCAAATGAACTGTTTAGTTCTAAGACAAAGATTTTATCACATTCTATTATCATCACCAGCCAGGCACTGTCTTCTAAAATGTCAGCTAATTCTGAACTTATGTTAAAGTAGTATGTTCAAATTTTTCACTGTTTACCACATACACATCCATTTCTAATTACGTGTCCTAGATGTGGTAGGGGATTCCATGCCAGGATTCGATTCTTCACTTATCTCAGCACATACCAGAGAGATACAACAACACAAGTCTGAAAATGTTATCATCATCGGCTGCGATAAACGGTTATTATCACCGTTTAACATCACAGCTTACAGCTTGTACTTACGGTTATGCGAGCTCAGAGGGTTCACAGCATATAGCAATTTGATTTGATCACATATCCCCCATCAAGGCCAGCACCGTGCAGTGGTGATGAGGCTTAGTTCAGCCATCAGGGGCTGGATGGAGGCATCCAGCCAAAAGGCGCACAGATAATCAGGATGCCACGCACAAAACAATGGAAACATGTCTGTATCTATAAAAAGTTATGGTGCCTGCCCTGTGACGGACGTTCAGGCAGGGATGGTGCCGGGCCCTATACCTCGAAAGGGCCCAACCTCAGTTACTAACTACAAAAGACAGTGAGTTTTATTAAGGAGACAGAATTACAGATATAGACATGTTTCAAGTGAACGAAAGAAAAAGAAGAAGATCACATATCCATGATCTACTTATTAAATGAAATGTGAAACCAAATATGGGAGTATTTTTCCAGAAAATTATTACACTTGTATAACCGGTCTATAACTACCGATGAGTGATTCCGGGACAGGATATTTATTTTAGGAAGGTTTTACGGGTGGATCGCTTAGTAAATGGTGAACATATAAGGGTGGGGTAGAGGCTCTCGGTGTGTTACGCAAAGATCGCCGAATCCGGGAGCCGTCAACGCGACTTTAACAGAATTGTATATCTCTAACAAACTTACAATTACGGTTGCCACTCTGTATCAAGGGCTAAAAATAGCAGTAAATGACGTCATCAGTAACTAAAAATATGGGATCAGCGCAGATGTTTAAAAACTTTGATTTCCGATGGATATTGTAGGCCCTAGATATGCTATCGTACCAGCAATTTTTAAATGAGTCTGGAGGATCAATACAATAGTATCTGATTAACGCTAAAGAAGGTAATCACTTTATAGTGAAGATTGTACGCGTGCGTGCTTGTTCTAGTATGTGTGTATACATGTACTAACGTGTGTGTATATGTATCTGATGAACGTTTAAGAGGTTTACTGTTGCATAGTGAAGATTGTGTGTACATGTACTAGCGTGTGTGTACATGTAATGAGACTATACTGCGGAAATAATATATACGGAGTAGAAGAGAAGCCAGAGAGAGAGAGAGAGAGAGAGAGAGAGAGAGCTAAGAAGAGAACTAAATATATATAACTTTTTCTCTTCTTTTCTCCAGCCATATTAGACTCATGTTTTCTTGATACTGCTTTAACTTGAGCAAGCTTTAAGTATATATTCAGAGTGTATCACTTTTACTTTGTTTTAGGTCCTCATTAGCAGGGTCGAAAAGTAGTTACTACAAATGGGCAAGACATTAGTTCCATATTATCTCTGCCAAAACAACGCAGGCAAAATCAGTGGAGGATGTACTCCACCTTTACAGAATGTATCCGCACATCCTAGAACCGTAGAAGTAGGTATCTTGGTATCTGACATGGCTGCAAATGAGATATAAATGGCCATAGGCAACACAAGCAAGCAAAGCATTTGAAATCTTGACATATGGAATGTGCATACCATGTGTCCATAGCTTGTCACTGATAAACTTCTCAAAATACCCATCATTAGATGGCAAAACAACGTTGCTACACTGGAATACTTGTGTCGGGCTAGGATACTGACCCTCTACTTGACTCTCAGAAGTAGAGGTCTAAGACGGCTTGATTATCTCTACAGAAAATGATGTAATAATCTTCAATGATGGGCTAGTCATTCGTCCTCAAATTGTGCTTGCACTTTTTCTGCACGCCGAGAGGAAAAACTGTCAAAGAATGCTTCACTGCAATCATGGTCAGGCTTACGATGGAAATAAAGGCTGTGATAAGGGTCACTGTCAATTCTGATGTCGCGACTATTCCCATGCATGTACACTTAGTTACTCCACGAACATAATCCACAAGGTTAAAGTGGGAGTCGTCCGCCGTCAATGGATGTAGTTATCGACATAATCTATGACAAGACAGATTACCAACTGAGGCAATGAGCTCGCTGATAAACTGGAGAGCTTGACCCACAGTATCAATACGTACATTCATGGATCCTATCTGTTATTGTTAACGCGCTAAGGGACTGCGACGGCTCAGAAAATGTTCAAAAGTATGAATCATGGCCGTTCTCAAGACTGCACGACATTGGCAGCCAGTAATGAGACACATAATAGATATAGAGATTGATAAACCAGCATCGAACTGACACTGTCGGACGTTACACACTATGGATTTTGTGAGACCGGAATGGGAGCACCTATAGACTTGTCCGTTGTACGCTTATGATAGCCTGCAGTCATAACTCATACCATGAAAGGTATGTCAAACGATCGCATTTCTAAGGAATGTCTCTTAGCCGAGCTCACATCCCGTGAACTGCAATGGAGCCTGCACAAAGCTGAGATACTTGGACATACCTGCAAAAATATCTGGTAAAACAGTCTTTAGCTATTTCAGGATTAACCTAACTACGTAAATTATCAACTTACACCAATATGGAAACACAAATCTATTCCGATGGAATCCAAAAGGCATATCATAAATTCAAACTTCATACCAGAATTGTGTTATCAATATCGACATGGACAATAACAAAAGAACAATATACATCTCTATTTACACGTAGTAAGCTTTCTAAGAAAAATGGCAAACAGAACAAGAAGAGATCAGGGGGGAGTGAAGAGATTCCAAGAGCTGTTGCAACAATATATATGGTCACCATCATCAAAATCTAGCATATTCTGAACAGGATCTAACAGTCATCGCAGTCTTTCCAATCTTCTGTCTATCTCGAGCTAATCTTCCTTCTTCTGTTACTGTCATGTTTAAGTGGTATTTGATGACTTGGGTCCATCTTCTTCTTGGTCTACCACGTGTTCGTCTCCCTGGCTTCATTCCCTGCATTATTGTCTTCTCTAAGCTGCTGTCATGGTGTTTGATATGGCCAAAATATTGTATTCTGAAAAGAACCATGATGTTTAGCTAGTTTTCGTGTACATTCATTTCTCTCAAAATGGCTATATTGATGTTCCATGTGGTTCATGGTATTCTTTGGTCTTTCATACACATATCTTGGTCATACACATACATATATATACATGAGCTGAACATTTATGGGAATATCACCCCCCTCCCCAGTGCTGTGATGCTGGTTCTTAATCAAGAACTATGGGAGTGCAGTTATCTAATACTACCTACCAGGCCCGTAGATATGATTATCTTAAGGATGGGGTTTTACCTTTTAAAAAAAAAAGTCATGTGTCCATTTTTAGTGTAAATTTGACTATTTGACGGAGAATTTGTAGTTTGCAGAACTTTTTGTGAAAAATCTCTCCACATTTTGGATAGATTCCTAACACTCAATGCCATGTTCAGATTTGTTAATAAAGGAACTTAAACACCGCAAAAAAACACCCCCCCCCACCTTTATCTACTGGCCTGTCACCTACAACTATAAACTATATACGCAAATCCAAAATACAATTTTTGTTTCAAGTGATCCCGAAGTCAGATGTATCAAGCCAAACAGCGTAAATATCGTAGCTAAACTGTAAACCATGATATAAAGTACTCAGTTCTCCGGAATTTTTCTTACTGAGTTGCAGTAGTTTGAGAATGAAAGCAGAAGAAGTTTCAAATGTTAAATTTTTCTGCCCTAGCAGCTGGGATGCAACAAAAACATAAAACTAACTTTCCTTAAAGAGTCAAGTCAAAGAAACCTAGCTAAACAATAAGGATCTCTAGAAAATTACAATATTTTGGTCACATTAGACGACACCAGGGCCGGTCTTAGGGCATTGCAACCTATGCGGCCGCAGTGGGCCCCGCACTTCATAGGCCCATAAATTCATATTAGAATTTATTTTATTATCCTCTTCCCTACCCAGACTGGGCCCCATGCAATCCGTTTCGCATTGGGCCCCGCAATTGTTAGGGCCGGCCCTGGACAACACAACAACCTAGAGAACACCACAATGAAGGGGATAATACCATGACAACGACAACAAAATGTGAAGATGGAAATAATATATCAAAGACCACCTAAACATGGCATTCACAGAAGAAGGATGATTGATTCAAGATCGGTAGGTGTTTTATAAGTTTGTGATCACTGCTACAGCCTGTCCTGGAAATACTACCTGACTACTACAGCATGTCCGGAATATACTACCTGACTGCTACAGCATGTCCGAGATATACTACCTGACTACTACAGCCTGTCCGGGAAATACTACCTGACTACTACAGCATGTCCGGAAAATACTACCTGACTACTATAGCCTGTCCGGAAAATACTGCCTGACTGCTACAGCCTCTCTGGGATATACTACCTGACTGCTACAGCCTGTCCGGGATATACTACCTGACTGCTACAGCCTGTACGGGAAATACTACCTGACTATTACAGCCTGTCCGGGATATACTAACTGACTACTACAGCATCTCCGGAATATACTACCTGACTGCTACAGCCTGTCCGGGAAATAGTACCTGACTACTACAGCCTGTCCGGAAAATACTACCTAACTACTACAGCATGTCCGGAAAATACTACCTGACTGCTACAGCCTTCCCGGGAAATACTACCTGACTATTACAGCCTGTCCGGGATATACTACCTGACTACTACAGCATGTCCGGTAAATACTACCTGACTACTACAGCATGTCCGGAATATACTACCTGACTGCTACAGCCTGTCCTAGATATACTACCGGACTGCTACAGCCTGTCCGGGAAATACTACCTAACTACTACAGCATGTCCGGGATATACTACTTGATTGCTACAGCCTGTCCGGGATATACTACTTGATTGCTACAGCCTGTCCGGGACATATTACCTGACTGCTACAGCCTGTCCGGGATATACTACTTGATTGCTACAGCCTGTCCGGGACATATTACCTGACTGCTACAGCCTGTCCGGGATATACTACCTGACTGCTACAGCCTGTCAGAGATATACTACCTGACTGCTACAGCCTGTCCGAAAAATACTACCTGACTTCTACAGCCTGTCCGGGATATACTACCTGACTACTACAGCATGTCCGGGAAATACTACCTGACTACTACAGCATGTCCGGTATATACTACCTGACTGCTACAGCCTGTCTGGGATATACTATCTGACTACTACAGCCTGTCCGGGATATACTACCTGAATGCTACAGCCTGTCCGGGATATACTACCTGACTGCTACAGCCTGTCTGGGAAATACTACCTGACTATTACAGCCTGTCCGGGATATACTACCTGACTGCTACAGCCTGTCTGGGAAATACTACCTGACTATTACAGCCTGTCCGGGATATACTACCTGACTACTACAGAATGTCCGGGATATACTACCTGACTACTATAGCATGTCCGGGACATACCACCTGACTATTACAGCCTGTCCGGGATATACTACCTGACTGCTACAGCCTGTCCGGGATATACTACCTGACCATGGTAAACGCAATGACGTATGTTTCTGATATAGAACACCACCCCCACCCCTACCCAAAAATAAATATCAGTAGCATATCCCAAGCAGGACAGAACCATCAACCCAGCATTTTTTGGCTGATTTTCAAGGCAATATAAATACGTCCAGTAGTTTGCCATATATTTCTGAACGGTATCGATGTACATTTGCCTGCTTTCTAAATTTGAAACTGGTATTTCGGCCGTTACAGATGCGCTCTGCACCTCGTCGCCGCAGAGCCGGACATACATAAAAGAAACGCTGAACAAAATGTAGTGAACATTGGAGACAACTACACGTCATAAAATATATCTCCCAACAGACAACAAACACAACAAGTTCGATCCGTATCTGACTGCCTGATGATGAATATGCGATTATAAACAAGGGAAATATGCCTCCGTTGACATCAGCATTCATCACACGTGACTAGGTTAATCTTTAACATAATCGCTTTGCGTGCAAGATTTGGAAATGAATTATTCAAAACAAGAGGTTTAACATACTTGTATGCTTTTTGCATGATGCGATCACGTTTGCACAGAAATACGCCAGCAAATCTAAAAGTGAGTCCTCGGATATCAAACCTGACATTTGATACACGACAGACATCTTACTTCATATAATCTCTAAGTGTTCACTCTCAGAAAATCGAACTGGGTTAAATGTGTGCGTGAGAGGGTTAAGTACTCACGCTGGACGAAGGGACACAACTCATTACAGTCATTATACTCGTCATAAGAAATACGTGAGTTATCTGGTCGGTAAAATGTAACTATAGAAAACGTGTTATGCCATAACAAAGGTACATCATCGTCAATCAGGAACAACTGCAGGTAGTCGACAATTTTACTTACCTTGGAAGCACTCTCTCTCTCGCGATGTCAACATTTATGTGGAAATTAACAATAGACTGGCAAAAGCTAGTGCTGTATTTGGCAGATTACGCAACAATGTATGGGACAGAAGAGGTATAAGAACAACCACCAAACTACAAGTATATCATGCTGCTGTTATACCAACCTTACTATACGCCTGCGAAACGTGGACAGTGTATGCTAGACATGCAAGAAAGTTAAATCATTTCCATCTTACCTGCCTACGTAAATTACTAAACATCCATTGGTGGGACAAAGTACCAGACTACGAGGTCTTGGAAAAATCAACCTCAATAAGCATCCACACAATACTTATGAAGGCGCAGGCACGCTGGGCAGGACATCTTGTGCGTATGGAGGACTCGCGTTTGCCAAAACAAATATATTATGGAGCACTCAAGGTAGGATTTCGAAAAGCAAGTGCACAGAAAAAGCGTTTCAAAGACACGCTCAAGTCATCCTTGAAACATCTTAACATTGACGTAGGCGCTTGTGAGAGCCTCGCTCAGTATAGAACAGCATGGCGTTACAGCATTAGAACGGGAGCACTAGCGGCGGAAGAGTCCAGACAAGATACTGCAAGACAGAAGCGGGCACGCAGAAAAGAAAAAAACATCTCAACCTCACACAGATACCCTCTATTGTTGTCAATTCTGTAAAATAAAATTTTGTGCGCGCATTGGACTTGCTAGTCATTTATCAACGCACTATTAACTTTATTATTTTATTATTTATTGTTATTATTATTATGGTTGACTATTTGGTCATCGTCGATTACGACGGACGAACATCATCATAAAACATCTTCAGCGTTCATTCTCAAAACTCCCACTGGATCTCTCTTAAAGCAGGACAATGGTCATGCTGGATTTCTCGCAGGTTATAGTCCAGAGAATGGAAATGCGTTGTGTCACCGTTTTATTGGCGCCAATGGCCCGACGCATCATTCTTCGATGGGATACTGTAACTAAAAGCGATACCCCGATTAAATGAACCTGCTACATTGAACGGAAATTGTTTATATTCCAGACGCTTGTGAATTGTCAATTTCATTTTGTAGTAATCAATCTGTGGCAGCGAGGTATAGAGCATGTCTGTGACGGTCAAGATACCGTGTTCGAATCTCACCACTGGTAATTGTGCATCATGACCATTCAGAAAGCAATTGTAAACTAATGAACGTAAATAAAGTCAAGAAAATCACTACAGTCAGATAGCATTGGGTTGATTATTGCATTTTGAATAGGATATGCTACACATTTTAAAACAAATGAATACTTGAATGAGTGGATGTATATTTATATGACAAGTTAAAGAATACTTGAATGAGTGGGGGGAATATTTATATAACAAGTTAAAGAATACTTGAATGAGTGGGTGTATATTTATAACAAATTAACGACTACATGGTATGACTGATGAAACCTTGAATACTTGCGATACATGTGTGAATACATTATAATTGGATGAATACTGACAATGGATGAATTCATGCAATAAAAGAACAAATACTGGATATGAATTCATGGATACTTACAATAAATGGATAAATATGTAAAATGAATGTATGAATTCTTGCAATACCTGAATACCGGCAATTAATGGTCATCGTCGTGTAACGAATGATGAATAATTGCAATGAATATTTGAAATAATGCATAGACACTTGCAATTTAGTTCAATTTACAGATGGTCAGAGGGAAGACTAAATTGTACACTACTGACATGTCTATCAAACACTCATTCCGCCCCCATCAAACCACTGGACAGCCGTGACTTGGCCAATTTCAAGCAAAACTCTCCAATGAGTTTTCTATTTGCCGCATCTGTACACGCCCAGGTTCAGTAACGAACACTGAAATCCAATTATTTTGTAGAAAAACAGATTACTCACGACCCAACCTGACGTCAAACCCGTCCGGCGATGTCCAACAACAGCAGGATAACTGATTATTTGACAACCTTTAGATGGGGTCTTCAACAATTTGTCTTCCTTCAAGAAATCTCGCGAGGAAATTTACTTTTTCTATTTTAGAATTTCACCACAGATTTCAAACTACGTTTATATCCTTCAACTACACATAATACTTTGTCTGTCTATTGTTCTCTCTCTCTCTCACACACACATACACTGTCTCATAACTATCAGACAGAAACACCTTTACACCAGTGGCGACCAATCACCAGTGGCGACCAATCACCAGTGGCGACCAATCACCAGTGGCGATCAATCACCAGTGGCGACCAATCACCAGTGGCGACCAATCACCTTAAGACCTAACAACAGAATCAAAACAAATCAGAATAAGCCATCTTAAATGATGTGTTCGATTATTGTTATGATTTTCGTTGGTCACTATATATATATAGCTACAGTTACAAAATGGCAGGATCGATCATTGCCTCCTAATTATGATCTATTACCAGAAATCTAACAATCATGGAAAAGTTCCAGGTAAGAGAAAGGAAACAAAGGCAGACCAAGTATACGATGGAGGGAGAAGATCCAAGATGTAGAACAAGAGGCAGACCAAGACTAAGATGGACACATGGTATTGAAGAACATGACACTGGATGAGGCTTGAGATCTTACACAGAACCGAGAGGCTTACATATTGGCATTGAAGACAATGTTCAGTAATGGACACGTCACATAGACAGACCAACAATCTACTCCAATTATTTTCTTGCAAAACTGTAAAACACGGATTCTCTCACAGCTAATACGCACATCCCTTATCAAGCACGCACACACACACACATCTTTACACATCTTTTTACACACACACACACACACTATATGTGTACATTCTAAGACACACTAAAACACACATATTCTTGTCCCCAAACTACTACACAATTTCTTAGTGTAACCTAGAACAATATGTCAATTATATTTTGACAGTTTACATCAATGCAGGGATATATGCGCATTTGAACAAAATGGTATCTGTTATCAACAGGAAAGTATCTTCCCTCTTTCATCCCACTTGCTTAGTCTGAATGCAATGATGCCCACATTTAATATGCCTCAATATCTTCTACCACGCTGTCCAAATATTCTACCACGCTGTCCAAATCTTCTACCACGCTGTCCAAATGTTCTACCACGCTGTTCAAATCTTCTACGACGCTGTTCAAATCTTCTACCACGCTGCCCAAATGTTCTACCACGCTGTTCAAATCTTCTACCACGCTGCCCAAATCTTCTACCACTATGTCCAAATCGCCAATCTCTCGGTATGTTCTCCCAGGATTACCACATTTACAAATCCTCTCCCAGGATGTCCACATATCCTATGCTTTAATATCCTCTCCAATGATGTCCATATTTGCAATGCTTCAATATAATCTCACATGCAGTCTAAACTTCGCCCTCTGCTATATAAATATATTAACTCTCCAGCATGTCCGCATTGCAATTCTCTCCATCTTAATTTTATCCTAACAAACTATTCACATACCCCTCCCCTTTTGTTTTATATTCACAGACTGCCTTCATTTCTTACCATCTCATTTATTATCTGTGTTGTGTGAGACTCGAACTGGGGCGATGGTTCACGATGTCGGTGAACGACGCCTCTGGTAGTAGGGCAAACGAGCCAAGGTC
This sequence comes from Meghimatium bilineatum, assembly GCA_034231615.1. NCBI lineage: Eukaryota > Metazoa > Mollusca > Gastropoda > Stylommatophora > Philomycidae > Meghimatium > Meghimatium bilineatum. The sequence goes on from CM067298.1 coordinate 128,465,076, forward strand.
CAACTCTTCTGGCGAGTTCTTCCTCATACGGAACCAGGTTCGCGGATGAGAAACCGTTCAGTACCCGATGGGCACAGGCACAGTACGCCAAATTGCACGAGGTGAGTTCATAGACGGTAGAACACCTCGTGCGAGATAGACGTGAACAACAATCGTCTAGGCGAAGAGTCACACACCCGCGTGCTCGGCGACAGATAGATAAGCTGTCACAGATTAGGGACCAAACCCGAAATAAAGGACTGACGAAAACGGATGTGCTAGACCTGGGACGTCCAGACCACAGAGTGGCCAACCGAGGTGCAAATAAAACAGTTTTACTGTGGAACCTGCAGCACAACGTAAATTCACGCTCCCCGGCGTAAATCACACGATATATTCGTTGTGGTTATATGAGAACGAACGCTCATGAAGAAATCTATTATCTTGCCAGACATACCACATTTTTATCTTACAATTCAGTTTATCCATGAAAACTGTCCACATTCTCAAGTGTGACTATCCATCAAAACTGTCCACATTCTCAAGTGTGACTATCCATCAAAACTGTCCACATTCTCAAGTGTGACTATCCATCAAAACTGTCCACATTCTCAAGTGTGACTATCCATCAAAACTGTCCACATTCTCAAGTGTGACTATCCATCAAAACTGTCCACATTCTCAAGTGTGACTATCCATCAAAACTGTCCACATTCTCAAGTGTGACTATCCATCAAAACTGTCCACATTCTCAAGTGTGACTATCCATCAAAACTGTCCACGACTATCCACCAAAACTGTCCACATTCTCAAGTGTGACTATCCATCAAAACTGTCCACATTCTCAAGTGTGACTATCCATCAAAACTGTCCACATTCTCAAGTGTGACTATCCATCAAAACTGGCCACATTCTCAAGTGTGACTATCCACCAAAACTGTCCACATTCTCAAGTGTGACTATCCTAGAAAACTGTCCACATTCTCAAGTGTGACTATCCATCAAAACTGTCCACGACTATCCACCAAAACTGTCCACATTCTCAAGTGTGTCTCTCTTTACTTATGTATCTCTCTCAAATCACACTGGAATCACAAACTCATGAAATATTGATACGCTATTTTCATGTCAAACAGGCACATCACAATTATGTGAATACATTACAGGGGAATCTACAGCGTGAATATAGTTAGTCAGTCTGGAGAAATGTGATACCATTACAAATGACCAAGTAAAAAGGAGTGTGAAAATATCTCATTAAGAACGATGCAACAAACATGATCAATATATTGAACAAATACAGAACAAGTAGAGATCAAATGAGTGAATGAAATAGAAGAATATGATAACACATTCGTTCTCCAGACTAAATCATTTTAATCTACAGAAGCATGAGAACGAAAAAAGAAGAAGAACAAAGGCACGGTATTCTAGATCAGTGGTTCTCAAACGTTTTTGGCCCGTGAACCCCATTTTATCCCGTGGCCCCCTTGTTTTATTTAAAAGTCTACAAGGTTCTTTAAGCTTTATCACTATAATTTGTGTTCTTTATCGTTCAGGTTGTAACATTCCTGTACCTCGCCACTAAACAGTTTTGTGACCATCTCCAAATTTAAATTAAAATATTTTTCGAGGCTACCCCTGCAAGTCTCCGGAGCGCCTGGAGGTCGCATGCAAAACAGCAAAGAATCGATTGCTACCAATATAATTGCCGGGATTTCCCTTACAATATACACCAAGACCTTCTACAGAATAGCACTGCGTACTTATCTCAAGCAACGTCACTCTTTTTGGCTGACGGACAGGATTATTAGCGGCTTAGTGTGTACTTTTGTGTCAGCAGCCAATGAAAATCACGGAAACAGTTGGATAAGCAAAAATAAGTGAGGTTGTCTGAGATCAGCGCGCATGATTAATCTGGACAATGATTTGGGATACATCAGGCGTATACATTTTCCAGATATACTGGTAAAAATGTTTTGGCTTCCGGTCAAAATGGCGAGTGAGAATGTATGTGTTTTCCTCGGTGTCAGTTTAAATCGGATGTTCCTCCTGAAAGCAACGTAAACTACAGGAGTATTGTGCTAAGAAATTTTCTATGGATGTGGTGAAGAATTCGTATTGAGAATAACATCATTTGAATTAAAGTGTTATAGAAGAGTTTTGAGAATACCATGGACAGCGAAGAAAACAAACCAGGAGGTGTTACGAACAATTAACGTCCAGGAAGGCTGGCTTCTGAACACCATATTAAAGAAAAAGCTAGTTTTTTTCTGTCATATTAAGAGACACGACGGCATGGAGAGAGTGTTACTGGGGGGGGGGATGATAGAAGGCAACAGGGGCAAAGGCCGACCAAGACGCCGTTGGACAAAAGACATTCAAGAACTCTCCGCGGTCATTGGAAGATGCAGGACAACTTGCTCAAGACCGCGGAGAATTCAAGAGATCCATAGAGAATACTACGTTCTGGAAAGAATATGTCACTTGATGACTGGTAAAAAATGGTTCAAGATTTGAAGATTCCGGCACTGCTTCTTAACAGCCGACGAATAGGTCAATACTAAATAAAGTATGCAGGTTACTAGATAACCGTAATATAAAATAATCAGAAATAACCACAAAACATAGAACAAAGACAACAAAACATAGAACAAAGACAACAAAACAAAGAACAAAGACAACAAAACATAGAACAAAGACAACAAAACATAGAACAAAGACAACAAAACAAAGAACAAAGACAACAAAACATAGAACAAAGACAACAAAACATAGAACAAAGACAACAAAACAGAGAACAAAGACAACAAAACATAGAACAAAGACAACAAAACATAGAACAAAGACAACAAAACATAGAACAAAGACAACAAAACATAGAACAAAGACAACAAAACATAGAACAAAGACAACAAAACATAGAACAAAGACAACAAAACAGAGAACAAAGACAACAAAACATAGAACAAAGACAATGTTTTCAATGTTATGCGGTTATTTCTGATTATTTTATATTGATAGTTATCTAGTAACCTGCAAACTTTATTTAGTATTTACCTATTATTTCTCTGGTCACTGCGACACTTTCCATCGATATTTTGGTTATTTATATTTAACTGAGAATACCATGGACTGCCAGAAAAACTAATGTAGAGGTGTTGAAAGAGTCAAATGAGAAACGGACCTTAATCAACAATATAGGAAAACGGCAATTTTCTTTTTTGGGCACTTCATGAGACAGGCAGGTTTAGATAACATAGTCACAACAGGCAAATTGAAGGCAACAGAGACAGGGGGCGACAACGTGAGAAAATATTAGACAGTTTGACAACCTGGCACGGCAAGGAAACAACAACGGCTTTGATACATAATACTGTGGATAGAGAGCTGTGGAGAACCATGACCGCCTACGCCAGCCGGCATGGCACCTGATGTTGATATTTAACAGCCGACTCCTTTATGTAAAGTCGTCGTAGCATGGCCTTATACATACACGATTAGTATGATGCCGTTGGAATACAAGTTGGAAGTTGTCACACAGTATTCTCCACAACGAACTGCACATGAAACTTGTGTGTCAATACATGGTTCCCAAAATGTTATCTCCCGAATAGTGAGAAACATGATTGACCCTGGCCGGAGAACTAATCACTATATCTGAACCAGATAGCAATTTTCTCACAGGACTTGAAACCTTGTGTTTTTTTCATTTTTATATTATTTTTTTTTGGTACGAACTTCAGAAAAAATGTCAGTCCTCTGCATCTCCCCAGACAAATAAATTTTGTTTGGACAAAAACAAAGGAAAAATAATGCTGGAAATATTTCTTGCTCACACGGTACTGTCTACCATGATTTTATTCCTGAAGGACAAACGTTTAACAAGAAAATGTACGTTGATACCCTCTGTCGTCTAGGAGATAGAGAAAACAATAGAAAAATATACTTCAAGATTGGGGCGGTGCCGGTTCTTTGTCTAATGTCTTCATTTCTCACTCTTGTTTCTTAGCGATATTCCTAGGATTCTGTGCAAGCATGCCATTTCATGTCACAAGTTTACGTTTATCTTGTGCTGTCTTTGTCCATGTTTGGCCTTGGTAGCACAGCGTTGGCATAATAATCGTTTTGAATAGTGTTAATTTGGTGTTTAAATCTACATTTTAGTTTCTGAAGATTAGTGTCATTTGCCCAAGGTCTTGGTATTTAGGGCATTACTACATCTATTGTGTATTTCTTTACTGCTCTTGCCGTCTGTTGTTATATTGCTTCCTAAGTATGTGAATTTTGTCACTTGTTTAAGTCTGTTGTTTCCAATATATATATATATTGGTGTTTCTTTCTGTTCTTTCTATCTTCATTACTTCAGTCTTTTCTATGTGTATCTTTACGTTAAATATTTGGCATGGTTGCTCTTCTGATGATGCTACTACTAGTGCTTGGTCGTCTGCAAATAGCAATTCGTTTAAGTTATCCTTCAGGTTATTTTCTTCCGTTGTCTTTGCTACTTTCAGAAACATTTTACCATATAATTATAGTATATTCATTCTTCTTCTGCGATCAGTTTCCTATGCTTATAAGTCTGTCTATACAGGAAGATGGCGGAAAATCGCTTACTCTCAATTTCTTTGAGTTCAATGGGCATTTCTTTGACCAAATCAGTGGGGTCGCCATGGGTACCAAGGTGGGACCTAGCTATGCCTGCTTGTTCGTGGGCCACTTTGAGCACTAGGTATGGGAATCCTATGGGGGGATCTTCCCCATCGTACATCGGTACATCGATGATGGGATTGGCTTCACTGACATGTCTGAGGTTGACCTGGCACACTTCATACAATTCATTGACAATTTTCACCCGGCCATCAAGTTCACATCGGAGAACTCCATCTCCCATGTGAACTTTCTTGACATATCCATCACTATTAAACCCCTCTGTCTTAGCACATCGCTACACTACAAACCGACTGATGCTCATAGCTTTCTTCTATACACCTCTTCTCATCCCTCTGCCTGTTCTGATTCCCTTCCATTCTCCCAACTTCTTCGTCTTCAGCCTACAAGATGATGGCTCTCTTCCACTGTCGCCTGTACCCTGAGAGTGTCCTCAGGTCTGTCCTTCTCCGAGTGTGCAGTTTTACCCTCTCGACTACTCGGAAGTCTTCCTCTACTGACAGGGTCAAGCTTGTTCTCACTTTCCACCCCCATAGAGCTGCCGTTCGCCATGTCCTGCTTAGTCACCTTCCCCTTCTACAGTCAGACCCCGAGACGTGGGAAGTGTTCTGTGGCCCTCCTCTTGTTGCTTACAAACGTGACAAGAACCTCAGGGATCTACTGGTCCGGAGTCAACTCCAGCCTGACGTTCCTAATCATTTTGGCACCATCCGATGCAAAAGCAGCAAGTGCTACACTTGTGCCTATGTCACCCATATCCGGTCTGTATCATTCCCTATGGTCACCTTCACCATTGAGGAGAGCTTCACATGTGTGTCCCGCAACGTCATCTATGCCATCATGTGCAAGCGTTGCGCCATGGCATATATAGGTGAAACTGAAAGGAGGCTCACAGACCAATTCTGCGAACATCTGCATAGCATAAAAACCATAGACGTCCACTTTAATGGCACGGGCCATCTGGGTAACCAGGACATTCAGGTTATGGCCATTAAGTCGCGCTTTTATGACGACCTAACCCATCTGGCGCTTGGGAACCGCTCTACATTTACCAATATGGCACTCTTAAATCCGACGGCATTAATGCGTCTCATGTATGACTCTAATCTATCCATAGTTTCTGTTTGTTTCGTGTCACATGTTTGTGGTCATTTTATATTTTCCTTGTCTGATGTCATTTCACCTTTTCCGGTCAATCCATACTACACATACCAATGTAACCGTCGATGTCATTACTGTTTGTTTCTTTTATATGTTTCAATTGTTGTCTTGATTAAAGTGTTATATTTGTCTCTAACTAGCAAAACTTTATTACTCTATTCCTGGATCTACCTACAGGAAGATGGGCCGCCTACATGAACTCAGTTGTCAGCAGGAGGTCCTCATGATTGCCTGCCCCACAACTTTACCTTCAGATCTGTCTCTTGGGGCCATATTTTAGTTCTCACGTCATTGGAGAGTGGGAATGTCTGCATAATGTGTTCTGGAGTCTGTGGACCCTTTTTACATTGGCATTGGTCAGTTTGGACAGCCTTAATTTTGTGGAGATGTGCTTGAAGTCTGCATTGTCCTTTTCAGAGCCTGAAAATTGTGGTTTGCTGTGATCTGTTTATCTTTATAATGGGGTCCTGTGGAAAGTTACCGCCTGTTCTCTGACTCTATGTATGTTTGCATTTTCTTTTGATGAGAGTTTTTGCTTCAGTCAGTGATATTCTGTGCTGGAATTGTTTCCTTTTTGCACCTGCTTTTGCCAGTCTGTCAGCTCCTTCATTTCCTGCTATTCAACAATGTGTAACTTTATTGTTAGCAGACAATTGGTTTAGAAGTTCTACAGGTGTTTTTGTTAGGATATATTTAGGTTCATTTTGTATGGTCTAGAGTACTGACCGCCATTAACAGGATGCGAAAATTGGAAAGCAACATCAAACTTAGAACAAAGACTAAACACCTTTGAAAATAAATGTCTTAGAAGGTTACTGAACATACGTTTGTCAGACTTCAAATCAAACACAGTTGTCAGACAAGAATCAAAATAAGAATATGTATCTACCTATATTAGAAAGCGTCGCTGGAATTACATCGGGCACGCGCTACGAATGGATACTGAAAGACTTCCCTGTCAGGGGTGCAAAGGGAATGCATTGCTATAGGCGGACGCAGGGTTAGCAGATAACCAAGATCCCAAATGTACCTCCTCGCTGTGCACCCTGGAAACAGAAATACAGCAGCTCGAGCTGATTCTGGCCAAATCATTTGGGGATCCTGTCCGAGAATGTGGAGGTAGCAGGTGGAAAGAGATTTGACTGCATAAGAGACAGACAATATCTCCGACACCACCAGCATCACCACATATAGCGACACTGTCGACATACAGTGAAGCTAGTCAGTCCAGTCCGAACATTGGAGGGGCGGCCAATGTAAAAGGCACGTAAAAGTAGATACATGGCGAGAGACAAATAGATTTCATACTGAGTACAGTGAAACAATGAAAGGGCAGAACAGCGCTAGAGGGCAGCGCGAACTGCAAATAGAAAGTGAAAAGTTCCTAGAAAAGGGGAACTACAAGCTCCGTCAGCTCGAGTCGAGCTTCTAGTTACATGTGCTCCTTACAGACAGAGACCCAGACCCAATCATTGGCGTTCGGAAAAGCAAGAAGACCTAACCCAACTCTAATGTCGAGCCTTCCTAAACCTGAAATATGCTCGCGAAGAAAAAGGGTCCCGTACCCGATGGGCTTAGGCAAGAAAGGAACAACGATGGCAGTCCTGGTCCAAATCTACTGTAAAGTTTTCCTATACCGGAAATACACTTGCAGAGAGAAAGGGTTCAGTACCTGATGGGCTCAGGCGCTATTGGGACAAGGTCGCTCAGCTCGAGAACGCCTTGCTCTCAAACGCGTGGTGTGAGATTCGAACTTGGACAAGGGGTACACGATGTCGGTGAATGACACCTCGGCTAAGAGGGCGAAATAGCCAGAGTCCAACTCTTCCGATGAGTTCTTCCCCTTAAGGAACCAGGCTCACGGATGAGAAACGGTTCAGTACCCGATGGGCACAGGCACAGCACGTCCAATTACACGAGGCAAGTTCATAGACAGTGGAACACCTTGTGCGAGACAGACGAGAGCAAAAATCGTCTCGGCGAAGAGTCACCACATACACGCGAGCCTGGAGACAGAAATGGAGGCTGTCACAGGCTAGGGTAACCCACCCGAATTGTCAATCCATGCCGAAATCGGATGTGCTAGGCATACAAGGCGCATAACGGCGGCACAACGTAATCACGCTCCCGACGGAAATCGCACGGATATCCGTGCTGGTTACAATGGAGCGAACGCAAAACAAACAAACAAACAAACTCCCCTGTCAATCTTTGATGTGGTCACCAAAGGGCAAGAAAAAACGAGGAAGACCAAAAGAAACTTTACGTAGAACTATTACAAGAGAACGTTTTACCATCGATATCAGAAACAATGAAGATCTAAAGCAAATTGCAATGAAACGAGAGACATGGAAATCTATTACATCCGCCCTATATGCCGTCTTTAGCCCTAGAGGAATAACTAACTGACTAACTATATCCTATGTGTACCCTCCCCCCCCCCCTTTTTTCATTTAAATGCGACTCCCTCGTCAATTATACAGTTCTGTGGACTCATGGAATCATCCTTCAAAAGTGACGCTAATTGACTTTTCCCCTTGATTTTCATTAGTAACTGTTTCATTGCTAACTTGCGTCGACATCCTATGAAAGTCAAATATCGTAATTTTTGAAGGATCAAGCGCGATGCATCCACATGACTTTATAATTAACGAGGGACTGGGTTGAAAGTATGTAATTTATGAGAGACCGAACAGACAACAAACAAAATATTTCATGTGTTTTAAATGTTAGCAGGCATGTGTTGCAGACAATATATTCAGGTGGGAATTGATACAACTCAGAACTAGTCGCCAGAACGACATCTTCTACAGGTTTATGGCACAGACATAGCCGTTTTCTGTCTGGGTTGTTTCCCATAAATTTCAGTAAAGCATGAAAGTTAAAAGGTATCATATAGGGGCTGTGTATAGGGGCTGTGTATAAGTTATGTATAGAGGCTGTGTATAAGTTGTGCATAGGGGCTGTGTAAAGGGGCTGTGTATAAGTTATGTATAGAGGCTGTGTATAAGTTGTGTATAGGGGCTGTGTAAAGGGGCTGTGTATAAGTTATGTATAGGGGCTGT